>JAVBJF010000231.1:0-613014 GCA_033439095.1 Pseudococcus viburni | reverse complement strand
AAACTAACCCATAATTGTTGAAAAAGTAACATTTTTAAAAAAAATTTCACTCCATTATGAAGAATGGAGATGGCAGAATTAATTTATTCTCGTAATGTATAATTCGAGGTCAAACAGCGGAAAAAACAAAAAAATAGGGTCAAACGAAGATTAATCAAAAAAATACAATTTTTCACTAAATTTTTTTAAAAGTGAGTCATTTTATGTTAAAGAAGATATAGTTACTGCTCTAGCGAAACGAAGGTGAAATTTTTTACGAAAAATCATGTTAGAATGGATAATATTGTTAAGTGAATTGAGCATTTAATAAAGCACAATTTTTCAACATGATGGAGAGCAATAAGACTTCGCGGATTCTGAACCTAAAATTGAAAAAAAAAACAATCATGGGAAATCCAAAATAGTAGCAAATTACCAATATAATGATGTAATTATTTGACCCGGACGAAGCGAGGGCAAATTTTTTTTTGAAGAATGTATTATAAAAACAGCAAAAAAAACATATTCCCAAATGATTTCTCTTTCTGAATTTTTAAAAAATCCCAGTGAAAATTCCAAAACTCTCCGATTTTTCCAGATTTTCCAGAGAATAGATACGATCGATGTCCCATCTTCCAAAAAAATCTAAAATTTTATGAAAATTCCAATCATGATTGCTACCAAGTCTCTCAAAAGGATCCACATTTTTTCTGCTTCAAAATATTCAATTGTCTGGAATAGAAAGGAAGAACGTTTATAATTTATGAATGACTTACGTAAATTCATGAGCCCGAGTGAAGCAAAGGTGACATTTTTTTAAAAAAGTGTTCAAAAAACTGAAATTTCTTCAATTTTTTAATCTTGTACAAAACGAAAAAAAATTGAATAATTTGGGAAAAATTCTCGACCTTTGATGAATTTTGAGTCAATTTCGTGACTTTTGCGACCTGTAAACACCCTGAAACATCATCGGATCCCTCTTTTCAAAATTCGATTTTTCAAAGATACTTCTAAAAAATTACTTTTTTCAATGTTTCTTAATTTTTTTTTAAATCGAAAATTTATTCTTGGAACAGTCTTAGTATGGATACGATCATCCAAAAAAATCACGGCGGGATTTTCCTGAATTATCTCAATTCCGGAAAAAATGTACAAAATTCCATTTTTAACTTCATTCATTTTGGAAAATAAAATTTTTTGGCTTAATTTGACCGAAATTTCGAAAATTTACAAACAAAAATTTGTAACCACGAATTTGACAATTTTATTTTCCCTAAATACCTAGATATCATTAATGGTCAGTTATCCACAAATATTATGAGAGCCATCATACAAATGTGATTTATGATTATACCTATCAATTCCCAGAAAAGAATTTTTTTTTTCTATTGTCAAGTTTAAGTACAAAATTTTTGGGAAGCTCATTGTCATTAGGTGATATTGAATTTGAAAATTGAGATTTTTCATTCCATTATTTTACTAGTCTGGTAGTCGATGTGATCCAAAAATTTGCATCCAAAAAATGTAGTGGTCTTTGGCATCCAGTATATTATTTTCTTCATTCGAGACAAATTTACTAACAAATTTTTCAACAGTCAACTTTGTTGAGATTGCTTTCTTCTATTAATTCACGGTTATTTTTCTTAGGAACCAATTGTCAAAGCAAAGCCGTCCATGAATTCAATGTATCACATCAAATGGCTTGTTATCAAAGCCATATCCATCAGGATTACAGTCTTCGTGTTTCTCGTTAAGATAAACTCTGCTGAAAAAATGAATCAGAACCTCAACACGTTCCAAAACGAACAAAACACGTCTATACCTTGCACACTCATCAACCCAGATTTGCTCTTTTCCCATTCGTATCATTCACCCAACAAGGCAATCCGATCGGAAATCACTCAAAACGAGCTCTTTCAATTCGCAGCAATTTCGTCGTCTCACAATCACGAATATCCGAATCGATACCACCGAGACAGTTCATTCCCACCCTCTCCCAGCTTCAATTCCAGTAACATCGTCATGATTCAAACCATAATCAACAAATTTCAAGAAGAACTTTCACTTCTGAATGCTACCGCATCCTTAAACGACGAGAATAAATGCAGAGTTGGCACAATGGAAGTAATGATCAAAGAACAGAAGGTAATTCTGGACAATCTGGTAAAACAGACTTTAGAAAATTATGACAAAAAAAATAAACAGCTGCGAGAAATGGGCGAAAAATTGAAAATTGCAATATCGAACGGTGTAGTACAAAGTATATTATCTCGACAGTTTTCATTCGCCGAGGATCAATTGAGACTGTATGATTATGGAAATTATGAAAACGAATTGAAAAAGGACCGCAATCAGACAGAGGTCAATTTCAATCCACTATTAAAGTTCGCCAGCTCCATTCAAGATTTTGAAATCAAGTTCAAAGTGTATGAGGTTTTATACAACGAAATGAAAACCAAAATCTATAAACACGTTCCTATACTGCTTAAACTCAGCCAATATCTAAGAAAAGATATTACCGAGATATCGACAGACACCATGGCGGACAAATACCGATCATTTAATCGCACATTGGAGAAAAAAATTCCACAAGCAGCCATTAAACTAATAACTACAGCATTCCTAAAAGATACATTATCTTGGGAAAAGGTGAAAGAGTCTAAGGAGGAAATACGTAGGTCATTAGGTTTGCAATTTTTAACCGATGTTTACAGCAGGGTAATTAATAAAATTAAATACGCATCAGACATAGGTGACATATTTAAAAAATCTCAACAAAATCTGAACGATGCAGAAGAAATATTAATTGTTCATAAATTTTTAATTAAAAAAATTGAAAAAAATCAACTATCAGGTTCTGATGGCTATTATTGGATGCAAATTGCTCGATACATAAAAGCAACATGGGATAATCCTAAATTTAATGACATAAATTTTCAAACACAATACATGTATATCATAAATAAATTGCCAAAATCGTTGAAAAATATTGTAATTTCTCCCTCAGTATGTATAAGAAATCCCTATTTCGATGAATATCTTTACGTAGCCGAACCTAAAAATAAGACCAATGGTGAAAATAAAATATTCACTGGAATACTGCCTAAAAATAAAACAAAATCTGCATCAAACCAATTCAAATGGAAAGCGAGTTTTCAAAATGATTTTGGGATCGCATTTCTTAATATCAAATACAATGAATATCTTGATTATATTAATAGTGATTCTGATTCTACTAGCATCAGGTATGACTACGAGTACAAAGCTAATGCTGGTACATCAGCATCAAACTCAAAATCTTGGACAATCCAAGTCGAAGGAGACAAAGTTCTAATTGCTGAATATGCCTATATCTTGGATTTAACTCTATCTCTGTATGTTGATAATAAAAAAAAAGATGGTAATAGACGTGATGTATTTTTAAAATGGCGCATTGGTAAACAACCTCACCTTTGGGAATGGGAGTTCGTCAATTGTTGAAAATTTTCTAAAGATAAATTTGTTCAGGTAGGTACATTTAAATGGCACCATTTTATCAATTTAATTGCACTTTTAGCATTAAATCATTAAATCATTTTTATGTAGATATGATTATTTCATAATTTATGTTGATAAAAGCAAAATGATATTTTAAAATTAAAAATTATTTAAAAAAATTGTTAGTATGTGTTTTCTTACTCAAGCGTAACACTCTACTAGCTCATTTCTGAATCAGTGAAATTTATCAGAAATCACTGAAAAACAGTCAGAATTGCAGCACAGTAATAAATCAGTGAAAATTTTTCACTGAAAGGAAGTCAGTATAAGAAAATCACTGAAAATCAGTGAAAATTCACTGAAAAATCAGTGAAATTCTTTGAATAATCAGTGAAAAATCGCTGAAAATAAGTGAATTTTCATGATTTTTCCTGTGCTGCAATTCTGATTATTTATCAGCGATTTTTCACTGATCGGAATGAGAGAGTAGGTGTAGGTATGTAGTAGGTACCTCAGTGACCCTATTTTTCCACGTTAATTTGACCTCATTTAGACTCACTGGACCCAGCACTACCGAGCTACGTAGCAATCAGTAGCGGAAAGAAAAAATATATTATACACACGAATTTTTAGTTGGGTACCCCACGGTGTGTGCCGGATTGGATAAATCAAAATTTTTGCTTTTTTCTGAATTTTTCTCGTCATTTTCATGTTATTTTTCTGTCTTTAAATTTACTCAAAAGAGAACTCCTTTTTCTACTTTCGATTAAAAAATTCAAAAAAAGAAGAAAAATGAAAATTCTTGTTTTTTGCAGTACAATCACTGTAATTATTGGTATTTTCTGGTTTTCTTTACTACCAAAGTGAAATTCTTGAAATTTCTGATTTCTATTGTTTTTCTTGCCAGTAGACACCATGTAGTTAGGTACCCATACACTACGATAGGTCGTTTTGCACTTATTTTCAAAAGTTGGTAGAGGAGAGGGTAGCCAGAAGGTCGTGTCTGTACCTCAAAATCACCTGATGAAAATTTCATTCTCCTGGCTCAACTCTGAATGCTACTCAATTGTCCTTAAATGTGACTACATAAATTCAAAATTTCTTGAAAAAGTAGAAGAAATTAATAAAGTGCTGCCAAAAATGACATTAATAAACATTTTTTCTCAGAGAAAAATTTCCAGGGATGAGCAGGTCTAAAAATTGTAGGGGGGGGGCTTGAAAATTTTCAATTTTTCCGAGTGATATATCGAAATCTAGGTTTTCGAATGTGTAGATTGCGAATTTGACAATATTTTTCTCTCGGGGATGAAGGGTTGGGGTGAAGAGGGGGTAAGGTGTGAAAGAATTTGAATTTTGCGACATGATCATAATGACTCAGTTCTGCTCATGCCTGAACATTTTTTTATGGGTAACCCCCATTTATTGCATTTTTTCAGGACACGTGATAGGTACTTAGATAAAATACGTAGTTACTTATAATTTTTATTTTCTATGCATTTTAAGTAGTAAAAAAAAAAAAAAGGATCTCAACATCGAGCGTTTGGGTATAAATTACTAAACATATTACCTATTTTACTTCTCTATGCGTACAGATATTTCAATAAAACTTCAAAAAGTCACTTTCGAACCCTAGACCCTTTTTCAACGAAAAACAAAACAAAAAAAACTCGTCAATTTATAGGCGTAACTGAAAACGAACAAGTATATAAATTTTCTGCTTAAAAATTAAAAAAAAAACTGAAATTATTTATGGAATAAAAACCATGAATATTATAAAACCAAAACTTGAATTTTGAAAACAGAAAAAAATTCAATGACTACAAAATGAAAAAATCGAATATCCGGTTGCTATTGTTATTCAAAATAATTTTTCCAGACTTTCCAGAAAATTTCAAACGAATTTTCTCAAATTTTCCATGCTTTTTTACGTGAAGTAAGTGCCATATAATAACAAAACAGAAACAAAACTTAGTACACTTCTAGATATTTTAATTCTTGACCAGGGACGCAGGGAGTATCTCTGAAAAAAAGAGGAATAGTCATTTTTCATGTTTCAAAATATTCAAATTTCTAAATGGAAATGGAGGAGAGAGGGAAGAGGATTTATACGATGATTGTTTCAGAACAGAATTTTTTGCATCAAATTTTCAAAATTAACATTTTTCTAAAGAAAGCATCAAAATATTGAAATTTTATAATTTTTCTCCCAGCATTTCAACCTTGAAGAGGGGCGAGATCCACGACCCTCTGTTCCTGCATTTACCTCAGACTAGACATGGCTGAGTCCAAAGAACGCCGAAATTTGAAAATTTTATGGTTTTCAGAAAACGAAATAAGTTATTTTTCCAGAGTTTATTCTTCTTAACAACATATCCGCGGAGATGAGCACTCAATTTCCAAATTCCACAGAAAAAATTTCATCAGCAATTGGTCTTCGGTTCCATTTGTTTGTAGCTCTGGGCACGCAGGTCTCACAGGAGTCATAAGGTTTGATTTCATTTGACCAAGGCGTCCAATTTTCCGAATCAACTTTTGTATGACTCGAGTTCGACATTTTCAATGATCCGGTGATTTGCTAACCTAAGAGCATTTTCAAACCACAAAAAATCCAACACTAAATCCCTTCAAGTCGTCGATTCCTTCATCAACCAATTTTTCCATATAGGTACTTCATCGACAACTCGTGAAGAACTCCAATAAATAATCCTACCGACAACAACAACCTCGACCATAGCGTGTGGACATCGACTCCAACAGATGTTTAATTTCAAATGGACGACTATGTATCGCCAGAAGAGCAGAATAATCATTCATAAATGGTCGGCAGACCATCGGCGGGTAATGGGACGGGTACATACGGGTGAAATATATGAAGAAAAGCGTGTAGGAGAAAAAAGCTACACTAGATAGCCAAAGAACGGTCATCAACCACGCAAACTCCTACTATTTTTTCTCTCTCCTTACAACGACGCGTAGCACCACCTTATTAATTTGCCAGACTTGCATAATTCATTAGCTCGAACGTAATTTTTCATTTCGTTTTTTTCTCCTTTTATTTTTTATTTCGCGTATATAACTCACGTGCTACGGCGAGATATCGAGAATAGCGTATGTTTTCGCCGAATAACACACCGCGTGCTGTGCGAGACAACAAACGAAATATTAGCCTCGCGGGTTATTAGCAGCGCCTTTCTTGAACATTCATCACGTAGGCGACGTCAAATTAAAACCAATTACCACCGATGTTACGATCAGACTACTGGTATATTTGTTAACACCATAAGCAACCGTGCAAAGTATTATTACGCGGAAGTTGCAAGTTCGGATTCTCCTTTTAACCCTTTCGTGACTGGAAGAATAAATTCATAGACTCAAATTTTTTCCAAGTTTCGAAATAGACCGCAGATGCCATATCAAGGTTATAGCATTATCTCAGCACCAACAATTTTCTATCAAATGAAAAATATAAATCGCCAAAATTTTTCATGACGTTACAAAAAAATTCCGCCCTGAAAACTAAAATTGTGAGATTCCGCAACTTTTCACCAAGCTGTCGTATAAAAAAGTTCTACTTTCGTGTAGGATGAACATTTTCACGACTCCATAACGAAATTCGTGATAATTTACCGAGCTCGTATCCTTTTTCAACAATGTCAAGCTTTAGAGAGATACGAAAAAATTTCGAAATTTCGTTTCATTAATTTGAATGTTTCGAATACCTACGATTTTCTATCTACCTGCTAAGATTTCACACTCGTTGAAACATTTCAAAATTTATAAAAATATTGGAATTCCGAAATGCAAGCAGAACATTTATTTAAGAAAAACATGAGGGGGAGAAGAAGAATTGAAACTTATCAAGTTTCAAGAATTAAAAAAATGGAGAATTTTTCCCATCATTTCACTAAACCAAGATGAAAAATTTATTTTGGTGATTCAAAGCCAAGAACGAAATAAAATTGACATTTCGGGGAGGGGGTACAAATTTAAAATTTCTTTTTTGAGCCAAACTTTTTCCGATCTTGCCAATTCTAAATACAATTTTCCCCAATTTTTCGACTCCAAACGGAAATATGCTCCAAAAAAATCAGCCTCATCACTTCTGTAAATTTTCTCACTTAGACTCTAATTTCCCAACTAAAAATGTAACTTTGCAATTTTAAAGAGAAGGCAAGCTGCCCTTCCTCCCCCCGTTCGGTTCGGTCCTCCTCAAACCGAGTGAAAAAACCCTCCCAAAATTAATTCAATAATTTTCCTCATTCAAAGCATCAACTTCGAAAACTCATTGAATGAATTTCAAATTTTTAAATACTTCCATTCCAAAAATCCATCTATCACAAGGATGTATTATTTTTACACCAAGCTATTTTCTAAAAATTTTAATAATTACAAACATTTTTTTCACTTTTCTAAAAAAAAAAAAAGGATACATCGAACAGTTTTTTTCAGATAGCCTAAAATCGCGAAAAATTATGAAGAAATTTCATATTATTTTATCAAAATTTTCTGAAACCCCTTGGCTTAATTCAGAATTGGAATTTTTTCAAAAACACGTGTTTCTTTTTTTCCCAAAGGGAATAACAAGGTGTCTAGCTTGATCTTTTGAAATTACGTTTTACATGACTTTTTTCAAGCAACCCCCCAAAGTTATGAGCCAGCAGTACCCCCCCCCCCCCCCCCCCCCCCACACACACACACACACACACACACACACACACACACACACACACACACACACACACACACACACACACACACACACACACACACACACACACACACGTTTGTGTGCTTGTAGCTATTTATAGAAAATTAAAATTTTAACAAACACATTAAATTTAAAAAAACGGAATTTTTATTTTTAATACCTAGATATATTTTTGAAAAAAGCTTGACGTTTTGAGTAAATCAGGGTAAATTGGTCAAAAAGCTTGACTTTTCAGAATCGGCATGACCTTTTTGAAAAAAGCTTGACTTATCAGGACAGTTTGACCTGTTAGACATCCTGAATAAGTATCAAAAAATTTCAATAGGATTTTCAAAAACTTGATTTTTTTCAATCTCAACTTTAAAAAAATTCAGTTTCATGGGCACAAATGATCAAAAACTCAAAATATAAGTTTTTCAAAAAAATTACAATCTAATGAAGGTCTGATTCACTCAAAACTTCCAAAATCATTTTCCTTCATCTATTTTATATAAATTTTAAAAGAACTGAAACCTGCATAGAAGCTAAATTTTTTAAAAGGGTACAATTCTGGATTTAGAAATGGAAGTTTTCATAGGTATAAATTTTTAAAATTACCAAACAAATTTTCAGCCAGGTCTAATCAAAAAATTATTACCATTTTCAGGCAATTTTCTTGCTTCAAATTAGCTTCAAAAAGAGTCCTTTCTTTATCCTTCCATTAAAAAATTCAAGAGAAGAGAAAATATTGAAAATTCTAGCATTTTTGCAGTAAAATTGCAGTAAAATAACTAAAAGTCTAGATATTTTTCGGTTTATCTTGTTTTTCTTGTCAGTAGACAGTCTAGACACCATAGAATACGATGAAAAATTGTGACTTTTGTCTAATTCAGGGAACTGATCACAAGAGAAGAGGAGGCAACAGAGGTTGAATTGCAATTTTAGTAGGGAAATTAAAATCTGAGTCGGAAATGTTTGAAAGTGGTGTCTTTATTTGAAATTTTATTACCTATAAGTCAGAATTGAGACAAAAACGTTGAAAAAACACGATCTCAGCAAAAATTTCAATTTTTGCAAACCCTTCTCCCCAAATGGGGACTTGATTTGTCCCTCGTCCAATTTTAATTCGAGAAAAACGGAGCTAAAAACTTGAATCTCAAACAATATACTCTTAATTTCTTCACACATAATATGAGCTTAAAAACAAGGAAACTTTGAACATGGTGTCCACTATATTTCAGAAATGATTTTTCCCTGACTTTTCCCGGTTTTCCAGACCAATTTTTTGAATTTTTCCAGACCTTATAAATATGATATTTGTAAACCAGGGAGGGGGGGGGGGGTAATTTTTTCGCGTGATGTACTTACATCCCTAAATTTTGTATAAAAATGATATAAAATGCATAGGGTCTTACGATTTTTTTTTCAAAATCACTAGATACTTTTTACGAGATCTTTAGATGCCCTTCTTCGGGTTAAAAAAATATTCAAATTCAATTCTGAAAATTTTTCCACCCATCCAACTCCCCCTCGCCACAAAAATTTGAAAATTTGAATTTATTACCTACAGAAAAAATTTAAATAAAAAGGAAAAACCAAGTATTCCCACGCAAAATTAAGTTCTGAAAAATGAAAAAAATTATGCCAGGGTGTTTACCAAATTGAGCGAATAAAAATTCGGATTTTTCCGGGCTAAAAATTCAAAATTTTCTTCACATTTCATTCCCCTCTGCCCCTCCAAAATGAAAAACACTTGTCTTAAATTTATAAATTCACGCAATCCCTTGCAATTTTTTAGTTTGTACCAATAAATGAAAAAGTGAATGAGAAGGTTAAATATAAATCATTTTATGAAAATATATAAATGTGTTGAGCAAATTTTTGGGAAAAAAGATCTTCAAAAGATGAAAATTCACCACTTTTCCCTCATTCATGTTTTCCAAAACATGGCCAATAATTTCGATTTCTGTTCCATTCCCTCCCTTTTTTTTTCAACATCGTGGTCAAGGGAATCATGACATTTCTTTCTCATTACAGCTCATTAAAAAGTAAATTTCCAAAAAACTTAAGATTAAAAATAAATTCGGTAGAAAGAAAGAGTGTAAATTACCCCGAGCGTAGCGAGGGAAATTTTTTTTGGATAATTCATAATTCAATGGACAAAGACATGCATTTTGAATATCAATTTTATTGTACATTACGACCGACAAAAAATGATGAATAAGACAATAATTGGATAAAATATGTAATAATTTGGCCCGAGCAGAACGAGGGCGAAATTTTTTGAAAAATTTATAATAAAATAAGCAAAAAAACATTTTTCTAAATGATTTACATTTTTTTGGGATTTTCGAAAAATTCCAGAGAAAATTCCAAAATTCCCTGACTTTTCCCGGTTTTCCCGGTTTTCCAGAGAATGGACACCATGTTTGAAATTCATATTTAAAAAATAATCTATTTTCTTTTTTATGAATCAAAATCAAGAAGCCTTGAGTGATAATTCAACCTCATGATGACTCGTGTCTCAAATATTTGGAAACATGTTTTCTACGATTACATAATTTTATTTTTTATAAATTGGGAACCTTGACGAAAAACTGTGAATGAAGATAGGCACCTAAGCGGTGAATATCTTTCGTATCAACCGAGCAATTGAAAAAATACTCTAATTCTCTCTCATCAACTTTCCCAAATCAACCTGATCCAAAACCACTCTCCATCTCGCCTTAAAATTCCACCTGTTACGTCTATTTCTCTTTCCGAAAAAAATTACTCCAACACGAGCAATCTTGAAAAACACACTCGTTCGAAATAATAAATCTCCGAAAAAGTAGCATTATTCATATGAATAAAAGAACAAGCACGGGCAAAGCCAAAGGTTACAGACAATATTTCATTCGCCGAATCCACTGTCCAGCTAGACAAACTACAACTGGCAAATAAATTAAGATTTCCGAACTAATACGACATAACAAAATGAACCAAAAGCGTTTGCTAACGAGTAAGCTGTATCCCTCGTACATATCTGGTCTTTGCTCAGCATTGTGTTCGTGTTTCGTATACAGTATGTGAATATCCTACATGTACTACGTTGTCATAAAACATATTCCATCACCCACTTTTTTTTCGCACAATTCGCCCCATTTTTCGTAATTCCCAACGCTTCGCTGACATTTTACATTCAAATTCACGGTCAACTTTTTCACGAGTACGGTCAAATCAACCCTCGCCAACGACGAAGGGAGAAAAAACAACATGGAGGATTTGTCGCGAGTCTAAATTAAATTTTCCCTTCGTTTTCGCGTCTCTATCTTATTAACATGATGTAATTTACGCTATGAAAACTCGATGTTCGATGATGTAAAAATAGTAGATCTAAAAAATTCAACGGCGGAGTACGATGATCCGATGGTATCGCGAATCTACACAAACTACGTATACAAAGACCTTCCGCGTCCCTTCATCGGTCATCGGTCGTCTACCAAACAGTCCAATTTAAAACGTGCCAGTGCCACACAAAATTACACCTACCACACGAGAAATGGGTAAAACTAAATTAACATGCAGATTACTACCTACTCGTTGTATAAGATCAGAGATAACATCGGCAACGGCGTCAATCAATTCACCATGCCTGTTTTTTTCCTATAACTAACCACCAGGTACTTCCATGACCGCCTTCTGCCTTCGCACAAATAACGGTATCGTATTATTCGATCACACCGTCGTCGTCTCCGGTAAACAAAAAAATTTGAAATTTACCTGAAACAGAAAACAGCGAAAGAAACTTTCGTTATTTCGGGAGAACAATTTAAGGTAATTAAAAGTTATTATTTTACGGTTTTTTCTCTTCGTTCGGTTTCAAACACCGAGCCGCATTCTATTACACCCACGCACCAGTACTATTCCGCGTTTTAAATTGAGCAATTACTCATTTTTTCTTCTTAGAATTATGCAAATGAAATTTTTTTATTCGCGCCATTCACGCGGTAAATCCTAAATTTATATTCTTTTCCTTCGACGCGAGCGATATTACATTGAAATACTTATTTTATTGGCCGGTCTTGTCGAATGGGCTACAAAAATTTCTTTTCATCGGTAATATCGTATCGACTCGATAGCGGCCGCGGACGAAATTTGAATAAATTTTTATGCTCGTATATTTTTAAGGTTATGCAATACAACTTTCAAATGGTGTTGAAATTTTTATACGCCAAATAACATCGAATTTTGGTACCTTTTTTACATACAGCAGCGATGGGGCGAGGGTGGAGGTAACAATAGAACTGTAAAAAAAGAGAATGATGTATGATGATTTCGACAAAAAATATTGCATATTCGGTTGAAAAATGTGTATCAATTTCCTCGACCCCACATTTTGCATTTAAAAATTAAATCCAATCAATTATTTTCAAATTTTACCAGAAAGTCAATTTTAACATTGAAAAATTTCGTTATCTTTCTAATACAGTGATATTATTTCCATTAAAAACTCCACGGAACTTCGAAGAAAAATAAATTCAAGGTGAATCTTTATAAAGATTTTTCTTAGCCCCTTTTCTACCATATTATTTTACCTCAACCTTGAAAAAATCTAAAAAAAATGAGATAACAAGCTTATCAAATGAAGTTTTCGCACAAAAAATATTATTCAAAAAGTTGGTTATTCAATAAAGTTCCTTTGGAATTCATTTAAACAAAAAAAATTCGATTTTTTTTACCTAATGTAAAATATTAGAAAATGATAGAAATATTCAAGCTTTGAGAATACATCAAAAATAATTTAAAAATCGTACAAAATCAAATTTCAACTGATATTGAAACATTACGTCGCACTATAACTAAAACCAGCTAAGTGCCATTTTTTTCAAATTTGAGTTTTTTACAATTTCGAGTTATCTGAATCAAGCTGCATCGATTAAAATTTAAAAAACGTAAATTAATTAATTTAAACCTGAAAAAAATGAGATTGAAATTTGCGAAGTCCAAAAGCGTAATGCAAATTTTGTTACGTTTTTTGGCTCTCCTGTGAAAAACAGAATTTGGCACTTAGCTGGTTTTAGTTATAGCGCGACGATTAGCTAAAATTTTCTAACCCTTTAAAAAATGGTTTAAAAATCAAGACCATTTTTTGTGAATCCTACCGTAAAAATTGTAGAAAAGATTTTGAAAAAGATTTGTTCAAATTTCGTAGTACTTGGAAACCTTTCGAAAATCATAATAATATTATTAAAAATTCCATAAAAATTGAAAAACTTGAAACTTTTGAACATTAAAATTTTTAGTAACCATAAAGTTAAAGAGATCAAAACTTTGACAAACAGGAAATCTTTTAGTTTAGATATTGATGAAGTACACGCAAAAAATTTCCAAGTTCAAAGATACAAATATAAAATGGCGACAGATCAAAATTTTCAAAACAATTGTTCCGTTCTTTTTCTCTGAGGTATAAAACGCAAAAAATTTCTTGTGTTTTGGCGACTCAAACGATTATTATACAAGCTCAAAAAATGTGAGAAAAATTTACTCAGTAGTTTTCAAACTTATTTTTCAATTCAAAATTTTTGACCCCCCCCCCCCATGACAAAAAAATGGGCATTTTGGTTAAACTAGCCCATCGTCAAAAAAATTGGATAATTTTGTAAAAATCGTTGAAAAATCGTTGATATGTTTGAAAAAGTAAATGCCTATCCAAAAACCGTTACAACACTAAAAATGTCCAGATAGTGGTGAAAAATTGGTTAAAATCATAAAAATTCTGCCAAGAATAAAAACATGAAAAATATTACATTCTCCTTATAATTTTATGCAAAAAATACAAAATAAAAAATTTTTCGAAAATTGTTGCGGCATTTTTGAAATAACACCAACCCTAAAAGGTGATAAAAATTCAAACATTTTTCAGATAATGATATGAAAATTGTTTAAAAATGGTCAAAATTATCAACAACGAATATAACACGAACCTCCTTCAAATTTATGAAAATGTAATGGAAATTTTATGAACATAATTAAAAAATAACTCAATTTTCCTCAAATTACGCAAATTTTGCAAAAACTTCGTAAAAATTACGCAAATATTTTTAAAAGTGATGAAAAACTCATGAAAATGGAAATTTTGAAAATTTTGTAAACCTACTCGAAAATTATTCAAGTTATTTTTCATTAAATTAGACAAAAATTATAAAAAAATTACGACACTATGGTAGGTATAATAAAGCTTTTAAAATTTCTAAACATTTTGAAATGTTGCGAAAATTGCCAAAGGCATTTAATGCTCAACGAATTTTATTCTAGGTGTGTGTTGGATGTGGTATTTCAATTAGCAACTTTTTTTCTGAATACTTAACTCAAAAAATATTCAGTTTTGGAAGTTTTTCGTGATAACATATTTAAATTTGAAAGAGAATAGGAACTGCTGTCAAACGTTATACGGTAAACTAATTTTTTCATTACGTACAATTTCTAATGAAAATTTTGCATCAATAAAAAAATTGTAGGGAATCAACCTTATTCCAGTTTCAGGTTTCACGAAAGAAATCAAATTAATACTTTCAACTCAGATTACATTTCTTCTGATTTTTCTTCAAGAAATTATAATTGGTTCTACTCTATTTTTCGCTTCAAAATGTAAATTTTTTTTAATTTCATCAAAAAAAGTTATTACACTGATGCAAATTTTCCAATTCAAACCCAAACTTTTTCAACTAAGACTTGAATTTTTACATTTTCACCCCCCCCCCCCCATGAAAACTAACATCATCACATTCTTTCAAAGAATTACCTAAAAACAACTCTCTAGTTACCTATGAAGAAAAAATATTGATACGAAAACATTCAACCTTGAATTTATTTTTGCCAAAAATGCGATTTCGAATACCTAAATTCAAATTTTTTCAATTTCTGTAATTCTAATTTTTCTTCGAAACTGTTTCCAATTTTAAAAATGTTCTGGTCATGATTTTCTGAAAATTTTTCCAGTTTCATATTAAAAAAAAAAAAAAATATTTTAATAATTGAGCAGGAAGAAATATAGAAAAACATAAACTAGACATTTTTAAAAAAAAGTTGAGAAAAATTATAAGAAAATTCCGATTAGAAAAATTTTAAGTTGAAAAACTTTGAAGAAAAATTTTTTAATTATTAGAAAAAATTTCCCTCGTCGCGTGGAGTGACTGTACTCTAGTGGTGAAATTGTAAATTTACAAAAAGGTACAAAATCCAGGGTCGCGTTCGCGACCCACCCCGCCCTCCCCCGTCAGAAACGTAAACAAAACAACACGTTGCGAACAGACACTGTTATTCTGAAAGCAACTTGCGTTTGTTTTGCGCGTGCCGCCAACATGTTTTTCTCGGAAAACGTAGGTTAAATCAAGAAACTTTGAAATGCAAAGTTTCTTAATTTTTTGAAAGCTTTCTTTTAAGACCAAAATGAACTTTCTACGATGAAAAGTCGCGAAGTTACGGATACTCCTGTTTTGGTGATTTTACTAAAATTCTTCTCTATCTCCAGACACGATTTTGAAAAAAACAGCTGAATGGAATTTCATGAAATTTTGAGTGTGTGTTCTATTCCTGTGTCTTAAGATAATGTCGTGAAAAAATTTTAAAAATTTTGAAATTTGCCCCTTCACCCCCCCTTTTGGGGCCCCAAAAATTTTCAAAATTCAAAATTGACCTTATAATCGTGTTCTTTGGGTCAAAATGCATCTATGTGAAAATTTTCAGATCAATTCAACTTTTTGAAAGCGATTTAGAGCTTTTTTAATTTTTCCAAAATGCTCAAATTTGGCCAATTTGAAATTCAAAATTGAAAAAAACTGTAACTCGTTGAGCATTCGGGGTAGCAAAAGCGATTGAAGAATTGAATAAACTATTTGTGTAAAAAATTTCAATACGTTTAATTCCCTTTAACGATCTGTAGCTTTGTCTAAAGTTTTGTGAAAAGTGTAAATGTGTGTAATTTTCAAAAGTGCTGATAAAGTTCCGACAAGTTTAAGTTTGGCGAAGTGGTAGCACTGTAGCACTGGTGATAACAATTTCCATTATTATTATCATAAAAAAAACGTATAATTCGCGATGTATCATCTAGTTGAAATCTTTGAATACTCCGAAAACGATAAAGAAGCTGAGGGATTAATGAAACCAGATTGGAGTGTATTTTGATTTATAGATATCTTGTTTGTGATTGTTGACTGATAAAGCGATGGTAAATATAGAAGTAGTTTTGAAATGCGACAAATATAGGTACTGGAGAAAATGCCATCAAATTACGATTAGCTTCCAGACCAATGGGCATTATCACAGTTTCAAATTCGTTCCGAATCTGTAAATGCATTTTTAAAGTGACTTTTATTCAACTCCTCAACGCTGATTGAGCTAAAATTTACCTCGCTAAAAGAGCACGTCACCTACAAATCAAAACTATAAAGTTTGAGATGCCCAAGTTGATCGTTCTTGGCTTCGATCTGGTTGTGAGAGATGATCAAGGGAACATTTTAATTCTATAATTCGTTTTCACTTTTCACCTTTCAAACAACCGAATTCTTAAAATTAAAAATTGATTTATGTAATCTGACGACTATCTTCAATTCTCCATTCTGGTACTGTTATTTCAATGCTTTTTAAACAATTTTTTGCATTATTTTCAAGAATTTTAAATTTTAATGAAAGTGCGAAGGAAATTTCCTATTCTTTGTTACATAAATGGAAATGCATATCCGAATTTTATTTTCATGTGTGAAAAACTGATAACGATGGGAAATCTCAGTTAATTTAGCCAGCGTCGAAATAAAAATTGCTGGTTGCCAAATTCTAAGGAAAAATTTTAAAATTTCAACTAGGTAGGTTAGTAGGTAAAAAAATTATCTCAGAACCAATCAGAATTCAGAAAAAATGAACAACTGTTGGTTAGCAATACAATTAATTTTTTTTTTCAAGTAAAAATTGTTTCCTTTTCGAATTACGTTGCCATCAATATTCGGTTATTTATTTTCAGAAAATTTAGTCAGTTTTATGAAATAGGTAGGATTTTTAGTAGGATTTGTTGTAGTACCGTTTTTTGTTTATTGTTCAATCAATCAAATTTTCGTTTTATGATAGTTTCATGGTGGTGTGATAATTAATAGTGTTCAACAAATTTAATTAATGTGTAATGATTAAATTTCATTTGTACTATGCATTTTTTTCAATTGTCGTAATGCAGAACTCACAAACTGGATTAAATTCGCAATCAACATTTATAAGTAATTGGGAAGAAAAAATATTTTGGATACCGCTGATTATTGTGTGCATGGATTTCTCGATACATCGCTAATTTTACAAACAAATTAAATTTGAAAAATCGGTAAAAAAAATTCACCGATTTTTCAAATTTAATTTTTGTTGTAAAATATGCGAAAAAAAGGTCGCATTGAAATCCGAACACCCAAAATTCATTCCAAATGAAATCCTGCGCATGGATTTCTCTATACTTACATCGCGTATTTTACAAAAAAATTCACAAATTTTTCAAAATTATTTTTTTCGGTAAAATATGCGATGTATCGAGAAATATATGGGCAGGATTTTAGAGATCAACTCTAATAATGTTAATGTAGATTTCAATTTTGAGCCAAGTTCATCTTTCTCATTTAAATTAAAGTAATATTTTTCAAATTCCCATGATTTTTAATGTTTTCGTATCCTCTTCTTTGATTCCTTTAATTTCAAAGTTCCTCGGGGATTCAATTTTCCCTCTTCATCATTACTTCTTGCATTATTGTAAAAGTCGGATCTAGACTCGAAGTACTCGTTTCTTCTTAGGTACCTACATACTTTACTTGAAACGGGACTGATGAAAATGGCTCAAATTTGGAAATCTACATTTTTGAGATAATTTCTAGAATCGTTTGCACGGTTTACTCGTTACATCGAATATTTTACAAAAACATTGAATTCGAAAATTATTAGATTTGTCCAAGAATCTTCCAAGTTTTTTCAAATTCAAATTTTTTTGGAAACTATTCGATGTAACGAGAAAATCATGCACACGATTTTAAAAATCATCTCATAAATTGTGATTTCCAAATTTTAGCTAATTTCATCCATTAGGTAACCACGTTTCCAATATTTCAAACACAGCTTTCTTTTCACATTCGTAATGTTCAAAATTTTTTATGAAGGTCGAAAAGTGAGTAATGAAATTGATTTGAAATCTACATTATTCGAGATGATCTCTAAAATCCTATCCATAGATTTCTCGATGCATCGCAACTTGATACTTTCCTAAACATGAAAAAAAGTTTAAAAAATGGGAAATTTTTTGAAAATTTTTTCTATTAAGTAGCTCCGAAAATTTAATCTCACATTTTCAAAAAATTTTCCGAATTGAATTTTCTCGAATCTTTTTTCTAAACACGGAAACCCGTTTAAAAAATGAAGAATTATTTTGAAATTTTTCAACCAAGTAGCTCCAAAAATTTGATCTCAAATTTTCAAAACTTTTTTCAGATTCTGAACTTCTCTGAATAAGAAAAAATGTAGAAGAAATTGTAGTTCCAAAAATTTAACCTCAAATCTTTTCTAAACACAAAAAAACGTTTAAAAAATTGAAACTTATTTCAATTTTTTTCTACAAAGGAGCTTCAAAAATTCAATCTCAAATTTTTAAATTTTTTCCAAATAATTTTCTCAAAACCTTTTGTTTTTACACACAAAGAAACAAAACAAAATATACTAAAATAGTTCCAAATTTTCTTAAAATTGTTTGTTTTTTGTAAAAAAAAAATTAGAAAATGTTCTAGAAAATTTTCCATTTGCTTAAAAAATGTTTTGTTCAAATTTTCATAATTTTCTCACGTTTTACAATTCTACTAGCCTTCTTTCCTTGTGACGCGTCACATGCTCTTTCACGTCATATATTTTGTATGGAATGGATGAATTGAAATAGTTTTCCATATGGGACTACGTATAAAAAATAACTGATATCTCCCAAAATATTCTCCTAAAAAGAATAGTAGTCCCCGCCCTCTCCCGACAGAAACGCAAACAAGTTTGAGGTAACGTATGAACTGTTAGATATTGTGTTTCTATGTTTCTACCAACATTTTTACTGTAACCGATTTCTATCTCTGTTATAATAAGCATTTCAATAACAAATGTTTATGATATCATGGTGAAATCCGCCCTGAAATACATCCTCCCACTTCACCATCTATTCAACATGCATCTTTGGTAATACGCTTATCTCCATTCACAAATAACACATGCCAAATTTTGGTTTCTTATGAGGAGTGTTTTAGTACTGAAAAGTTATGATAGTGAAATCTACCCTGAAATACACCCTTCCAACTAGCATTTTCATCAGTTTTCATTGGTCAAATGTAAAGTAGGTTACTGATCCTTTGACAAACTTTTTGGATGAAGAACCGAAAAGACATTAATTTGTACTGCTCAAAATTGTGCTCCCAGAATTGCCACAAAAAAAATTCAAGAGAGCTCATGTGCCGAGTACACCGTGTGGAAAAGCAGCATTGATGGAAAAACTGCAAAAAAAAATGCAAATAAAATTGGGGGCGGACACGGCCCCCGCATAGCCTCATTTTACCCTATCACTGTCCGCGTGTCCGCACCCCAATTTTATTTGCATTTTTTTTTGCAGTTTTTCTTCCATCAATGCTGCTTTTCCACACGGTGTACTCGGCACATGAGCTCTCTTGAATTTTTTTTGTGGCAATTCTGGGAGCACAATTTTGAGCAGTACAAATTAATGTCTTTTCGGTTCTTCATCCAAAAAGTTTGTCAAAGGATCAGTAACCTACTTTACATTTGACCAATGAAAACTGATGAAAATGCTAGTTGGAAGGGTGTATTTCAGGGTAGATTTCACTATCATAACTTTTCAGTACTAAAACACTCCTCATAAGAAACCAAAATTTGGCATGTGTTATTTGTGAATGGAGATAAGCGTATTACCAAAGATGCATGTTGAATAGATGGTGAAGTGGGAGGATGTATTTCAGGGCGGATTTCACCATGATATCATAAACATTTGTTATTGAAATGCTTATTATAACAGAGATAGAAATCGGTTACAGTAAAAATGTTGGTAGAAACATAGAAACACAATATCTAACAGTTCATACGTTACCTCAAACTTGTTTGCGTTTCTGTCGGGAGAGGGCGGGGACTACTATTCTTTTTAGGAGAATATTTTGGGAGATAAACTATTATCAATCGTTATCAATACAATACAAATAAAAAATACAAGTAAATTTCACAATTTTTTAAAATTTTTTGATATCCAACGATTACGACTTCCTCCGTTGTGCACATTTTCATACTGATCAGAACGCCTATACTCAACCATCTTCTGATCTTCACACCAGCGTCCCACACCTAATACCCCAAGTTCCAATTACTGTCAATTATTACAGAAATCTACAGACCACTGTGAAATGCCCAATACTTCAAAATATCCGCAATTCATTCACTCAGCTCGACAAAAAAACGTAAACAACCCCAGTTGAACCACTATCCAGTAAAATTAAAATATTTATTCAACAACCTCGATGCCGGGTTAATTTAAACAAAAAGCACACAGCGAAGATAGCTTTTAATCATCGTCATACACGTATAGGTCTCACTTTGCATTTCGTGACCGGAATTAACAAATTATCCGCTCGTTATGATACGGTGGCGTTCAACTCGACAGTTCAGGTAGATATTTAAAATATGAAAATTACACTTTGTACCTTCTCTCATCATGTAAGTACATTGCACATACCCCATACCCCATTACCTTTCTGCGACATGTTTTTCAGATACAATTGCGATTACGAATAATTCGACCATTTCACTCGAACGAATCCCATCGGTAAATTCGATTTCGAATTAAGAAACCCCAGGACTAAAATTTTCGCTGGTTGGTTCATCAAACGAGTACGCAAAGAGAGGGAATACCGAAGCACCCGGGTTCGTGACTTGTATACGTAAAAATCATTCAAAAACGTGTTTATTTATCGTCCCAGCCAACTTCGATCAGAATGTTTTTCACACAATTAAATACAAGTTGCGAGCACTTAATCGAATAAATCATCTCGATATTTTTCCTCGTTCGCGTCTCGTCGCCTAAGACGTCAGAAAACCGCACCTTCTTCAATGGCACCGTGGAAATTTTTCACTACGTTATCGTAGCCTTTGCGATGAGGCAGGGCACACAAAAAGGTCGTAAATCTCTTAACGAATTCCAGTTCAGCTCGACCATTCGAAATAGCCAACGAGGAGGAGGGAATCGGGTCCACGAGAGAACGCGGGCGTATATGGAAAATTGGACGACTTAGTTGGCACACGTGGCTCGTAATTCATCAAAAGCAACGCTACCGGGTCTTCCGAAGACTAAATTAAATTACACTCTGCGCTTATATCTACGTATACCATGGACGAAGAAAGTATATACAGATAAACCCATCCAGTATAATTATTTCAGTTCGCCAGAATACGGCGAAAAAATCCACCAACCAGCGAATACAACTAATACGAGAAAAAGGTTAAAATAATTAACACCAATGCGAACTGTGGCCGAGTCGATGCCGGTCAACTACGTAAATTGACGTTTGTTGAATAATGCAAATTTTAACAACTTTCAAAAATAATAATTACACCAGATAATGCCCTGGCTCGGTTACCATTCCCATTCGTGCACGCATTAGCCGCATCGCAACCTATATCATTTCGTATACATTTCGACGATAAATTAACGATCAATTTTCTTGATTAAATATACCCCGGCCTGGCTTCGCTGCAACGCAAACATAGCCGGATTTCAATTCTGTGGCCAAGTACCCGGTGGCGATTTGTTTTACGAAATTAAAACGACGCAACCGTATTCTATTCCAGTTTAAAATACTATTTAGTCTAGAAACAATATCTCCAGAGTCGAGATTTCGGCGTAGGTGAGGCAGAGGCGTCGTCAAGGGGGGGCCCGGGGGGGCCAGCCCCCCCCGGAAAAAGTTCTGGCCCCCGCTTGGCCCCCCCAATTCATGTTGTGTTTATAAATTTACGTTACAGTTACATCAAATAGGGATTTTCAAAGCATTAAAACATGAAAAAACGTCTTTTTAAGGCATTTAAAATCCAATTTTTTCAAAACTTCGCCCTCGCTTCGCTCGGGCACTAACAAAATGACACTTTTTTAATTTAATTGAGACGAAAGTGCGGAAGAATGCGTCCTTTTTACCACCTCCCCATTTTTAGCAGGTGAAAAAAGTCAGTCCCCCTTTTGCACTTCGAAAAAGCAGAAAAATTGTCCAACACATGGCCCCTTTTGTGCCCCCCCCCAATTTTCCATTCTGTCGACGCCACTGAGGTGAGGCAACGTGTACTTTTAAAATATACGCGGATAATGCCTACGTCTATGTGCTCTCTACTTATATACAATAAAAGCGCCACGCCGAAGAAAACCAACAATCGCATCATCGAAAACCAGCACGAAACGTTTTTCACTTTATACTTAGTACTCGGTAAGCACACCAGCGGCGATATTTTCCCAAATCTGGCTCCTTTCTATACATTCTACGTGCACCTGGGGCAGGGATCAGGGCGAATACGCCGTACAACGAGGGTTACACAAGAAATACACACCGACTCGCGACATTTCTTTTAAATGGAAATCAGCATGCTATAAAGTGGTGTACTCGACGCGAAAGGAAAGAAAAATAGAAAATCATTCTCCGGCCTTTGGTAAATTTCGAATAAAATGGCCCACTCGACCGTGTACGATTAGAGATGTGTAACGTTTACCGCAAGCAGTACGTGAGCGCGAATCAAATGAAAATATTTTCTTCTTGCCTCCTCCGAACTCCGAACGAATCCGCAGACAAGGTGCTTTTCTTGTAGCTAACCAATGTCACCGACGGAGTCGCGCTAAGAAGGTAATCCGTGTCGTAGGTAGAGGTACAATGACAAGGGACACGATTGACCCAAAACTTATTTTAAAGAATTTAACATAAGAAAGACAAGTTGTACAAGTTTGGATATTTTATAGGTATTCTACGTACGGCTGAAAAATTTCGTTCGCGTTTCACGTTTTCAAATTTCTTTCTTCGCACGTCACAAGACGCGATGTGGGGTTTCGTAATTTATTTTTCGTATCGTTTCACACGTTTTGATAAGTGTATTATTCCATCATAGAGCACAAATATGTCTCATGCAAATTTTTCGCCGAGCACGATTTTGGACGTGAAAGTATTGCAGAAGTCATGAAGAATTTCCTGACAACAAGGAGGAAGGAGGAGGAGAAGGAGGAGGAGAAGGAGGAGGAGAAGGATGTGTTTCAACTCGAAGTAAAATATTGAATCGAAAAATAAAATAAATCGAAAGTATATAGCACACAAGAACCCATATCCAAAATTTCAGGTACCGAAGTTCATTTCTAGAATTTTGGCGAATTTTTGAAATTTCAAAATCAGCACTTCGTCATTGCCCTGCAAAATATGAAAATTCGGTTGCTGAAATTTGGTGTAATACTCTGTGTTCGACCTCCAAAATCGATTGGAAGCAATTTCAAGACGTTTCGGAGCTTCCAGAAAATTTCGGAATTTTCCAGCACTAGAGAAAAGCATGCATAAAAATAGTCCATATGAACTTCAGCATCGATAATTGCAGATTACCCATATTGATGACCTATTTGATCGATTACAGCACAGTTTTCCAAAATTCATAACCTCGAGTTCAAATTCATATTTTTGTCGAAAAATTCATCTGGAAAAAAATTTAAAATAGACGCCACGCTGACAGCGTAGGTGAAAATCTGAAAGTTAGTAGATACCATATTCTCGATCAAACAGGTCACCAAAATGGGTAATTCGCGATTATAAGTGAATTTCATGTGGACCATTTTTATGCCCTTTTCTCCAGTGCTAGAAAATCACAAAATTTTTGAGGCTCAGAAATTTCTCGAAACAGCTTACAATCGATTCGAGAGGGTGAAAATAGGGTATACATCAAAGTTCTGCCTTTTTCGTTGTTTAAATCAAATTTACGATTTTTCAGGGAAATGAGGTAATTTTAAAATTTCAAAAATTCACCGAAATTCGAGAAATGAACTTCAGTTCAGCACCTGAAATTTTGGATTGGAGTTCTAAATTCTTGTATGATATACTTTCGATTTATTTTTATTTTGGCTCAAAATTTCTCTTCGAATTGGGATACCATTCTTTGTGAAAAAACGCATTCATATTTTTATAAAGAAAAAAATTCTTATTTGTCCGCAAAAGTATCATTTTTTAAAAATCATACAAAAATATGAAACATTTCGTGAAGGAGTAAAAAAAAATTTCATCAAATTGTTGAGAGCGCAAATTTCACAAAAAAATATACAAATCAAAAATTGACATTAAAATCATCACATTATGAAAAAATTTTGTCTTCACAATTAATTGTCTTTATCGATTCTTTTAAAATTCAAACAGTCAGATTTTAATGATCAAACATTTGTTCATCTCCAAAACAAAAAAAAACAAAAACAAAATGTATTTCAATATTATAGAATTTTTCATCAAATTCTGGAATGATTTTTACAACACTGAACAATATTCTGGAATAATTTTTTTTAAATTCCAACATTTCAACAACTTTGTCTCAAATGAGAGCTTTACGACGCCTTTAACGGTAAAATCCAACAATTTTTATCAAACTTTGAGAGTTTTTTCAATATTTTTTAGAGTATTAAACAATTTTTACAACATTTTCAACTGTTTACAATATTTTTGGTAGTATCCATTTGCAGAAAATTGACCAATTTATCGACTCTTGGACGAATACATTTTTTGATTTTTTGCCAAAACTTGACAACATTTTAAACCAATTTTCATCAAATTTTTATAATGAATTAATCATAATTCATTATCTATTATCAACTTAAAATTTTTTTGAGTGAAATCGTGATGATCATCGTCGATTTAGAATATTATATTTACATGAACGACGTACCTAGATTCATGACCCAAACGTTTCAATAAAATTAAGAGGGTTCGATAAGACGAGCCTTAATTGGAATTGTGGGGGGGGGGGGGTAAAAAAAATCAAACTTATCAATTATTCCTAATCAAATTGATAGTTCATTTCATTTTTCATTTTTGGACTTTTTCAATTTTTTTATTTAAATACACTACAAAAGTGAAGAAATATTTTCCAAGAAATTTTGTCACATTTTCCTGGATTATTTTTAAAATTTTCTTTAACTATTTTCACAAAATTTAGCACCTAATTCGAAATCATTTTTATAATATTTTTAAATTTTTTCATTTAACCCTGCTACAGTCGCATGCCAGCAGTAACATAAATGGTCGCATCATGAGGGAATCCCTCAGTTGTTACTTATTTGGTCGCATTATGAGGGAATCCCTCAGTCGTCACATATGGTCTTTTTTGCCTAGTTGGTGAGCACTGGTGGGGATAGTGAGAGGATTCGGCGTTGCTACGTGTACATACTTACACATAATGCGACAGCTTGTCCAGCCAAGGGTCTCGGGTTCGAATCCCGCCACCAAAATAATTTTTTTGAATTTTTTTTCGTTCAAAAATATTTTTTGAATGCTTTTTTCGTAAAATTTTATTTTTTTTACTGGTTCGTTTTTTACATAAAATTACGCGTTGTAAATTGATAATTTACTTTTTGAAGAGATTTCATAAAAACTTGAGTGGTATGCGGAGGTGTATATAACAACTGAGGGATTCCCTCATGATGCGACCAAATGTGTAACAACTGAGGGATTCCCTCATGATGCGACCATAGCAGGGTTAATTTTCATTTTTGCAGAATTGAGATGGGTAATTTTTATTACATCTAGATTTGAAACTTTATGCAAAAGTAACTTAAATTCATGACCCAAGCAGTATAACAAAATTTACTGAAGAGAATTTTACGGGAAACGAACCGAAATTGGCATTGATAAAGATGGGAGAGGGGTGGGGAGATGAGATAGAAGTGGACATTTTCTATTTTTCCTGCATACAAATGCCATTCACCTTCATTTTCCCCAAATTTCAAAGTTATCCGAAAATTTATCAGAAAAAATAGAACACTAGCTTCCTCGAATTTTCTTGCTAAAAACACAATTTTTGTCATTAGAAGGGGGAGGGGGATCAAAATTAACAAAATATCCGCTTTTTTCGGAATAAATTTTCAAATTTTCTTTATTTTTAATAATTAATTTTCTCCTTTTTTCGAATTATTCGTCCCCATTGTTTCGACTTTTCGAAATTTTTCGGCCAAAATTAATTTTCAACTTTTTTAGTACATACTTCTCAACTTATATGGACACCTCGAAATTTACTCAATTTTTGAATTTTTCTATCTGATACTCAAACGCTATGAAATTTTGAAATGAATTTTTTTACAAAATTTGAACACAGAAGAATTAAAAAAAAATTATTCAACACTGTTCGTTTCCAAACACAAATATAAGTCGCAAGAAACACCTCATCTCAAAATGAAAGAAAATTGCAACAAAAATAATCACCATTTCTTTGAAGCAAAAAAAGTATAAATTTTTACCTAATTTAAATAAATAATTATCTATTCAGAAAAAATGTAAACATCACAACTCGTATAATACACTCGAAATTCACCTAAATAAAAAACAATTCATCATATTTCACATACTCGAAACCTTACAGCCAAAACACGCCGCCCTTTACAAACGCTACGTAACAGCAGACCATTCGTAGTTCGTACAATAACGACACACATTCCACATACACTCATTGCTCACGTAGCGTAAAATGTCACGTAATCGTTACATTTGAATAATCCAAAGGCGAAAATGTTACCCTTTAAACACTTTTGTAAACGAGAGAAAAAAAATTGAAATAAGTAGACACATAAAGCGATAAAACACATATTAAAATTTCACTCGCATCGATTCGGTAATAAAATCCAACGATACTGTACATTTCCAACAAATTCTCAGACTATCGAGCCGAAATTAAATTTTCAAACTTTTATTTTACATCTTATCTTTAAAAAAAATCTTCGCGACGCGACGCAACGGATGCAAGAATATTTCGGCACTTGCCCCTATCCAAAATAAAAAAAGGGAATAAAAATTGATTCGATTATTCGCTACGTACAGCTTAACCTTTGACCATTTCGGTCATCGCGTGAAACACTTAAGCGAATTAAATCTCGCACGCTACAAAAACATCACTTGATATTTTGATTATTTAAAAAAAAAAAAGAGTCGAAAAAAACATAGAAAAAGACCCGAAAATTATTTCACACCAGAGGCGAGTTTTTCCAAAGTTTTGCTGTTTTTTTATTCCGTTGCTTTTGAAAATCAGGCCAATTCTTCACACCATAGCATCGCGCACGAATTGCTGACTATTCGTAACAACTTTTTTTTTTCTTATTCTTCTCGCAACTATTTGTTCGAATACTCAACGCACATCGCAACCGTCCCAAGAAAAGAGAGGAAAAAATTACGCGTGTCTTTTCCCATTATGTGTAAAACATAGACATAACATAAACCATATACATGTATAGCTCGAGCTATACTACCATAATTGAGTTTCCAAAAGTTTAATTCCGCTTCTATTGTTCGGTTTTCAGTCGGATAAAATTACAAACGTGACTGAAAACGAGATGTCAAACTTTCGCTTTTTGTATATTCGGTCATTTTGTTTATGACGTTTTCTCGCACATTCGCAATAAATATTCTCCGGCTCGAGTCATTTACTAATGAGTCGATCGGGTCCAATTTGGATTTTCTTATTTGATATGACCGCTGATACTGGATACCAGATACTTGGCTAGATTTTGGGTTTGTTTTCGGGTTGAACCTTTCGTCTGTACTTTGTATCTGGATTTCTGGATGTCTGTCTAGTCTCATACTATGCATAAATGGTTTCGATTTACAATTTTTGTTTGTTATTTATTATTATATACGGTTTTGTTTTTGAAAAAAAACCCACCTAAAATGTATCGAAGGTACACAGAAGATGATAAACCTTATTTACCGGTACCGGATCGTTACTCTTAATCAATCATATTTTATGACGCCGTTTTCGACATACAAATTATGCTAATATATTCACGCCGCGCCGTTGCCACAACTCGCCAGCCATCCTATATATATTTCAAATATTGCTTCGTAATCTAAAATTATACCATGTTCTTTCGGTCATTATTATATGTATAATACGAGCATCTATCGATTATAGTGTTCTACCCTCCGCGATTGTTATAGTTTAAAATTTCGTCATTATTTCTTTTTTCTGTTTTCAATATTCATCGAGAGCAACGTGTTGTTTAGCGAGTTAATGGTTTTTACAAGTAGATCATTTTTGCCTCTAATTTTTATGTTTCGGATACAGAAAGTCAGCTGACGTTCAGCATCGAGTACACGAGAAACTGATGCTGGACCTTTTTAAATTTTTCGACATAAATTTCTCTCTCGATTTGAGAAGCGAGGAGGGGGGGAGGGGTACAATTTTTTTGGAAAATTGTGGATAGCCAACTTTTGGTGAAATGTTTCAAAAATTTAATGTAGATTTATCATTCTAACTGTACTCACTCTCTTTATAGTAATTTTTTCGAAATGAAAATATGTTTCTATGATAAGAATAAGAAATGTGAAATATTTGAAATATTGAAAAAAAAAACGATAAAATTTTTCAGAAGAAAAAAACATAGATAACCTAGAACTATAACAAAAAAAATAAAAAATTATTTCATTCAATTACCCATGTACTTTGGGTTTAGAATCTCCTTTTAAAAAATTGGAAATAGGCAGCTAATATTTCTCCATTAAGTACATATAATAATTTTAAAAAAATATAAGTATGATAGGCATAAACTTTTTCTTTTTTTAAAAGTAGGTAAGTAATGCCAAAAAAGCAACCAAAATTTTCAGTTTATTCAAATTTTCTTCTTATTTTGTGGTGACCACTCTCTCATTTCTGAATCAGTGAAATTTATCAAAAATCACTGGAAAACAGTCAGAATTGCAGCACAGTAATAAATCAATGAAAATTTTTTCACTGAACTCGGTGAAATTTATGAAATTTACTGAAAAATCTGTGAAATTCTTTAAATATTCAGTGAAAAATCGCTGAAAATCTGCGAATTTTACTGACTTTTTCCTGTACTGCAATTCTGACTGTATATCAGCGATTTTTCACTGATTCGGAATGAGAGAGCAACCATCTAACTGATATTTTTTTTTGATAAAAATAATTTTTTCACTCCTTTTTACAAAATTTTTCAATTTTGAAAATATTTCAGATAGAAGAAGACAAAGAACTTCATCTTACCCGTCTGAAAAATTAGAAATCTAATTACAGCAAAAAATTTCAAGAAAAGAAACGATACTTTCCCTCAATTTTCAAGTGTGTTTTTTTCGTAGTTTTTCGTGATTTTTTCGTGTTAATTTTTGACATCCAAAATAATTGAAATTGATAGTCCCTAAAAAAAATTAAAAATGTATTGAAAATCCTATTCGAATTTTGTGCTACTCAAAACTTTGAAATTTCGTATTTTTTCGTTATTTTGTTTTTTTTGTGTCAGTATGAAATCCTGTTCAATTATTCAAACATAATACTTAGAATGAAAGGAAGAAAGAAGAGGAAAGAAGGAGTTAGTTTAACACAATCGTTTGAAAATCAAACTTTTTGTTTCATATTTTCAAAATGCTGAATATTCAAATGGATTCAGCCCGAGAAGAACGAAAACAAAAATTTTCCCAGAAAAATAAAATGACAAAAATTTGTACTTTGGTGACGCAAAATAATCCATGTTTAATAATTTGATGTTTGTAAAAAGTCCACGATTTAAAAATTGAAAATTCCAAGATTTTCACACTTTTCAGAGACACATACAAAATTCCTTGATTTTTCCAAGCTTTTCAAAAATGAAGGAACCAAAAATCGAAACATTTCAACTGAAGTGGAATTCTTTCTGATTTTTTCAACAAAGTACGATTTTCGGTATTTTTTCGACTCAAAATGAAAATTTCTTAACAGAAAACTTCACTTTCAAAAATCTCCCAACTCAAAAATAATGCAGTTTTACAATTGTTGGGAGGAGGGCTGCCTTTTCATGAATTTTGTACTTCCCAAAAAATACTTAGAGATGTTCGATTATTGAGCAGCTTCTTTCAAGTTGTAATAAAAAGTCATAAAATAATGGTTACGAAAATGGTATTTATTTAGCACTTGAAAGTTTGTTGAATAATTGTTTGAATTTATAAATATCATGAATTATGGAGAGAAATTCGTAAAAATTGCGCAAAATAGATAAGAAAATGAAACATTTTAAAAAATTGTAGGAAATTGTTAAAAAAGGATTTAAAAAGGTCAAGTCTTAGAAATTATTAAAATTAAAATATTAATAGAAGAGCCAAGAAAAATACGATAAGTAAATAAAAGTCTAAAGATATTGAAAATTTTGAAAAATAAAGCTTCAAAATATTACGAAAACTATCTCATCCATCAGGGATGGAAAGCTAGAAGCTACATTATTAGCAAAGCTAAAGCCATGCTTAAAGCTCTATTTTTTCGGCTTTCAAGTTTTATTTCTCAATCCTGTGACCCATGATCCATGATCATGACATGATCACAAATTCATGATATGAAAGTCTAAAAATCATATCTTCAAATTATTATTTAGGTATCTATAAAGTTGAAAAGAAATTTTAAAGTTGAAAAAACATTTGAAATAATCAAAGTTGGAAGAATAGTTTCAATTATAATACTGAAAATTTTCTTGGCAGTGAAATTTTTTAAGGCAAATTTTCTAAAAAAAACAACTTCGTATTTAAAAAAAAAATTAACTTCATATTTTTCAAAATTTCTTCCAATTTGAAAATTTTCCCCAGTAATTCTGAAAATTTTCCTCTATTTTTTTCAATTTTGAATTAAAAAATTTTTACCTGGATGTTTTTGAAAATTTTTTCCTATTAAATAATTGAAAAAATTTTTAAATTGAAGAAAATTTTGAAAAAATTCAATTTTTGGCAAAATAGTTGAAAGTTAAAGCTAAAATCCGAAATCCGAAAACAGCCAAACGTTAAAAGCTAATCATGGTGATGAAAGCCGAAAGCTGAAACCTGAAACTGTATTTTTTTAAAGCTCAAGCCACCAGCCGCAATTTTTCGGCTTTCCATCCCTGATCACACCTGCTCAAAAGAGTTTCATAATTTCACGATTAAAAATCATTAAAAATATCGAGACCAAGTTCAAAAAATTTCAAAAACATCTAAATCGAAACAAACCCAGCTCTTGATATACGTTTTTAGCTTCAGTTCGATGGTAAAAATATTCAAAATCATTTTCTCCATTGTTTTTACCCCGCACAACTTCTTCCCAAAATCCAAAATTTTTACTCAACTGCTACAAACACGTACGAAAAACTCGTCAACCATCAAGAGCACTACAGAAGCGCAGCCAAGACGAAAATTTTATATTGCGAATTTGTACCCTGGTCGATGATTCGGTGTTGGTTAACCGTTGAAAACATTAGCCTTTGCCATGATATCAGGTATTAAACAAGCGTAAAGGCATTTTGGAAATACGCCAGCCAAAAGCGTTGTATCTGCCAAATGTCAACAATAAAAAAGTCGTTTTATATTTTCAACAAAATATACGAGATGGCAGAATTTTTATAAAACAAGATTGACGGTGAGAACGAGCCATCGTGGAACATAATCCACGCTGATGATCGATTTAAAATCGAGTCCTAATCTAATTTTTCTAACCGAAAATTTTTTCACATCGTGTGTTGAATATTTTCAAACAGTAATTAAAATTCTCGATTCAAAAAAATTATAATACTTCAAGCTTTAAAAATTTTAATCCGGGAGATAAAATTAGACCAGAAAGGCGTAAGAATTTGTAAAACCATAAATTAGCTAAAAAGTTCACCACCTGGCGAGAAAATATAGGTACAACGTAATGCATATCGTGGAACGAACGTCTACGTGTATCTAGGTAGCTATTCGAATTTATAGCTCGATGATAAAGCCATTTTAACGCATTCGAAATTAATGAACCATTCGTCTAATTATCGAGTTATATATCGACAAGGTAATTATTAAAATAACGCCGAAATTATGGGAGCACATGTGCGCGTGTAAATGAGCTCTTCCTGGTAATCGAGTATACGTGAGGGCAATTCGATCACCACGAAGCGTGTTCGACGGATGGGAGGGTTTCCCGCAACCAAAGGGATCATACGGATACCCTTTTATAATCTGTAATGTGAATACACACACAGATCCCAGATACTCGATGGATTTAAAAAAACACCTAAATTCAACGTCGTACTCGCTTCCGTTGGGGAACTGATTTCATAAACCAGTTTCCCCCTTTCACAGTTTGACTTCATCTTCAGAGCAATTGCCAGTTTGAGAATTTTTTTCGACACGAGATATAATCTCGAAACGTCCGACGAAAAGCATCTCGGCGTCTCACCTTTGAATCGATTTTAATTCGATAACACGCGAAAACCCGAAACGAAAAAATAACAAAAATATTGCCATCTAATAATAAACATGATGCAACGTTTCGAAAGAATTCGCTGAGTCGATTGGACAACCGGAAAAATAACCCGGCTAAACGAACACGTTAAATAATTCCATTCGAAATTGGTTTCCGTTTCCAATTGAAAATGTTGTTACGTGTTCGCGTATTAGATATCTTTTCATCTTTTTGATTTTTTCTTATAAATTCGATAATACGAAAAAGCCAGTTAGGTTCCTTTCCTTCCTCGATGCTACAGATGATATTACAGAATACCTATTTACAACTACACATTTCATATACGTAAGTATTAGGTATCTAGAAGGATGAAAAAGATGTTTCCAACATTGACGATAATTAAAACGTCAGAAATAATGTTGAAGTATTCTCGTATTTTGTACGTTTATTCAAACTGTTCGCTACTGATAAGCTTTTAAAGGCGCGCATGTGTTTCGCCGAATCAAATTAATACGACGAAAGAGTACGAGATTTAATTTAAAATTATTTCTGTTATGAATGAATCTTGAGAGCGTCAACGAGGTTTCGAGTATACATTTTTCGATCCTCTTTTGTACGCCGGCAAAGGCAAAACAACTCAAACCGATGGGATTTCGGTCACGTTCGTCGAGCCCGACTAAAAGAACTTATCCAGAGTGGTGTTCGACTTTATACAAATGTAACTATACGAGCTTTTGTTTCGGGTGGTCGAAAATAGCGTAAGGTAAATTGATATTTTTCGATGGTTTTTACTTGTTTTTTTCTCCTTATTTTTTGCAGCTACATTCTATAGATGCTAGTAATGGCTTTGAAAATCTGTGATTCGATTTCAAGGGTTATTTTTGGAATAACGAATGGAAAAACGTTTTCTCAAAAGTGGTCACATTATTCTGATTTTTTTTCTATGAGCTGTGATTGTACACAGGTTCTCTGATTTCTCAGCAAAAAATCTTCAAAATTTGAAAAATAAATTTAGCTATCAATTACCCACACTGACAAAACATAATAATAAATTTTATCAAAAAAAAATGATAACAGGGCACCATTCACAAAATTGGGAAAATTTATTCTAAAAATAATAAAATTTATCGCGATAATTGGCAAATATTTTATTACATAAAAATAAAATTTATCATATAAATTAATAAATTTTACTGTAATTAGAGCATTTTTGTTGAATGGTAACTCGTTATTATACCTATTTTTAAATAAAATTCATCATTTTTTGTAAAAATTTTTATTTTTTTGAGTGTACGGGGCGTCTACTCGATATGAAAAATGAAAATTCTTGCTATTTTTTGAATTTTTCTTGCTTCAAATTTGCTCAAAAAAGATCCCTTCTCTTACGTGTACTCGTTTTTTAGGGAATTTCAAGCACTTTTTGGTAATAATTTCATTCCCATGAGATATTATATTTAAGGGAAGGTGGGGTAGGATGCACTAACCTAGGCCAAATGTTCTGGCAAATCTATTCAAATTGATCAAATTGTCTGATTCTTGCAACAAATTAAAGTTTAAACATTTTACCTTTTATTTCGCAGAAAAAATTCCATTTTGGTGCATACCTCAACCCTACAGAATTTTTTGAATTTTTTTTTCACTTTTTTTGCATCCTGACCCATGGATGGGGCAGGATGCAAAATGCCATGTGGTAAAATGCAAACAGTGAAGACATGATGAAAAATCGCTAATTTTTTTGAGGTGGATACTACAGATTTAAATAGAACCGTAATTTTTGAAAAGAGGAGTTCTAAAACCTTTGTATTCATAATTTATGCTGCCTTAATTGATTTTCTGATTTTTTAGTCAAACTTTTGATATTTTTGATATTCTGTGATATCCTGGAAAAAATATCACAAAAATATCAATTGGACCATCTTAAGTACCATATGTGACTTTTTCGGAAAAATTCGTATTTATAAAAACAATGTTTGCATCCTGCCCCATTTTCAATTTGCATCTTGCCCTACTGGCACTATTTTTCTTTAACGCATGTACTGGGAAGAAAATATAGGGGAAAGTGCCAACCAAATACATCATTCGATAGGTAATTGGATGTAGATTACAAAAAAAAATACCTGAATTTTTTTTCAAAACTTGAAAACATGATATTTCACAAAAATTAAATTTCAAAAATTTCACGAAAATCACATTATTAATAATAACTCATAGACAAGCAATCCGTCAGGTCTGTAATTTTTTTTTTGTATTGAATGGATACCCATCCACCAATTGTCCGGAAAATTTTTTTCAAACACATCACTGACGACAATAAGCCAATTTGCATCTTGCCTCCTGGTGCATCCTGCCCCACCTTCCCTTATTAGGTAAGAAATTTTAGGTACGAATTGACGAGCAAAATAAGAACATTCGAGGTGACCAACAAAATAATTCTTGAAATCAACAGACACGATTTTAGCAGGACCTTTCAAATGAATTTTGCAAAACTTTTCTCTAAAATTTTGGAAAACCATATCCTCCTCCCTACCTTCCAATATTTTTCCAGCTAATAATTTTAATTATTTTTTAATTGTCCCTTCATCTTCTTCCTCCTCCTCCACTCCTCAAAAGGTCGTATTTCAATTCGTCTATGAATTTGGCCTCAGTGAAACCAGGACGAAAACTTCAAATACCAAAAAAATATGTACTCTTAGAACGAATTTTATGTATCTGTTTATCAATCTTCAAGTCAAAAAATTAAAATATAAAAATAATAAAATTTTAGGGAAAAAATTATTCAACACGAATGAAGAGAGGGTAAAATTTTCAAAAATTAGACATTTTAAACACAAAAATACAGACATTTTGGATGAATTTCATGGAATTTTAATCAGTATAAATTCGTCAAAATTCTAAACGTCAGAACGAAAAATAATTTGGCCCGAATGAAGCAAGGACAAAAATGTTTGAAAATTGAAATATTAAATACACACAAGAAAGAGCTCGGCATGAATATTTCATTACCCAGATGAAACTTGAAAAAGTTTTAGGTAAGCACAATATTTATCAATTTTTAACAAAGTTGAAGAATTTGGTCTCGCCCAATCATGACAGCTATAATATGTAGGTAGGTCTATCTACAAGTGAAATCTGCTGGCAAAGGTGTTACAGTAAAGATTTTCTAAAGAAGGGGGCGGAACATGAAGTCAACTATAGTAATAATTCAAGACAGAAAAATCAAAATTTTGAGATTTCGTCTGAAAAAGTCGAATAATGATATTATTGATACTTCAAAAAAAAGAAGACTTAAGTTCTATTTGACCCAAGCAAGGGCAAAATTCTTTATGAAAAATCAAAATTGAAAAAACATTCAAAAAATTCAAGAGGAAATTGTTAATACTTCTTGCTTTTTAATATTAAAATTATTAAAAATCTTGATATTTTCTGGTTTTTCGTGTCTTTTTTGCCAGCAGACTCCGCGTATTTTTTCGTAAAATATCAAAAATAAAAAAAAATTGTAAAAATCCTTAAATTGATCGGATGTTTTTTCAGAACTTGATTCTTTTTATTTGAATCGAAAATGGATCACAATTCACAAGGAAAAAATTCCCATTATGTTTCGAAAAACCAATTCAGAATCAGAACATACATGAAAAAAATCCGGAAGAGGAATAGCATTTGAAACACGCTTCCTTCTCAGTTCTCACTTGAAATGTGATCGAAAAATGAATACCTCAATAGTAATTTATATCGCCGTAAAATTTTCAATGCGTATTTTTCCTCCTCACCCAGCTCCCATTCATTTCAATAAATACGCCGCAACTCGCTACAAAAACTACCCATTAAACTAAAGCAAATAAACTCCGTTGTGGAAAAAAATCAATCCGACAAACTATATAAAACGCACAATTTACGAAATGTAAGTACATATAAATAGAAAAACTGCAACTTAATCAACGTATGTATTTTTTCCACCCTGGCAAATATTTACACTGGCGCGCTTTGGTAAGCGAATAATACGAAATCGCTTTAAATTATCATTATTTGAGCTGCGAAAAAAAAGTATAAAAAATCGTGTACTCGTCTCGAACCGTGTCCTGGAATGAACATCAAAACATCGCAGCGTTTTTCCGCAACCGAACCTGCTGGTTTGTATTTACACGAAGCAAATTGTTAATTGTGAAACTACACGACTGGTGTAGCCAATGGCCACAAGTCAGTTTACTTTTTCCTTTCGTTTTGACGTTATTTTATGGCTATGAGCTCACACACGCGATTCACAGAGTAAAAAAAAAAGATAATCAATTAACCTCTCTCTTCTTTCAAATTATTTCGCTTATGGTTGATCTCATCATATTTATATTACAGATTTAGATATCTTTTTTCGATCAAAATTGAAAGAAATCTTGTTCATTGTTAATTCACGGCGAGTAGGTACTCAAGATCACGAAATCTTCTATCAAAAAAATACACCTATAGATCGAAAAACCAGTCGATTTTTTTGCTATCTCTGGTATTAGATAATTTAAGTATCGGGTATCCATATCCTACTCCGGCTAAATGCGAACACTTGACCTTTGCAAGTCACCGTTTACATGCACATTATCAGACCCAGACACGAGTACATTGGTACTGTTTAAATGGTCGATTATTAATTGACTACGAAAACTCGATGTTCTTATTAGATTACCTGTCCTACAACTACAGGAAAGATAGGTCGTAAATATCGATATTTTTGTCGGCAGACATTCTAAAATGACAATGCGAAATTTTAACAGCTCTGTGATCATTTTCAAGTAGTCATAAGTCATGAGATGGAATCGATAGATATTAAGTGAACTTGTGGCTGGCTTTAGTACACAAAGAGAGTACCTTGAGATTTCATTATACAAGGTGTCCTTTAATAAAACTTCAGCTGCTATGCATAACAGAATTCATACAAAAATTGAAATTGAAAATTCGAATTTTTTCCAACCAATCTTTCAATGAATTCGATCACTGCCCACCCCTTTTCAATAAACAGTTACAAACCCAAGGGCAACAAAAAAATAAATAGCGGTGGATCATTAATTTTTCAACACATTTTTTCAGTTTTCTCCTCATTATTCTCTTTTTTTCTCTCTTCAACAACTTTGTTTAACATTGATTAGTGCCCAAAATTGATAAAATATCCATAAAATCAAACAAGAAAAAAAAATGAAGCAATTACAAGAGCCATTTTCCCGCACAAACCACACATTTTATTGAAGAAAAAATCGGAATTTTTGAAAATTTCTGGATAAAAGAAAATTTTTTAAAGTGATTTTTGAAATTTTTTTTCAAAAAAAAACATACCTACATTTCATAAAATTGAATAATATGAACCATAAAAACAGTCAATTCTGAAGAAAAAAACACGAAAAATTCATATCTTTATCGTGTTTTATGGGTTTTTGAACTGTCAACTCGATATTCGTAACATTTTCGTACTTTCGTGATTTTCATTCTCTGGGTATACATTAAGGGTTTAAAAATACTCAAAAAAAATTGGCACAAAAAGAATAAATCTCAAAAATCATTTTTTTTGAAATTAGGTGTTACAAAGTTTTATATTTAGAAATGAACAAAAACTAAATCCTACACATAATGAGGTTGAATAGGTAATTTTGACATGGTGTCCACCAGATCTGAAAATAATTTTTTTCTGGATTTTTCTAACCATTTTCATGCAATTTTTCTTGCTTTGAATTTGCCCCAAAAAAAAACTTTTTTATCCTTCTATCAAAAAATTTAAAAAAAAGGGAAAATGTTGAAAATTCTTGCTATTTTTTGGTTTTTTGGCTACTAAGGTGAAGTTCTCGTTATTTTCTGGTCTTTCTTGTTTTTCTCATCAGTATATAGATACCATGTTTAAAACTGACAGGGTACTGATGAATGAGTAATATGGGGAAAATTTCTCAAAAGTGAACACTTGGGATCATTTACAATCGATAAAACAAAATTCAACAAAATAATTTCAGAATAGAAATGGATAAAATATGCACAAAAACATCATTTAAAAATTAAAATTAGGTACTCTGCAATAAGCTGAAGCAAAAAACGAAAAAGTTCTTCAAAGTGGCAGGTTTTTGTCAAATTTTATTGATTAGATTAAACACCCATCCCATACAAAATTTCCAAACCATCAGACCTTTTTAGAAATAGAACTGTGGTATTCTCAAAAAAATATAGAATCTTTCTGAAAAAAAAAAAACTATTTTCAATTTCTTCACCCCACGTCCATCCTTAATCAAAATTCTTGAAGATGTCCAAAGTGCAACTATAAATTTTGGTTCGATTTGACAATTACGTACTTTAGGTCTTAATTAAGACATTGGAAGGTGGCAGGTTAAAAATTAACTGGGTCAATGAAAAAATGGCTGTAATAGCAAAATCAAACTTCAAGAAAGAATAGGTAAATTACACAAATTGTAAATTTTTTGCTCCAGAATATTTTTTAATCGTCAATTTTCCATCGAATCGCATTATTTAGAAATGAAACGATCAAAATTATTCAAAATAATTACTAAAAAACACCACCAATCTGAAAAATTTCAAATTTCGATGTTTGGTTTCAACCAAAAACAGTCCCGGCGAGAGGCGGGTACAGGGGGTGCACTTGCACCGGGCCCGAGTTTTTTTCGAAATGTTAGGAGGGGCCCGCAGCAGGGCCCTATGCACCCATGCGGGCTCCCTTCGGTTTTTAAGGCATTTGCAAATATCTTAATTCTTAAAAAACAAAACAAGTTAAAAAATTGCCATCTTCAACGATCGATTTTGAACATGTAATAGATGATTTTGCTGCAAAAAAGGCCAGAAAAGCGTGTTTGTAATGCCATTGTAGCTCAAGTTGTAGGTAGATAGATTTTTTTTGTTTTAATGTATCAACAATTGTCCAATAAATTTGATATTTTCTGTTGTGTTGGGAAAGAGGGGCCAGGGGGTGTTACAAAAAATTTCTACAAATTATTTCTTTAAAAGGGGGGGGGGCGCAAATTTTTTTTGCACAGGGCCCGCATTTTCTCTCGCCGGGCCTGACCAAAAACATACCTCGAATCAAAATATCATTCGCTGTTGAAGTACAATCCCAAATTAAACCATTAGAAATCAACACAGAATACATACATCTGCTTGACTTCAGGTAACAGAGAGCGAAGAGTTGAAAAAAAAACAGAAATCGCGAATTATTTTTCAAATGTGACCCCATTTGGAAAGCTAAATAGGTCTGATGATTCTGAAAATTTACATTAAAAAATTCTCAAAATTTTCAATCAAAACTGTGATTGATTAGATTATGGATAATTTTTTCGAAAAACCATTTGTTCAAATTTTCTTCTCAAAATATATTTTCAGGTAAGTACCTAAGCACCTAATTAAGAATATTATTCATTTTTTCCGCGTTCTTTAAATTTTCCTCAAAAAGTGATGCAAATTACAAAAATTTTCATCTGAATGATTGTAATAAAAAACTTTTACCAAAAAATCTTTCGTAATGACAATTTTTTGCAAAAATCAAAAGTTTTTCAAGAAATTGTTGGTGAAAAAATTATTTAAATGATTTTTTGGGTAAAACTGTTATTATACTTAATTCATATTTCGAGTATAATCATTTCATAAAAATTTTTCGTAAATTAATTTTTTTAAATGATTATTATTCTACTTCTCACAAAAATAGTTTTTTATGTTTTTTTAAAGGAATTTCGTATTACCAAAATTAAAACATAATCTTTATTTTCATTTTCCAACCGGCCTTTGTGCCTTTCAATGCAAACTTCTAATAATTTTATCGACATTCAAAAAATTTCGATCAGAATCTAAATTTTGAGAAAATTAAAAATCTCAATTTTTTCAAAATTAAATTCAATCTGCCTAAATTTCAATTAGAAATATTTCACAGGTTTGCTTCATGGGACACCCTACATAAATCCTAAACTTCAGCACGCTCACACATCACAATAACAAAACCAATACAGCTAGTTTACGATAATTCAAGAAAACTAGGTACTCAACCTTGAGAAAAAATTTACCCACTAAATTGATACTTTAAATCGTTTGAATTGCCTACCGCAATATCCTTTTTGGGTATCATTCGTACATACATTTTATACCATCGTTGCATCACATGCTATTCAATTTTAAACGCTATAATTTTTTCAGCCCGCTTTGGAAATTAAATCAAACACGAATGAATTTGCATTTACGAAAAACACTACGTAGATCTACACATCAGTCCCATGTAACGTGGTACAGTATAGCGCCGGAAATTAAATTAACAGGTGTTCGTCATTCGAATACATCCTGTGGGATGGCATTGCAAGGAAAGGAACACAACGCTTTAATACAGAGAATGTGAATCGTGAATGGCGGTGAAAAAATATACTCGTAATCATCGTTTCGATTCCATTCACAATTCACATCGTTGAAATTTCTCCTACTTGGCGATTTTTTATTTTTTATTTCCATACAAGAGGAAAAAAATTATATAAATTCGAACCATAGACGATAACAAATTTACTGTGCAGTGCAGGTTTATCGATGACGTGAACTTAGATAATAATTATCGATTGCTTCACGTTTTTCACGTACATCGAGTCGATTTCAAAACGAAAGAATGAAAAAACTGATACATTGGGTTTAATTGTACTAAATCGTGGTTTATCTAACTCAAAAAACCTAAGTACCAAATACCATTTCCTTTTCAAAACGAGATAACGAGACGTCGAATTTTATGAAATAATTAAACAAAGATAAGCGCCATGTTTACCAAATTGTAATAATATATGGTTTACCGATCGGAAATCAATTTATGGCTCATTCAACTTCATCGCAGGTATCCAAACGATGGCAGACATCCCAGCCAAAATTTGAAAAAGGTAACTTTAGGAACCTCTGACAGTCGGAAAAGTAACCAAAAAAGTCCAAAAAAGTAACCTTTTTAAAATTTTTAATTCATGATTTCACCTAGCAGGGTGTCTATACCGAAGGACCGATTTTTCAAAATCAAATTTTGCGACTTTTTCCAAGGTATCTAGAATCTACTTCTCAATTTGACACCCCCCCCCCAAAAAAAAATCAACGAGATCAAATTTATTACAGAAAAAATTCTATACACGGAATGAAATACGTCTTCAATTTTTAAAAAATACAATTTTTCACAAAAATTTTCTAAAAGTGAGTCATTTTATGTTAAAGAGACATCTAAATATGTTACTGCCCGAGAGAAACGAGGGTGAAAATTTTTACGAAAAATCATATTAGAACGGATAAAATTGTTAGATGTTTATTGAGCATTTACCTAATAAGGTATTTTTAACACAATGGAAAGCTGACATGACACGAGTTGATATAGATTTCGCGGATTGTGAACCTAAAATAGAGAAATAAATTCATGGGAAGTTTGAAACACTAGAAGATTACCAAGAAATTTTTTTTTGAAAAATTTATTTAAAAACCAGCAAAAAAGAGACATATATTTCCAAATGATTTCTCCTACTGAATTTTTAAAACATCTCTCTAAAAATTTCAAAATTCTCCGATTTTTTCAGATTTTCCCGAAAATAGACGTGATCGATACTCTCGTTGAAAATCCCAATCGTGATCGCTACTAAGCCTATTATTCAGTTGTTTGAAATAAAAGGAAAGAAGGTTTATAATTTAGGAATGGGGTTAAAAAAATTGAGTCCGAGCGAAGCGAGGGCGAAAAATTTTAGAAAAAATGTTCAAAAAGGTGAAATTTCTTTACTTTTTCTGTTTTGTACAAGGCGAGAAAAATCAAGTAATTTCGAAAAAATTCGGGACTTTTGATGAATTTTGGGTCAATTTCGCGACTTTTTTCGCGTCTTCAGCTACCTAAATCAAAATCCCCGACTTTTTCGCGACTTTCGCGACCGGTAGACACCCTGCCTAGAAAATGTAAAAAAGTCATTCGAATTTTTACTTGTAGTTCAACAAAATCACAAACTATATGGTCAAGTATCAAGTAATGCCATGGTATACTTTTTTCAAATCATTTTTTCAAAGCAATTTTTGATTTTTTTTAATGCAAATTTTTTCTTGAAACAATTTTTTTCAGCAAAAGCCCAAAAAATTGATTTTTTGCTCAAATTTTTGAAAAAAGTAACTTTTTTGAATGAAAAGTAACCAATAGTAACTTTTGAGTACAAAAAGTAACTAATAGTGACTTTCCTTGAAAAAAGTAACAAAGTTACTTTAAAAGTAACCTACTGGGATGCCTGCGATGGGAAACCGCTGATAAGCACACTGTCCACTTCAAAGTGTTATCGAATTTGGCAACCTAATTAAATTACAAATTAATTCGTCTAGTGTGAAAATTTTGAAAAAATAAAATTAACGACGGATTAACTCTAATAACCCGCATGAGCCTCGATGGCAATCAATGCCTACAAACCAGGCGGTCAATTCGAGTAGACTTAAATAGAAACACATTCGATCCTCGATCGTTTATTACCCTCTGTGTATTTAAAACTGTCCGGAGTTATAAATTTATACGACGAAGACGGGCAATAATGCAACGAAAACGATAAACAGAGTGATTTATGCCGCATCGACTAACGCACCAATCGACGAAAAACGAGAGCTGCACATGGCTCGAGCTATTATACGGCGCTTGGCCATCTCATGTTTCGAATTTGATTTTCGAACGAGCTCTAAATAAACATTGGACCAGCCAAGGCAAAAGTTTACTCGGTTTTTAATCTACCTTCGGCCAGAGCCGTGGTGTTTTTCATTTTCATCGCAGAGGAAACACATTCGTGCCACCAATCGCTTATAAATCACTCGAGTTGGCTCGAACGATGCCAGAGGAAACCCCTTCAATGGTGTGGTTTTTCACCCACCGAGTTACAAATTCATGAGGATAAAAATTACGCAAACCTCGGCCCCCTCCCGATCAATGGTGGCGATTGAATCCGCGAAAATAAGTTTACAAAGGACGTTCTCATAGGATACGTTAATTACCTACGCTGACTATGGCTATAATATGGATTCGTGATGTACGCACGATGGCATGTCAGTTTATATGGCCGGTCGCGTATAATGAGCGAATTTCCAATTAGGTATCCCTCACAAGCTGCCAATAGAATTGGCCAACGACGATGCGATCCTTTCATTTCATTCTTCGTCCGTCGGCGTTACACGAATAATTTAAAAATCCGTGTTGTAGAGAAAAATAAAACACATAGACGTAAACTCGTTGTAATTCGCCCTTGGAAAAACGATTAGCGCGTTTACAATATTTTTTTCCATCTTATTCTTCTACATGACCATTTAACCGATTGATTGGATAGAAGGTGCTCTCTGAGAGAAAAAAACTAGCACGGATGCCCGCGTCGGCGAGAAACCACCGCACTGCACCGTGCGCCTATTTGTATATCTACGTACGTCAGCCATATACTAATGTAGCGGAATAATTATGTAAAATATCACGAAACTAACAAATGTAACCGAATAATGTTTACATTGCGTAAGTTGAATGTATTCGTGGTTTCGTGTCAATCGTTTGAAGGTGGTTGTCTTTCAAGTTTGCGAGATAAATTTTAATTAGGCTTCGTCGCAGGCTCGCAGGCGCACCGTCGACGTTTTCAAAGCGCACAGTGTGTACCGTAGGTCCTGACATAAACAGGCGAATTTTCCGAGCAGACCCAATATACGTGTTTGTCGTATATTTGCAGCCGCGTGAAAACGCTATTTAATGAGAACTATTTAATCCACCGCATGGGTATCGCCAAAACCAGTGATTGTCATTTCGGGCTAGTTCAACGCCATTTTCGATTCAGAATCTTGATTTTTTTTTTACTGAAAACGCATTTTTTGGAAAAAACACATCAATGATCTTCTCCATGCCACATCCATGGTTTCTCATAACCAAACTACACAAATAGGTACAAAATCTCGACAAAAACTCAAAAAATCGTCATTTAGGTGGATTTCAAGGTTCAAATTGAAACGTATTTTTCAATTTTTATACGCAGAACCGAACGCTTTCGAAGAAATGTAATTTTAAAAAAAGAGACTTTGTTTGGACTCTGCAATTGCACCATCAAAAACGTAACCAGAATTTGTTTTCAAAAATAGGTTGCACCAGCCAATATTTAAAATTTTGGACTCAAAATATAGGCAAATGAATCTACATCTATGCTAAACGTGACTTCAATTTCAAAAAATGTAAATTATTTTGAAAAATGTTCGTAGTAAAAATTGAATGAAATGATAATACATAGAAGCAGACAATGTACATAATGCAAAAAATTACGCCAGATGATTTTTCACCCCCCCCCCCCCCCCAATAAAAAAAAATTCTCAAATGATCAGGGAAATCACAAATTGTATATGTGGCATTCCACAAGAAAAGGTACAACATTGCCGCAAATGTCAAAATTGAGTTATTGCCATATTCTGAAACTAGATAAAATTACCTTTCGAATGAGCTATTAGCGAGCCTTTTTCGTGAAAAATTCGCGGAGTTATGACGTTTCGAAAATTGAAGTTGAAAAAACATAGTTTCGAGAAAAACACGTTTAAAGTTTTTGAACGATTTTTTTCGTGAAAAACGTATTTATGGTTGAAAAATGTTCATTTTTTTTAAACTGGTAGGAAATTTTGTGTAGAATCCGAAAAAGTGGGTTTCAGAACCCTACGAGGCCACCAGTGTTGCCAAAACAGCGATAAAAATGACTAAGTGAACACAAAATATGAAAAAATTTACACTTTATTCAACTCACTCCACCACTTCAACGGTCATTTTACACTACTTATAAGTTGTTTCACGTGTTGTGGGGTATCTCATATGAAAGTAGAAGGATGAAAGTACCAAAATCCATCAAAAACGAAAAATCGATATTTTTTAGCCAAATTCACATTTTTGCGTTTTTCTCGAAATCAACTTTGCGGCAATGTTGTACCTTTTCTTGTAGAATGCCACATATTTTTTGGAATTTTATATCTGGAATCTAAAAAATCTAAATCATCACTTGAATTTGTAATTTCTTCGAAAATATATTTTCTCAAGATTTCAAAAATTGGGAAAATAAACCATATATTCAAAGTGTAATCGTTGCAAATTATGTTGATAGAGAGTATAAAATTACTTATTAATTTATGTAATGCTCATTTTTATTCAAATTTCGCTTAGGTAATTTTTCTCATTCTTAAGTTTCAAAGAATAGTGTTAAAAAATTTGAAATATTAAAAATGAAAAAAAATTTTCACTTGAATAATTTCGGCCTTCAAAACAAAGTTTTTTTAAAAATGCCATCAATTTTCATTTGGTAAAAAAATTTTATCGATTTTTTTTCGAATCCATCCCTCGTTCCACTCTCTCATTTCTGAATCAGTGAAATTAATCAAAAATCACTGAAAAAAAGTCAGAATTGCAGCACAGTAATAAATCAGTGAAAATTATTTCACTGAAAGCAAGTCAGTGAAAGAAAATCACTGGAAATCAGGAAAAATTCACTGAAAACTCTGTGATATTTATAAAATTTACTGAAAAATCTGTGAAATTCTTTGAATAATTAGTGAAAAATCGCTGAAAATCAGCGAATTTCATTGATTTTTCCTGTGCTGCAATTCTGACTGTTTATCAGTGATTTTTCACTGATTCGGAATGAGAGAGCACTTCACCTCCACACGAGTTGTTCACGATTTCCATTACTTTTCAAAAAAAAAATTTGCTCAACTTTTCCAAGTTATCAATATCAATTTTTCAAAATTTTACAAGTCTATTGAATCTTCACATAATACTTATAGGCACAGAAGAAAGTGCCTTTCAATTTTAACTCAGAATATTTCCTGAAAAAGGGGATAAATTTTTTCTGTCTCAAAATACAGATTCAGACTTTCTGGGGGGGGGGAGGAGGAACACTGTCAACAAACTTAAAGAAGATATGACCTTAACAAAAAAGATCTACCTACAATAAATAAAAATTAACATAATAGTCAAAAATTAAACTCATAGAAATTTTCAGCATTTAGGGTGTACCCTGTCTAAAAGACTGACCTTTCGAATTTTTAATTTTTTTTTCACCTTTTTTTTCGATTCATTTTCGTGAAAGAGGAATGGAAGAAGTTCTTATAATCATTGAAAAATCAATTTTTTCAATTTTTACGTAAATACCTATTTATTCAAATTCAACAAGCCCGATTAAAGTGAAAGGGAAAATTTTTGTAAAAAAAATGTTCCAAAGCTGAAATTTCATCATTTTCTTTAACAGCCTTTGATGAAAGAAGCAAAAATCTTCAACCCTCATTGCCTGAAAAATATTTTAATCGCCATACACCCGTATCAAGTGAAAGCTAAGAACAAAAATTTTAAAATTCCCAGACTTTCCCAGACGTATGAAATTTATTCCCTAAATTTTTCAGATTTTTTAAAAAGCTACAACCATTTTGTTCTATGCAGGGAGGAACCGAAGTTGGCTTATTGAAGGAACTATTTTTCCGACTCCTCAGAATAGGTTTTTTTTTTCGACTCAAACCAAAAATTTCCCAAATGAAAGGCCATTAATTCACAATTTTCGAAAAATTTCCAATTCATCCCCTATTTTTTCGATTAAAAATAAGTATTTTTCATTGTGGGAGAAAGAGGGTGTAGGATTTCTCTTTGTCCTCACTTCCGTTTGGTTAACATCAGTTTTACGAGAAAATGGATGCAAAGAATAATATTCCCAGCTTTCTTGTAAGTACGAGTACATAAAAAAGTAAATACGAGCAAAAAGGACTCCAAACTGAAAAAATCTTCGTAACAGAAATTTTTGGCTTCTCCAGAAAAATTTCAGCTTCTTGTGAAAAATAGAAAAAAAGTTAGGAGTCAAAACTCGTGTAATTTCATATGGTTGATAAATTCTCTCTTGATTCTCATGTAAGGCAATTTCCTGTAAGTTTTTTCAAAATAATTTCTAATTACATAAAATTTTTCCAAAGAGACAATAACGAAAAGCCATGACGATTTTTTTTTCAGTTTTCAATGATTTTTCAAATTATTTGTCAATTTAAGCCGATTTGAACCCTTCTTAAAACTTTCAAGGGAAAATCAATATTTTTCATCATCAATTTTTTTCGAGCCTGAGACTTTTAGGATATAAAAAAATGAGAATACTTTTCTCATAATAAACAGAACAAATTAGCAATTTCTAATAACTTGAAAATACGAGTATATATAAGGGTCTCCTTATTTAAGTACTTCGAAAAATCCTTAATCTCACTTCAATCACTACCCATCCCTCAAAACAGACCCATTCACAAAAAACTTTCAACTCTGAACTTCGAAAACTTTAACTAAAAATTTCTCTCGTCAAATTCGACGTCATTCATCCCAAAATCGCTATAAAAATTATCGAACCTAACCCCAACCCTTGTTTATATTCCAACCGCGTAAAAAAATAAACCAAATTAACCGTAACATTTTTCAAACACACGAGATAACTTATTCTATACTTTATTTTTCGAACGCCGAATAAAAAAAGCGAAGGGGAAAAAGTCACCGCGAACTTTGAAGCATACTGCAGAAAAGGTTGACAAGAGCAAAAGATTTTTTTCAATCATACGAAAGTGCGAGTTTATAATACTTGAAAAACTGTAGACAGCGATAACAAATTTGAGTTTTTTTTACTCTCCAGCCTCTATCAACTTTTTTAATTTAATACGCCGTCAGCCCGGAGCAGAGATGATGATATGTGATGGTTTTTATCAAAGCGTGCAGTATACGTTTCATTTTTTCCAACATCATTTTCTCGCTTTTGACAGTCGCCCTTTCGTACGCTTAGACTAACGTATAAATTCGTAAAACAAATAATGCTCATGATTACGTGCATTCTCGTTCATATGAATTTTTTCCAAAACAAATAACACGGTCGGTGTCCGCAATATTTCCGAAATGATTTTTCACGACTTTTCCAGCAATTCTAGACCAATTTTTTCAAGTTTTTTTTTTAGAGATTTTACATAAGATATTCATGAAGCATGGAGAAGGAGGTAATTTTTCCACGTAATACACTTATAATCCAAAATTGTGCACTACATGGTGTTTAAAATTTTTTTGGCAAAAATCACTACCTTTTACGAGATTTTTAGATGTCTCTTTTCCACTCACAAAAATGATTGGAATTCAATTCTAAAAATTTTTGATCCCCTTCTCGGCACAAAAAACAAGAACTTGAATTTATTACTGAAAACATTTCAAATAAAAAAGAAAAAAAAAATATTTTAAAGCAAAATTTGCAAAGTTTTGAAAAATAAAACAAATTATTTCGTGGTATTTACCAAATCATGCGAATGCAGATTCTGATTGTTTCAAACTGAAAATTAAATTTTTTTGTAATTTATTGCTCCTCCTCTCCCCCTAAAAAATACGTGCTTCTAACTTATAAATTCTACGCAAGCCCCTGCAATTTTTCCACTTTCCTCAGTAAATAAAAAATCGATGAGGGGGTGAAATATCAATCATTTCGTTGAGATATATCAATGTCCTGAGTCCGAACGAAGCGAAAACGAAAATTTTTGAGAAAGAAAACCTTCAAAAGTTGAAAATTCGTCATTTTCCCCTCATCAGGATGTCCACAATATCTCAGAAATCATTTTCCCTGACTTTTCCAGGTTTTCCAGACTAATTTTTCAAATTTTTCCAAACCTTTTAAATATGATATTCGTGAACCGGGGGGGGAGGGGGTAATTTTTCACGTGATGTACTTTTTACGAAATTTTTAGATGCTCCTCTTTGGGCCAAAAAAAAAGATTCACATTAAATTCTAAAAATTTTTAAACCCAACCAACTCCCCCCCCCTCCACAAAAATTTGAAAATTCGAATTCATTGCCTACAGATAAAATTTAAAATTTAAAAGAAAAACTAAGTATTCCAACGCAAAATTAAGTTTTTAAAATTAAATAAATTATGCCAGGGTGTCTACCAAATCAAGCGAATGAAAATTCGGATTCTTCCGGGCTGAAAATTCAAAAATTTCTCCTCCCCCCCCCCTTCCCCGAAAAAAAGAGAGAAACACATGCCTCAAATTTATAAATTTACACAATCTCCGAAAAATTTTTAGTTTGTATCAATAAATAAAAAAGTTAATGAGGAGGTGAAATACAAATCATTTTATGGAAATATAAAAATCGTGTTGAGCCCGAGCGAAGCGAGAGCGAAATTTTTTACAAAAATGGTCATCAAAAGATAAAAATTCACCACTTTTTCCTCATTCATGTTTTCCAAAACAGGATCAATAAATTCGAATTCTTTTCCATTCCCTTCCCTTTTTTTCACCATTTTCTCATCACAGCTCATTAAAAAGTTTCCAAAAAACTTGAGATTTTAATTTTTGAACAAATTCTGTAGAAAGAAAGAGTGATGGACAAAGATATGCATTTTGAATATCAAATTTACTGTAGGTACCTACATTATGATCAACAAAAAATTATGAATAAATAAAAGAAATATAAGATGCAATAATTTGGCCCGAACGGAACGAGGGCGAAATTTTTTGAAAAATTTAGAATAAAATAAGCAAAGAAACACTTTTCTAAATGATTTATCCCTTTTTTGGATTTTTGAAAAATTCCAGAGAAAATTCCAAAATTCCTCGACTTTTCCCGGTTTTCCAGAGAATGGACACCCTGCTCATTCAGGTTTTTCAACACGTGACCAATAATTTTGAATTCTCTTCCATTCCCTCCCTCTTTTTTTAAACGTCGTGGTCAAGGGCATCACGGTATTCCTTTTTCATTACAGCTTATTAAAAATACGTTTCCAAAAAAATGAAGTTTAAATGAATTCTCTATAAGTAAAAAAAATAGTGTAAATTACCCTTGAGCGTGGCGAAAGGAATTTTTTTTGCAAAATTCATACTTTGGTAATGAAGACATGCATTTAAATATCTTTTTTTTTGTGCATTACGATCAAACAAAATGACGAATAAAAAATCAGTCAAGAAATGTAACGATGTGGCCCCAGCGGATCAAAGGGTGAAATTTTTTGAAAAATTTTCAACAACATAGGCAAACAGAAACTTTTTGAAATGATTTACCCTCTTTTGGATTTTAAAAAAATTTCAAGCAAAGTTCCAAAATTTTTTGACATTTCTCTGGCATTTCCAGATTTCCAAAATTCCTCGTCTTTTTTCCAGGTTTTTCAGAAAGTAGACACTCTGAATTATTCGCCATCGGTATCGAAAAAAATTATGCAGCACTACACCTCGAATACACGTATTTTAGTTTAAGCAAATTGACCAAAATACCGATTACCATTTTACACGAATTCTCTCCCGAAAAAAAAATCTTTAAATAAACTCGACACACCTACAAGAATGCAAAATCGATTACGTTCAAAATTAATCAAAAAAATTGACGAAGAGGTTTCCACGAGAAAGGGACCGAAGCGGTGTATTTTTCGTATCCATCGTTACATTAAGGTTGGCTCAAAACGACGCAGAGCGGAGTGTTCTGTGGAGAAGTTCGCATTTACATTTAGGATATGGCCCATCTTTCCGTTCAAATTACCAACGAATACCTCCGCACAGAGAAAAGGGACCCGGAGAAAATTGAAAATTACTTTCGATTATACGACCGTTGCGCGTGTTAGAACAACGATGACGGGGCAGGGGAAGGAGAGATAGCTTCGCTTTTACATACCATTACAACCGTGATTAAAATGTACAAAAATCGCAAATAAGCTGTTTCTTCAAATAATACGACTATTAAGTGTTGCTCGCTGCGAAACGGCGCGATAATTGTTGCCTTATATACACTTTTAATCGTCGTACTTTGCCAGTCATAAACGACCGAATCGTCGTTAACATACGATTACAGCAGCGGTTTACAACCATAATTCTAGCTCGAATCAGGAGTCTTTTTCCAGCATCTAGCTTGAAAATTTTTAATACTCATTTTAAATCCTCTCCAGGCGAGTCCTTAAAGGCGTAATTAACCCCGAACAAGGTTTCGCCTACTCACTTCTTAGCTTCTTTTTCAACATCAGCCAGTAATCCGAGTACATATTTGAATAATTCTAACGTCGTTTGCGTTTCCAAACTGATAATTTTCAATTTACCACGAGCAAATACCGCAGCGAACCTAATACGACGAGTAATTCGCACGTGGCGACGATTACGATACCATATCCGTGCGGATACGGTCGCGAAAAAAACACGAAATTCCAATTTCCATTCAATTTACGATAAATATTTAATTTTTCAAACAACCTAGAAGGAAAATTATTTCGATGCATTTCTCACATATGTGTAAAGGGAAACCAGATACTTTGTGAAATCGATCAATTTCTACACGTACCTCAGTCACCTTCACGATGGTCGAAAAAATTGGTACAATTAGAGCAACGGTATTGTTTTCTGGTCTGAAAACAATTCATTATTCATTGTATACGAACAAACGAGTTGATTAATTGATCGAATAACGTATATATCCGACAAATTATAAATTACTATTACAGCAACACATGAATGTGTGTTGTGGTTTTGTTGCGAATCGCGAACCCGAAAAGGCGAATAAACATAGAATCTACCAAGTTCATTACCGCGCCAAACGTGTTCTCTATTTTTACAAATTTTTTACGACGTTATTTTGTGATTTTCGTTTAACAATACGAAGAATCCACCTAATATTTCGATATCGTAAGCACGTGGGCTTAAAATATTGCCAAAAATTGTAAGTTGAACGAATTGTTTCAAGTGCAATAATAGGTATCGAATTGATTTACTGCACGATTTTTCAAGGTTTTTCGTTAAAAAAATTGGAAAAAATTCATAGGTAATAAAATTGCAATTTTGAATGTATTTTTTAAAAGTAAACTTCTTTTACCTTCATTCGAAGTGTTTTCAAAATACATAATCCTGTCACCGAGGTCATTACGTAATTTCATTATGCAGCATACTCGTACATACCTATTAAAACAGACAAAATAAAATGCAAAATTAATCATCTCTTCAATATAAATAATTTAGTGGCGATATAAACATAAACAAAGAAGCGAAATTGCAATTGCATAATTTTAAAACTACCACTTATAATTTTTATTGACATCTGTCAAGTACCTATCACGATTACAGTTGCAAATATTTAACAATAAGTGTGCTATATTATTCATAGAGCTAACTCATAAAACTCGATATAATGGAAATTTCATATCACACAGTATGCCACCGGTAAACAAGAAATGGTTTTTTACTGTTGAATTTTCAATTTTTTCCATGTGTGAATAATTGATTAAAAATTGACTGACTGTTAGAGGGGAGGGGATCAACTTCAGCTCATATTGCTCAACCTGGATTCAACGATCCAGGGGTTGGATTATTTTTTGAAAATTGAACGCAGTAGAAAAGGATTGATTTTTCTCCTTGTCCTTCTTACTCAACAATACCGACAATTATAATTTGGATCAGAAAAACTGAATTCCATGTAAAAGTCTGTTTCGAAAATTTGAGGACATTTTTTTCATTGTGTCCAAAAAATTACAAAAAATTTCATTTAGAGTTGAAAACTTCGAGATGATCAATTTTTAGTTTCTTTAAGAGTGCCAACTCTGATTTTTTTCTATGTGAAAAATTTTGAATAAACCATCGAAAAATTCGAAAAAATAAAAATACATATATCATTATTCGCAGAAGTCGATCGTATAAATTGTGCTATTTTTCAAAAGCCCAAAAAAATTGATGTCATTATTATTCAATGATTGAAAATATTGATGTTTTGTCGTTTGAGGCAATCCTACCGGAGAGGAGAATAAAAAATTAGGTTATTTTGTAATTTCGAAAATTTTTCAAAAATTTATACGAGGAAAATTAATTTTTACAATAAAAACCTATGTGAAAATGCTTCAAAAAGCATTGAAAATCGTTCGTTAATTAATAATTTGAGTTTTTTTTTCAAATTTTCGCCGAAGTTGTTCAGAATTTTGAAAATTATTTAAAACATATTAGAATAAAATCTTGGAACGACCGATCTAGGAGCATAGTGTTCAAGGTGTTTGAACAAACCAACAATTGACAAAATAGAACTTAAAAGGAAAAAAATGCTCAAAAGTCGTGAATTTTTTATGGAAAATTCATTTTTTCAGCTACTTTTTTCGAATAGGTACTTACTTAAATTTTGAATAAATTGACAAAATTATCCAAAATTTGCCAGAACTGACATCGTTTAAAATTTTATAAAAAATTTTGTTTCCAATAAAAAACAAGTCCCTAACCTAAAAATCATGAAAGTTGCATAAATAAAATTCATCTTCAGTCGATGAAATCTTTTTAAAAAAATTAGAAGTCATAAAAAAGGAATCAAAAAGTTATGAAAAAATTGCATAAAATATCATAAAAACTGTTTAAAAATTCATTTCAATTATTAAAAATTCTAAAAAATCAATAAAATGTTGAGAAGTGAGTAAAAATATGTAAAAATTGTTAAAGTTTGATTGAAATGGCAGAAAACTATCACCATTGCAGATGAAAAATTTACAAGCATTGATAATTTTTTTTTAAATTTTACTTCGTAAAAGTCATAGATACATACCTATATGTACCCACAAAATATGACATAAATTGTGGACATTTGAAAAAAAAACTATCTGAAATGCAAATGACGAATTGAAATACCATCACCTATGTAATACTGTTTAAAACATTTAAAAATGTATTTGAGGAGCTGAGAATCAAAACTCACTTTCGCCAGGTAAAGGGGTCTCGAGAAAAATGCAAAAAACTGATTTAGTAAAGTTACCGACTAACGAGTTTGCTAAAATCATCTAATATTGTCAAGGACCTGAAAATAGGTTTCCCTGATTTTTTTCCCCGATCACGTAGGTACCTAGTACCTACTCTTCTTAAAATAGCGTGAGAAGAATGGCAAATGTGAGTTTTGACAGCAACCACCCATTTTTTTGATGCTACAGAAAAATTTTGTGGAACCAAATTTGTAGAGCTTGAAAAAAGAAAAATTGTTTGTCTCTTGACTTTTTTGCCCCAGATCAATCATCTTCGAGTTATGAACCAGCTTTGAAATGCATTAATTTTGGAAGGCATTTTGAAGCTGGTTCATAACTCGAACATGATTGATCTGGGGCAAAAAAGTCAACAGACAAAATTTATTTCTTTTTTCAAGCACAACTTTCATTCTACGAAATTGTTGTTTAGCTGGCAAATGTGAGCAATGATTCTAACCCCTGTTTTTGGAAGCATTTTTCGTCATGATGGAAACGATTTAGGCAAAAACTATTTCAGCCATAAAAAAAATTTCAAATTTTTGGCAGAAGTGAGTTTTGATTCTCAGCTTCCCATGAAAATCAATGGAAAATTTCGTGACTGAGAACATATCACAAAATCAAAGTGAGAAATCTACTTTTTGAAAGTATTAAACATTTCTTTGTAACTTTTAAAAATGGAATTTACTGGACTTTTTTAAATTGAATTATATCAATATCATGACGTATTAGTTCTACAATCAGCAGCAAAGTGGGGACTAGATTTCGTACTTTTTAATTCGGGTTCACAAGAATTTTTCTTCTTTTTTCAAATATTTTTCGTTCTTGTAATTTCTCAACTTTTTATGAATTTTCAAATAAAATCTTGGACTTTTTTCTGATTTTCTTAACCTTCTTGGAAAATCTCAAAATTCTTGACCGGTAGACAGAAGATGCCTTGAAAATTAAAACTTTTCATACAGTTTCGATCAATTTTAATCGTATTTGAGCAAAATTAACAAAATTATTAAATTTGGATCAAATTTCAAGTTGAGAAAAAGTATAAATTTTCAATGACAGTTTTCGACATTTTCAACACTCTAAGCAATTCGTCAATTTCTTGATATTATGTATTACAAAAAATCAAACAGAATTATAATTTTATTTTGGAATCTAAAGAAATCAAGACAACTGCTAACTATTTCGTCAAAAATAAAATTTCTCCAACGATATAGCTTGTTTTGAAGAACGAATGTTTCAATTGATGGTTTAAAAGAAAACATCAACATTGGTTTTAAACTTCCAATTGAGATTCAAATAACAGTAAACAATTACTACTATTATTGTTTACATCAAGTCGCCACAACAAACTTCCATGCCTCCCCCTTCGTCCTCGCATCAAACAATTCCAAAACACTCGAACCCACTTCAACCAATTTCTCACATCTTACCAAACGAAATTACACCTCATACTCGAATTAAAATTCTTAGCCATCCATTTACATTCAAAACAACCGAGATTTTCTAAACAGAAAAATTCTTATTAAGACATTAACCTCATCGCAAAGCACGCTTATTTTCAGCAAGAATCCGCACTCGCCTACCTTACCTTCGACTCCCAAACACTTACACAATAAAAGTACGTACCTCGTATAATAAAACGCAGCCAAAGTTGCATGTTATGTGCTGGCTCGAGTTGCCTGGTCTTATAGGCTAAATTACTTCGTAGTTTAGCAGATTTAAAAAGTCATTTGTAAGGTTTATACCGGTAATGGAATAGCGGATTTCATTTCCTTCTTATTTCTGATTCAAAATTGTTCACCTATTCGCCTCGTCGTCGTCTTCTTCATCTGTTCGCTCTCTTTCACGCACACTAAACCCGACCACTTTAATTAGACCGTTCGAATCGCGTTCGTTCAAGTTTTTATTCACTACACAGACATCAGCTCGCGCGCCAAAGAAGGAAAAAAAGTTATAATTAAAATTGCACAACGAAACTTTTTTTCCTGGAAAAAAAAAAAACATAAAAGGTCTATCGCAGGGTCTAATTTCGAGTACGGTTTTGCGGGCACGGGCCAGGTTATCTCGTCAAAAGAGAATACAAAATTGGCACATTACTTTGTGAAATTCAAGCTCAAGTCCTCATCGTCGTTATATTACCCGGACACAAAGAACCGACAATGTAGCGTTATCATTGAAACCGCTGCGGCTCGACGAATTTCAACCAAATTTATTCTACTGGAGTGTTTTTTGATGGCACGACAACGATGAATTTGCAGTTTCTCGTCGTCCTTATTATCGCCATTGTCCATCCCACTGCGACGACAATTCTCTGCTTAAAAAGCTACCCTCGTCCCGAGATCGTATCAAGTTCAAGGTTTCTTTTGTAAGTGCTGCATTTTTTCTCATTTCTACGTCATAAAAAAACTAATTCGTTAACTGATTTATGATTACAAATGTTAATTTGTACATGTGAAGTGCTGCAGGGTAATAATTCTCTGAAATATGAACCGTTTTAAAGCCACAGAAGGGAAGGGGGTTTGATTAGAAACCAGACAAATTTCCACAGGATTAACAAAATGAGACCTTCGCATAGGCAACATTTTTTCATTACGTTAATTTAGCCAACAGAGAGAAAAAAACATCACACAAAACCGACCAGAGGGGAGAAAAAATAGAAAAAAATTATTAAAAACGCCAACAAATATAATATCAAGATCGACGAATAAAATATGCCATTCGGCATTCGGCCAACTAATAAACGTGTCTTATTTAGGTCGTAACTATATTACGACTCATAATTAAAGAATTTTAATTTTCAAAAAGTTTTTACACATATTTCAACTGGCTCGAAACTATCAAAAATTTATCGTATCGTTTCGCGAGCTTATAACCGAGTCGTCTACTCGTACATTTAAATGACACCCTTTCAAATAATTTTTCGTACGTTTGGAAAATTACGAAGTATCCGTTACCGTAGCCTCCCCTGAAAAAAAAAACACTTTCCATTTAGGAAAAAACTTTTCGCGCAAATTCAACACTCCCTGGTGGAAATTTATCGTCGAGTACGTACTTTTCTGCAGCGAAAAATCCCCTTACTGAAATTTTCCAGCACCGAATTGTTTTCTAAAGTGACACCGAGTATTTATCAGTTTAAACGGACGTGTTTTCATTAGCAAACAGAAGTCTCTTCGAAGCTCCATAGGTATAGCTATTTACCTACCCCATATAATGATAGGTGGACGTCAAAAAAGTTGCCATCACTTTTCAGCGCAATTCCCAAACAATTTTTGGGTAAAATATTCGCTTCATTATGGATAAAAGTTTTATTCGAAATTTCTAAATCGAGTAAACTATTTAGCCCGACGCGACGCTCACGCCTGGCTAAATTTTTCGCGCTCCGTTTAACTTGAACAGTTTCTATACAGTCTATCATACGAATAATAAAACGAATTTGCATTCAGGTGAAATATATAGCTATACGTATAGGTCAATTAGTATATTAGTATATTTTTGAGTGCATTTCTCTTCATTTAGTTCACGAAGTCGGGTCGACCATCGTCTGTGTTTATCTTTCAACGATAAAATCAATTTATTTTGCATTATTTCTGTCTGATACACGTTGCTGGTGAAAAAATCCCAGCACGAATCGAATTGTTTCCTTTTTCTTCGTACAACTGAAAAAAACTACTCGAATATGTATTTACATTATCGCCTCGATCCGATACTTTTTCTCTTTCAATATTTACTCGTCATCGTGTTCGATTTTCCTCCCGAAAACAAATTTCCACGCATCGAAGGTAAAAGGTATTCCATAAAATGGTCATTATTTATACGATCGATAATCCAGAGCTTGGCAAATCGATGAAAATTTCAGCAAAAAGCTAAACCTGGACCTAGTTTCTTCGGGCATGTGTCTCGAACGTATTTCAAACCCAATCCAATCATTTCTCCTTCAAACTTGCATATCGAATTAATGATTTCGAATCCGAATCTACTTACGTAAAATACACATACAAAACTCGCAACTTATTTCGAAATGCTGAATATTTCATGAACTCGAATCGAATCGAGTAACCAGCTCCACATATATATTAATTATACGAAAACAAAAATCCACTCGTACCCATCCGAATACTGACGCCAGCGTATTAAATTACGCACATGTCTTCGCCTCGCCGTGGACAATGAAATGGAGAAGAAAATCGCCTACGGTTATTTTCTTATGCTGTATATATACCTACATTATACACAATTAATAAATTACGTACACATTCGATTGATACAGCAGCGTTTATAATCACGTTTGAAAGGTTATTTCGCGAAGCCTACGCTGGGTGAGCTGTAAAAACCTCCAAGCCAGTACATATACCTACATAAAGTCTATAAAGTCGACTATACCATCGTAATAATAACCAATATGTCAGATAATGTCGTTCGATATTAGTACCAACACACGACACGTATAGGTAATAGGTATATTACCTACTTATATGTGTACGGAGTGTACAGTCTACAGTCTATACATATAAAGCTAATAATTCTTATAGCAACGTTATAAAATTTTATAGCCTTCCGAATGCAAATGATAAAAATAATCGTAAAAATGCGCACCTACAGCCCTCAGGCAAATCCGATATGCAGGTAATAGGTATTAGGTACGAGGTAATTGTTTTAGTTTTCATTTTAAAATTCAATTCATAAATTACATACTTAGATAGATAAGGTTTCGATTAGCAAGTTTTGGATTTATTTTTTGAATCTTATTCTCAGAAAATTGAAAAATCTACGTGATTTTTTTTTTAATTTCTTCGAAATCTTTACTTGCTGAATCGCTGATTTTTATGGGGTGATAATTAAATGGGAGTTGATGTTCATCATGAGTACACAAGAATATGGCGCCACATCGCTTTAAATGCCCACATTCAAAAATACAATGCTATTGTAAATGAGTCAGCTAGGAAATAGAAATTATTAGGTATAGCTCGTGAGTCAAATTTGGCGAAAAAAATTCAGAGTGAGGGAGGTTGGAGATTATCCAAGGTTATTTAGATAGGTACGAATACTTCCAACATCACCTTTCATATACTTACTTTCATTCATGAATCAGTGAAACCCAAAAAAAATTTGAATTACAGGACGAAAAAGAATTTATTGAAAAAGGCACTGGTGCAATAAGAGGGTCATTTGGCCTCAGGTAGAACTTTGTCAAAATAAATTTTTATCTCACCCCTGGGGGGGGGGGGGGGCTGGGGCCCCAAAATACACGATTTTCAAATTAAAAACTTTTAAAAATTCTCTCTCCATCGAGTTTTCAACCGATTTTTTTCAAACTTGCCACGTAGGTAGAGGTACTAGAGGGGAGTGCTCTGAAATTTTTTCGACTACTTTAATGACCTTGAATTTGACTTTGAAAATTTCAAATCACCCTGAAGGGACCAGTTTTGGTGCTGTCTCAAATTTTTTTTCAAATTTAAATTTTCCAATGTATTTCACACTCTTGAGAATTTTTTCAGATTTTTTCAAGTGGTGGAAAGCGGTCAAATATTTAAAAAACTGGTTCAATTCATCATTTTTATTGGTTAAAATCATTGTTTTTCGTCAATTTTTCATTTGTTATAGTTTCCTGCTAAAAATATTATTATTCACTCACCGTGTCCCATTTCGACCTTTATTCATTAACTTATTACGACTTTGATGTTTTGAGCGAAATCAATGCTTATTACACCATTGCAGTAGTCCAGTGTAGTCCCTGGGGTTAACTCAGGCATACTGCACTTTTTGAACACGAGTTGAAATGTGGATTTTATATTAGTGTGACCCATAAGGAAATTTTTCAGAGTGTCTAATAAACATGACCAGCTCCAAAACAGGACCAAACAGGACCTTCAACAGTACCTTTTGAAAATAGGTACTGATAAATTTTGTAACCCCCCCCCAAAAAAAAAAAAATCAATAATTGTTAGAAATGAGCGTAAATTTATTTTTAAAATTCAAGAATAAGGAAGGTAGAATACAAACAAAGTTACAAAACCAGGGTGTCTACTGATTTTTGAAAATCAAAATTCGCGACTTTTCGCGACATTTTCTAAACTTTTCAAACCATGCTTCAAATTCGCCCAAAGACCCCCCCCCCCCCTCCTCCTTTCGTATACTTGTTTTAAAGGAAATTTCAAGCATTTTTTAGTGCCTCCCCCGCAAATACTCTTTTTTTTATAGGAAATTGAAAATTAAATTGATTTTATACCTAATTACATACGTTTTAAGGAAAATGATTATTCAACACCAATGAAGAGAAGATAAAATTTTCGAAAAAAATCGAAATTTCAAAGACAAATTTTTACGTTATAGAATGAATTGTGTGGAATAGAAAGGGAAAGAGTCCAGCCTATCATTTTGAGAATTACTTGTGTAAACATATCAAAGAGCCCGAGCGAAGCGAGGGCGAAAATTTTTGAAGAAAAAGGCATCTAGAAATTGAAATTTCTGCTTTTTTCATGCTATTTGTTTGACTTCCAAAATACAAGTTAGGTACATATTTTGTAGAGCTCCTCTCCGTCCAAAACATCTACGTACCTACAGAAATTTTTAAAATTCATTTCGAAATTCTCTCCTTTACTTGAGAATTTTAAATTGTTCAGGTTGAAAGGGAAAGAGGTTCATACTATCATTTTGAAAAGTTACTGAGCCTGAGCGGAGCGAAGGCGAAAATTTTCTAAGTTTCTAAAGACTAAAGAGAGTCACATGAAGGCGATTGCAGTGGTAATTCCAGACAGAAAAATAAAAATTGAGAGATTTTGAATGAAAAACCTCGAATTCTAATCAATTTTGAAGTATTAGGTAAAAGAAAATATATAGTTTGCCCGAGCGAAGCGAGGGCGGAAATTTTTTATACAAAATTTTAGTTAAAAAATCATCTAAAGGCAATTCTTTAAATAAAAATTTTTGAGGAAAATAAATTAATTTGAGACAAATTCGCGACCTTTGATGAATTTTGGGTCAATTTCGCGACTATTTCGCGACTTTCGCGACCAGGAGACACCCTGAAAACAGGACATTTCTCTAAAAAAAGCCTCAAAACAGGACCAAAACAGGACTAACAGGACCATTCAGCCCAAAACAGGACCAACAGGACCAACAGGACCTGTTAGACACACTGTTTTTAAGAAGTAAAGTCATTCAAAATTTCTAATTTTCAAAATCAAATTCAAGGTTATTAAAGTGGTCGAAAAAATCTGAAAAAATTTCAGAGCACTTCCCTCTAATACCTCTACATACGTGCCAAGTTTGAAAAAAAATCGGTTGAAAACTCGCGGAGAAAGAATTTTTAAAAGTTTTTAGCTTGAAAATCGCGTATTTTGGGCCGCAGCCTCTCAGAGGTGAGATAAAAATTGGCTCATGCGCTCCAAAATCATCTTCTATCAATGCAAATCAAATGACGTAAGAATTTTGACAAAGTTCCGCCTGAGGCCAAATGACCCCCTTATTGCACCAGAGCCTTTCACCAGAAAAAAGTGAGGGAGAAAAATTGACCGAAAAATGATAAATATCGATAAAAATTAACAATATTTACAGAAAGAATAAAAATAAGTAAAAATTTACTGATTTTTATTGTACTGACACTCACACCGCTAAATTATTGATTTTCCATTGATTCAAAATGAAAGAACCTAAATGAGAAAATATCATTGCACTGGCAACGGGGCCAAAAGAGGTATCTCAGAAGGCAGTGAAATTTTAGGCCGATACAAAAATAAATCGAAAGTACATCATAAAAAAAACCATATCCAAAATTTCAAGAGCTCAAGTTCATTTCTCGAATTTTAGGGAATTTTTGAAATACTAAAATTACTTCATCTCCCAGTAAAAAATGAAAATTTAATCCAACGAAAAAATCCAAGATTTGGTATATTATATACCCTTAGTTTGACCTCTTGAATCGGTTGGAAGTGATCCCGAGACGTTTCAGAGTTTCCAAATTTTTTTGGAATTTTCCAGCACTAGAGAATAGCTCATAAAAATAGTCCACATAAACTGTAGCACCGATAATCGCGGATACTCATTTTGGCGACCTATTTGAACGATTCAAGCACAATTTTCCGAAATTTGGAACTGCCAGTTCAAATATATACATATTATATTTTTGGCAGAAAATTTTCCTAAAAAAAATCAAAAATATACGCCGATAGCGTACGCATCGAGGTAAAAAGTTGAAAGTCGGTAAATACTCAATTTTTAACCTTCAAAATCGAGTGGAAGCAGTCTCTAGACGTTTCGGAGCGTCCAGAAAATTTCTGAATTTTCCAGCACTGGAGAAAAGCCCATAAAAACGGTCCATATAAGAACATAAGAACTTTAGAATGCTACAGAGTGAAGCTAGCCCGACGTCCAAGGGTACAGTTCCAAATGGGAAAAAATCGTTTATAACCAAAAATATTGAAAAAGTTGTGATTTTTTATTTCAAAGAAAATTCGCAGTTTGAGTCAGAAGAAGTATTTTGATTTTTCAAGTTCAAAAAATGAGGAAAAAATCCATTTGGCCAAGAGTCGAAAATTCTGAACTTTTTGCTGAGTTCGTTGCTTATTTCTATTTAATAATGCTAACTTTAGTTGATCCTACGTTAAAATTATAAACAGTATCAAAATTATTCAAAATACCTACACGAAAAATAAAATTGTAAACAAAAAAATGAAGAAAACGATACAAATACACACAAATTGTTTGTGACATTGATGAAATATTGAAAAAAATCAAATGAAATTTTTAATCATCTTACAAGGAATTTTGGTCATTATCACAAAAATTCAAACAATTGAATAAACAGCATATTTTAAATCATTTTCTAAAAATACAATAAATATATTTTCAAATAACTTTTTTCAAAATTCAGACCAATTTTTTAATAATTTCTACGACATTTAAAACAATTTTCGTAATATTTATTTTTCAATGTTTTAATCCCAGTTTTCAAAAATTTTGGAGCATTTGAGCACAAAATGAGTGGGTGAGTTTTTGCTTTTTGTTATACTTTTTTGAAACGTTTTACATGCTTCTAATTGCATTTTCGAATAAAAATATTCAAAAAATATATAAAATCGTGTTTTACTTTACCTATTTACGAAAATGTACGTCGATTCAAGTCAAGTAATGATTCCTAATTCTAATTTCTAAACAAGTAGGTATCTCTTCTCAAATTACCTGCAACAAACAAAATTAAAAATAACATTAATCGTCGATCGAATTATAAGAATAAATATTCGATCAAAATAATCATCATTTTCAATAGGTATATTGAAGATTTTTTCAGAAGGCAAGAGAAGGGGAGGGAAGGAGAGAAGTTTACTAAAAAAAAATCTAAAGAAATTCCAAGAGTTTCGATCATAGTTTAGTTTTTTTAGAATTCCGAGCCAGATATTTGACATTACATATTCATTTGGCAAATTTCTCGACTCAAATCTAATTTTGACAATTGAAAAAGTGCATTTAACACGGAGTGAGGGAAGGCTGCCTCTCTGCTCATCCAAACAATCTACTTTCTTCAATACCCAGATCGATATTAAAACTTAACCTAGAGGATATTCCCATCATCAAACACACTCACATTAAACCATAATTTTTATTTCCAAACGCCAACACCACATCAAAACCTCACCAAACCTGACACATTACATTTCCAATAAAATCGTTTTATTCGCGTGACAAACGCTAGCGTAGGAAAAACTGTTGTTGCCTTACTTATATACATACGTAAGCAGCACTACCGTATTCAAAAATCGACCAACATTATGCCAGTGCATTTACCTTCACAAACAAACTATACAGGGTGCAGGTACACTGATTGGTGTATTGAAAAATCAATCGTCGATTCGCTAAATCCAATCGTGTGCTTCGTTGATACACGAGTAAACGAAATACCTAAGCGAAATTCTTGGTGGCATTTTTCTTCGCCAAAAACTAAACTTTGAAAATACAAGTTTAGAGAAATACCTTTCTCATACTCATAGGCATGTATTTGAGCTCTTATCGTGTATAAAATACAAATATCATTTTCTTCACATCAAACAGGTCTACACATATATTCATCAAAATTATTCCGCTGCGGTTTAGGCAGAACCTCCGTTAAAATTCACCGCAAATAACTCTTAAAATAACAGACATTTTATTCGAAATATGAACAGTAAGTATTCTCGTAAACATTTATACGCGGTTTTTGCTACCTTCGAGGAAAAATTTCCAAGTAAAAAATTCCTCTTTCTGGCAACCTTAATACTTACCTATACAGGGTGCCCATAAGATTTCAAAAATGAAAATGAATTTTTACGACTTTTCCAGGTTTTACAGAATAATTTTTCCAAGTTTTCCAGACCTTTTACATAACATGTTTATGAAACATTGGAGGGGGGGGGGGATTTTTTAATTTTGTCGCCTGATAATAGTCAAGGGCATCCGTACGTTTCCAAAAAAATATAATTTTGTTTTGGTATGATTGAATTTCTATTTTAGTAGGTGAGTACCTATGACGTAAACCTTTTTTGAAATGAATAAGTAACGATTTTGAAAAAAGGATGAAATATTATATTCACGTCAATTTTTTCGGATTTTCTCAATTGGTTGGAACGATGAAGAATCGAAAATAAGTGTTTTTTAAACGATTTTTCGAAAATCAAGATTCACTTCAGTTCAAGTATGGAAAGAAATTTAAAATCGTAATTCCTGGATGATTTTTTGTTTTCCGGCCAGGGATAATTTTTTTACAAATTCAATTTCTGTTTTTTTAATTTATTAAATTTTTTTCAAATTTTCTAAAAGTATAAAGGTCTCAAGTATAAGCAATTTTTTGGAAAATTCATAATTTAATGGATAAAGACTGTATTCAAAAATCACTTTTTTAATTTAAGTACCTATGTAATATGGCTTACAAATGCCAAATAAAAAAGTCACATCTATCTAATCTATCAACGAATATAGAAGAATTTTTTCCAAGCAGAAGAAAGGACAAAAGTTTTTTGAAAAATGTACACATGATAAAATAAGCAGGCTCATTCCATGTCAACTCGACCAGGGATCTCAATATTCCTGGGGGGCATAGGGGTCCTAAATTTAGGTCAAAATTCAAAAAAATTGAAAAAGTGAAGTAATACATCGATTTCGACTAATTTGAAGACGCTGAGTTCGAATATGTGCTTGGTTTTTTCATCCAATCGTTCTTAAACCCCCTTTCAGCCTCCTGATGAGATCAAAATTCAAAAAAATGAAAAATAACGCATGACGTGTCATTTGCTGAGTTTTCGAGGACGCTGAGTTCGAATATTTGCTTATTTTTGGGATTCGACCCTTTAGGGTCCACATAGCCCCCAATTTTGAGAAAAAAATACAAAGAAATGGAAATAGCATGTGTCAAATCGATTTCTAATAATTCGAGGGTGCTGAGCTCGATTATAAACTTACTTTCTCGATTCGCCTACCCAGTTTCCTACATTGACTCCCAAATTACCAAAAAGTTTAAAAAATCAATAGGGGCACTAAAGGGTCGAATCCAAAACAGAAGCAAATATTTGAACTCAGCGCCCTCAAATCTCCAACAAACGACACGTCATACGTCATTTTTCATTTTTTTGAATTTTGACCTCAGAGGTCTGATATGGGGGTTTAGAGGGGTTGGATGAGAAAACTAAGCACATATTCGAACTCAGCGCCTTCGAATTAGTAGAAATCGATGTATTACTTCACATTTTCCATTTTTTTGAATTTTGATCAAAATTTAGGACCCCTGCCCCTCCCGGGTATTGAGATCACATCTTGAAAAGTAATTAGTTGAAAAATACATGAAAAGTTCTCTTCATATTATTTTTTCAGATTTTCAAATGGGGCTCTTCATCTTTTGAACTCACCATGAAAGTTGAGCTTCCATCACAAAAGTTCAACTTTGAACTTTTCAAAAAGTGATTATCAATTTTGAATCTCCGTTCAATTCTCTACAAAACCGCATGAACAGATTCATCTTGGACCTAACGGATCTTGAGATATGCGCCTTCAAAGTTAAGCCATTTCGCAAAAAATCCCAACAAAATTATAAACGCCATTCCCCCCCCCCCCCCCCCGAAGGATTAGGATTGGAAAGACGATGATTACTTCATTAGACCATCGAGGAGAACTCGTAAAAAAATTCTGAGCGAAATCGGAAGACCCAAAGTCAAAACCTGGTCGTGTTGACATGGAATGAGCCAGCTGAGAAACACTTTTCAGATGATTTACCCCTCATCTGATTTTTTCTAAAATTTCCTGACTTTTCCAGATTTTTAAAATCCCTGGTTTCTCCAAATTTCCAAAATTTCTTAAAATACCCTGACTTTTCCAGATTTTAAAAATTTTATGACTTCTCCCGGTTTCCCAAAAAGTGAACAACGTGTTACATGAAAAAAATTAAAAATTGGTTCGTTGATCAATTAAAATTTCATCGTGATAAGAATTTATTCATACAATTTATCGCAGATATCATGTGTGAATTCGCTCGTGTGTATTGAAATGTAATAATAAGTATATGCTTGTGCAATGTGCATACCCTCGTTAGTACCTCTGCCTATTTACGATCTACAAATACGACCATTTTCGTGACGCTACTTATGCCTCACAAAGTACTCACTTATTCGACCAGAACGAGGAAAAACAACACTAAAAAGCGTTAGAACACACACGCCTTTTTAATCGCGTAAGGATGTAACTACACGGGCGCCATTACGTTGTCGTCGTTATCTGATTATTCAGGCTACTTACCGAGGATTAAAAATAAATTACCGTTCATTGTTAACCCCGCGACTTGGAACCTTGCGCTCTTCTTCTTGTTTATAGTCTGTTAGCATTTGCCAGAGCGCCCGGTCCGGACTCGGTGCCGGCGTAAGTATTTATTTACGTATGCGTGCGTATTTAAAACCAACATGCATATTTTACCATTGTACATGTTTATTGTCATGAACATCGTTACGTATTCTGGTCTGCTTCGGTTACGTACAATTATCGGCTAAGCATAGCTCGTCGTATTCGCGTACACCGCGAAACGACTCACACAATTTGTACGTACATACGCATGAGATGAAACTGGATTGTTTACGATACCAAAGTACGAACAGATACACGTACAACGGCATTTCGGCATCTCCTCCTCGCGATGCTGCGCAATGTACGTAATTTCTAAATCAGTACAGGTAATTTTCTTTTGTCTTCGTTGTGTTTTTTTTTTTTTCTATAGCTGGAGGTGTTGGGTACTTGTATACCACTATATCTTTACGAAATTCTTAGTATACAATTTCAAACATTCAATAATAATCGAAGCTCGGAATAATGGTATTTTAAATATGCTTCTGGCATAGCATTCGAGCTCAGAAAGGGGATTTTTCAGTGATGACAGAGTTTGAATTTGAAGTGATTTTATGATCGATTCTTGATCTAGCACAAGTCATGAATAAATTGACCTTTTGGTAAACTTTCGACTCGGCCGAGCTGAGAATGAAAGGTACCCTGAAAAGTTGAATGCTCTGAAATATAGGTAATCAAGTGATTATTTCAAAATGTCCATTTGAATGGGAGAAAGAAGGGAAGGGAGGTACACTTAAAAGTTGAGTTCTGAGCTGTTTTTGGAATCACGTTTGAAAGTTATTTTGATATTTTCAGTTATGGGGAATGGGGGTCTGAACCAAAACCGAAATCGAAAATGGAAATTAAAAAAAAATTTCAAGCAGAGATTTATATGATTTTTTAGACCAATACGTCCGCACAGAAAATTTTGTAATATTGATTAAGCCAACACGAATATCAGAGGTTTTCGAAGTTGCTGATTTTTGTTCTAATAACCTCATTAGTCTCTATATTATGTACACTCCAACTGAGCATCAGGAGAGGAGGCCAGGGTCCAAATTTTTGAAAAAATCAACATACACCTAGGTATTGAAATTTATAATATAGAAGTTGAAGGATGTTCATCTTCATTTGGATGCCCTTAAACTCAAATTGAGCTCCAGGAGAGAGAACCTGGGCTTAGTCGATTTTCGAAAACTTTAGGACTCTGTTTCTTCTTCTGCATCCAAATTCGGATTCAAAGGTCTGATATACCCATCGAAATGAAAATCAGTGTTCTCAAAAATCTATATTTTGACACTTATGCCAATTTTTATTGAGAAATTTGGGCTCTGGCACTTATTTCGGGATTGAGAGAGAAATTAGGATATATCAGTGTCGTCGAAAACATGTATTTTGATAATTGATACCCATGTACATTTTATTAACTTGTTTCTTTTTTTAAAAGCGAAATACATTGAAATTCGAATTGAAGTTCTCGAAAACGTACTCTTTAAACCTTAATCAGTCAATGTGATATTCACCCTTTTTGAATTGGTGAAATAAATTTTACTGAAAATCATTGATTTTCCACGGATCTTTCAATCAAAAATCACTGATTTCATTGCTAATTCCCAATTCGCCAGCATTAATCAGTAATTTTTGATTACAAAGTCAGTATAAAAAATCACTGATTTGTGAAATTTATTTCACTGATTCAAAAAGGCAGAAGCTTATAAAATTTGATTGATTCAGATTTAGATGAACACAACCCATATTGTCTTATCAATAGCTTTAAGTTCATCTACTTCTATTAGGAAGACCATTGGAACAAATCGAAAAAATTGGCAAATAAAGAGAACAATTTTGATGGAACCTAATAATCACAATTTTAAAAATTTTGGCTCATGGGAATATTTGGTACGGTTTTGCAACATACATTTGGACAAATTTTAGTCAGAGGTATTTGGAAAAATTCGAATTTTTTTCAATTTTTCAATTTCCTTTCCCATAGCAATTTTATAAAAAATTTTTTTTAGTAAAACAAAAAATAGCAAAATTTTATGAATAGAGTGTTCATAGTTTTATGAGTCTCCCAGGGCTGCGAGAACAATGAAATTTTGGCTCCTGTTCTCGTTCTCGTTCTTCATAAGTCATTCCCATTCTCGTTCTCATTCTTCAATAATATTTAATCTCGTTCTCATTCTACTTTTCCAAAAGTTGTTCTCGTTCTCATTCTTCAAAACTTGTTCTCGTTCTTCAAATTTTTTGTTCTTTTTGGTTCTTCATTTTTCTCGCAACTCGAAAATATTGGCATTTTTCAAGCGAAAAATTGAAAGAATGCAAAATCATCGGTCTTGTTCTTGTTCTTTTGATGCTTTCAAAGTTGTTCTCGTTCTCATTCTCAAAATATTTTTGGTTCTTTGTTTTTTGTTCTCGTTTGTTCTCGCAGCCCTGGTGTCTCCTCAAATTTATTGAATTTTGCTCACCTGAATATTTTCGATTTCACTCACTATGGCGACCTTTTCAACTTGTTTCCAAAAAATTCTGAATTACAAATAAATGCCAGAAAACCTTACGAACAAAAAGATTTGATATTCAAGGATAAAGGACCAGCATCTATGACTACTTGCAAGGGACATGGACAAACTCCATAAAATGCTAGAAAAAACTAATGAGGCCTGCCTAAAAGTTGGTCTAAAAATAAATAAAAAGAAAACGATGACGATTTGTAATGGTTTTGTGGAAGATAGACGATGTATCACACTAGAAGGAGAAATGGTGGAAGTGGTGGAGGGGTTTACGTACTTGTGATAAGATTTGAATATGAATAATGACTTCAGCAGCAAAATATCTAAAAAAATACGACTAACATGAGCCGTATACCTAAAAGTTGATCACGATAGCTTAAGGAGAAAGAACTTGAATCAATATATTAATCCAGTTGTGATATACATGAGTGAAACATGGGATCTAACAAAGAGGCTAGAAGATAGAATAGTCAAAATGCAGAGAAGAATGGAACATTTTATGCTGGGTATTACCCTGTGAGATAAATTGTTGGTGGAACGCATAAGTGAAACCACAGGGGTAACGGATATTTTGGAAATGGCTAAAAGAAGTAAATGGAGATGGGCTGGACACGTGGTACAAGAAGGAGATCAATGGGTTACACGAGTCGGGAAAATGGAGACAAAACCGAAAAAGAGTGACAGGGAAACCAAGGAGGCAATGGGAGGATGAGATCAAAAAATATTAGGAGAACTGGTGGGAGACTGCCCTGGATAGGAAAACATGGAAGACAGGTGGGGAGGCCTACATCCTGCAGTGGATTGAGAATAGGCAATGATGATGAAGAAGATCTATGGAAACTTCACAAACCACAAGTCTCACGATTCTTTCAAGGGGTGAGGGGAGGAGGTAGGAGCAAGAGAAATAAAAAATCAAATTGATAATCAACATTAGCATCGTCGAATGGTTCAGAAACGATACCTCTACCAATCTTTCATCTAAAATTTGTCTAAAATCCGGGATGGGGGGGGGGGTGTTTTGTAGTATTTTAGTATGGTTCATAGATCCTATGACAAAAATTCATTACTTATTGTGAATAATATTTTTAAAAATTACTCAATCTATTTATATAAATTTTCAAGATGCATAAATCAATTAAAACTCTGAAATTGATTATGAATTATCTAAAATCCTTGTTTTTCCTGATTTCACCACTCTCATAATATGGAGCTCCCGAGTTGAGCATTTTTACAAGAAATAATTTCATCCGTAAGAACGGTTAGGCGTTGTGAGCATGCGCACTTGCGTTCTGGTAAAACCCCGTAAAATCTTTGGCCGGAAGCCTTCCATTTGGATTAGCAGTCCATATTAGTGTAAGGTCGATGGTATTTTTACAAGAAATTGTATCCGTAAGAACACAACAGGTCCTCTCCCCAACGCTGGAAGATTCTAAAAGAAAATAATTCCAGTTTTGTGAGAGAGGGAAACTTGAGACCCAATTTTGAGAAAAATTGAAATATTCAACTTCAGAATTTCTTCTAAATCTTCGCTTCGAAATGATGTACGTTCAAATGAGCACACGTACGAAGATACTTTGATGAAATCTTTTCCATGGAAGTCTTTTTTTCCTCCCAAAGCACCTATCTCGTACATACCTACACGGATGAGTACCTCATCTAATACACCATCGTCATCCAGTTCTCAACATCCGACGCGATATTTCTGCAAACTCCCAACACAAACACGATTGCGTTCTAGCATAAAAAGATGACGAACCCCAGATAAAAAGTGCATTTCTCATACAAACGTCAGCACTAATCTGGCTCAGACATCCGGTACATCATTCGACATCTGACCAATGAGCGTACAATCTAAATGACGATGCATTTCCACATCAGTTTATAGGAAGCTACCTCATAATGGCGTATCTTCTTCGGCTCAATAAGATAAGCTCTCATCCGCTATCAAGATTATAAGTTCATTGAAAAATCTAATAACCAGATGGTCGATGGTTACATCATTACCTCATACTACATTCTTTACCTTATTACTACTTTTCTTTAATTATCTCGAAAACGCAGTCATCTGTAATAATTCACTTGTACGTACGTTTGGGAAAAAATAACCAGAATGGTCGAAAAAAATCGTAATCGAGATAGAAACATGTTTCCGATGGTCGTGGCAGCATCTCGATACCCAGATACCACCAATGCACCGGTAGTAAAAATCCGACTAGATAAAATCATGTAGTACCTATGGAGATACTCTTGTTGCCGTCGTGCTCTTCTATGTGTATACGTAGCAAGGTACACAAGCCAACTAAAAACGTGATGCTTTGATAAAGAATAGAGTCGAGGTTATGCATACAAATGAATGAAATTAACGTCGATTTCATTATCAGGTTTACATTTGGAAGCTGGGCGGCGGGGTAGAGCGGTTGTGCGACGGTTAATCTTGTATACCAGAGCTAGAGCTCTTCTAAGTGGTACCTCGAGTCTCGAGATGGAAAAAGAGTCGCGTATTCGATGTTAGACAATTAACAAATTGAAAGTTTTGCGCCGCTGTGCTCCCAGTCTGTGTTACGACCCGACACCGCCACATCGCTTCGATAAGGGGAACACAGAAACAGAATTCGAAGGTACATTGGAAATACCACTTAGAATTGAAACGACTTGGGGTCTCGGTTCTCGTAATTAACAGAGAAAACCTTTCCCTTAATACACGCCGTCGTCACATACGAATATAAACCCAACTACACGACGCTTTGACGCTGATTTATACCGAGAAGTATATTATTATGACACGACAACATTGGCACGTAAAAACACCACCAATAAAACTTATCATCGATAACGACGTTATAAATTACCGACGTTTATTTTAAATAGAGAGGTACGAGTACTTTTCGACATCGACGCTTATAGACAATAATACACCCAACGCCGGGTAGATGAATGGCGTTGCAATTTAGAATTGAATGGTGTCCGGCTGAGGCTTCCAGATTACGTAAAATAGTACGAGGTTCGAGTTTGGCGTACGTCTTTGCATTCGTTTTCTTATATCCTTCGTATTTTTTTCTGCCTTTCGTACTCGTAGCATGTGCATGTAGGAAGAAAGTAGGCGTAGGCGATTGATAAACTCCGGTATTAATGCGCTTCATATACCCGTTTATCAGCCCAACTGTCTACATCTCTGTACGTCCAGTATGTAGTATTTTGCCGAACATCGACTCAATAAAAGTCCGGTTTTTGGTCGCGCCTTCGTCAATGAGAAAATCAACGCAGGAAACCCGCCGCCACCGCACTGTAGTCCAATCGATGCAAATTTCATTCTATTTTATTGCCATACTTCCTCTCGTCGGTGCAATTGGCATAGGCTTTTAAAAACTCGATCTCGCAGATCGATGAATCATACATTTAAATAGATGCTATAGGTAACTACAATCTCATCAAATTCAGTGGCAATCTGGCATCTTTGATGTCTTCCGTGATAATTCTTCAGTTTCAAGAATGCCAAAAAAATGAAGAGAGTTGACGAAATTCTTCACAAGAAGTCTAATTCCTTCCTTTTGATCCGCTCAAGGTAGGAAGAGACTAAAAACTTCCACTCCTTTCTTTTTCATACTGAATCAGGAGTCGAGGTCTGAAAGTAACTCCGGAGTCAAGGTGGAGTCAGGAATCTACCTTCTCCCTTGACTCCGATCAGTGAAAATTATTAAAAATCACTGAGCAACAGTCAGAATTGCAGCACAGGAGAGAATCAGTGAAAAAAATTTCAAAGAAAACTAATCAGTGAGAAAAAAATTACTAGAAAAACAGTGAAAATTCACTAACAAGTCAGCAAAATTTATGAAGTTAGCAGAAAAATCAGTGAAAATTCGCTGAAAATCAGTGAATATTGCTGATTTTTTCCTGTGCTGCAATTCTGACTGTGTATCAGTGACTTTTCGCTGATTCAGAATGAAAGAGAGGAGTCAAGCCGGAGTCAGGAGTCAACTTTTTGGCTGACTCCTATTCCCTGCTGATAAACAATCAAATTTGCAGCATAGGAAAAATCAATGAAAGTAGCAGATTTTCAGCGAATTTTCAATAATTTTTAAAAACGGTTCACTGATTCTTCAGAAAATTTCACAACTTTTATCGAATTTTTAGTAAATTTCTTTACTAAATTTTCAGCAAATTTTCAGCGAATTTTCACCGATTTCCCGATGCCTTTTTCACTTATTTATTATTCTGCTGCAATTCTGACTGTTTTCAAGTCATTTGTAATAATTTTCACATTCTTAAACAAAAGAAATCAGCAAAATTCACTGATTTTTAGCAAATTCTTTACAATTTTTTGAAGGATTTCGCAAAATGTTTCTTTGCATTTAATAAATTGCACATTGATTTTTTAGGGAATTTTCCCTGATTTCCTAGTGATTTTTTTACTGATTTTCATTATTTCACTGCACTTTCCGACTGTTTTTCAGTCACTTTCCACAATTTTCACGGATTCATAAATGAAAGAACAATTTTTGAATTTTTTTGAGAAAAAAATATTAAAAATGTAATGAAATAAATTGAAATTTCATTGCACTGTTTCTAAAAATTAAAACTATTGGAAGTGCCACTAATTGCAACAGACGCGATCGCTCCTTCTATTTCCTCCTCACCATGAATACATTTTTTTTTTTTTTTGAAATGATAAGAATTTTGTGGGTGTTACTCAAATTGCAAAGGGACATTTTGAAATTAAAAAAAGATGCAGCCAAGGAAAAATTAATTTTTAGAAATTCAAGAAGATCCGAGTAGTACAGAATTGCCGGTTCTGGGACATTTCCTGAGGAGCCAATGGTTTTCAGAGAACCAGCGTAGTATTTTTGTACACCGGAGGAGCCAAATTCAACAATGTGTATTTATTACCCATTTTGGAGTTTTTCTCCATGTTTTCGTTGCGAAATTTCCCTCCCCACCCCTCGCCACTTCCGCTGCCCTAAGCCTTTTCAAATTTTTAGACTTTTTAGAGCCGAGACAAATTTTAATTTAAAACTGTCAATCTCTGGAGAAGAAATTTTCTCATGCTGATTTTTCCAGGGAAATGTTTTTCAATTTTCAGAAATTTCCAAAGTATAGAGGTCTCCATTTCTACAAATTTTCCACACAGATTTTTTTTATTAAATTAAAAAACTATTATAATTGATAACTTCAAGCTGTGTAGAATATCTAAAAACTCCTGATACAGCACATATTTTCCATAGATTGAAATTATTGTATTTTGAAGCAGTATCGAAGCAGTTTACCTTAATTTTGCATGCAAATTTAATTCGTAAAACTAAGGAGTCCCACTCTGCATTTAGCAGATTCTTTAAATCAATTCAATTTATTAAAAAAATTCTAGTACGCCATCCAAAGATAAAAGATCCACTTCACTTTCAATTAACTCAAGCACTGATTCTGCAATGGAATTGAATAAATGATTTTCCAAATTCTTTTCTTTTTCAAGGCATAAAGGCAACAAAAAAAAAAGATCTTTAAAATATGAAAATTCACCGCTTTTCGCTCATTCGAGTTTTCCAAAACATGGCCAATAATTTCGAATTCTGTTTCATTCCCCCATTTTTTTTTTATCAACATCGTGGTCAAGGGCATCTCCACAGCTCATTGAAAAGTAAGTTTCCAAAAAACTTGAGTTTCAAATAAATTCTGCAGAAGGAGTGTAAATTACCCTAAGCGTAGAGAGAGAACATTTTTTGAATAATAATTCATAATTTAATAGACAAAAACATGCATCAAAAAATGACGAATAAAAAAATCATAATTATAAAAGATGTAATAATTTGGACCGAGCGAAGAGAGGGCGAAATTTTTAGAAAAATTTAAAAGAAACACTTTCTTAAAATTAATGATTAAATAAGTATTTCTTTTTTGGATTTTCAAAAAATTTCAGAGAAAATTCCAAAATTTCCTAACTTTTCCCCGACTTTTCCAGTTCCAGGTTTTCCAGAAAATAGACTCCCTGTTCGGACCTACAAAATACTACTCAATGACGTTAAAAAAAAACAAAAAAAAAATGGGTGCGTCATGGGACGTACCTCAGAAGTGAAAACTTGTTTCTGAATTTTTGATTTGTATATTAGAGGTTTCGCTCTTTTATTTTGAAATCTATAATAAGAGGTGGGTGAATAGATAATATTTTTTTGTAAAAAAGGAAATGTCATTTGGAATCTATAATAAGAGGTGGGTGAATAGATAATATTTTTTTGTAAAAAAGGAAATGTCATTTGGAACAAAAGATAAAAGTTAAACAAATCGCATTACCTGTATAGATTATGAGAAACTTAGTGAAAGTTTTTATGTAATAGATAGGTAACAAAACATATGCAATATGGTGCAAATGAATGAAGAATTTTAGAATAAGAGAACAATATATTAAGGTTTTGAAAACAAAGGAATGGAGAATGAATAATTGAAAAAGTGAGAACGGAAAGACGTGTCTAGTTGTTTGTACAATAAATAAGTAATAGGATATGGTCTTAACAAAATTTCAGGAATAGTAATTTAGAACATATAAATGTCATTTATAACAAATGAAAATTTCAGGATTAGTAATCTAGGACATATAAGTGAGAAAAACGCGAAAAAAATGTGCTATAAACGACTGAAATATATTTTCCACTCAAAAACAATAACTTTAACATAGTATTTTCATAACCGTTTTTTTTTTGTTACTCCAAACAAAATGTCTGACAATGACTTGGATGAATTTATTGAGTATGATGACATACCAGAAAATGAAAATAACGAAGATGTTCTTTTACACGAATTTGAAGAACCTATCATTATAATGATTGGTGATTTTGTGTTTTTAAGACCTGTAATAGTATTTAATGATCAATCTAAAAAAGTAAGAAATTATGGATTGTAATAAAAATTTCTTTTTATAATTTTCTTGTAGATTACTTATTTGGTAAAAAGTCTGAAAATTTTTTTCTGACTTTTTGTCACACTTAACAAGTGACATTGTTTATGACTCTTAAAAAGTAAAGCAGTGCTACCAACATTTTTTTATGACTTTTTATAATTTTTTTTAAAATTACTTATTTGATAAAAAGTCTAATGATATTTTTTTATGACTTTAACTGATAAAAATTCTAATGACAATTTTTTTTACTTTTTATACTTTTCTTTTGAATTACTTAATTGAATCTAATGACATTTTTTTTATGACTTTTAAAAAGTAAAGCAGTGCTGCCAACATTTTTCTTTTAGACTTTTTATAAACTTTTTTAATGACTTAATTTTTTTTTATTTTTTACTTTTTATAATTTTCTTTTAGATTACTTATTTGATAAAAAGTCTGATAATTTTTTTGACGTTTTGTCACACTTGACGAGTGACATTTTTTCATGACTCTTAAAAGGTAAAGCAGTGTTGTCAACAAATTTCTTTTTGACTTTTAATAATTTTCTTTTAGATTACATTTTGACTTTTTGTCACACTTAACGAGTGACATTTTTTAAATGACTTTTAAAAGGTAAAGCAGTGCTGTCATCAATTTTCTTTTCTACTTTTAATAATTTTCTTTTAGATTACATTTTGACTTTTTGTCACACTTAACGAGTGACATTTTTTTTAATGACTTTTAAAAGGTAAAGCAGTGCTGTGACTTTTTGTCACACTTAACGAGTGACTTTTTTAAATGACTTTTAAAAGGTAAAGCAGTGCTGTCAACAATTTTCTTTTTGACTTTTAATAATTTTCTTTTAGATTACATTTTGACTTTTTGTCACACTTAACGAGTGACATTTTTTTAATGACTTTTAAAAGGTAAAGCAGTGCTGTCAACAATTTTCTTTTTGACTTTTAATAATTTTCTTTTAGATTACATTTCGACTTTTTGTCACACTTAATGAGTGACATTTTTTTAATGACTTTTAAAAGGTAAAGCAGTGCTGCCAACATTTTCCTTTTTCACTTCTGGATAAATGATATTTTTGTAATATAATGTGAGAAATTTCCCTGGATAAATGATATTTTTGTAATATAATGTGGGAAATTTCCCTAGATAAATGATATTCCTGAATAATTGGTGGTTGGCAACCGTGTATAAGCGTAACGCGTCGAAAAAAATAGACCCCCACCATAGAAGTTTTCACTTCAAAAACGTTAAAATTATTCCAATCAACTTTAGGTTTGAAATAAACTCCAACAATACTTCCGCATTTGAAAAATTGTCCAAAAATTATCAAATTATTTCGCCATGTCATACAAACTTATCAAATTTTTCATTGATGCCAACTTTCTCAAAATTTAAAATAATTTTTACAATAATTCAAGCCAATAAAAAATCAAATGAAAACACGGTCGATTCTGTTTGAAAACATTTTTAGCAATCTGCCGCAATCAAAAAACCTAACACAAAATTCTATCCGCATAGGTCACACAACTACATGCTGAGACGCTGTCGAATAATTTCGGCGTCTCGGGTACACTTGTACGTGCTTCATTAAGACTACGTGAACTTGTCTGGAATTAATAGTCGCGTTGCGAAATTCCTACCTAGTCGGCTGCATCCGAAAGGGAGAATAAGTGGAAAAAACACACCAAGACGAATCATCAATTCACCAGTCGACAAATGTTATCAGCTGGAACACTGGTCTGAATAACAAATAGGTATTTTAAGAATAAATATTTTGCTACGAGCGGTATGCCAGAAAAATCCGAAAGTGCGATGTATTTTATCGCCGATGTAACCGCACATTCGAGTCAAGCATCTCGTTGGTCGCAAGTGCGAAGGATACAGCATCGGCAACTCGCATGCGATTTTTCAAACATCTCATGCGGCGCAATTATCACCACGCTGAAAGTCGACCAACGTAATAAAATTTACTTTAAATATTCGCTGGAACGTGAAATTCAGTAGGATATTTCGGTTCCTCGGTACGAGCACAGGACAGACATCGGTGCACGTACGAAAAACCTGGACAAAGCTTCTTGGACGAAATTAAACGAACTTCGGATAATTTCTTTTGAAAAACGTTGCACGGTACGGCAGATTAATTTTGGACAAGGCGCGCGATGAGATAAAATTAACCAACTCTGGTAACTGTTTTAGCTTAATGAGGGTGATAGTTGTTCAGAGCAGAGAGAGAAAACTTTGAAATATCAACGCATCCGACTAACCATGTACAGCGAGTGTGCTGTATGTCGTCCTCTCCTTCCCGTCTTGCCTTCTGTGCCACACGCTTCTCGTGTTGTAGATATTTCGGACTCGGAACAACTGCTGAATCGTCTTGTGCGTTTAACCAAACGATATACCATGTAATAGCGACAGCGAGACGAGTGTTTTTAAGAGATTCTCCGCAGATTTTCGACGTATTATGTCTGTACTCGGTACCGGAGAGCAGAAGATCGAGTAGTTGTAATTTTCACGCTATATATGGCGGATTTTTACCTCTTTTTTCCCATTTACTTACGCTAAAATAGACTCGCACGCAATTACCGAGGGTTAAGTGACAGCTTAATGAATAGACGTTTCAAAAACTCGTCGCAGTTCGCTTACTCGTACCGAGTGTATGAATAAGTTTCCGCCACCGTCGGTGTACGATTTGAATTTGTATGTATACCTTATGTACACAGAACGCCGGAGTGAATGCCAGACAACGTCGGTATGATTTGTACCGAGTACAATCGGAAGGGTTGTTGGGTTCTTGCGTTTTGTCGTGATGGCGAATTCGCGAGCGTGATTTTCGAGAATAAATGAAGTGATGAAGTTTCCTAATAGAATGATGTGAAATTAAATAAAAGCTGTTTTATGTTTTGTTAACCAACGAGAGAAAAATTCAAAGGTATGCTCCAGAAAACATCTCGACACTATTTAGATAAGATAGCTAGGTATGAATTTCGAATACAGAAACGAGCTGATTCAGCAAAAATATCTCTACCCCATCTCACTTTTCGTCAAAAAAGAAAATCAAAATAGAGTAAGAAAGGTGAAAACACCCTTGACTGATTTTTTTCAATTTTTATGGAATATTGCTACATTCAAATATAGGATGAAATCAAAATAAAATACAAAGGTTCAATTCGAAATCAGAGGTCCACAAAAATACCTAAAAATACATCATTTTCAACAATTTTTTCCCCAGTTCAATTTTGGAACTTATAATGTTCATGTAAGGACTTCAAATCGAATATGCAAGGTCAAATTCGAAATTGGCGAACCAAAAAATTGACATTTTAAACATCAATGTCAAAATTTCGGATTTTGAAGGCTTTGCCACGTTCTTAGGGGCTTCAAGAGAAAATTACGACTAAATTTATCCGAAACCATAAAGATTTAAAAAGAATTTTTGGATCTCATTAGCTTTTTCAACGGCTCCAGAGACTTTGAATGAGGGGGGAAAAAAGGTCAGATCTGAATCAGTGATTCAAAAAACACAGAGGCAGTGACACTCTTTCAACTATGTATTCATTTTTCATCCTGAATCAGGTTACGCTAGAATTACATTAGGGATCAATAATTAGAAGGAATGGGAAAGGAATTAAACTGAAAAATATCGTTTAAAAAAATATTAAATTTTTCAACATTTCAATTCAATTTTCAACTTCTTCCCTCCCTTTTCCTCTCAATCATCCTTCATTTGGCAAAAATTCTACTTTTAGTGAGTAAAATTGACCATGTTTTACACAGTGGAAAAACTTCTGAAATTGATCCAATGTTTTTCCATATTTAGAACTTTCCGCCAAAATTTCAGTTACCCGTTAAGTAAAGATGATATTTAGATTTTTAAAAATCCAAAAATTTGAAATTATGATTTTCCAAAAACCAAGTCTTAGATCAAATCTCTTGTGACTCTAAATGACGTGATCATCCTACCCCTTTGGTGACTAAAAAATTAAAAAAAATTATCTCAAATTTAATATTTTTAATCCTAGACACCATTTTCGAGAAAATTTATAATTCTTTTAACCCAAAATGGCCAAAAATGACTTGTAAAGCGTTGAAAATTGTGATTTTTTACTTTCCAAACGCAATTTTTGGGAAAATTATTTTTTCATTTACATACTTACATAAACTATGTACTTCTCTGAGAAATTTTTTTTAAAACCATGTTATTTTTCAATTTTTTATCGTACAAACCTCGTTTTTTGTAATTTTTGACAAATTTACGACTTCTTGTTGAGAAAATAAAATAAATTGGCATGAAAAATTAACGCCACCTTAAAATCTTTATAAAGAGATTCGATCTTCAAAATCGAAAATGAATCTTCCACTTGAGTTCATTTTTTCTAGGCCGCTGAATGACTCTAGGTACATAGAGGTTTTGATTTTTACCTCTCCAGAACGATTAGAAATATCAAGTTCCTGCCTTCTTTAGAAATGGTGTCTATTAGACCAGGGTGTCGAACAAAATTTTGTGGAACAAAAAGCTTGACTTAACTTGACCTTTTGGAATGACTTTATGCATGATTTTTCCGAGCAATTCCCCCCCCCCCCCACAAGTTATGAGTTTGAACGCCAGTACCCCCCCCCCCCCATCTATACTCTATATATTTGTGAGCTTGTAGCTGATACCATAAACCCCGGGCCAAAAAACGAAAAATGAAATGACAATTTTTTTCAATTTTTCGAGGGTAAATGGGAGGTTTTTTGAATTTTTGAAAAAAACTTGACCTTTTCAGTAAATTAGAGTGAATTGGTCAAAAAGATTGACTTTTCAAGACCGGCATGCATGGCCCTTTTGAAAAAAGCTTGACTTCTTGACTTGTTAGACACCCTGTAGACTGAAAAATAAAAATTCTTGCCATTTTTCGGATTTTTCTCGCCATTTTCACGTAATTTTTCTTACTTTAAATGCGCCCAAAAAAGAACTCATTTTTTAATAATTCGATTTAAAAATTCAAGGAGCAGGAAAATATTGAAAATTCTTGCTTTTTGCAGTAAAATCACTAACATTCTTACTATTTTCTGGGTTTCTTGTTACTACGTTGAAATTCTGGCTATTCACTGGTTTTCCTGTCTCCTCCTCCCCCCCCCCCCCGTTAAACAAGAGAATGAATATTTTCTCGATATTGAAAGCTAATTAAAAAAATATGGTTTAATTGTACGAAAGGAGGCGGAAATTCGATTTACAGCAGTTTAAGCTAATTTCCAGTCTTCTAGGAGACATCTACAAAATAATATCAAAATTTCGTTGGAACCTCCAGAATGGTAGGAAAATTAAGAAATTCGATTTCGAAAGGTTGATTTTAGACAAGAACTTGATTTTAATCAATTTTACTGGAGAATTTCTTTTTTTCAAAAAAAAAATCATAGAAAAATTACGATTTTTGAATACTTTCCAAACATGGAAAAATCAACTTAGGCAGCTGAACTTTTGATAACAGGAGTTTTGAAATTTGAAGTACATGTGCTCTTTCCGAAAATCTCACTCTCATTCAAATCGAAAACAGACTTTTCGAATAGTTCTCCCAATGATACAAACTTCGATTAAATGGAAAGCTTACGAATGCATAGAAGTTTGAATACGAATAGTATTTGAAAAACTCAACTTTTTCTTTTTCACCTGATTTTCCATATTTTTTGTTCACATCCTCTCTCTTCCCACTGAAGTGAAAATTCCAAATCACCCCTAATTTCAACCAATTACTCGATAAAAACTTCAACAAAAAACACTTCGAACACCACGCAGCTTATTCATCCGCAATTCCAGGATTATTTCATCGATAACCCAACCACAAAGGCGTAGTCTCCGGTCTGGTCGAATCTCAGTCATTTATTCGAAACCCATTATTCGAGCACACATGACGCACCATCCCATCATAATACTCCATCCGATTCCGATCACCTTTGCGGTATAAAGCAATGACGATCGATAGATTCGAACCATCGCGTCACAATCACATCACAATGCAGAACAAGAGATTATCAAATAGATGGGTGTTTACACTTATCCTAATCGACGACCGTGATTACTCGAACTCGAGTATTCGCTTCGGTTGCTGGCGCTGGTGGCCGGAGACAGCTGTTCAATTTGGGTAAAAACCGTAGTACGTAGACGTACATTCAAAGTAAGCCTAGTCCTCGACCTGATTGTAATTTAGCCGAAAAAGAAAGAGAATTTCTACGACGACGACGGCGTATAACATAAAACCGGAAACGATGGGAGTGCCGCGAACAAAACGCCGTAGTTCGTGACACGGCGACGACGACGCGTAATTCAAGCGGGTGACAAAACGCGGGCTTAGTGGCGTCGTAAATGCAGAAAAAAGCACATAAAGAAGTGACGTCATCGAGCGAATGTTTGCTTCAAGATGTATTGTTCGCGTACTGTGTATCCTTATCGGTGCTTTGTTTTGATCATTTTTTATCCATCGGCCGAAAAGTTAATTAGGTGGCACGTGCTGATCGACGAAGGCGTTTGAAAATTTCTTTTTATCGGGGTACACGCCGCGCCGGCAGCACCATAAGCATTAGTCATAGATGAGGTAAGATGGCTGACGTACAAATGATCTTAGTGCCTTGCTAGCAGTGGATACACCTACGTCGCGCTGTGAACTTAGAAACCTTGTTTGTGTATTAAGATACTACAGAAGTGTTTTTACTGTACCTTGCGTACATAAACCTATATACGAAGATTACTCGCATGAAGCAGGGAACTGGTTCTGAGATGAATATGGGTTTCAATTTATTAATACACATTTATGACTGACGATGAGGGATACTCGACAGACATACACAGCACAGATGCTGCAGTCGTGTTTCTCTCTCTAACACTGACGTTGAACATTTGCACGTATCTTAACTCTACTAGTATACAGTGGAAAATCGTCAAAAACCAGCGGTATCTGTGCAAAAAAGCTGAAAATATTTTTTTTTTGGGCTTATTGCATTCATTCGTAGAAAAGAGATGTATTCCAGAACATACCCGAAATCCACAATGATCTACTCAACAGAGGTCCCAGTCCCCTTTTTAGGAGTTTTTGTGGTAGGTACTGGTGTACCTTTCCCAACATGAATTTGGCAAAAAAATTTGCTCGAGAAGTCAAAAAAGTATATAAATTTATCGATGAATTCAAATCAGTGCTCCTCAAAGTTCAAAATTTTTCTTTCTTATCTCCATTTTTGAGACTCAATCGATTTTTAGACAGACCTATCAGTATGGATTAAAATTTCATAAAGAAGCCAAAAATCAAAATCGAAAAATGAATGTAATTGATTTGAATTACCTATTTTACTTTTTATTAGTTTAGATGGTTCATTTTTTCGCATTCCAATAAAATATTTTGCGCTTAAAATTTTTCAAACTTGAAAATTGTTTTAAAAAGTTTTGGATTAAATTTTAAAATCTTTGGCGAAATTCGTCCTTTTTTCGTAGGTAACACGTCAGTTTTTTGAAATTAATAAAAAATTGATTCAATTTGAGACTCGAAATTCTCAAAAGTTGCTCAAAAAAAGTTTTGGATGATATTTTTGAATTTCTGGAAAAATTCTATCCCACTTACATCACTACATCAGTCACATGCTAATTTTTCTAAATAAATGAAAAATTGACTCAGGCATCATAGTGAAATTTGGTGGGAAAAAAGTAACTTTAGTAACCCAATTTGGGAAAAAAAGTAACCAATGTATTACCAAAAAGTAACCAAAAACTCAATTCTTAATGGTAAAATTTGTAAAAAAAAAAAAAAAAAAAAAAAAAAAAAAACATGTATGTACTTAATGCAATTATTATAACTTATAAGCGCTCCCAGAAATTATGTAAGGGAGGGGCTGTGAATTGGAGAAAAATGGGGTGAGAGGGGGTAAAAATTCGTAACAAAATTCAAAATCTATTTTTACAGTAGTGCTCGTAAAGTCAGGTTAATTTCAGTGGACAGATGAAAAAATGTAATACAGATAAAAGCGAAGAAAAACTGAAAAATTGCAAGAATTCTCTAAATCTGAATCAGTGAGATGAATATAAATGAAAATCAGTGATTCGCATTGATCGTTTAGTCAAAATTACTGATTTTTTTCTGGTTAATTGAAAATCGACTAAGAAATCAACGACTTTTGACTGCAATATCAATGAAAATTATTTTATTGGTTCAAAAAGGCAGAGTTTTTATAAAACTTGATTGATGTAGATTTAAAAAGTTATATTCTAATGTAAGAAATAAGAAAAATTATTTTTGAAGAGTAATAAAATGCACTTCTCTGAACACTTTTGAGGTAAAATTTCATTTTTTTTATTGAGCTTGGATTGAATCTGCTCGATTCCGGGACTTAATCAGACATTATGCAAGGGCGGGGAAGAATTTGAAAAAAATGAGGGTGTGTCAAAATTCAGTAAAAAAAAAAGTGAGTATCTAGCCTACCTACCCTGTAAATTTATATGAAAATCAGTGATTTTTCATTGAAATATTAATCAAAATTACTGATTTTTATTTGACAAATTGGAAATTGATTGGAGTTTTGACAGAAATATGGGTGAAAATCTCTAGTTTTTGATGAAAATTATTTCACTATAATATACTTAACCAAAAGAATGAAAATACACCAATTTTGATTGATTCAAATTTAGGGAATGATAGTGTATTCAAGAAACAGAGGTATCAATGTACTGCCCGAGCGGAGCGAGGGCGAAATTTTTTGAAACAAAAAAGTCTCCAAAACTCATCTAAACCGAAACTAACAGACACTTTACGCTTGAGAAAATCAATTTTTAGAGAAAAATTGTGAAAAAAAGGTAAATTTTTTGAGAAATTTTGGAAAAAAGTAACTTTTAGAGGTAAAAAGTAACCAAAGTAACTTTTGAAGTGGAAATAGTAACCAAAAGTAACTTGTCTCGAAAAAAGTAACCACGCTATGATGCCTGTTGACTCAATTTGAGGCTCAAAATTCTCAAAAGTTGCTCAAAAAAGTTTTGGACGGTATTTTTGAATTTCCGGCGAAATTTTACCCCACTTTCATAGGTCACATGTCAATTATTTGAAAATACTCAAAAGTTGGCCCAATTTAGGGCTCAAAATGGGTTCAAATTGCTCAAATGTAATTTTCATCAATCATTTTGTTCTTTGTGTGAAATTTTAACCCATTTTGATAGGTCACAACCCAAGTTTCAGATTTGTTTCATAACTAATTTTTCAATCTGAAGGGGGGGGGGGAGGAGGATCGCGTGTTTTCAAAAACTTTGAAATTCCACCACGGCCTATTGTGCCAACAGTTTTCCTCAAACTTTAGCTCATTGGACGCAGAATGAACTCAAGAATACATTGAGTTTGATTTTTTTGTGCAACATGCCGTATGACGCCTATAGAGGCATTATTGTGCCAAAAATGATAGAATTTGGCAAAAAATCGCACATTGGGGGCCCAACACCCCATTGTGCCCGTGACCCAAGGGATGTGACATATATTTGGAGTGGGGGGAGTGTCTGCTATCATATTGTGAAAAAAATTTTGTCCAAGGCAAATTGGGAAAAAAAGGGATTTCAGGCCTCATCTCCCTGTGCAAGAGGAAAATCCAAAATGCGGTTTTTTGGGACTACAGGACCTATGCCTACACGACCTATGCCTACACCAAACAAACTGATTTTTTTGTCCAGCAAAAATGCACGCTCAATGAACACTTTTTGCCTCTCGGACTGTAGACTATCCAAGAAGTACCTCGTTTAATTTTATCTCTGAAATAATAATGTATAAATTATAGTAATCATACAGTTTGTCAAACATTGATAATTTTTTCCTAATCTTCTGCAAATAATGTGTCGTGTTATGCTACTTGTTTTTCCTCATTATTACAGTATTTCCTCATTAGTATTGTATTTTCTCCCCCCCCCAATTTGTTTAGTCATAACCCTTATACTTTATTGTGCGCAGGGTAAGTTCAAACAAGACATTAAAGTGTGCCCTCATTCCCCAATAAATTTCTCCCACTCATTGAGATTGGGAGCCTTCCAAAAAAGTAAACAAAATTGACGACTAAATGAAGAAAATTTGATGTGTTCATCTTCTATCCCATGAACTGGGTGGACTCTAAGGATTTCTTATTTCCTTATTCAAGTATTCAATTTCACAATTGTTTTTCATATTTTTTTTTCTAATGAAGAGTTTATTTTTATAAAAATAATAATTTGAACCTTGAAATCCATCAAAAATCAATTAATCCTTTGAAATGATCAGTTCCACAAATTTTTGGACATTAAATAATGAAAATGAAAAATTGAGACATTACAATACTGGAAGGAGGAAATACAATTTTGAACAAAAAAATGGTTTTGTCCTGATCACTGATCAGAACACGACAAAATACCTACTCTCTCATTTTTGAATCAGTGAAATTCATCAAAAAACATTGAAAACTCAGTGATATTTTTTATGAAATTCACTGAAAAATTTGTGAAATTCTTTGAATAATCAGTAAAAAATCACTGAAAATTACGTTTCTGTCCTGTTCTGTTTCACTAGTACTGGCCCACTGTATTTAAATTTGAGAATATTACTTCTAGTCACCATGATTTTTTGGACAAATTCAATATTGACGGAAATATTATGACTACCATATATTTTAAGGGGAACATCGAAAGGAAATTATTAGAAGAGCTAAAATGAAAATTTTCAAGTTATTTCAATTTTCACGGTTTGAAACTGGAGTCAATTGGCTTCTTTTAAATCAAATACATAAAATGATTTATCTTGAAACTTTTAATTGAAAATTTCAAGATGAGTAGTACTTTCGATTGCAAACCCCACCCTCGAAATTGTAAATCACACCAAAAAAAAAAATCTTCGTTTAAAAATCTTTAATTTCACAAAACCAAAAATTTTGCGGCACCATAAACCGAGAAAATTCATCTTGGAAAATTTCGCCAAATACTTTTGTAACTTTTAAAAGCGTACTTTTTCGTACCTCACTGCGCGAAGACAATTTTCAAATCCAACCTTGGTAAAAATTTATACCCTGTTGATATATGTGGTTAGTTTGAAAAACTTGGAATCTCTCCGGGCTGGGAAACGAAAAGAGGATGAAAAACTTACACGAGCGAAAGGCGAATTACTTTCGAGTAAAATGAATTCATCTGTGGCGTTCTCGTAGCGTTTTTCGGTCTATTGGTATAGTCGAATATGCGAACGTATCCGATTTTCTGCCGCTTTTCATATTACCGTCGGATGGAAATTTTTCGATACGATATGGAAACTCATCAAAACATCATTGGGGAACGTGACACGATGATAGAAAAGAAACATAAAACCCATATACACGATTCGACGTCAAACGTTATAAAAATATCGTATAACGAGACTGCTCCGGCTCAGCGGCAAGGCAGGAAGAACCAAAAAAACAAGTATACAGCGTAACACGGGGGTTGCAAAAAAAAGAGAGAAATATACACGCCATCAGGAAGATACGCGGTAATAAGCGCAACTACAAATTAGCCATTTAAAACAACCAGAGAAAGAGAACCACGATGACGCCAAATTGTATTGAAAATTTGGTCGTGTAGCGGTATTATGTGCGGCGCGACGTTTGTCATTTTGAAAAGTCTGTCGTACCGCAAACTATAACTAGTTATCAAGCCCTTCATTATTACCATATTGACCAGGAAGGTAACAGCCGATGGTGTTTGTATTCGTAATATACATAGTACGAGGACAATAATCAAAAGAGCATTTACGCAGGCACGCCAGCTGAACGACTGGCAAAACTCGTTGTACATAAAACGACATACACGTGACCTAATCGTAACTGTTTAACGGAATGGAACGATAGCGGGGAAAACAGGGTGGCGGGACGGGTTGGAAATAAAGAGTTAAAAATCATTTTCGGCGCGCGTACGTACCAAACGACCGGCTGGGCGGCTGGTACTGAAAAGGTGAATCTGGCAAGGGTGCGTACATGGTGCATAAGTGTAGCAGTCTGCACGGACTTGAGGAGTGTTGGTATTTACCGTTTGAAAAAATCATGTACCTAATGTGTAACTAGCTCTCGAGTTCGAAACTGAAGCAGACAATATAGGAAAGTATATTCATAATGAAAAAAAAGACCGAAGCAGCTGCGATGCTTCTTCAGACAAATTTTTTATCAATGGAAATGCCAGGTTTTGATAAAACTGGGCGACAGAAATTTTGATTGAATATTAATCAGAGAATTAGGTAATACCGAGAACAATACTTCAAAGTATGAACAGTTGAAAACGTTGTTTTCAGAAAAATTGTTTCCTATGCCTTTTTTATCACAAAAAATTCAAAAAAATATAGAAAATGAAATGATTCAAAGGCCGGGAGGAAGGAGGGGGAGGACAGGAATCAGCTCCCATCTACCCAATAGTAACAAAATTAGATGTCTGATGGTAAAAAATAGCATTGAAAAACGAATAATTCAAAATTATGGAAAAGTTGTGAAAATTGACAACTGAAGTCCAGGTATCTTTTTCCAAAATTCTGTCAAGGAAAAATATTCAAAGCGAATCTCCAGCAATCGAGAATCGATGGCTCTGTAAAATAGACCATTTTTATGATTCTCAATTTGACCTGTGGTTTTAGTTCAACTACCTCGTAGGTATGAGGTTGAATTTATTAATAATGCTGCCAAAATTGATGAAACAAATGACCAATTATTTTGATTTTCTAAAATCGCGTAGAAAAATATTCCATACGTTTTGCCTTTGATCAGGAAATTTTGGGGGAAATGAACTAAGAAAAGTACTAAAATTTGGAAAAACAACTAGTGACAAAATTAACAAAAAATTGACTACGTGAACTAAAATTGAGAAAAAATTGTATAAAAATTGTCAAATAAAAAACTAAAAGTAGAAAAAATGAACTAAAATTCGTAAAATCGAATTTCAACTTGACAAATCAACTGACTGAGAAATTGACAAAATAAACAAATAGCCCAGGAGAAATGTACTTTGAAAAAAGAAAAAAATGTTAATCGAAATTTTATTGCGGAAAAAGCTTCTATACGATGTCCAGAGTCTATGGTAAATTCGCACCGCCCCCACCCCTATTGCTTTTTGAGGGGGGTGGGCCCCTTATAGGGGAGAAAATTGTTTTGCACCGATTTCGCTCAAATTCGCGTGGAGGGTTATTTAGGTGTAGAAGTACTCCACCAAAAAATTTCAGCCCTCCTCGACCTCAGGGGGCTGAGCCATCGCTTCCCAAAGTTGGACATTTTTGACTAAAATGACAAAAAACGAAGTTTTTCGATTACAAAACCGCCCCAAAATTTTAATTTTGAAAAATTTCGTATTTTTCGTATACATTTTGAGATAACGAATCCGACTAGCCCATCAATTTTTTCGTTCGAAGTGTTTAACCCCCCCTACGACCCCATTGAATGTGTACAGATCGTGGTTTTTTCAGCAAAAAATGACCTCGTTTCATAGATGTCCCAAAAATGATATTTCGCGTGAAAGTGAAAATTTTATGACTTGAAATGTTCCATATGACGTCCGTAGTGAGTGGTGAAAACGCACCGCCCCTACCCCTCGTGCTTTCTGCAGGGGGGGTGAAACGGAGGGGGCTCGTTCCTAAAAATTATTTTTTCGCATCAATTTCGGTCAAATTCACTAGGTGGGTTATTCGGGTGAAGTAGTATTTCCCCAAAAAATTTCAGTTCCCCCACACATCAGGGGGCCGAGCCATTGTTTCCCAAAGTTGAGGAGTTTTGTGAAAAATTACAAATTTTGCGAGAAAGTAAAAATTTTTTAATATAAAATGTTCCATATGACGTCCATAGTGTGTGGTAAAAACGCACCGCCCCTACCTCTCGGGTATTCTGAAGGGGAGTGGGGTTATAGGGGGGTCAATTTCAAAAAATAATATTTTAGCACCGATTTCGCTCGAATTCACATGGAGAGTTATTTAGGTGTACAAGCTCTCCCTAAAAAATTTTCAATCCCCCTCGACCTCAGGGAGCTGAGCCATCGCTTCCCAAAGTTGTACATTTTTGATGAAAATGACAAAAAACAGAGTTTTTCGGTTACAAAACCGCCCCAAAATTTCAATTTTGAACAAATTCGTACTTTTCGTATACAATTTGAGATAACGAATCCGACTAGCCCATCAATTTTTTCGTTCGAAGTGTTTAAATCCCCCTACGACCCATTGAATGTGTACAGATCGTGGTTTTTTCAGCAAAAAATGACCTCGTTTCATAGATATGTCCCAAAAATGATATTTCGCGTGAAAGTGAAAATTTTATGACTTGAAATGTGCCATATAAAGTCCGTAGTGAGTGGTGAAAACGCACCGTCCCTACCCCTCGTGCTTATCGCAGGGGGGTGAAACGGAGGCGGCTCGTTCCAAAAAATCATTTTTTCGCATCAATTTCGGTCAAATTCGCTGAGTAGGTTATTCGGGTGAAGTAGTATTCCCCGAAAAAATTTCAGTCCCCCACCCCACACATCACGGGGCCGAACCATTGTTTCCCAAAGTTGAGCAGTTTTGTGAAAATTACAAATTTTGCGAGAAAGTAAAAATGGTTTTGTAACCGAAAAACTCTGTTTTTTGTCATTTTCATCAAAAATGTAAAACTTTGGGAAGCGATGGCTCAGCCCCCTGAGGTCGAGGGGGTTGAAAATTTTTTAGGGAGTGCTTGTTCACCTAAATAACCCTCCATGTGAATTCGAGCGAAATCGGTGCAAAAATATTATTTTTTGAAATTGACCCCCCTATAACCCCACTCCCCTTCAGAATACCCGAGAGGTAGGGGCGGTGCGTTTTTACCACACACTATGGACGTCATATGGAACATTTTATATTAAAAAATTTTTACTTTCTCGCAAAATTTGTAATTTTTCACAAAACTCCTCAACTTTGGGAAACAATGGCTCGGCCCCCTGATGTGTGGGGGAACTGAAATTTTTTGAGGAAATACTACTTCACCCGAATAACCCACCTAGTGAATTTGACCGAAATTGATGCGAAAAAATAATTTTTAGGAACGAGCCCCCTCCGTTTCACCCCCCTGCAGAAAGCACGAGGGGTAGGGGCGGTGCGTTTTCACCACTCACTACGGACGTCATATGGAACATTTCAAGTCATAAAATTTTCACTTTCACGCGAAATATCATTTTTGGGACATCTATGAAACGAGGTCATTTTTTGCTGAAAAAACCACGATCTGTACACATTCAATGGGGTCGTAGGGGGGGTTAAACACTTCGAACGAAAAAATTGATGGGCTAGTCGGATTCGTTATCTCAAAATGTATACGAAAAATACGAAATTTTTCAAAATTAAAATTTTGGGGCGGTTTTGTAATCGAAAAACTTCGTTTTTTGTCATTTTAGTCAAAAATGTCCAACTTTGGGAAGCGATGGCTCAGCCCCCTGAGGTCGAGGGGGGCTGAAATTTTTTGGTGGAGTACTTCTACACCTAAATAACCCTCCACGCGAATTTGAGCGAAATCGGTGCAAAACAATTTTCTCCCCTATAAGGGGCCCACCCCCCTCAAAAAGCAATAGGGGTGGGGGCGGTGCGAATTTACCATAGACTCTGGACATCGTATAGAAGCTTTTTCCGCAATAAAATTTCGATTAACATTTTTTTCTTTTTCAAGCACTTTTTCGGTGCTATTACTCCTGGGCTAAAAATTTGACAAACTGAATCTCAATTACAGGGTGCCCACTAAATCGGTCGGCTGTACGAATTTTCATAACTTTTTTATTCCCTTTTTTGTTCTTTTCAAAGCCTCCATTTTTCAGGAGAAGTTATGCTAGCGAGGATTGAAAAAAAGGTTTAAAATTTTTCACAAGTAAAAAAAAAAATGAACAATCCACTGCAATGCTCAAATAAAGGAAAAATTCTCAAATCTTGAAATTTTTCTGAAAATCAGAGACTTTCACGAGTTTTCTGATCGATAGATTAGATATCCGTTACCCATCATGAATTGGGAAACACGAAGAAAGGGAATGCAATAAGTGAAATTTGACAAGATGCATATGTAAATTGAATTTAGAGGAAGTAAAAAATTCTGCCGGCTGAATTTTTCCTCGTTATTTTTGCATAAATTGATGAAAATGGGTTTGAAATGAATTTTAGAATTAATGATGGGTATTTTTTTCAATACCAAACCGATTGTTGGAAAAATCAAATGCATTAGATGTTTAAAGTAGATACCTAATTGTTTAGATTTTGTTTTAGAATTTCCGAATATTCACCCTGAATTTTAGAACAATTGAATCTAGACAATTTTTTAACGAATTTTTGGTTAAAATTGTTTAAAAATAGCCTCGTTTTTATCCTTTTATCACTCTAAGAAATAGATTTGAAATTAGAAAAAGAATATACAAAATGAGAATTAAAATTGGGTAAAATTAACTGGAATTGACAAATTGACTGATATTGACGAAAGGAACAAAATTTGACAAAGCAAATGTAAAATCAACAAATTACTCTCTCATTTATTAATCAGTAAAAATTATCGAAAATCATTGAAAAACAGTCAAAATTGCACCATAGTAATTAATCAGTGAAAAAAATTCACTGAAAGCAAACAATGAAAAAAATTGCTGGAAAATCAGTGAAAATTCATAGGAGTCAGTAAAATCTCAGAATTTTGTTGCAAAATTAGTGAATTATTTTGAAAAATCAGCGAAAATCCAATGAAAATGAAAGAATTTTGCTAAATTTTCCCTATGCTGCAATTTTGACTATTTATCAGTGACTTTTCACTGATTCCAAATGAGATAGTAGCTAATCTCATAGAAAAAACAAATTTAATTAAAATTACGAAAAAATGAATTAATAAAGTATCCAACGAAATTTTTGAATCGAAATGCGAACTTTTCTAGAACCTTTATTTCTCCTCCTCTCCCTTTGCCAAAACTGAAATAATCTTGATTTTTTACACACCTGCTTAAATTCTTTTTTTTGATGTCATCAAACAATCAATAAATGAGACTGAAAAAAAAAAGTATAATTAATGAATAGAAATTATTAGAATGTAGTGGTCAATATTTCGCTCCAATTTTTTCAGATTTTCCAAATCAATTTTCAAGTCTTCCATGCCTTTTACCATAGAATACTGAACTTACGCTGAGAAAAAACTGCACTTCTAAATCGGAATTAAGTCTTCGAAAAAAAGATAGAAGATGTAAGAAAAACATTTCTTTACGCTTCAAAATTATCAAAACTTCTCAAAGGAAAGAGGAAGGTTCATGTGATAATTCAAAAATTAAAATTTCTGTTTTCTCACGTTTTAAATAAAAATGCAGATTCGTCGAGCGAGAGCGAAAATTGAAATATTTGTCATTTTTCAGAGCCTAAATGGAGTAAAGTTTCTAAAATTTCATGATTTTTTTAAAATTTTCCAAAAAGAGGTAACCTTGTATCTCGAAAAAAAATTATTGATGAAAAAATACAGAACTTGTATGCCAAATGCAACCTTTTTTTTCATTTCCAGCACTATACTCTCTAAATTCGAATCAGTGAAAAATCACTGATAAACAATCAGAATTGCAGCACAGGAAAAATCAGTGAAATTCACGGACTTTCAGTAATTTTTCACTGATTATTCAAAGAATTTCTCAAATTTTCCAGTAAATTCCTTAAATATCACAGTTTTTAGTGAATTTTCACTGATTTCCAGTGATTTTCTTTCACTGACTTGCTTTCAGTGAAAATTTTTTTACTGATTTATTACTGTACTGCAATTCTGACTGTTTTTCAGAGATTTTTAATAAATTTCACTGATTCAGAAATGAGAGAGTACTTTGTCAATTTACTCGTTGAATATTTTAATTACTGAAAAAATGAACAAAATTCAGAAAAGGTAAAAAAATTGCCAAAATGAACACTCACAAGATGTAAATCGACTAAAATTTGACAAAAATAGACAAAATGAACCAAATTTGAAAAAAACCAACGGTATTCAACAGACTGAATTGAAGCAATCTCTCCTCTTCGCGTCATCGACCTGCAACCTCGTAAAACCATCAAACCCCCATTTTTTCACCACTCCCACAAACCTCGCAATTCACACCTCTCCTAAAACTACCATCCACAGTGAAAAAACTCGACAACAAAACCCCAGCTCCTCATCTCACCACCATCCAACACATCTGAGCACCGGAATAAAATTTCCGAATAATGCATTCCAGGTAAACAAAAGATCTCGCCGCTCACGTACGTCCGTGCTTCGGTACGATAACAAAACCACTCCGGGTTCGCAGCAGCATTAAATTGCATACCGACGAATGGCAATTTTACAATTTCTTCACAAAAGGGAGCATTTATTTTCCAACATTATCGCATTTTAAATCGCATTGCGAGGCGCTTTGAAGAGACGAAACGATGCGACGCGATCGCCTGCTTGTTCAAACGTTAGCAAAGTTTTTGCTTTTCGGTTTAAGACGCTCATGCCGCTTGCGCCTGTGGTCGTAAACAAATCACCATAATCACGACTATATAACGTTACACACAGCTTAATAAAAGGCTGTGTACGCGGTGAAACCTTTCTTCGTCGTTAAAACGAGAACGTAACAGATAAAAACTTTAGTTTTTGCTCTCTTAAAAATAATGTAATTCTTATCAAAACCAGAGGTATTGGAACGAAGCCGACGAGTTATAATTTTTCATCTTTTATTTCTATTCTTTTTTCTTCTCGACGCGTCTCTCTTTTATATGTTTTCCTTACTAGTACATTTACAGAACACTTATATAATGCACCATTTTACATCCTCTTTGGCCAGATTGTGTATAGTTTTCGCAGTCGTAGTCTTGTAACAGCACTAAATCATGCTATCACCTTCGCAACCTGTCCGAGTGTCCACCGACCAACATTTCTTTCCACACTTTGTAGGTTTTACGGGTCACTTGGTCACCCAAAGTATCCTATGTTTTAATCCAGCAAAGCTCTAATGTTAATGAAAATATCAAATAGTGATTAAAAAATTACGATAACCCTCTGGTTCGCGAGTCGTTCGAGTTTAATTACCGACATTACGAATACGGCGGCGTCGCTGATACTAACGCAGACTTCGTAATCCATACATATAAAACACCACACACACATGCATTTTCTAAGTAACAACTTTAATTACCATACCGTATTACGTAAACTATACCTGAACGCGATAAACAATGCATACAACGTTTAAACATTAAAAGGACCAGAAAACGTGAGCATGTACGAGGCGCTCTTGCGAGACATCGCAAACTCGTGTTGAAAAGATTTCAAAAAAAGAAAACATCTCGCTGTTTCGCACAAAGAATACCGCCACGCCGGCAGGCGGAAATGCACCGGCAGCATAAATCATTCGTTTCGTTCATGACACATCGTCAACTCAGCGTTAAATTTCTTTCACTTAAAGCTGGCTCCAGACTATGCGCGAATCACCGCGAAACGCGCAATTCTCCCTAATTTTTGGCGAACGACCATTTACAACGTAGGATCTGCCCTACCCTGTCTGGCAAATGTTCCGTGTGAGGTGTTGGTTTTAAAATACACGTTTGTGTTGTAAAAATACCGAAAGGAATCTATATCGGATCGATGATGATAACAGGCATCGGACCAAAATTTCGAAAAAAAATAGTAACTTTAGTAAATTTTTTTCTGAAAAAAGGTAACCAATTTTTTGTGAAAAAGTAACCAATTTTTCGTGAAAAAGTAGACAATTTTTAAATTTTTCGCCTTTAAAAAATTATTAATACCCCCTCCTCCCCATTTTTTTTCAAACTTGTTTTTTTCTCTGTAATTTTACTACCGAAGAGAGAGAAAAAAATTTCATCTAAGAATGCGTTTTATCAGTGGCGTAGCCAGGAATTTCTCATGGGGTGAGTCAGAACTTTCATGGAACTTTCATAAATTTTTGGAAAGTTCTACGTTTACTTCCATGCCAATTATTTTGGCCTCAAAACTCCAAAATAATAAGAAATCTAAGCAGTAGGCGTCAAAATCTGTCTTTGGAGAGTACAAAATTGCCATGTATAATTTATTTAATCGTGATTTTGTTCATGCCCGAGCGAAGCGAGGGCGAAACTTTGAAAAAATTGGATTTTCAATGCCTAAAACAGGCATTGGAAACCATTTTTTTCGTATAATTGCCTCAAATAATTCATTAAACTGTGATTTTGTTCATGCCTGAACGAAGCGAGGGCGAAGATTTGAAAAATTTAATTTTGTATGTCCAAAAAAGACATTTTGCATGTAAACTAAATTTTATGATTTCGTTTTGCCATTTTTTTTGCGAGTTGAGCGAAAAAAGTAACTTTGGAGCTGAAAAAGTAACTAAAGTAACTTTTTAGCCAAAAAAGTAACCAAGTTACTTTAAAGTAACCGCCGTCCGACGCCTGCGATAATTTTTCAAAATCAAAGTCCCATATTTAGCAGAATACCTTTTTTCTTTTAAAATGGTTTGCTTATTTGGTTAGCGAATTTTTTTCAAGACGTCCGCAATATTATTCAGAAATGATTTCCCCTCACTTTTCCAGATCAATTTTTCGAATTTTCCAGACTTTTTACAAATGTGAACTTTGATATAGGAACCAAGTCAAAAATTGGTTTTTGAGTTGGCACTGATTTTGGGCCTTTCAGATGGAGTAGAATCAAGGGGGACGAAACCCTCGACTCAAAAACCAATTTTTCACTTCTAAGGTGGTTTCAATATTCCAGAGATGGGGCGATTCGAATCGCCAGAAAGAATCGCAAAAGTCATGAAGAATCGGATTCGAATCCGATTCCCGAATTGGATTCTCTATTTCAAGCGAATCACAGTTTTGGGAATCGGATTCGCAGAATCGTTAGTCATGATTCTCTGCGATTCCCAGCGATTCTCTGCGATTCCGATTCTTCGGTCTTTAATTTTTTTTGAACTTGTTGTTCTTCCTTCCCATGGAAATTTTTCCCCATGAGTTGTATGAGTAGTGAACGATAATTTTCGAACCATGAAGAATACTAATCCAGTGATCCTCTATTCATTGTGTCTAACGAACTTTTTTCAAAAATCACTGCGATTTACGACATTTTTAGATGCCCTTTTCCTGGCCACAAAAACGACTCAAATTCAATCCTGAAAATTTTCGAACACCTCCCCTCCTCCGCACAAAAACCTGGGAACTTGAATTTATTACAAAAAAATTTCAAATAAAAAATGAAAAAAATTATGTCAGGGTGCTCTCTCATTTTGAATCAGTGAAAAGTCACCGAGAAATAGTCAAAATTACAGCACAGGAAAAATCAGCAAAATTCTTTGATTTTCAGTAAATTTGAGAGATTTTACTGACTTTTTAGTGAATTTTTACTGATTTTCCAGCAATTTTTTTCACTGTTTGTTTTTAGTGAAATTTTTCCAATGATTTATTACTGTGCTACAATCCTAACTATTTTTCACTGATTTTCGATAATTTTTATTAATCTATAAATGAGAGAGTGTCTACCAAATCATGGGAATGAAAATTTGGATTTTCCGGGCTAAAAATCAGAAAAATTCTTTACAATATATTACTCCCCCCCCCCCCCTAAAAAAAGAAAGAAGACGTGCCTCAAATTAAAAAAAAAAAAATTGCGAGAAAATATATACCTACATCATGGTCAACAAAAAATGATGAATAAAAAAATCAACCAAGGATGTAAATTTAGCCCAGAGTGTAGAACAATGGTGTAAGTTTTTGAAAAATATATAATTAAATAAGCAAAGAATCACTTTTCTAGATTATTTATTCTTCGTCTGGATTTTTAAAAAATTCTGACATTTCTCTGAGTATTTCGGGTGTTTCAGAAAGTGGACGACCTGTGAAGATTTTTCTGCGATTAAGAGAAAGAGGGCCAGAGGGATGTTGTGTTGAAATACTCGTATTCATTTTTTACTTTACCTATTCATTTGATTAGTGGAAGAATAGAGTCTGGAACTATGGACAACGATTCCTACTTTAATGAGCATAGATTTTCTTTTTTCAACATACCTGTAACAAATAAAAAAAACCTAGCATTAGACATGTGAGTTAATTGGAGAAAACCCGAAATGACCATTTGTTGACCACTGGTCACTTTGCTTTTTTTCTGCTCTAGGGGTCATTTTTGCACAAAAATTTAATCAGTCCATATTTAGCCGGCAAAAGTACGAAGTAAAATTTTCACATTCTTCTACAATATCAAAATCCACTATTGGCAACGTCGCAATGCCCCTCTAAAAGTCAAAATTTATCATCGGTAGAAAAAAAAACAATAATGCATGTGATGATGGCAGTCCACCTTCACTAAAAATTTCTCGAGAAATCTGCAAAAATTTACTTTTTTTGAAAAGTACGTATATTGCCGAAAAATTCCATTACTTTTTCCAAATATAAAATTCGATTATTGGCAACGTTGTAATGTGCTCAATATCCAAATACATTATTCTATTAACTATTTACAATATTGAAAAAGTGCATTTTTCACCAAAAATCAGTGACTTTTGATGCTACTAATTACTAAGAATTTACTGATTTCCAGTCAAAAATCACTGTACTTGCAGTAAAAAGGCATTTTTGACAGTTTGCTATCAATGAAATGTATTTTTCACAGGTGGTCAGTCAAAAAATCACTCATTTTCCAATGAAAAAATCGTTTATTTGAATGTAAATAGTCAGGTTAAAATTGTTCCCTGTGTTTTACCGATTCAATTTACAGAGAATTTTTATTGGTAATCCGCCATTAATACACATTTTACTTGATTCTTCAAATATTTAAAAACATTTTTCATTGAAAAATCAAAAAAATTTCAAATCTCTCAAACATTAATGAATACAAAAAAAAATTTCCTCGATGGAAAAATATTAAGATGGAAATGTACAATTTTCAAAATATTAGTAATTCAAAGAAATTGCGAATCATGTCGAGTTGATAGATAGAAATGCAGCTCAAAAATATAAGAAAAAGATTCGTGTATGTAATTTCCATGTTTTCTTTTTAAAAAATTGAATGGTTGAGCAAAGAAAGTGGAAATGTGAAAAATTACACATCATCTTCAGAAAACCACCAAGAGTAGCTTATGGTTTCCAATGTCCACTATATTACATTTTAATGTCAAGCTGGCAGAATGAATTTAGTCAGAACTTTGGAAAATCCATACTTGAAATTTGAAAAAAAAAGTTGAACAAAAATCACAAATAATGAATTTTTTTAGAGTTGGAACAAAATGACATATTTCATAATCAAAAGCAGTATACCTTGAAATTTCAAAAATAACGAAATACACAAATTGGTACTTTATCAAAAAATAATAGATTTGATTTGGGTATATGAATTTTATACTTCAGCGTACTAATGTAATTGGTTTTCGTAATTTAATTTTAAAAATAAAAATGTTTATAGCTTAAGTAATTTAATATTATATGTCTTTAAATACTATATAAGTGAATGTAGGAATTTATAAAAGTGTACTAGTGTACCAAGCATCCGTAAATTTTTTCGATGCTTGCCGAATTTCTGATTGCATGATCTTATAAAATATAGTTTTGCCGTTGCATAAAAACAGTAAAAATCTTAACATACAACAATGAGGTGCTCGCGCTTAGTTATCTTTTTTTTATCAATTGAATACATTTATTGAAAAAGGGCACATACGCAAAAAGTGCGTTTTGAGAAAAACGCATTTTAAAATTGAAGAGTGTGCCAAATGAAGAGACTTCAATGAAGGGCTGTGAAATTTATGTCGGTTGTAGATGCATCCTTTGACTACAAAATGGCGCAAATCGCAAGTCGAAAGCTTGACGTTTGTTGGAGTTATCGCTGCAAATGTGAAGCTACTTTATGTGCCCCTTTCCAATAAAACAAAACTCATGTGCCCTTTTTGGATAAACGAATTGAAAAACTCAAAAATTTGAATACCAAACGTAATTTTTTGAACGTCTAAACATTTCTGGAGGCTAATTACATGTATTCTGATCATTATTGCTGAAAAAAAAAAATTGTGAGGCCATTATGCAAAAATCGATCTTCCACTTTCTCTTCATCTTAAATCCGTCTTTCTGTGGGCTTCCTTCCATTGTCTCGGTTCAAAATTTCAAATATCACGAGTAAATATTACCAAAAATACGATTGGAATGTAAAATTAATATTCGTCATTGAAAATAAAGCCGCTAAATTGTTGAAAAAAAAAATAAACAGCATTGATCAGTGGCGTCGGAAGATTTTTTTGGGAGGGTGCAAAGTAAGTACAAAAAACTTGGGATAACAGGGGATTTCAAGGAAGGGGCAAAATAGAACCTTTTTTCACACTAATGACTCAAATAATTTAGGTAATTGTGATTTAGTCCATGCCCGAGCGAAGCGAGGGCGAAGCTTTGAAAAAATTGAGTGTTTTATGCTCAAAAAAAGTATTTTTTCATGTTTTAATGCTTCGAAAATCCCTACCTGATGCAATTTTTTTTTGGGGGGGGTGCAAATGATACTATGCACCCCTGCCAGAATTTTGGGTGGGTGCAGTGCACCCCTTGAACCCCACCTTCCGACGCCACTGGCATTGATAACAGAAAGTACCGAGCTATGCATAAGGTATACTGGATAAATGTAACCGACACCTGACCGTTCCCCGCGCCGTAGAACGGAGTAGGATGGTCGATTGACCTTGATATTTGGTGGGTAGGTAGTCGAAGGATGCCTCATCACGTTGCACACGGTTTGGCACAAAAGGGCCTATAACGAGCATGTGCCCTTTTTCAATAAATGTATTCAATTTTCATCGTTGAACTTGCCCTTAAAAATACTGATTTTCATGCTCTCGCTGATCGTCATGGACATCACCACCACCACCACCACCACCACCACCCTATCAGTCATTCTCAACGCCAGTAAGAATTCATCATTAATTATTTGAGTTTCATTAGGGTGGCTGAAAAAAATGGAATATCTCACAATTGGCCAATTTTGTACATCTCTGAAAACAGATTAACTAATACTATTCAGTTATTCTTACAAATTCGCGAAGTGATGACAAATTTTGTGTTTTGAGAGTTGATTTTTTGTAAAAACATTTTTTTTTTGATTTGCTCTGATGCCTGTTAGAATGTTAGAATACACGAAGAAAAATACTGAAGTAAGGACGAACTCGATAAACATTTCCTTTTCACATGAAACCAAGATATCTTAAATATCTTCCATAGAAATTAATTGGTGAGCGATAATATTGAAAATGAAGCTGGTGGAGGATTGGAACGAGGAGTTTTCACATTCTACCCCCCCCCCCCTTCGAAATCTCCCTCTCTTAAAATGGAGGAGGGGTGCGCTTTTCTCCCTGTGGAACCCAAAATTTTGAAAGAGAGCTTAATGGAATCAGGTTGATGTACTGATCATGGATCAGTCATTATTACCTTGTCCATAAAATAATTTGTACATCTGTGGAAGCTATCGTTCCAAACCTTTAAATGTGGCGTTCCGATCCTCCACCCATTCAAAACCTCCCCCTCACAAAATGGGAGGCATTTTGCTCCCTATGGGGCTTAAAATTTTGGGGGTGTGATATACTGATCAAAAATAAATCATTACCTCATCCCGAAATCAAGTTGTATGGCTGTGAAAGCTATCGTTCCAAACCCTCTCCCTTTTCCCTACCTTTTAGTCTCACAAGGAACTTGAAATAAGCATGGAAATGACTTTCTGTTAAAATGTCAAATATTGAAGCTTTCTCAGCAATCTTGACAAATTCAAAAGCAGTAAAAATCAAACTTGACATTTCTGTAACTTTTCGATATTTTGTCAGACATAAAAAAATGAAAAATGATTTTCTCAATACCAATCTCACATCAAATTTGAGTTTTTGTTTAAAAGTCAGATATTTCGATAAATTTTTCTTCTTGTTTTTCCAATTTTCAAAATATTGTTAAAAATTTTCATAAATTGGAAAGTAATTTCGCTTTAGAAATGTTTCCAATTTTTTCATTTCTGACAAAATCTGATCATGCTATTACCTCTTTAATTATAAAAAATTCTCCAAGTTTTCTCAAGACGGAAGAAAAACGGGATCTCCTCGACACCGATCAAGGTGAAATTTATGTGATTTGTTGGTGCTAAGTTTGTGCTGTAAATCCCATCATTTACAGCACAATCCAGCGCCAACGTAGCACAAAAAATGACACCAATTTCACCTTGATCGGCATTGGTAGGGAACTCTCGTACTCACAGACCACAAATTTTTCAAAAATATTTCGAAAAATTCAGCATAAAAAAGAACAAGGTTTGCAGCACAATCCTGCACAAAAAAGTACAGTCAAATTATGAATCATCTCGATCTAATTCATCGTGATGAGACAGGTCGACGTAGAATCTTAACTAATCCATGTTTAACCATGAATTGGATGTCTTGGGAAGAGAAAAATTCAGCTGAAAATACCACGAAAGAAAAATTGCAAATCAAAGACTTTCCATTTTTTCAGATCCGCCCGACCGTTCATCTCGTGTATTCACACTATAACGTATTTTTTTTGATTTTTATTAAAAAATTAGAGGAGTTGTAGAAGCTCTTATCTTATGGGATTGTACTTGCGATAAATTGTGCGACATCGTCGAACACTTCGTTACTCCTTTTATCAACAATCTCGGCGAGCCTAGTACTTGCACCGATTTCGAAAACCCACTGGATGGGAAAAAAAGTCGTAGACGTGGGCTCGCCTCATGCACAATGAAGGTCAAGAAAGCTTGGGACAAAACCAAAAACGTATTTAAATCTGCTTTCAACTCGTTGAAGAAAGCGCTTCAAAAGCTTGGTAAAGATTTAAAGGACACAGTTGGAGAATTGTTCATGAAAGCTAATACAAAAATCACGCAGTATTACCAGGATGTCATTGTTTTGAAAAAGAAAAAAGATCCGCTGACGTTCATATGTGACAAGCTTCGCAAGGGCAACTTTTGTAAATGCCTTTTGAAACAATACTTTGCTTAGATATTACAACCTCGTCTTCTTTTTATGGATAACTTTTTGGTCCGAATTGGCGATATACGATAATAAATGTATAATGTTGAATTGTGACTTATTTACTGCATATTCCTCTGACAACGTAGAAAAAATTCAATCTTCTGTAACGAATGGTAGTATAGTGAAAAAAATTTAGTTTTGGACTGGTAATACCTCGAGTGTTCTGCGAAATTTGATTTGAAAATTTCGAAATAGGAAAAATACCGATTTCAGACAAAAATACGGAATAACAGAACACGAATTTGACATTTATTATTGGGAAAATTATAATTACACGATGAAATAATACATTCCACGACCAAAAAATCCCAACGACGAAAAAGGGGTATTTAAACGACAGCCAATTCCCACGACATTTTTGGTGCTGGGAACGACAGATCTCAATGAATGACATGATTAGACTATAGAATTTATTCATTTTTTCACAAAATTTCTGTCGTCAAGAGGAAATTGAGACTTTGCAACCCCCTCCCCCCTTAAACTTTTTCCTGTAGATTACTGAAAAACGAAAAACTGCAACTTTTTTCAGCATCCACTTTCAATCCATTTTTCACTTTAGAAATGTGCAAGTGCCCGAGCGAAACAAGAGCCAAATTTTCAAAAAAAAAGAAGAAAATAATTCTAATCACCAAAATATTTGTGACACCGCATACGAAAAGGGGGCACCGACTGAAAAATCGACTTTTGAGTTAGTGGTGGATCCTTATGTAAAATTTCACGTAGAATCCAAAAAAAATATTGCCAGTTCGATTACTCGATTTTAAATTGATGAAAAGTGGCTTTTACGCAGAATCCAGCAAAACCATCGCCAGGTCAATTATTCCCTTCGAAACAGGGGAAAAAATGATTTCTGAGTTAATTAAAAAAAAGTGAAAAAAATCCTAAAATTATGAAGAAATATTTTTTCAACGTGAAATGAAAAAAATATCAGTTCGGCTAAATACCGCTAGAGTGTCTCATAGTCACATAGAACTAGAAAAAGTTACCGCGGGTCCTTACAATTCGAAAAAAAAAAGAAAAAAAACACGTTCAAAACTTAAAACGCGTTTTTCTCAAAACTCGTTTTTTGGTCGGTGCCCCCTTTTCGTATGCGGCGTCACATTTATTTTTTCAATGTTGAAATTTCAAAAAATTCTTTTTCAAAATGAGTACATATTTATGAACATATGGAATAAATGACTCATCAAATCGATTTTTAAAAAACAAGTTTTTTTTCGAGAAATAGGTCTTTTGAATGGAAATAATTTTCATTCATTCATTCATTCATTCATTCATTCAAAATTTTAAATAATATCACATTTCGACACAAGAAAGTTTGACTTTATCAACTTTTGAAAAAAATTGTAAATGGATAAATTAATTTAGTCAGAGTGAAGCGAGAGCGAAAATTTTATGTAACAAAGAAAGTATTCAAACATGAAAAGAAAATGAATTGAAAATTTCAAAGTTTGATAATAAAAAAACAGGATATTTTGATAAAAAGCAAGACAAAAGTAAGACATTAGGACACACAAGCAAAACCCAATTCTTGCAGGATTCCCAGAACTGCTGGACGCCTTGCTCCGCGGAATCCAAAAGAAACCATTTTTAGTCCTGATAGGCATCTCAAGACTCAAGGCTCAAATTGTAAGTATCCAAAAAAGTATCTTGGAATTTCACAAAAAAATTACGAAATAGGTACTTGAATTGGTACTTTATCGACAAAATTATTAGATTTTATTTTCGTACTTGATTTTTTTATTTCGGGGTATTACTGAAATTGTTTTTCGTAATTCAATTTTGAAAATTTTCATAGCTTGGGTAATTTATTATAATTATGTCTATTATTATAGGAGAACGGAGGAATACATAAAAGTGTACCAAGGATAATGAAACAAATCAACTTCAAACGAAGTAAATTTTTCCGTTGTTCGGGGAGTTCGGGATTGCAAAATTGTTCAAAAATATAGTTTTTCCACTCCATAAAAGAAGAAAAAATCTTAACATCCAACAATGAGGTGCTCGCGTTTAGTTATCTGTTTTTTATCAATTTTCATCGTTGAACTTGCTCCTAAAAATACTGATTTTAATGTTCTCGCTAAACATCGTGGACATCGCCATCATCACCAGAAACATGCCCTTAGCCATACTTCTAGACGCCAGTAAGGATTTATTATAAATTATTTGGGTTTCATTAGGGTGACTAAAAAAAAAGAAAGTGGAATGTCTCACAGTTGACCAATTTTTCTAAAACGTAAGAGTAACTGTTGAGTTGAAACCGTTTCACAAAAAATGTCAGCTTTTTCTGACCTTCAGAAGGAGAGTTGTGTGACCTCATAAGAGGGTAATTTGAAAATAATATTTTCTTCGCTAAGAAATTATAATAAATTCAAATACCTTTGAGTTTTACAAGTAACTTCAATTGTAAGTATGAAAATAACTTTCTGTTAAGACGTCAAATATTTATTAAGCTTGTCTCAGCCATTTCAACAAATTCAAAAGTAATAACAATCAAACTTGGCATTTTTGTAATTTTTCGATATTTTTTTCTCAAGTGCCAATCAATCTCACATCAAATTTGATTTTTGTTTAAAAGTCAGATATTTCAATATACATTTCTTCAACGAACTTGTTTGGTTCTAGGTTATTAGAAACTCTTATTCTATGGGATTGTATTTGCGACAAAATATGTAACATAGTTGATCACTTCATCACTCCTTTTATCAATGGTCTGGGTGAACCTAGTGCTTGCGGTGATTTCAAAAACCCTTTAGTCCAAGCAAAAGGTCATAAGCGTAGCGGTAACTCATGCTCAGCTAAAGCCAAACAAATTTGGGACAAAGTCAAAAATACAGTTGCATCTGCCTACAAAACGTTGAAGGATGCGCTAATAAAGATTGGTAAAGATATAAAGGACACAATTGGAGAATTGTTCGTGAAAGCTACTTCAAAAATCACGCAATATTACGAGGATGTGATTATTACAAAAAAAAAGAGAGACCCGCTGACGTTTATATGTGATAAGCTTCGCAAGGGCAACTTTTGTAAATGTTCTTTGAAAGCATACGTTTCATAGAAGGTTGATATTACAGTCGGTAATAAATATGTACGATGTTGAATTTTTATTCATTTATTGCGTACTCCTGTTACAATATCTTACGTGTAAAAAATTTCATATTTCATCAAATTGGTATGATGAAAAAATTTGGTTTTGAAATATGGACTCGTGTATAATAAACCCTTCCAAACTATCAGAGAACCAGATTCATCGAGAACTAGCATTCAATCGCTTAAAACATCAAAACATTGGGACAAAATCAACAAGTTAAATTCAAATGTTTATTCAATGTCGTATTGAGGTGAAATGTAAAATGCAAATATAAAAATAAGACATTTTTAGAAAAATCAAGATCCTCAGTTTTCGAAAATGTGTTTAGTTTTGAAAAACAATCGTGGAAAAAAGTTTTATTACCTAAAAATTTATATAAATTGAATAAAAACCATGAAAAAAATTTCAATAATTGGTCATTTTTGTTCTCGTAAAAATTTTTACACCTTTGAACCACCACTTGACGCTTGAATCGTTCTTTTCATGTTTAAAATTTACTTATTAATTGATTTTAGTGATTTTTCATTGTTATTGGCGCATTCCCCATGCCTATGCGAAATACGTATCATTTTTTCGAATTGAAAAAGTATAGTACCCGCCTGATATCAGAAAAATCTCAATTTTCACGAACCGTACTTGGTTTTCTGAGAAAATTATTGTTCAAGCCAGTACCAATAAAAATATTGAAAATTCGATTAAAATCGTAATTTTTTAGAGAAAATCCGAAAATTTTTGTTCGAGCTCTGGTTGAGAAAAAATGTAAGCCTTTGATCATATTCAAATCCCAATACATATGCCAAACGAGGTATATTGCGCAATTTGAGGACGTACCTCTACCTACAAAGTCGAATACACCTTGAGCGTTCTGCAAAATTTCATTCAAAAATTTCAAAATCGGATAAATGTTGATTTATTGCAGTGTTGAGTGGCAAAACATGATCCAGGCATTAATTATTGTCTGATGAAACGCTTGATACAAATTTTAAAACGACAAGTTTGAAAAAAAAAAGACACAAAAAGAAAAAATCAACAACAAATTCGTACTCAGTAGCACAAGCCGCCTCCTCCCCCCCCCAGGTATCTCACTCAGTCTCAAAATTCATGTTTTCATTGCAGATTTCTAAAGTTTAAGCGTTTTAGGCGGAAGAAATATCTAAATGAATAAATTAACGACGCGACGAATTCTTGTTTGACGAATCAAATTCCCTCGATGACTATTCTCTTCGTGATCATTCTGATCCAATACTCAGAATTTTTTCTAACCCGACAAAACTATGCTATAGAAAATTGGTACGAACAACAGGGCTCAAAAAAAAATATTCGTGAAATTTTGGCCCATGAAACTGTACACGAAAAATTATTCTCGACCGCCTTTCTTTCAAAATTGCTGAATGAAAAATACAAACAAGGCAGAACCCAGCAACACTAAGGTTATTGAGAAATTAAATTTTTAAATGATGGGAAATAAAGAAAACAATGAGAAGTATAAACCGTTGGAAGGGGGAGGCTGGGTGTAAAATTTTTTGATTTAAAATAAATCGTTCGTACAATTTTTAGAGAAAAATAACCCACAAGCTAAAATAAGTACTGTTGCAAGATCATCAAACACCTTGAAAAATTACAAAAATGATGAAATACACAAATTAATATTTTAACGGTGTAAAATTGATTGGTTTGATTTATGTATTGATGTAAATTTTATACTATGTTACTACATGCATTAATTGTTTTTCGCAACAATCACAAAAAAAAACAATTTTAAATAACTCAATTAGGAAAATTGTACAGTTCTTAACTAAATCAATCACAAGTGGACTAAATTAAATACTCATGGTAATTTTTCTCGGCGTTCGCGGAGTTTGTAATTATCTGATCGCACTCGAGTACAATTTTATATGAAAAACAGAATTTTAAACTTCGAACAATGAAACATTCGCGATTAATTATACTTTTCTTATCAATTTTCATCATTGAACTAGCTTTCGAAAATGAAAGAAATGCTAAATTTCATGCCTTCGGACGTCCTGAAGACCAAATCGCGTCTCGTATCATTGATCCAATGGCAGCGTTTATTGATCCAATGACAGCGTAAGTGTTTTTCACAAATTATTTCTGCTTCATCGGGATAGAGGAAAAAATGGGAAACCTCCTTATTTTTACTTGATATTGTTCTACATATTTAAAATTCATTCGTACTTCAAACCCATCGCATGAGCTGATATAGAATCTCAAATACGCGCTTTGTAAATAATCCTGAAATGAGTATTTGGGCGAGGAGAGGGGTAAAAAATGACCATAAAATATGTTTTTAAATAACCACGTCTTATAAAAAAATATCGAAATGGGAGATTTTCTATTTTTTTCAAATCTGTTCTACTTTTCACCGTAAAAGTCTGCATAATATTTTATATTTTTATGTACCTACTCAATTTTTATTAAAAAATCAGGATAACGATGTTTGTTGCATGGGATTGTACTTGTGATCAAGTATGCAATATCGACGAAAATTTCATCGCACCTTACATCAATTCTCTAGGTGAGAATCAAAAGATCGATCAATTGCCAGATTCCGAGGATGGAAAATCTACAGTTGAACAAATTTGGGACAAGATAACCATAACCAGTGAATATGAACAAATTCGTAGCATAGTTGAACCAAAACTCAAAGAAATTGGTGAAAATATAGACGGCACTATTGGAGAGTTGTTCTCTAAGGCTACGAACGAAATGACACGATATTACGAAGACGTCATTACGTATTTATCATAATCAAACCGAACCGTTGAAGCTGTTTTGTGATAGCACTCGTCAATTCGGGCTGTGCAAATGTATTTTAAAACCATTTATGTAATATAATAAGTTTGTAAATTTGGCAATGTACATATTTTTAATTTATATACCCAATTGAAAAAAAATATGTACATTGCCAAATCTAAGAACTTATTTCAGGTTTTTGGATATCCCAATTATCGAATCCATCAGTGAGCTAGATTCGTTGAGAAACGTCGTAATTTTTTAATTGTATCACTATTCGATTTTACGAGAACCTGCCAGTTGATCTCGACTTGGAGAAAAAAAATTGGGAATCAGATGCCTATTTCAAATGAAACATCCTTTTTATACTTCACGAAGATAAACATGGGCAATGGAGAAACAGCAAAGGGAATCTAAAATCAGCTCGATAACTAAAAAATGTTCAAGATCAAAAAGGGTTCATTTCTACTCCGTTTATACCTTGGCTTTGGTCCGGAGGGAAAAAATTCATTAAAATCGTACCACCGAAAAATTCACAATTTTCCAAATCCCTCAAACATTTAATCTAAATTTGAATTGAAAATTACCAAGATGAAAACGAGCAAATTTTCGAAATATTAGTAATTCAAAGAACTTGCGGATTTACGAGTAGGTAGATAAGTAAAGTAAAAGCTGTGGAATTAGTTTCGTTTCGTCATATCTCGAAACACGAATTCTTATAGTCATAATCGAAAACACAAACCGAACGCTTTTTCGCATTTTACTTCTCCCCCTCATTGGAAAAACAACGAGTCAGATAAGGAAACAGCACTGACGTAGAAATATACGAAAATTCCCAATATATGTTCCATTCTCTTACACGCGCAAAATAAATCTCCGAAAGTCATTAACATTATACATGTATTCGATCCCTCGTCTTCATTATGGATTTCACTCTTCTACATTCGCTTTTTGTTTTACATCTCATTAAATTTTGCGATCTTGACGAAAAAATAGTTCAATAATAATAAATTTCATATCAAATGAGCTGTAGAATACTTCGCTACCCTTGGAAGGGGACAAAACTGCACGAAATCATTAATGAAGAAGGGCTCTCGTTAGTATGCGGAATGCAAATACCCCACTGATTCGTGCTTTGTTCAAAAAATTAGCGAGGACCTATTTTATGCAGTTGTTTGAATTTTAAATTTCTCAATGTGAAGAGAGATGAGAACAGATTTGTTGAAAATAGCTTAAAAGTTCGTGAAATATTATTAAAATAGCCTAAAATGATGCAAAATTGGCTCAAAATATTATGGAAATTATAGAAAATGTAAAAAGCATTGTTAAAATTTCATAAAAGTCGTTGAATACATATAATAAAAAATTAATGAAACAGTGAAAAAATTTTAAGTTAAATTTATTATTACAGAAAATGTCATGAAATATGTTGAAATTCAAGAAAAAAATAATTATCTACATAAAGCATTATTTATTTCAAATGATGTAAAATTTGATAAAATGACACTGAAATTGCTTGAAATGTTGCAAGAATTCAGGATCAGATAGAAAGAAAGCAAGGAATCATCACAATTATAAAAGTGCAATTTTGATTTTAAAAAATAAAAAATTTGTAAAGCAAGGTGTCCAACAAATTTTATTGAGCAAAACGCTAGACTTAGTTTGACCTGTTTACGTGACTTTTTCGACTTTTTCAAGTGCTGACACTCCCCTCCCCCTCCCCTAAAAAATATATAATTTTTACAAAAAAAACTTCAAACAAATACGATTTTAAAAAATCACAATGAGATTTTTTTTAAATTAAAATTAAAGAGTGGAAAGAAATTTTTTTCAATTTTTGAAAAAAACTTAACCTCTGAGTCAAAAAGCTGGAATTTGCATGATTAGCTTAAGCGTTAGACATCCTGTAAAGCTGATAACTTTTTCCAAAGAATATTCATAACTTCCGAGTTGAAAAAATTTGGAAAAATTTTAAATGTTGAAACTTTTAAAATTTTTCAAAAAATTTCAACTGATGATAAGGGTACCATTTTCTATTTTTATCCAATTTCAGGGTGTCCACTATACTTCAGAGATGATTTTCCCTGACTTTTCCAAATTTTCCAGACTAAATTTTCGAATTTTCCCAGACCTTTTAAATATGATATTCGCAAAATAGGGGGGGGGGTAATTTTTCATGTGATGTACTTACATAATTTTTAAAAACACCCACTTCCCCTCACCACAAAAATTTGGAAATTTGAATTCATCACCAACAGAAAAAATTTCAGATAAAAGGAAAAACGAAATATTCCAACGCAAAATTTAAGTTTCGAAAAGTGAAACAAATTACGCCAGGTTGTCTACCAAATCAAGCGAATGAAAATTCGGATTTTCCTGGCTAAAAATTCAACCACCCCCCCCCCCAATAAAAACCACATGCCTCAAATTTATAAATTCAGCCAATCTTTTCCAATTTTTTAGGTTGTACCAATAAATAAAAAAATGAATGGGGAGGTAAAATATAAATCATTTCATGGAAACATACAAACATGTTGAGCTCGAGCGAAGCGAGGGCGAAAATTTTTGCGAAAAATAATTCATAATATAATGAACAAAAACATGCATTTTAAGTACTAATTTTATGGTACAGATCAACAAAAAATGATGAATAAAAAAATCATACAAAAGATGTAATAATTTGGCCTGAGCGAAGCTAGGGCGAAATTTTATGAAAAATTTATCATAAAATAAACAAGAAAACACTTTTTTAAATGATATATCCTTTTTTTGGATTTTTGAAAAATTCCAGAGAAATTCCAAAATTCTCTGAGATTTTCCTGGCATTTTCCTGACTTTTTCAGACCACCAAAATTCCCTGACTTTTCCCGGTTTTCCAGAGAATGGACACCCTGAATTTCAAATAATGCAATCTTCGATTTGTTCTTTGTTCATCGCAAACATTAATTCCAAGAATTATTACAATAAAAATATTCAAAATAATACTTACAAGGGATCTACCCGAAGTCGGACACGCGGAATGAAAAATTTTTTTCACAGACTTGTAGAACATCACCAAATACTTCCACAACCAAAATTTCAGCCCCTAAAGTTGATATAGGGGGGGAGCCATGGGGGTTTGAATTTCGAAAAATCGCCTAATACACCGAAAAATTACAAAAATCTAAATATGTAACTCGCGTTCTTTTGGCGTTTAGGAGATGGATTTTATACCAGGAATGCCATCTGAAGATGGGGTAGTCACCTAGATTCGAGTTTAACATCAGGGGGTGGGGGGGGATTTTCACTCATACCTTTTATGCGTGATGTAGAAAAATTGTAATAACAACCAATGTATGAGTGAAAATCCCCCCACCCCCTGATGTTACACGCGAACCTAGGCGACTATCCCGTCTTCAGATGGTTTATACCGAGAGCAGTTCGTGGTATAAAATCCATCTCCTAAACGCCATAAGAACGCGAGTTATTTAGATCTTTGTAATTTTCCGGTTTTTTCCCTGATTTTTGGAAAAAATTTTCCCCCCTTGACTTTTTTGGGTTTAAATGGATTTAAATTTTTAAATTTAAATGAACCTTTCGTTTTTTTTTTGTTTTTAAAATTTTTAAATTTCAAAAAAAACCCCAAACAATAAAAATATTCAAAATTTAATTTTATTATAAAACCAAAAAAATTTGTTATTAAAAAACATCAATTTTTTTTAAAAAAAAAGATTTCTTAATAAAATTTCTTTTAACCCAATTTCGATTTTTCACTTTTTGAAATTTTTTTAAAATTAATATTTTTTTTTTTTTTTTTTCGAAATTTTTTGGTTTTTAAAATTTTTATTCTTTTTTTAAAAATTTTACATTTTATTAAAAAAGAGTATGGATTTTTTGTTTTTTTTAAAAATAAAAAACCTTTTAAAAAAAATTTGAGCCCCTTGAATTGTAATTTTAAAAATTTTTAAAATTTGAAAAAAAGAAAAAAATTTAAAGGGTTAATTTAATTCAGGGATTTTAACCGCCAAATAATTAAAAATTTTCGCTTTTTTTTCCTAAAAAATCCCTGCAAAAAACAAGAAAATAAAAACATTTAAATAAATCTTTAAAAACACCTAATTAGTGTCGTTTTCAAATAACGTGCCAACTCTTCCTCGGCTTAAAAAAATTCAAGTCCTCGTTTGGTTTTTCAATTTCGACAAATAAAAATTCACCAAGTCTTACAAGCATTTCATTTCTCACTCGTACTCCAGATTTTGGCATAATTTCGGTATTTTCGAGTGGACTGGGTAAATTAAACTTCAAAAAATCAATGAAATTCCAATCTTTTTCAAGTGGATAAAAGGCTCGAGCGAGTACAATCCGTACAATTTTTCACTTGGATAAAATATCGATATTCTCTCCATCGATATCGACACCATCGAGCCAAAAAACAACCCTCCGAAACCTATCTGTAAATTTTCGCTTAAACATCTAAACCATTGTAAAAACAACAAGTTCGCCCCGAAACACTTTCTCATCAACAATGAAAATTTCCTTAAAGATGAAAATCACCGTCAATAAACAGGCTATCATCTCGTCTGCTAATTTGTTCGCGAAGAAAACACAAAAACCCCTTTACTTATCGTACTTTCGAATAACGACGACGACCCGACAATAAAAAACAGTCGGGTAGATTTCCAGAGAGAACCCGGAGAGGAAAAAAAATTAAAGACGAACAAGCCCGAAACCCTCGTAAAACAACTATTTAAAAAGCTAGCAAAAACAACCATCAACGCCTCAGTCTCTTCCGTCGCGATCTCGTTGAAAAGCCCCCAACTCGAGCTGCAGCTTTTATTGTAGGCATTTTTTTCAGTCTGTTTAAAATTTTATTACGCCAGTGGGGAACTCGGGTTTAAACCCTTTTTTAGCTGAAATTTCGATTTTAAAATTTAGGTCTACTTTATCGGGATTAACTGTCTAGTAAGTAGTTCCCCTTTGTCCCCCCCAAAATTCCCCGGCATTTTTTTTCTCCTTTTTATAAAAGCTAAACCCAGTGTTGCCGGCCCCAAAATGCGACCCCCTTTAAATCACCAGTCGTTGTCATCGTTTCGAGCCAACAACTCCTTCGGCTTAATATCCTTCTTCAAAGTTTTAACCGAAGAGGTAAACCTCTTTTTAATTTAATAAGTCGACGACACGATCAATTTTTTCTTCGTGCCTTTGAATGACTCGAACATTATCGTTCTAGAAACACATCCGTCCTTCGCTCTCCCTCCTACAACCTCATTCGGCCAAGTTTTCCTCACAATTTTACAACTCAGCTTGATCCATTTACACGCAGAAGAGGAACCACTGGGAGGACTTTTAAAATTAGAAATATCATTCCCCCGGGACACGATAATTTATTCGCATCACAGTAAATATGTAATAGGTAAAAGTACACATAAAATTTCCAGCTTTCGAGGTAATAGTGTCATCGAACAATTTACCCAATACCCGCATTCGCGTATCCTTTATCCCCACAGCACATACCCAGACTCGCGTTCAGCAGCGTTTGAGTTATTACAAAGAATTGAAGTTTTCCGCCATCAGCGGCACTCCAGGGAGCTTCGTTTTGCCATTCGCTTAAAACTCATTTATACTGCACGAGGCATCGGCGTAACCAAATAAACTCAATTTTTGCCAGCGTATAAACGCTCCACCACACGCGTACGCTTCGCCAGGCCCGAAAACTCCACACCAAAATTCCAATAATCGGGTTTGAATAATTTCCAACTATTTCCTTTTAGGTTTTTTTATCGCGCCGAACTTGTAATCAATTAAACTTGCCTCGCGAAATTGCCAAAAACAGGAACTACGTAAGCAACTTGACGCTACACGAGAAAATTTTACGTTACGCCGGTAAAATAATTTTTCATCTCGAGTTGTTTTCTTTTCTTCGATAAACACATTTCCCAAAAACGACGAACAGCGTACGCAATCCGGTAAATTTCCAACTTTGCAATTTTTTCACCCTTCGGTGGTGGTCGATAAATTTAGAACAATTTTCGTCGCGGAGAATAAAGACGTCGAAGAGAATACTGATGAGATAATAATTGAGGAGAAAAAAATAACATTGAAAATTCTCTCCAAATGGAACCTAATGAACGCAAAGATGGATCAATCACTTCAAAAGTTCAGACAAGTTTTCGCACATTGATGAAAAATTGTTGGAAAAATTAAACAAGCCGTGAAATTTTGCGCAGTGGTTTCTCTTTTATTTTTCGTTTATAATGATAAATGAAATTTTACAGACTCGAATATTTCGTATTGTTGGACCGTCAGACGGTTTCTATATAGTAACTTCAGCATTTTTATTTGATAATTAACGAAAAGAAGGAGTAAATTTAATAATCGACTAAGATGAATGAGGGGGAACTGCCAATTTTTTTTGGAAAATTAAAAAGAAATTTACCACAAAAAGATTTTATTGAGAAAAATTAGTCGAAAAAGTAATGGGTTTTCGAAAGTTTTTGGAGGGGAGGGGGAGGAGGAGAGTAGAAGTATTCTACAGTCGTTTCGACGATTCTTAAATTTTTGAAAGAAAAATTATGTACATACTAAAATAATAAACTTGAAAGAATATTATTTAAATAAATGTTTTGAAATTTTTATAGGTAGCTACATATTTTGACGATTTCATGAAATTTCAAACAATTAAACAACAAAAAAAATCATCAAAAAAATATACAAAATGATTTTCACAACAATGAAAATCGTTAAACATTGAAAAAGTTGAATTACATATAAAGGTTTAAAAAGCGAGAAAAATCCTCATTTTCTTTTTGAAAACTCAAATAAGCCAAACCTATGTATGTCGATAAAATACCATTAAAATTGTTGAAAATATGAAAAAATCAATATGTTACTCCGTAAAATTATTAAAAATGGACAAAAATTGTCGAATTTTCACGAGAATTAAAAAACAATTCAAAAAAGAAAAATGGAAAAATACAGAAAATGTTTTAAAATTTTTTAAATGCAAACAAAAACGTAATTTGCTGAACAAATTGCATGAAATATTGTTTGAAAATCGACAAAAAATCATAAAAAAATTTTAAAATGTTTTGCAAGTTGAGCAAAATTTCATAAAAACTTATTTGATAGCAATAAACATTTATTAAATTTGTAATTTTCATAGAAATCGGTAAAATTTTTTACAAAAAACACGTTGAAAAATACCTAAACTATTTTTTAAATCAATAAAATATTCTTTAAAAATTCACTTTTTAAAATATTTCGAATCATTTGAACAATTTTCAGGGTTTTGTTTTGAAAAATTTTTTGTGATTCTCAGTTCACTGCAATAATTTTCGATTCATTTAAAACAAATTTCGCAGTACATATTTTGTGCAATTTCAAATTTGATGGAATTTTTATTCTTTTTATGCAAAGATTCAATGAAAAGATAGGGTTGAGGAAGGCAGCTGCTGCTCCTATGGTGGCCAAAAATATCAGTTTTGAGTTTTAGTTGGAAAAATCAGGTGAAAGCTAGAAGATTTTCGAATTTAATCAAATTTTTTGGGAAGGGTCAGAAAAAAACGAGAAAAACTGAAAAAATCTATTTCACTCAAAAATGATTGATCTCTTTTCGCTCCTAAACTTCACTTCAGTTCGTTTCTGTCAATAAGATTTTGGACAATTTTAGAAATTTCAACAACCACTATTTCTGGCATCTAGTAAATGTTTATTAAATAATTAAATAAATTTTAAATAATATTTACCTATTAAATTGTAAATATTAAAAATAATTAAATTAAATTTCAAACATTTTCTCTATTTTAAAAATTTCAATCATTTTGTTATTTATATACCTATTAAGGGTAAAGTGCCCTAACTTCGACCGCTTCCTAATTTCGACCACCGGCCGATTTCAGCCGCTATGGACGCAATCTACACGAAAAAATTATTTTCATGTTCCTTTTTCATAGATAAACGATTTGAGACCAAAATCACAACTCTACAGGCAAAATTGGCGGAGAAAATTGAAAAAAACGAAATCGCATAGGTGAAAAAATTTTTTTACGTATTCTTTGATCTCAAATTATGAATAATTTTTTAAATAAATTCTACCAAATAATTGTGAATTGTGATGGGACATGGTGTCAGATTTCGAAAAAATCATCGTTTTTGAAAACAACTGTAGGTACGTAACAAAAATTTTCACCAATGTTCAAATTGTTTGGGGTGCCCTAATCTCGACCAGCTATACTATCTTATGTAATCTGTTTTTTGAATGCGATTTTGTTTTTTCTGATTTTCTTTGCGAGTTTTGGCTGTAGGGTTGTCGTTTTGGTCTCATTTTGTTTATCTGTGAAAGAAGAATATGAAAAAATTCTTTTCGGGTAAATTCGGCTCTATGCGGGCGAAATCAGCTGGTGGTCGAAATTAGGAACCCAAAATTTCAAAATCGATTTTTGAGTTCCCTCACAAAAAAAATCGCAAAAAATACAAAAAATGATTGTATCGGCTCACAATTTTAGGGAGTGATAGAGGAAGGATCAAGGTATTTTTTAAGCCATTTTCGACGTTTCTACCTCGAAAAGTCTTCGATTGGTGGAAGTTTGAAAAAAAGTGGTCGAAATATGGCAACCTTACCCTTACCTATATTTTTTTCATAATTTTAGCAATTTACAAGTTAATTTAAAGGAGTTTTGACAACATTATCAATAAATCTTTCACTATTTTAATATTTTTTGAGACACTTAAAACTATTTTTGTGATATTTTGAACCATTTTAATAAAAAATAGTTATAATATTCATAACACTTTGGACGATATTTTAAGATATCTTAATAAATTTTAAATAGTTTGGAATGCTTTTCAAAATCATTTGAAACATTTTTTTGATATTTGGAGTAATTTTTCAAAAATTTTCAAGAGTACTTCTCCCAAAATAAGTACTTAACAACAATAATTTCAAACGATTTTCGCGCGATTTGGCCAATTTTTAAATTATAATTCATGAACAATTTTCCATCACTATTCAAAAATGTTGGAAAGTTTCATAATTTTAATCAAATTTCGTTAAATCTGAAAAAACTCCGTCATTTCTCATCTTTTTAAAACTGTTTCATTGGTAAAAAAAATTACTTAAAGAAGAATAACTTTCTAAAAAAATTTCAGTCCAATTGCATGTCTGAAAAATTATCAGCCCGAGGAAGGACTTTTAAAACACACTGTACGCAACCAGCAAAAAACAAAAAATAGCACGAATGATTTCTCAGATCACAATACGAATTTCACAATACTCCCAACGGCGTAAAAGTAAAGAAGCTGATCCTTAGATAAAATTTTTACCATATTTCTTCGCTGAAAATACAGTACCATGCAACTGCTTAAATTTAGCTTCGGGACAGCCCCAGCCCTGGATAAAAATTCAACAGTACGAAATTTTCACTCGCGAATTTCTCCGACTCGAAAATAAAATTTCGCTGTTATTCCGAACCAGCCAGATAACCCCCTTTCGACTATCTTAGTCATTCCAACAGCCAGAATAAGACACTGGAATCGAGCCATTCTAACAATTCATATCTTCGAGCAAAAGCCGGAAAATTTCCATTTAGAAATTTCAACGTAACAATTCCGACGCTGAAATTCGATTAAATGCTCATTGGCGCGACAACGAATGTTCATTTATAAGTACACAGCAGCGTTACTGAATATTACTCGACGATAAGCCATATAAACGCTTCGTTGGGCCGGCATTACGTAGGAATTAATCTTACTCTAAAAGTCTATTTTAAAAATCCTTCGCTGCTTATCAACTCGTCACTTATCAGCCTTCTAATCGAGCATAAAAATCAATAAAAATAATCGTCGTGAATATTTCATCATTTCAAATTTTTCGGGGCGAAAGCGAAACAAAGCCTGGTCAAAAATTCCAGCCTGTTGTTACGATTGACGGCTGCATTTCCATATCGTATTTTCTAATCAACTCAACGTCGTACCATATTGTCATATTTTATCATACGAGAAGCTCGACAATGCTTCAACGGTGAACGACCTCATTACACTGCGTTATCATGACAGCAATTAAAATGCAACAAAAATTATAGTTCGATAAAAATCCAGCACCAGGCAATCGAGTCGATCAAAACGAGGAGCAGGAATTCAACTTCGAATTGACGGTGGATTTGATTGAAGCTAGCTCCTAAATAATTTTACCGCAAATGGGATTTCGACGATTCAAGTCCAACTTTATTCCACAAGTTCAACTTTTCTCAACTATAGATTTTTAAAATTTCCTCAGCTCTAATTTTTTTTCAAAACTGTAAATATCCAATTTTAAAATTTTTCCATCAGTAAAATTTTTAAAAATTTCTTCCAACTCTAGAACTATTTCCAATAGGTAATTTTAAAATTTTTTCTTAATATTTTTTCCAACTTTGATTATTTTTAAGAATTTAAATTTCATATTTTTCAAAATTCTTTCAATTTAATAATTGGATAAAATTGAAAAAAAATGAAAAAATCGTCAAAATTGGAAAAAATTTTGAGAAACAGGGTATATCTACTGGATCTGGAAAATAAAAATTCGTGCCATTTTTATACAATTTTTTTTGCTCTAAATTTACCCAAAAAGACTCCCACAGGCATCATAGCGAAATTTTTGAAGAAAAAAGTAACTTTCAGTAACTTATTTTGAGCAAAAAGTGACCAAAAAATGACCAAAAAGTAACCAAAAGTAACCAAAAATTCAATTTTTTTCGTGACAAATTTTTTTACAGTTTTTTTGGGGGCATTTTTTTGTAGTTTTCTGATGTTATTTTCGTTTTTCAGCCACTTTTTCCTGGGCTTCGGCTAAAGACTTTTTAAATGCGTCAACATCCTTTCGATGCTTTTCCAACTTTCTTTAGGTTTCCCGATAACTAGCAAAAATCAGTTTTTTAATTTTTTTTTCTGAAGAATTTTGAAAAATAGCAATTTCTACGTGAAAATTTAAATTGTTGCTTGGAAGTGCGAAGAAAAAGTGACTTTTAAGGAAAAAAAAGTAACCAAAGTGACCTTTTAGAAGTGAAAAGTAACCAAAAGTGACTGAAGTCGAAAAAAGTGACAAATACCCTAAAAAAGTGACCCACTATGATGCCTGCTACCATTCCATCGCAAATACTCATTTTTTTCGTCACCCCCCCCTCCGCGCACACTCGTTTTATAGGAAATTTTAAGCACTTTTTTAGCAGTTTTATTCTGATGAAATATTACTTAATGGGTAAAAAATAATACAAATTGACGAGCGAAATAAGGTGGCTCACAAATTCTCAAAACTAACAGAAAGGATTATAGCAAGATCATTCAAACGAATTTTGCAAAAAATTTCTCCAAAGCTTTGGAAAAACAATTAATCCTCCTCCCTACTCTCCAATATTTGTTCAATTAATAAATTTATATTGTTTTCCAATTGCGTTCTCTTCCTCCTCCTCCAAAAGTTGTATTCTAATTCATCAATAAATTTGACCCCCTCAAAACCAGGACAAAAAATTTGGAAAATAAAAATTTCAAATGCTAAAAAAATACTCTTGAACAAATTTCATGGATTTTTTTTACCAATATAAATTTTAGAGGAAAAAATTATTTAACACGAATAACGAGAAGAAGAAATTTTCAAAAAGTGGGAATTTAAAAAAAATTGAGACATTTAGGACGAATTTCATGACATTTTTATCCAAAAAAATTCATCATAATTCCGAACGTCAGAAGGAAATAATTTGGTCCAAGCGAAGCCAGGACAGAAATGTTTGAAAATCGAAATATCAAACACATACAAAAAAACGGAGCACGAATATTTCATAACCAGAAAATAATCTGGAAAAGCTTTAGGTAGGTAAGCATAAAATTTATCAATTTTTGACAAAGTTGAAGTATTTGACCTCGCTGAATTATCATAGTTAAGTCTGCTGGAAAATTAAGAGATTTTTACAGAAGCCCTGCCCAAGCCAATCAGGAGCGAAATTTTTTTATAAAAAATTAAAGCTGAACAATCATTCAAAATCAATCCTTCGATTGAGAAATTCAAGAGGAAAATGTTTAAAATTCATATGCTCTTTGTAGTATCAAAATTCACGCCATTTTCATGTTTTTATATAAAAAAAAAAAAAATGAAATTAATGCCATTTTCTAGTTTTTCAGGTTTTGCACGTCAGTAGACACTGAGAAAATTAAATTTGAAAAAACTTCACTGCTGGTAACATTTCAAAATTGAATAAGTACAATTTGAAAAAAAATAGAATTGAAGAAATTGAAAAAATTGGAAAAATTTGAACTTGGAAATTAAAATAACAATAAATTTGAGAAAATTAAAATTAAAAAAAATTGCCTACTAATGGAAAAATTTTAAAATAGGACACAGCTTTGAAAAAATTTAGAGTTGAAAAAAGTTGAAGTTGGAATAAATTCGGACTCGGATTGTCAAAATTCCACTTCGAGGCAAAATTATTTAGGATCTGGTAAATTAAAACCCCACACACTACACTTGCGACTGTTTCAAAACGTAGCTAATTACCATTAATAAATAAAAATTACAACAATGTATAGCTTTTCAATTACACCTCGTTACGGACATCTTGCACGCAAATTTATCACCAATCGAGCTACCCAATCAACTCGGTAACGAAATTCTATAATACAGCTGATTACTGTTCGGTGAGAAACTTGGGTTATAAAGCGGCAAAAAACCATCATCTTGTCATTCGTCGTCGGCCAGACAGCTTATTAAAACTTTATACGTATGTAGTTTGAACTTAGGCCAATAATTTCGCCATGTCGCGAAAATACCATCGTATTCGTACATATGGTCTGTATGCGAAGGTATGATGAGAAATTACCACGGTCGAGTCGACCTGATCCAACATCGGCCAGTTTCTCGTCGTAAATCAACCTTCAGCATCAAAATGCGAATCGAACTCAGCCCGAACGAACGAGCGAAAACGCTGAAGGAAAAATAAATTTCCAAAGTTTTCCTCATTCTCGATGGGCGCGGCGAAGCTGACATAAAAGTTAATATTTCGCAAACGTCTTACAGTACAAATTGTCGGTTGGGCGGCTACAGTAAGCTGCAGCACGAAAACTTTCCACAATATAGCTTCATATACGATATAAAGCCTTAAACAGACATGGCCGTTTTAAAAGCCGGTAATATTTGTTTGATTAGAACTTCTCTTTCTTGGTGGGTTTGTTTCCGAGTTAATCGCATCCCCCCCTCGTCTGGGTACATTTGTCGCTGGGTGTTGTGCGGTTCCCGAGATAAACTATTCGGTAATTCAGCTGGCGCGAAGAAAGCTGTGTTCGGCTTCATTTCGAAGTATAACAAGCAACGTACCCGATGCCGAAGCTTTTACCCTGCTCGGGCCGCCGAGCCTTCGAATATGGTACGTTTTCCGATCTGCTAAGGCGACGACGACTACGTCGACCTCGAATTCGTTTTATCTTGCGGTATTGCGGCCTGTCTCATTCTTGGCTCAATTGTTTTCTAATTTATCGCCTTTTAAACGTTCATTATATTTTCGTGCCGTTAAGTAGAAGAATCGCTTCGGACTTTTGCGCTCTCGAGCTGTCTTTTGTCCGAACGTATATTTTTTCGTTTATTTCACCCGAGCAAAAAACCCACCGTGGACTAAGTCGATAAGATATTTTATCTAGCTCTCGATTCGGCAAAGTATCTTTTTTATTCCGCCAAATCGCCCATCTCTCTGAACACCCTCGAAGCTGAAGAAAACCCCTACCGAACTGCAGGATATTTTTATCTCGATATCGCACACTTCCAACCACGATGAGGAATTTCTACACGAGAAAAATCTCATTTACGCGGGTTAAACTCGCGACAAGACCAATTAATGCTTAATTCATTCACTTCAAAAACCCAACGACTCGCTCATTCTCATCCGACTCATTTAACATTACATTACATTTCATTAATACGCCAGTTTTCCATAATTGTTTCCGGTTTAATTACCAGTACTTTTATTTTATTTTTCCTATTTCGTATTTTATTTCGACTGCATTTCAAACGACGTTTCGAGACATTAGGAAAAAAGTCAACGGTCGTTGATCGAAACAGGTATACTTCGGCAGTCCTCGCCTGCGGCTTATTTTGAAAAAATGCCATCCCAAGAATTTCGCACATCCTTCTATAAACCAAACCCAAAGGCAATAGGATAAATCAAACTCGCGTTCAAGTCGCATTTTATCGCGTTACATTGACCACACACGAAGCTTTATACCCCTTTTTCCCAAGCATAATATAGCTTCGTATACGTAGAATAAAATTCGCCAAATTTTACCGCAGCATACCATCGAAATCCCTTCTACCCTTTTCGTGACTATCCTTAAATCTATATCGTTTGCTCAAATCGGCTTTTTCGCTTACATGAGAAAAAAAATACACGGAGACGGAGAAAAGAATACACAAATGATGGAAAAGCTGGGATACGCGGGAAAATACATTTTTCGGGCTTCAATAAATATCTTTTAACCTTCGACCTATTCTGCTCCTATACATAAGAGGCTAAAAAATATACCAATATAGTATAAGGATTTCTAAAAATAAAAACGCGTATACGCCTCGCGAACAGGAAAACATAAAAGTTAAATGATAAAATCGAATAAGATACGCGACAACGAGTATATTTCATCGGTAAACTATATACACATCGGTGCTGGGGAAAACAACCGCCTCCCGCGTACGTACGTTGCGTTTTGTGCGGAAAACGGGAAATTGAAAATTGAAAATAATTCGAATTAACTGTCTTTATAGGCATATATATCTATACCTACGTGTAGCTTTTATCGGTAGGAGGAGAATGGCAACTAAAAAATAATGATTTCTTTTGGCTTTTTCAAACTGTTAAATGTAGCGAAAAGATGGCAAGGTAGAAGGTACAGGGTGACTCGACGAGATTGCGGTGTTTTTTTCGGTGAAAGGAAACTCGAAAAAGAAAACTACATGAATTGGCTGCATCGTGTTTAATAATTAATCGTTCAATTTGTTGCTATCTGAGTGAAGGTTAAAAAAATAAAGGGGATTTCATTTTCTCAAAAAATGAGAGAAAAAAATCAAATCACAATAAGTTGATGAAAAAATGGAAAAAATTCACGAACCAGCTACAAAAATAACTATCAAATTTTGAATAATATTCCATGAAGCTTCAACACCCCCCCCCCCTCCCCCCTCCCCCTCCCCCTCCCCATAAAAAAGTTGGAAAATACATAAGTTCTAAAAAAAATAATACATTTTGGGTCCTTAGAACTCGTAAAATCTGTTATTTAAAAGTAAGTATAATCAAGTACATCAACTGAAAACTGAGAAAGAAGATGATAAAAACTTATTGTAAAAATTCAATCATTACATATGGCAAAACACTTGTTTTTAGAAATTTGAAAAATCACCAGGTGTCTCTAAAGGGGTTTCAATTACCGCGAAAATCGATCAAATTGTTCTCGTAAAAATTTCTTCAAATATTACGATGAAAAAGCCAATATTTTCAAAAAATCATCATGTTTCGAGAATTTTCATTTTGAAAATTTTATAGATTTTTTGAATGATTTTAACAATTTTATAATAACAAGTGTTCCAATTATTTCATCAATTTTTATCGTTTTTGCAAAAAGTTTTACGAATTTTTAAAAAAATTGACAAAATTAAAGTTTTTTTCAAATACTTGAATTTTAACGATTTTAAAATCAAATTTTCAATTTTTTTTCGGTGAAAAAACAGTACAAAAGTTTGAAATCGAAGAAGATAAATGGAAGAGAAGCTATCAAGCAGGGTGTCTGAAATTTGTTGAGCAAAAAGCTTGACACTTAGCTTGACTTTTGAGAATGACTTTCTACATGATTTTTCCGAGCACCCCCTCCCCCAAAGTCATGAGCCTGTACGCTAGTACTTACCCTCCCCCTCCCCCCAACCTATAAAACAAACTATAAATATTGACAATTTCTTGAATTTTTCAAAAAAAAACTCGTGATTTTTTCATGATTTTCATGTCTTATGGACACTCTGTCCCTAAGAAGTTGATATTCAGTGCAAAAAAAGTGAATCATGAAAAAAAATGATGAAAGTGATGGCGCCTGGCGTTTTCTAAAGAAAATTCAGTCTAAAAATCTAAATAAATTCCCCCTGAGACGTAAATTTTAAACTTTTATATCATTAAAATTTGTTTAAAAATGCTTCCTGAATTTTTAGTCTAAGAAGGAACAAAGAAAAATCGAAGTTGACATTTTCGGAGGAAGAGAAAGGAACCAAATATTGATAATTTTTGACTTTGAATTTTCTCTGACTCAAATGCAATTTCCTCCAATGCTCCCGACTCAGAATACAAAATTTCCTCAATTTTATTTTTTAAGGAGGTCGTACTCGTAACCGCAGAAAATTTTTTCGTTGGAAATTAAAAAGGTCCATTATTTGGAAAGTGTGGAAGGGAGGAGGAGGAGGGGGTATGTTTCATAAAATCTCACAGGTTGGTACACAGAAAAACTAACTTTACTCGATCAAGTTCGCGATTAAAACAAACAAAAAAAATACGAAGAAATGGAAAAAATCATGGACTCATGAACCAAGAACTGAAAAAAAAAAAGATCAATCGATCATAATGAAAAAACGAGAAGTGCGGGAATCATTTCATTACTAAAGCAAAAACTTTGAAATGTCTAAATAATCTGACGAAGTGTATAAATCACGCTCTCAGAAAAACACCGAAATGACACCAAGGAGAGCGAAGGGGAGGGGGGCAGAAAATCAAAAATATTCGACAGAAATTAAATTTTTTCTCAGTTTTCCAACTCATAGTATAATTTTTTCAATTTTTCTAATTAAAACTAAAATTTCTTAAAAAAGCATCATTTTCAAAAATTTGCCGACTCAACTCAAATTTCTCACCTAAAACTAAAAAATTTCCACTATATGTCCAAAAATGTTTTTTTTTTTTATTGAACATCTGTGAATCCATTATAGTCAAAAAATATTTTATCTTGGCATCATTCATTTGACTATAAAAATTTATCAAGTTCCAAAAAATTATGCATTAAAATTTCATTTTCAACTTTGGAGACTAGTTACGCCTCAATACAATTGAGGAAGGGGGAGTGGAGAATCACCGCCTACCCAAACACAAATTTTGCGGCTCCCGCCGATCCAAATTTCCTGCTTCTAGGAAATATCTTCAAAATAAACTTGAAATTAGACCACTTTCCTCTCTTTTCATTTCCAGTCATTTTTACCTTTTCCATCCAAAATTCAAAATATTATTAACCCTTCCAAATTCCGCAAAAAATTCCTTAGCAACCTGCCACAATTGAAACTCCGAGTTACAAATTCATGCCCAAACTACTCGCGGTCCGCTCCGTACACCACATATACTTATACGAAACAACTCGAAGAATTTACGGTAATCACTTTGATAACTCCAAAACGTACACGTACATTTGAAGTATTTACCCAAAATGTTATTCTCAATGATACAGAAACACATTCAGCCTACGGTGGTATCTTTCGTTGCAAAGGCAAACGAGAATGAAAGAATGAAAGAAAAAATTCATGATTACATATCGCTTATTATAATACATATGTGTACATAAGAATACATCTCTTATACGTAAAGTAAGCAAAAGTATGCGTAATGTAGACTTTTTTATCTTTTATAATTCACCTAGCATATTTTTTCGTTCGCTAGATGGTTATTATCGATATGACGCAGTTTATCAGAAGATTGGATGCAGTTCGAGAATAAAAAAAAGTCTGGAAATGTTGCCGTTGGCAATAGAAAAATATACGTATGTAGATCTTTGTGTGTCGTCTTGTAGAGTATACGTAGTATTTTTTTTTTTTTCATTCGTTATGTCATACATACAGCTATTGCAATGTTACTATTACCTTTTATTCTGCGCTACAGCGCAGAGACAAATTACAATACACAAATGAGAAAATAAAACTACGTTTATATTTTTTTATCCTTTTCAATTTCACGCATTACACGAAGAATAGGCGCTGGAAAAAATAAAAAAAAAATGAAAATTGTCGATGCTCATTTAGCTATAATATCCGAGATGAATCGAGTCTTTTTTCTCTCAAAGAGACCAGGTAAGAAAATCTCCGAAGATTAATTCGAGTCACTCGTTTATCATCGTACCATCTACCATATGCCCAAAAATGAGTGATTTTTCGTTGGCAAACCTGCCATGCCTCGGCACGTAAACAGCTGATACGAAGCTTTGTTTGGGTTCGAGAGTCGTGCACTTCTAGGTATAAAATTTGAAAAGACATGTGCATCAAAATAAAAACACCAATGAAGAAAGGGAGAAGAGAACAGACCCAGTCGCAGCTTTACTTCGGTACACTGCTCTTTTATAATCATTAACAGAATCGTGCGATAGATCGCGGCGTACCAACACCGGATGAGAAGAGTTCGCAGGGCACACGTATAGGTCTAGAGGTACTCAGAGCACAACCGGAATGCTTTACCTGGCCATCTTTTTTCTTTTCATGTTGACGAAGCACAACACTTGTTCTCGTCTTCGACTTCTCGAGTCCGGTTTTTAACCCAAACGCGTTTCATCCTGCGCGCGAAAGATCCTACGCCATGAACTGGTTTCGTTCGCAGCACATTTTTTGTCTCTTATTCTTCGATCGCCTTCTCAATCTTGGGATACGCCATGTACAAGTACCGAGAGAGGACAATGCGTGTTAAGTACTAATCGAAAAATTCGTGTTCATAAATTATCCGGCCCCCTTCGTACAATAAGGTGTCTCTGTACTGTCGCGTATAAATCATAACGAAAAAAAAATTCAAATTCCAAGAATGGTAATTTCTCCGATGTCGTTTACGTGTTTCGTATGATACATCATATTTTCAAGGTTTGCCAGTGTGGTGTATTTCTCGACTCAGACACGACGAACGACGAACAATACACGTTGGTGTAATTGTTTATTATTCGATTTGTAATGCAAACTGTGCCTAATTCGATGATATAAATAAAACGATCTTGAAGTTGGATTGGTAAAATGTACGTAATTGCGTGCATGCCATAACTCTTCGAGACGTGGAACATTTTTCAGACGCCGGATTTGCCCAAGTCCGAATTAAATAGATTGAGAATGAATGAATTTTCGAAAGAAATGAATCAGATTATGTTTAAAAAAAATCTAAAGTGGCGGAAATGCGTTCTTCAATGAGAAGATTACGTAATGACTAAAATTATACTTGCATATAAACGTCATAACGTTAATTGTATGTACTTATAATGGCAGTCATCTATTGTGAGGGTTATTTCAAAAATAAATGAAATGACAAATTGCACCGAAGTAGCCTTAAAAAAGAAAAAAAATTAGTGACAAGGTTCAAACTCAAAACAGCTCTGATGGTATTATATGGCATCATCAATGAAAAACATCATCTAATGGTGGTCCAATTTTCGTAAGAAAACCTAGAACTTCTAGTGTTCAAAAAAATTCTCCAATAAAATGGAAATAAAACATAAGAAAAAAAATGCAAACATCAAAACCATTCAAACCATTTATTCAGGAAAAAAAATTCTCAATTTTTACTTCAATGAGCCATTTTAACAGATGTGAAAGAGCTAGTGACATGATAAAACGTCGGCACCCAATCATCAACCTGATTTTGTGGTCCAAATGAACAATATTCATCGAAAAAGAAATGAGAAGTTCTTAAAATTGATCAATTCATGAAATTTCATTCATTTTTTCCTTTTAAAAATGAAGATTCGAAATAATACTTCGAGTCCAGGCAAATAAGAGAAAAAATGTACCAATCCCCCCCCCAAAAAAAAATTAATTAAATCTTGATTTTTTTCGCGTTTTACGTTGGTTATGGTCCAATACACACCATACTAAAATGAGCATCCTGAAATAGGCTTCAAAATTGAAAAATAGTTATGAACAATCTTGTTCTACGTGTAATTTCCTATCAGAAGGTTCCTACCAGCACGTATAAAAAAATTACTCTTCACTGGTATTATTTTTGGTACTTTCAACTTCGTATTTCCATCATTTCCAAAAATACTGTAAATATTGGAAAAATAGGCGTTTTTCACCCTTAATTTTTGGGCAAAGAAGTGGGTGTTTTCGAAAAAAAACGAACCTGCCTGATAGGAAATTACACGTAGAGCATTATTGTTATAACCATTTTTCCATTTTGAGGCTTATTTGAGGAGATATTCACAAAAGTTTCGATCTTTTCAAAAAATACTGTAAATTGTTGAAAAATAGGTGTTTTTACCCTTAATTTTTGGTCAAGGAAGTGAGTGTTTTTGAAAAAACAAAAAAACCTTCTGATAGGAAATTACACGTAGAACAAGATTGTTCATAACATTTTTCAATTTTGAGGCCTATTTGAGGAGATATTCACGAAAAACCGGGTTTCAGCAGACATTTACCCCTCCCCTGGGGGTAGAGGGGGTTGCGGGGGGGATGCTCATTTTAGCAGGTTGTGTAATGGATCATTACCAACGTGAAAAGCTAAAAAAAATCAGGATTTAATTTTTGGAGGGGTCAACTCCTAAAATTACTGGACTATTAATAAAAACGGGCTGTTTGAACCACCAAATCAGACTGATAAGAGGTTTGTAACGTCACTAACTATTTCGTCTATTAAAAAACAAATTCAGCAAAAAATTTTAAAGAATTGTTTCTTAATTTCTTCAACGAGTTTTTTTGATGGAGGGATTTTTCTCCAAAAAAATCTCAAGCTGTAAAAATATTACTTAAAACAGACAATTTAACTTAGATAAAATAAAGCTTGATACAAACGAATTTTTAGGGAAAAATCAGAAATTCTGGTTTTGAAAATTAATGTTTGAATTATTCTGCAAAATTCTCAAAGTAGTCCACTTAAAAAATTTTCAAGAGCTTCAAACGAAATGAGATTAGTTAAACTGATTTTTTTTTTATTAAAATTGTTAGATTTACCTACCTAGTACTTATACATAAAATTATCAATTTACAGATGCATTCTGCAAGTTACATGCGAAGCAATTGTTTCTCAAATATCAGAATTTGAAAAATAGTTCATTTTTCGATACATTCTGTTAAGAAAAAGTTACTGTAAAATTAAAGCTATTAAATCATAAAGATCCGCAAATTTCAATTAAAAAATGTCAAAAAATTCAAAATCTATCCATCAAAAAGTCAATCACCGAAAATTGGTCCATGTTAAAATATCCAACTTGAATAAATAATTGAAAATTTATGAAATTAAGAAAGAAATTCATCTACTAGATCCAAGAACTTTTTGAAGTCCTTCAAAATCCTTTGATTCATGACATCATTCCAGAACTTCCATAAACCAAAGCTTGACAATTTTTTTGGAAAGATGGAGGCAAAATCACCTTCATAAATAGAAATTTTCGTTTCTTTACTTATTTTTGTAAAAAATTTCGAAAAAAAATGCGTTCTTAACCCGCCCTTGCTCACATATACTATTAAGCCATTGCTCGCATACCGGTCATTTTGACCACGAAAAAAAATTCACCAAATTTCCTGGTAATTTTTGCCAAATTGACATTATCGTATGATTAACATGACCACGATGCGAGAAATCGTATGAATTTTGGTTAAAAATGACAGTAATGCAAGCAACCAAGGTATTTTCGTCAAGCTGTCAAGATTGGTCAAAATGACCCGATGCGAGCAATGGTCAATTTTGACCGCATGTGAGCAATGTTGGGTTAAATACGGCTAAATCGAAACTCTGGATTTAAATCAGTCAAATTTCAAAAAAAATTTACTGATTTGTCAAACGATCGATTTTGTCTATTTTGAATGGGCTAAAAATTATTGATTCAAATTCACAGATGAAAAGGGGCCGAGAAAGCAGCCCCCCACAAAAAATTGCATTCCAGCCGGGTAGTTCGAATTTGAGGTAAAAAATTGACAAAAGTGGAAATTTTTTGAAAAAAAATTTATTTAAGGCCGAAAAAAAGGTAAAAATATGGAAAAAATTTCACCTCAGTTGAAAAATTTCAATTTTTGCTCCTCACTCCAATACAGCTAATTCTGTTTCGTTTCTGTTATTGGAAAAGTTGACACGTTTCAAGTTTTTTTGATTTCTCAATTGATAATTTTTCATCAATTTTCTTTTCTAAGCTGATCATTTTTTCAATTTTGAAAATTTTGCAGAATAGTGCTTCATGAATGAAAATCGAGTTTTAAGACACTGCAAACTTTCTATTAGACCTTTTTTAACATCTCCATTTCTCGACATTAAGATTATGAATTTAAAATTCCCCCCTCTCAAAACACGACCCCCCCCCCATCAATTGCTGATACTTTCCCGATTTCAACTAGTTTCGACTTCCATATTTCACAGTTGGATGATCCTCAGTCAGCTGGAAGTCAATTAATCAGAATAAAATAAACACTGAACGTTTCATATTCATTTTCCATTCATACAATTGAAAAAAAACACAAAAATAAATTACTCAATTTCAATACCTCTCTCTTCTCTCTAGACCAACTACTCACCAACCTGCCTCCGCAAAACCTCTCAATTTCCAATCACGAAAATCTAACCACAATCCAACTCCAGCACGCACCTCGTGAGAAAAAAATCACCCAAAATCACTCCCATTCTAATTACCTCGGTATTGTACACAGACAGGAAACACGATCGAAAAAAGGAACACGGATATCTCGAAAATCTACAACATAAACACCGGCATCAACATCGAAAAATGCTCAACCACTGCAGTAGTTCGATTTGGAAGGTACACGTCTGGCTGAAAAAACATGGACCACTGTATGTTTTAATCAGCTATTCGAAAAGACAGGTGATATTTGGCAACATCGGTCGACGACCGACGACGGCTGATTCTCTCATCGCTCTCTTTGCATGCTTTGTAATAGCTACAGAACAGCGTCAGGCAGCTAGTACACATTGAAAACAACGTTGTACCATGCAGTAGTCTTTTGTACTTATTGTGAAAAACACACGAGATGCATGCAGTCTTCAGGCATTGAACATCGTTCGCCAACTGTTTAAAATTACGTACTCGGTTCCTTGTTTTATACCCTCAAATCGCTAGACTAGTTCAACTTTTTCCCTTTCGTCCTTTTTTTTTGTCCTTTACCTCTTCTGCTGGCCTTTTTCATTCATTCGATCAGCACGACGAAGACCATGATACACCCCTAGTTTTTTTGCATACCCAAGACCAAGACCTCTCCTTCTCTCTTCCTTCTGCTCGAAATTTTTTTCATACCTCAAACACGAACCTGCTCAGTGCACAGTTAATTCGAAACAGTGATTCTCAAATTATACCGCATGTAATATGACACCGACACGAGGACGCGAGACGAGACCGCGCCAACAGATGCTCGTAAATTTATTATAATAAAAGTTGCACGCTAAAACCCCCGCAGTCGACGTCACCTCAATCAACACACCTGGAAATTGAAAATTATACGTACGTAACTACAGCAGTATGATTTTCTTCACCTTTCGATTACTTATATGCACATGCAGGCGTGTGGCACTTCAAGTGAGTCCTTCCTTAAGTAAAAAAAAAGTACTTTGAAACTTGATATGTAAATTGAAGTGCTTCGGTATAAACCGTATAAGACCAGTACATATAAAAAGAAATAAATAATCTTCAAGTCATTCTTCTTAACGTATGAAACGAAAGCTACACAACATTTCATTTGAATCTCACGATTATCTTCCTTTTCTACATAGTTTATTTATTTACCCATTACACAACAAACTCTTCGATTCAAATTCCGGAATACACATACATATGCGTATAGGTAAGTATACTTACGATCCACGAAGAAGAAAAAAATACAAGTATAATGATATCTTTAAATATCTAACAATCCACAGGAGGAATTGTACCGAGAAGGGAGCATACGATGGGTTAAATGAATTGGAAATGAACACCAGACAACGTAGGTACGAGACTTGGTACGAAGTATAAACCAATTTTATCTCGCAGTCAGAGGTGCGTTAAATATGTGGTTAATTGGAGTTATCGTTTTAAAAGGATAATCGCGTCGCATGAGCCGATGACGATGACCACTGGTCTATTCTACTCGAATAATAATCTGTGGTGAGTATCCGATGCATTCCCCAGCAACGTACAGACTTTTTGCGTTCATCTTGAAATTAATAATTGAAATTGAAAAATCGCCGCCGGGCGACAAAGACTCGCTGTAACGAAAATAACACAATCCAGATGGTCTAATTGCCAGATCAATACATGGTGTCTGGCGAACGGAGATCAACCTGCGAGATTGGATGCAACTGGGTATTACAAAAGTAATAAAAAAAAGTTTGATGAATGTGTTTCATATCTTCAAAATCCAAATCCAGGGTACCTACTCGATTGGCATTTGGTTTGGAATTTTGATGACTTCTTTCATGGTCTTTCTTTGGGTTTTTTTCGTGACCTTTACCTTTCAAAATCGAAAAAAATTACTGAAAATTTTCAAGAGTAGAAGAAATAAAATAATAAAAAATGTTCTGGAGAGCTCAAATAATGAAAAAAAATGAATGAAAATTCTTTAAGTTGAAAAAAAATGTATGACTTCCGACGAGCGAATATCTTAAAATCAAAAGAGTTAATGAAACTTCAAAAAAAAAGAGATTCAAAATATTTTTTTGATTTTGGGAATAGGCAGAGATCACAAAACTGAACAAATTCTACTCTGATGATTTTTTTGCTCCACTTCAAAATTTAAAAAATGCTACAAAAATACAGTAAAAAAATTCTTAGAAAAATTAATGAAAAAAAAATGAATAAGTACAGTACTTCGAAAACTGGATAAATTTTGTTATGATAATTTTTTACCTCGATTGTTACTTATAGCTCCTGAAATTTTAAATTTTGACAAAAAGCAAGAACTCCTTAAACAAAAATGTAATTGACTAGTTTTCGTGATACTGCCATCGCCAAATTGAAACTTGGTTTCAATTCCAATATTTATAAAAGAGCATTGACCCTTTCAATTTATAAGGCAGATAACAAACTCATTTTTTTGAAAACTAAAGCCTGTCATTTATATTGAAACTGGTTCGTCCATATTGACACCTGCTAAGTTAGAATTATTGTCTCCCCTTCTCCCAACCCATTGTTGATAAACCACTGGTACGACAATTGGAGGTACGAGGCTGCAGTATCAAGTTACGAAAATAAATTAGACCCATCCCATGTAAAAACTGGAGACCCCCCCCCAAAAAAAAAAAAAAATCACACCGAACCTGTGTTTTTTTCAAAAAAGCTAGAAGAGGTCTACAAGGAGCTCATAAAACACCCCCTTCCCCTCAAATAAAAAAAAACATTAACAAATACATATTTGTACAAATTCGCACATTCTTGAAAAAATTAGGTAAAATAATTGAAGTTTGTCAAAATTTTCGACTTTTGGGACATTGTCCAAGAATTATAGATATTCTTCGAAAAAACTTTTCAAAACTAAAAAAAGTTGAGTAACGCATCAATTCACTCATATAAAAATATTCTCAAATTGAAATCATATAAGAAACTATAAATTAGGTGTAATTATAGCAGATTTAGTCATTAAGCATTTTTTTATATCATTCTACCCATCATTTTCCCCTTTAAAAAAAATGTTCGAAAAAAATGATTTTTTTGAGGACATAACTCCATAGCTATCAACAAGAATTTGAATCTGATCCCCACACGACTGTGTTTTAGTGCTTTCTACAACTTTTCATGACTTTTCACAACTTTTCATACTTTTTGGGAAACTTTTCACTTTTTTTTCAAAAAATTAGTTTTCAGAAAAGAGCACATCACTACCAACTAAAATTTGTATGTATTCTAGATTTGCAACATTCTGAATTGACAGTTTCAAACTTCTAGAAAATTTTTCGCCAGAATTGAAGGCGAAGAAAAACATAATTTCTGATTCTGGTAAAAATTTTCTCCTCTAAAACATTATAGTTATTAAACATTTTTTCGTAGGAGGGGGATTCATTTTCAGGGAAAATTGCTAAAATTGGATTGAATTACAAAAAAACATACACCTATAGGATTAAAAAAAAATTGCACGAAGACTTTTAACTTTTAATAATTTTGACTTTATTGGTAAAAGAGATGTAAAATCTGGTGGCGGGGGGGGGGGAGCAAAACACAATAACCCCAGATCTCCTAGCCAAAATTTGAAAAAAAGTAACTTTAGGAACCTCTGACAGTCGGAAAAGTAACCAAAAAAGTAACATTTTTTTGAAAATTTTAATTCATGCTTTATTGCTTTCACCTAGAAAATGTAAAAAAAGGCATTCGAATTTTTACTTGTATTCAGGGTGTCTAACAAAATCTCAAGCCCCAAAAGAAGGACTTTAGAAGGACCTTGGGACTTTCAGCATGATCTTTTCAAAATTAATGAATTAATATTGTACCCCCCCCCCCCGCCCAGACCAAAAAAAATATTCAAACTCATTTTAGGAGGACAAATTTTTTCTGTTTCAAAATATTTCATTGTTTAAGATGGAAGAGAAGAGTTTTTACCATGACTTCGAAAAAAAAGTAAATTCACTGAGCCTAAGCAAAGCGAAGGCGAAAATTTTTGAAAAAAAGTGCATCCAGAACCTAAAAATTTCTTCATTAGGTAAAATTTGTGCTTTTTTCCGAGTTTTGTTTAGACTTTCAAAAAAAACAATATCTATGGACCCGTTCCTGATTTCCTTCCAAAAAATCAAAACATTTTTGAAAATTGCAATCGAGATCGTCACCTTCTTTGATAAGTGAGAAGGACAATTTTTCACTTGAAAATATTAATTGCCTAGGCTGGGAAAGGAAGAAGTTTCATACCATTATTTTGAAAAGAAAATTGCGTATATTTACTGAGCCCGAGCGAAGCGAGGGCGAAATTTTTTGGAGAAAAGAGCATTCAAAAGCTGAACGATTTTCAGGCACCCATATCATCTTTCATCATCTCACACACAGTTGCCACTAGCGACATTTCAAATATTAGTGATTTATTTTAGCTTTTGGCGGGTGAGTCTCAAAATTTGAAATGGGAAGGACTTTTTACTCAATATAAGGACTTCGGAAGGACCGGAAGGACCCTTCAGCCAATATAAGGACCGGAAGGACTTGTTAAGACACCCTGGTATTTCAACAAAATCACAAACTATATATTCAAGTATCAAGTAATGCCATGGTATACTTTTTTTAAATCATTTTTTAAAAGAAATTTTTGATTTTTTTAAAGAAAACCCCAAAAAATTGATTTTTTGCTCAAATTTTTGAAAAAAGTAACTTTTTGTACAACTTTTGAGTACAAAAAGTAACTAATAGTGAATTTCCTTGAAAAAAGTAACAAAAGTTACTTTAAAAGTAACCTACTGGGATACCTGTAACCCAGCATAATTTGAAAATGATCCAGCTTTGAAAACCTTTAGCTCCATTACCACAGTTCAAAGGGACAGAATTTTTATACGAGGGATTTCCAACTCAAAATTACCATTAATAAAAAAATCATCGGAATCCAAACACTTGCTTTTTTCCACCTTTCTCGAGCATCACTTCACCAGACGCCCTGTACCCAAAATTAAACCAACAAAACTGAAAAATATCGCGACTACGAGGACAAAATATGCTCGGCGTAAAATCTCGCAGCGCAACTTTAGCCACTATTTTGATGTCCTTTACGACGTATAAATTTGCAAAATCCTTACAATTCTGTTTTCGTATTTTCAATTTTATTATAGGTTTACGCGTGTTTTCCTAGTCGACGAATTGATGGTATTAAATTTGGATTTTATTTTCTTTTTCCCCTCCATTTATACGCCCGATTTGTTGTAATCTTATCAATATACGTACGAAAGATTCTCATCGACAATATTTCCTCGCGCAATTTTATTCCAAACCCAACTTTATACCATACCTCATCCCGAACATAAAAGCCTTTAGATTCCCAACCCATAGGCCCCAATTACCCAACCCGTCCTGTTTTGTTGATTTTTCGGATTTCACGCCAATCGTCACCTTCTAAATAAAAACTGTCCGAATGCGTTTTATAAGAAATAAACATCATGCAATTCCCCTCCCCTTCTCGTATTCTCGATTCCATAGTCCATAAAACGTGAGTAAATCGTATTTAACGACCGAGTAAAAATCGTTGATTCGTCATTTCACACACGTTACAATTAAATCGTTAATTATTTTCCTTTCCGCAGCTTTATGTACCTACATCGTTTATAATCCGCCGAAGGTTTCGTTCCACTTTGAAAGAGACAAACAGCCATATAGCTGCAGCTTTAGCCGCACACTACGACAGATCCGCAGAAAGAAAAGAAAACCCAGCAAACGAACCGCAAATAACATTTTCTCAGGTACATACGCACATTTCGTACATGAAAACACCAACAATAGGTATTCGAAAAACAAATACACGCGTGTTATGTATGTTCTCTCGGTCGACGTATAAATATATATCTTCCACGGTCCATACAATACAGCCGGAGCGAAGCTTTTCCAACATTTGCAAACCCTCAAAAGCCGAAGACGAATTTACTGCTGTTAAAATTTTGGCCGAGCCATTATCATTACTCTACTAGCCCACAATTTCTTGTCGAAGTGTTGCTCGCTGCTGAAATGAATTAAATGTTGCGGTTTTAAAGGTGAACGGATGCTAGCGGTTAAATAATGGAAATTTTGTGAAAGCAACCGTCCCGTCGCACCTTCAGGTCTCACCAACCTATCCTATAGATTTGTACATACGCCAGAGCCAAATTCTACCCAGCAGAATTTGCTGTCCGATAACAAAGCTCGCCTCGTCTCCTGCGCAAAACTAATCGACTATTTTATTTCGTACATAGCCACGTTCATCTTTTATTTGATATCTATTTGCCTCCGAGACCAGATACCTATACAATACGTCGTATTATTCCATTATTAATATCACGAGCTGTGTTCAAAGTAGATTTTAATGAGTTATAAGTAATACCTTTATTACGTCGTCGCGTCCGATGCAATTTATCTCGTATACGCCAAGTGAGCGAAGATGTGATTAAACGGCGATGTGTCGAAGGGTTAAAGAACATTATGTATTGATTAATTTATTTTAATTTGTTTCGGATAACAAGATTACCGAGAAATTATATTTTTATCGTTTCGCTCATTAATATCGTTCTACAAGTCGTATTTGTACACTGCCATATAATCGATCAAAAAATAATATAAAAAAAGTTATTTTTAAATATTAACCAATGTTTTCAAAAACGCCGCAAAAATCACTAATAAGAATTTCCACTAAGTATCCGAGTTAATAGCTCAATTTATACGAAATTTAATAATAAATAATGAAAATTATATGTACCTAGATAAGCTAATAGATTTTAAAAGTGAGAATAACATAACAAAGTTCACGTTTCGAGTTTTATGGCACCAGGATATTTTGAAAAAATGACGTAAAAATTAGATAATTTTGATAAAAAAATAATCATTACCTAGTTTTAGTAACTACATATTACGATCTGAATAAGAAATCTGGAGCCAAAACGAAAAAGTGATAATAATTTTATCCCAACGATAGGAAAAAAACAAAAAAACGAAGCAAGCGAAAATCTTAAAATAACAAAGAATACAGCCAATTAATATCTTTAAAAATTAATACAAAACAAGCAGGAAATTCACATATTACACGAGGGTGGAATTTCCTTTAAAGAAGTAAGGGTTGCGTTCAGAAATGATCAACAGTCAACAACGGTCAACAGAGTGTTGATTTTTCTGTTGATGAAAATAGATGTTTCTGATTGGTAGTTGATAGCATTTACATAAAATTGCACTGTTGACGAAAATGAAAATAAGTGTTTATGAACGCCTCTGTTGTTCTGTTCATGAGAATTTTAGCAACCAGCAATATTTTGTTCTTTTAGAAGGACAAAAAATTGCTGGTTGAAACAAATTTGGCTATAATTATAGCCAAATTTGTTTCATCTTTGTGCTGATAGTGATGATAACAGATCGTTTGGATCATTTTACGTTTTAATTAGTTTCAATAAGCAATTTAATAGTGGAAACTTTAAAAATGTGAAAAGAGCAATTTTAGAGGTTCCTTTATTTTTGTGGAATTCATGGCTCAAATTACTCGGAATTCTTTCATTTGTTTTTTATTAATCGAATTATAAAAATTAGAATTTTCGCCTTAGGTACATTCATTATAGCTTGACATGGAACTTGTCAATGAAAGTTTAAACAGTTTAAACTTTGTATGTTCGTAAACTAGGTATTTACAGATCAAATTTTTCACCAAGTATAGCTTTATTTCCATTTATGTTTGAATATTTCTCATTATTTCATTTTTTTTACATCAAGTAAGTGAAAATGTAAAAGTTTTTCACTTACGTAGGTATTCCTCTTAATGATGTGATGATGAAATGCAATCAAATGTGCTAATATTTATTTTGAAATTTCTATTTCGAGCTGAATATAGATGTCAAATATTCTAATTTGATCAGAAACCCAAGGGAATTATTCATTATATTCATGTATTCTTCATAAATTGAAAAAAAAACTTCATTTTTGTTCATTTTACAAAATCAAAAAATTCAAAAGCAAGTAAATTACCCTGTTGTTGACAATTTGACGAGCTCCCCGAGTACGTTGAAATGTTGACCAAAAATTTTGTATTTTTTTAAAAAATCCGACTGTTGACGACTGTTGATGATGAAAAAAAATCAACAGAGTAAAATCTGAAGATTATGAACGCATCAACATATCAACACTAATCATCACACAATTTCTGAACGCCTTTTGTTGTCAACAGACGTCAACATGATGATCTGTTGACGCTGTTGACCATTTCTGAACACGCCCAATATAATTCAAATTTAAAACGTAAACAAAACTTTTACAAACTCAGATTTTTCCTTCAAGCGGGGTCCACACGCTTCAATCTTTTTCAATTTTACTAGAACCAGTGTGATCAAATAGCTTGAATCAAATTTTTATCAGTTCAAAGGAATTGTTTGTTTATTTCTAAATTGTTTCTATTTTTTAATACATCAACCAATTAAAATTAACTGTACCAAAACATAGCCAAATATTTCTCACAAAATCTTTATTCCTATTGGTTAAAATACAGTCAAGTTGAATCAAGTGACAAATAAAGTTGAAAATTTTCAACTTTAATTTCCGCTGGTCACCACTTGATTCCAAAAATTTTCAGTTGAAACAAATTGGTACACACGAGTCAAGTATGTTCAAGTTTACTTGATTCAAGCTATTTGATCATACTGGTTCCAGTAAAATTGAAGCGTGTGGACCCCGCATCATGAAAGATTCGAATCTATAATTTTTTTACTCGCGTGTATTATTTTATTAAATCAACTGCCTTGTTTATTTTTTAAAGCTGAGTAGCTGTTTTAAAAAAGCAGACCTATTCAAAAAATGAAATATTTTCCCAATTATTGATTATTATTGATTATTATGATTACTCAACAAGCAGACGAATTTGCTTGTCAGCTTTCTAAAATTGAACACAATCAACATATTAAATCTAGCCCTTGTTTTTTTTTCAAGGAAACTTTCCAGTAATTTCAACCCTTCCGAAACGAAAACTAAAAAAAATTATATTCATTTCGAAGAAAATTCGTTTTATGTATTTTTCACTTTTAGGGTTTCATTTTTTCGTTAATACATGTTTTTATTGAAATTTCAAGCTTTCTAAATTCTTCTTGACAAATTGTGCCATTTTCGAATTCTTCAATTTTTGAGCCCTAAACGCGCAAAAGAGCACGATTACACAGATAAGTATAGTGATGATATTCAATTTTGAATTCAATTTTTCGATTAGTAAAGAAAAAAATCCCTAAAATACAAAAATATAATACTTCGCCTTTAAAATTCGAAAAATTCTTTTCTAAATTGGGGAAAACTCGTGTATTTTAATCCGGATCAGAGACACCGCCCTCTCATTTTGAATCATTGAAAAGTCATTGATAATCAGTTAGAATTGCAGCACCTGAAACATCAGCGAAATTCATGGATTTTCGCTGATTTTTCAAAGAGTTTCACTGATTTTCCAGCAAATTTTCACTGTTTGCTTTCAGTGAAATTGTTTCCACTGATTTATTACGGTGCTGCAATTCTGACTGTTTTCCAGTGATTTTCGATAATTTTCATTGATTTAAAAATTAAAGAGGAACTTTCATTTTTGTAGTTTTATTTTAGTCTTTGCAAAAAAAGTTACTTTTCTGCAAAAATAGCCTTTTTTGAAAATAAAATGAAGAGGAAAAAAAATTACGCTCATCGATCCACTCTTTTCTGTGAAATAATTTTAACTGAAAATCGTTGATTTTTCGGCAATCTTTCAGTAAAAACTTGCTAATTTTTTCTGATAAATTGAGAATCGAATGAGAAATTAGTGATACATATTTGAATGAATCAAAATCGGTAAAAAATCATTCGATTTTCAGTGAAAATTATTCCACTGATTCAAAGAAGCAGAATTTCATAAAACTTTGATTGCTTCAGATTTAGAGACTTGTTTGGGTCATATTTTAACATGGATATACTGTTTCTGGGGGAAAACGCGTTAAAAAAAATATTAATAAAAATTGGACAGCATCAGGCAAAACAATATATTTGCTTCGTAATATAAACTTTAGAAAATTCATAAATATATTTTCCATTTTTAATGAAACATACGATTTTTAAACTTTTCTTTCAAAGGGAAAACTCGAGAAATTTTTTAAAAAGAAATAAAAAATAGCGTAAGAATCATCGAAATATTAGGTTCGTTCGAGCGCTCCAAAAATCATGAAAAAAAATCGTGAAATTCATAATTTTCAGAAAATCTCTGGGTGCCTTTCCACTAACAAGGATCACCCATTATCATTCACTTTTATACATGTAAAATTTCATTACCATTTTTTCGATGATAATTGATAAGTTCTTGCAAAATTTGTTTAATGACGATAAAATTAGTGCTTAAACGTAATACACGAAACGACACCTTTCAATTTTTATCAGTTTTACACTAAAAGATGTTAAGTTTTAGAAAATAATGATAGGTAACCACTTATTTTTACTATGAAAAAATGAGCATTTTACACCATTGGCATTTGGTGAGAACGCACCTTTGGTTAATGTAAACAAAAAAATTATGAATTTCACGATTTTTTTTCATAATTTCGGAGCGCTCGAACAAACCTATTATCAAAACTAGCCAATAGATGGAAGAAATTGTTCAAAATATATAGAAAAATGTTTAAAAATGAAAATATCCTGAAACTCGTTGAATTATTTTCTAAGTTGTAAAAACCTAAAATTTGTACATCACTTCGACTAATTTTGTAACACATTATAAAAATTTTCATGAAATCTCAACAATTTTCACAAGATTTCAGATATAATTTTCATGTTTTGTTCAAAATTGGTTGATTTTATGAAATTTTATGTTTTAAACAATTTTGTTAACATTTTCATATAACTTTAATTAGGTACTTACCTTTTATGAAATTTTCTACAATTATTGCTCTGATAATCCAGGCGATGAACTGGTCAAATTTATATTCATATCCAATTATTTTTTTAAAATAAATTTCAACATGGATATAAAACAGTGCGAGAGGGGGTAAATTTGAAAAATTCTACACCTTTTGACATTACAGTCAATGAGATTCAATTTCTAGTGATATTTACGAAATTTCGAAAAAAATTTCAATGTTGATCAAACTAGACAGGAGCGTGAATGATATTTACAAAATTTTCAAGTTTTTCAACAATGTTTCAAAATGTCTTACTCGATATTTTCATCAATTTTAACAGGATTTAAGAAATTTTAAACAATTTCTAAGATGATTCTTGCTGTACCAACAAACTGTAAAACTTTTTTCATAATTTTTTTCAATTTTCAAAATATTTTTTGTGAAACTGACAACTATTTTTATGAAACCTCAGACCGTTTAATAAAAAATTGGCTTGAAGGAGACGATTTTCATGAAATCTTGATGTGAGAAAATTCTTCGTTATGTTTCAGGCTATTTTCTCGACATTTACATCGCTTTATAATATTATCAACAAATTCACGATAAATTGAACAATTTGAATCAGAGAACAGACTAGGCCTAATTCCAATTAGAGTTCGCTCACTTTGAAAATTTTGTTAAATTTTCATAATTTTTTGGAACCTTTGAAACTCCATCCATAATTATTCTTACAGCTTCATGGTAAAATTTTCTATTCATCATAAAATCACATCCCATCCAATTCCACGCTCTACTGCACACAAATTGAACAATTTTCCATTTGCAGAAAATTCACACTTCCATCTAAAATTTCTAAATTTTACCCCAACTAGAAATTTTCAAAGTACCCGAAATAATTAGTAAAAAGTTCCCCGAGGGGCATTAAAAATTCGATGAAAAAATTACACAAGCACCTCGTTTCTGTATTTCCACTTGAGCTAGACCAAGTATACAACCTCGACTAAACACACAAACGTTCTCATTCTTTACGCCGAAAAAACATTCAACAGTAATTCTTCATACATCCTCAGGCTGCAACCCTTTGAACCATTGCTTCGTATTTGCCCTTCCCCGCCACAGCTTTTATCGCCCAATGCAACAAACCAGATTCCGTTTCCACTTAATAGCGTGTAATTTTTCTCTTTAATCTGTTTACAGCGTAGTATCGCACAGCAGCGAAATTTAAATTGGTGAAAAAGCTCGAATAGGTACGTATACGAGAAACCTAACGTGTATATTTTTTCTCACAACATAATACACACGGCGTTTCGGCGTTTATTCTTACACGTAAACGCGCGGTCTGCTAAGGGAGCTATAACACATTGTTCTCTATATTACGCCAGCGATCTGGCAAAAGGAGCAAAAAAAATAATATAATAACCCGGTACACGAAAGGCAAGCGAGCTCGGTCGGGCGAGACGTTCGTGCAGGGATAGAACATAAAGTCGTTCGTTAAAGAAGAAATTATTTCGGCGGAAAGATTAATTTTTCGGAAAGTATGAAAAGCGATTAAGCGTAATAGTGTCTGAGCAAAAGAAAAGCACAAATGCGCAAAAAATCTTTACTTCGTTGAGACACACAGCTGCTTAATTTTAAATCGGCTTCCAAAGTGGCGCTGCTTTCTGCAGCATAATCAGCGCATTCAAACAAGTGGAAAATTCTTTCCCAAGCTACCAAATCTGATTATATTATCGGTGTAGAAACGAAATTCGATCAGCTAATTCGAGTTTCACTTTCAATTTTTATCAGCTTCGAAAAAAGCCACCTCTAATCCATTGTCACATTCGACACGAGACGAAAAATCGTTAATTTTCGTTTCTCGGGTATCGAGCTTTGATCGCAGCTGAGGTCGTCATATCGCATATACCTCCTTTGTAGTCACACTCGAGACCCAGCCCGAGCCATTAAATTGTATGCAAATTATTCACACACGCGAACAGGTTGAAATGGTAACGACATTTTTGCATGCGTAATTCTTCGCTCGAATACGATTCGCGTGCACGTTGTTTTTGTTCGTTCGATGCCACCGTCGCACAGTGGTCCACCATAGCGAGTTTTGCTGGACAAAAATGGGAAAAATCAATGTTCCAAAATTATCGAAAAAATTACCACAATTAATTATAGACACACCAAATAGGTCATATCGAGCTTGGTTTTACAATAACACATTACTAGTGAAACGTACATTTGTTTGCCTGCGAAGAGATTTGAAAAGTGTACCATGTGTTGATAAAAATAAAGATACTTGGTGATATATGAAACGTATTTTTGGATTTTTTTGCAATTTTCGAATTGACCGATGATTTTGAGCGTTTGATAAATATAACTCATTAAATTTTTTATTTTATTCGTTTTGAAAATTGCACCAGAAAAAAAAGAGCTTAGGAGAGGTTTAAATTTTTTTCTGGCATGTAATCCAAGTTCTTTACAACATGTATAAGCACATCGTCCACCGTTGTCTACAAAAAAAATTTCACATCAATTTTTGATAAAATTTCAGTGTGTATAGTATACGTACTTTTATTCGAATTGCAACTACAACATAGACAGAAATTCGTGTGTGACAGTCAAAAACACATACATTTTGATAGGTCACATCGATGCCTAATTTAGAAAACTTGGATTCTGAATTTTGGGGACACAAAATGGGTCCATGCAAAAAAAATCAAATTTGAAAAGCGACTAAAAATTCATGTACAGTAATCCAAAAAACATCCATTTTAATTCGTTAAATTTGCATTTAAATACCTAAATTTCGAATTTTAGGGCCCATCCGAGGCCCCCAAAGGAGTCTATGTTGAAAATTTACCAAAAATTCGTGTGCAATGGTTCAAACAAACATACAGTGTGACACAAAAGTCCTGTCCACTTGAGATACTTCTCATACTTCTCACTATCTTGAGACTGAAAAGAGATACGAGGACGGTTGAAACGGCATAATGTTTCCAGTGATCAGGGCATTGAGGGCCGATGGTCACATTTTCAGACCGACACACAGGGAGTCCATTCCTTGAGAAACCGGTTTGGGTCAAAAAATACTCTCATTCTGAATCAGTGAAAAGTCACTGATAAACAGTCAGAATTGCAGCACATGAAAAATCAGCAAAAATTTACTGATTTTCAGTAAATTTTCGCTGATTTTTCGAAGATTTTCACTGACTTTTAAATTTTACTGACTTTTCAGTGGATTTTTACTGATTTTTAAAAAATTTTCACTGACTTTTCAGCAAATGTCATAAAATTTACTGACTTTTCACTGGGTTTTCACTGATTTTTCTCACTGATTTGTTTTCAGTAAAAAAAATTCACTGATTTTCTCCAGTGCTGCAATTCTGACTGTTTCTCAGTGATTTCCGATAATTTCCACTGATTTATAATTGAGAAAGAGGGGTCTCGTTTTTTTTGTGCAATAAACTCTACACACTGGCTCAAATGAAATGTGGTATGTTTTTTTGAAACCGGCTCAATAGTTTCGAACCAGTTGTCAATAATATCCGAAAAAGTGGAGATTTGAAAAAAAAATGTGAAACAGAAGTTGTAGCGAATTAAAAAACAAACATTTTTTGTTCCATAACTTTTTTTTCATTTTGCAATGGAAAAAAGTTGTATAAAAGGTTTGAGTTTTAATTTATTTTTCAAGCCGTAACTCTTTTCCATTGCTACATGAAAAAAATTACAGAAGGTAAGTTAAAATGCCCAGTTTTTAATTTTTAATGGTTTACAACTTTTATTCCGCACTTTTCTGATATCTCCACTTTTTTGGAACCGGTTCTAGATAATTTCAATTTTTTTGTAAGTTTCTTCGGTGATTTTTTCCTCGGGGTAGATAACCAGTCATCAAAAAGTGGAGATATCAAAAAAGATGCGAAATAATTTTTTTTCATATCTCCACTTTTTTAGATATTACATATTGACAACTGGTTGGAAACCGCTAAACCGGTTTCAAAAAAAATATTTCACACTTTATTTGGGCCAGTATGTGGAGTTAATTTCACAAAAAAACCGAGACCCTAATTTTTTGTCCCAAACCGGTTTCTCAAGGGGTGGACCCCTTGTGTGTAGGTCTAAAAATATGGCCATCGGCCCTCAATGCCCTCATCACTGGGAACACTGTCGTTTCAACCGTCCTTATATCTCTTTTCAGTCTCGAGATATTAAGAAGCATTTCAAGTTGACACGACTTTTGTGTCATACTGCATATTGATACTCTCTCAATTATAAATCAGTGAAAATTATCGAAAATCATTGAGAAACAGTCAAAATTGCAGCACAGGAGAAAATCAGTGAACATTTTTTTTACTGAAAACAAATTAGTGAGAAAAATCACTGGAAAATCAGTAAAAATTCACTGAAGTCAGTGAAATTTATAAAATTTGGTGAAAAATCAGTGAATTTTGCTAATTTTTCCTGTGCTACAATTCTGACTTTTTATCAGTGACTTTTCACTGATTCAGAATGAGAGAGTAGGTAACATTAGTGCCAATTTTAGAATATCCCAACTCTGAATTTTGAGACTCAAAATCGGTTCAAAAAGGGATCGAATTTGAAAAATGACTAGAAATTCATGTTCAGCAACCTTCTTCTATTCAAATATTAAAATTTTGAATTTTTTGGAGTCCGGTCAAATTTGAAAATTTACCAAAAATTCGTGTTCAGCGGCTCAAAAAACATATTATTTTGATAGGTTGCATTTGAGGCCCATTTTGAGGTCTTTATAGGGGCCAGATTTGAAAATCGACCAAAAAATTGAGTTCAGCGACCCAAAAAACTTAAGGTGAATAAAAATTGGAACGATGCGATCGATCAATTTGATTTTTGTTTAGCGAAAATGTGGCCGTTCGCTACCGATAGCTGATAATATTTATCGCACTTTCGATCGCACCTCGTCCATTAATTACCTCCTCAGATAACCCGACTTATTGCGAATTCAAAACCAATAAGTATTTTCAGAAGACCGTGAAAATCGTTCGATTCGTTGACAATTTGCCAAATAATGACCGTGTCACGTCGTTCACCACACCTCGGTCTCTTCGATTCGCGCAAACCTAAAACCCAAATCAACGATGACGAAGCCCCCTCACGTACGATGTAAAATTTAACGCTGATACAGTATTCTTTGTACTCTATATTTAAAATTTTCAAATAGCTTAAATCGAAAAGATTAAATAGCGAATAAATCACGCGCTTAATGAATACATTTGCGGTGTCAACGTAAATAAACACTTTCCCAAAATAAACGACGACGTCGTCTCCGATAATTATCGGCTTATAATGCGTTCGTGTCGAAAAAAGCTGCACCAACGACGACTAATAACCGTGTACTCACTTGGCATCGACACGTACCCACCCCGTCCTAGACCAAGTCTACAATCGACTCTCCCAGAATTAAGGTTTTTGACTAATAAATTCCCTCGAGAGCTCATTTCACCCGTAAACGAACTGAATTCTATCCCCCTTATCGAAACACCATTGCCTCGCCATCATCCACCAGCATCCGCACCGTTCATCAGATCTGGAACACGCGGGTTGCGCAAATGCGAACCAGAACACTTAGCATTTGAAACTCGAGTTGATTTTTGTCAAATGGCAACTTTTTTCACCTCTCCGTTTGCTATTTACGCGTGAAATACGCCGAGGACTATTTTTATTTCCTTTGCAGTTTTTTTTTCGGGTCGCCCTGAACTGGGACGAGAAGACTCGAAATATCGTTCGTTTCCATTTTCCTGTTCTGTTTCCTATTTCGCCATCGTATTTTGGTGTCTACGTAGTATGCAGGTACCTACGTACACATCACACCTCCAGTCCTCCATCCCAGCATCACCGGTCCCCGAACAGTACTTCGCGTCCGTCTCTCGGGAGATTTGCGCGAATCAATGAATCAACTCTACGACGAAAATGAAAGTTCACCGTGACTATTATTAATGTCGACTACTGTTTTGCCCCCGGTGGCCAAATACCGTACATACAGATTTCTTACATATACTCACACTTATACGTACGTATCAAGTACCGAGTATGAAATACGATGAAAAGTAAACATATAATAATATAGGATATAACGTATACGAGCTGTTTGCCAAATACGTATGGTATATAAAAACGCCGTAATAAAATGAAATTACAAAAAGGTGTTAAAGTCGAATGACTATATGGTATTGTATACACGTAGGTAATCTAGGTATCTACGAATACGACGTTTTTACTTCGATGGGCGACGTAGACAGCTTCCGCATCTACAATGTGTCGCCGATGCAGATGATGTGCGAATACAAATCACGTCCTGAGACCAAATTCTACCAAATTAATTAATGGTCGGTTTTCTGAAAAAATAATTTACGGTTTTTCTCGAAATTTTATTTTCAAATTAGAAAATATAAAAATAAAAAATAAGCTGGTGAATAAAATGTGAAGATAACGAAATGGGAACGAAACGGTAATGAAATGGAAAACAGAATTCAACTAGATAATAGAATGTTATCCTAAAAAATTGTCGTTTTTTTCAGCATGCATAATTTTTTTCCAAAAAAGCTTATCGATTTTTTTTAAAAATCATAAAGTGTAACTTTTGAAAAAAAAATAGCATTAAAAACAAAATAACCTTAGGGGTCACATATACCATGGTAAATTTAGAATATTTCACCAGTAATTTACGAAATATTGACAGAATTGGACACTAATGCAAAATTTCAGTTGTTTTGACTAACATATTTAAAATATTTTTCCGATTTAAAATTTTTTTAATAAGTTAATGTTGTAAAATTTCATCAACTTTTTCAAAATTAGTCGACTTTTTTCGTGAAAATTTATTGTATTTTTTTTCAAAAATTCGCCTCTTGTTAGAAAATAATTTTAGTTGATGGACTCTTTGACATTAGGTAAAATTAAAATTTCATCAGTTATGCCCTACATTTTCTTCAAACGTCAATATTGGTCTCTGATCAGTTCTTGGAAAAAATACCCCCTCTCTCCCTTCCCATAATAATAACACAGGTCAACCCGATTTTTGTGGCTGGGTTCCGATTGCCAAATTTTGGTTGCTTTTATGTAACTAATGTACGAAAAAATAATTTTTTGACCAAAAAGTTTGATTTGGGGAGGGGGGAGGGAGGATCGAAAAATAAGGGTTTTCGAGAACAATAAGCACGGGCCTGAGAAAAAAAATGCAAAAAATTTTTTGGCCTAGTTTTATAGGAAATTTTATGGCGAATCAAGTGGAACAAACCATAGACTGCTCTCATTTTAAAAAAAAGGTCGAGCTTAAAGTTTCTTAAATTCTGTGAAAAAAATTCCAATTTTTTGTGCCTTGCCTACCAAAAAGTGACATTTCTGAGCAAACTAAACGTCCTGCGACAAAAATTATAAGGACAAAAATTGTAGAGAATTAAATTTTCTATCTGGTAGAAGCAGTAAGATTTTTCTGGGAGGCATAATTTTCAAGATATTTTCAAGTAAAATTGAATATTAGTGGAGGCAATTGGGGAAAAAATTATAAATAAATCGATTTTTGGCAGCCAAAAGTTACTAAAAGTTCAACATTACTCAAAAATATCTTAAAAACTGTAACTTTCAGAAAAATCTAACCGTTTTCACCAGATAGAAAATTGCATTCTCTACAACTTTGATTCTCATCATTTTTGTCGTAGGATGCTAGTTCGCTCAGAAATGTCACTTTTTGGTAGGCAAGGCACAAACAAATGAGACTTTTTCACAGAATTTAGGAAAATTTAAGCTGTAATTTTTTTTTCTAAATGAGATAGAGGTCTGTGGCTTGTTTCATTTGATTCACCGAAAAATTTCCTATAAGACTAGGCCAAAAAATGATTTTTTAAAATTCAAGCTCGTGTTTATTGTTCTTGAAAAACATTGTGTTTCGACACCCCCCCCCCTCCCAAGCAAACTTTGAAAGCCACGAATGAGTATGTTGGTGTAAGGTGTATTTCGATGCCTGGAATCAGAAATTAGGCATTACAATATTGAAACAAAGAACAAACAATTTTTTGTCAACTAGTGTAATCAAAACAACAAATTACTTTTTGGGGGAAAAAACTAGACTTCATTAAAATAATGTTTGAATGAAAATTTCATTCAATTTGGTCAACTATACTGGATTCATCGAGCGCAAATGTATATTTTAGGGCTTTTGAAGGAAAACTGTAAGAATTGTATTCGTTCAAAAATGATGCCTTGATATCAAGAAAAGAAATTTGACCAAAAATTCTAAAAAGTCAATTTATTTGAAGACTGTATTGTTTTCAAGTGTCCCAAAAAGGGCTCCAACTTGAAAATTTTGAATATTTTTGATTTCCTGTTTTCAAAATTTCCACATTTTTGGGGATTTAGGGTCTTCTAGGGGCACTAAGAGACATAATATGGCCTTCAAACAAACTTTTTCGAATTCACGATGAAATTTTTCATCAGAATCTGTAATAAAAAGGTTGAAAACTTTTGGAGGCCATTTGTGAAACACTTGAGGGACAAAATCCGTCTTTCGAACTTATTTTTTCAGCCTTCAATAAATTTCCAAGGAAATGAAAAATAACGAAAATAATTTCGGTCAACTTGACCTATAATTTTAATACCAGGGCACATTTTATTTTCATATCGAATATTTACTTCGAGTGAATTTCACCTCATCCCCATCCGGACAGCTTGCAATCACATGTATTCAATTATTCATCTCTGGAAAAATATATGACCTCGATTCGAAAACTCAAATAAGCCACAGAACAGAAAAAAAACGATAAATTACAATTTTTCAATATTTTCCACCTTCCAACTTCCTCTAGCGATATCACTCTTCGCTGCCAATTTCTTACACCTTATTAATTCACCGCAAATGAAGAACGGAATTTTTCACCCTCCTTCCCCTCATCTTACCACTGTTAACCAACATAGCACCTGAATATCGAACCGAAACACAAAATATTTATTAAGAGCCCATCTCCACTCGCCATACACCACCACACGATCGTCGTCGCGTAATACGTAGACGTACCGCACCCACATAGCAAACAACTTGTCTATCAAGCACGAATACGATTACGATTAAAAATAAACGGTAAGTAAATTAAAAATTCAATGTAACGAGGTATTTTCATATAAATTCGATAAGTGTAGGCCAAACTTCTGTCAAAACTTTACAAGAAATCCGACCACGACGATGTATTTGTAGTACCAGCAAAAGCAGCCAGCGTAATGCGAGAATATAAAACACGACGCATTAAACGTCAAGCAGCTCATTTGTTTTGATTTCTCAAAATACAAGCATAACCCAAACTATGCATTAAAAAGAGAAATACCAGGCCGGCAAAAAATTACAACCTTACTAATCCTCGTTATAAAATCATAAAAACTGACTAAACATGTTACAATGTTGCACATTTCATTTATTCACCTTCGTATTAGCGCTACACCTAAGTAGGTTTACACCGGACGCGATTTTCACAAAGTGATAACGATTTTACGAAACTTATAAAATGTATGCAAAAAATCATAAGAGAAGGAAAGACTTCGCTGCGTGAGTCTTGGAAGAAATACTTGTTTTCGATAATTAATTATACGCTAATCGAGGACAAAAAATGTCTGACGAATAAATCCCCGAGCCTTCTTTACTGGCATTTTCTATAGAAAAAAAAAAATCTACCTCGTACCTGCAGCAGATAATTTCATTCTTTACCACGCGGTAGTCAGTTCGATTGAAAATTTATAATTCACCTGAATTAAATCACCTTCAATTCCAACGATAAAAATAATTCCCCGATACGAATACATCGACAGAATTAACTCGATACACAGACTGCTTGAAATATGTTCGGGAAAAAAATATTCGATTCGTGACCATCGTTAAATCCATTGATAAAATTGCTTTCTTCACCCCGAATCGAGTTCAATCCGACAATCGTGCCGTTTAAATCTTAATCTTTTACATATTTCTGGTGGCTATTTAAACACTACCACGTGAACTTGATCGTGGTACCTTCTCGTGTCACGGTTCTTACAAAAAAGGCGTTCTTTTCCGAGAAATCGCTCAAAGGTTGGATATTTCATGACTCCAACTAGTCGATGACTAGCTTTCCTCTTGTATGGTTAAGAACAAACGCGTGTGCCACAAAACGTACGCAGTGTCTAATTTTCACAACTCGCACGAATGTAAATGAACGATTATAAATTATCAAGATGTTAAAGTTTGCTCTCTTCAAATATTCCTCTGTGTGTTTTATCGCAGCAGCACCCCGGAAAGGGGTAAATTTTTTTCCCCGGGGAAATAAAATGTTCGGTGTTTAAAAATTTTTTCCTACTTTGGGGTATTTAACTTTCCCTTTTACCCCGCCGCTTATTCCAATTTTCCCCTTGGGTAAAGGCCCCCTGTACTTTTAATTTCCCCAATGAATGCGAGTTCCCCGGAGAAACATTGAGCTTGATTTAATCTTCGAGATGCGAAAAAACCATCATTTTGGTAGCCGTTTTTTCCCTTTTCATAAGAACAATAAATCGTCGTTTTAACTCAATCACTGATTTAAAATTTTCCCGTTATTTTTTCCAAACGGGGAAAGTTTTTTCGAGGTAGTTCTTTTCCGAACACCCGGGGGAAAGAGGAGGAAAATTTGTACGAATATGGAAGGGGAAAAAAGGGTTTTCGAAAAATAATTCTTTTAATTTCTTAAAAAATTTGGACGAAATTATTATGAAATTTTATCTAATCGAAGTTTTAAAGAATTAAACATCGATTTTGATACCACAGTACGTTCAGAAAATTCTGAACTGCGCTTTCCATTTTTCAACCAGCGAAAATAGTGAAATGGTTTTTGCAGTTTTAGATTTCTCCTAATTAATCGCGATTTTTTTTGCCTTATCTACAGGGTGTTCAAAAAATCACAAAGTGTGTTTTTTTCTCTTCAAAAATCCAAATATTTAAATAGAAAGAAAGTTTTTAAATTCGGTCGACAAACATTAAAAATCAAGGTGAGAAACATAAATTTTTTTAGAAACCGATACAACAGTTTCACAAAAAATATATTTTCAAAAGAAAGTTGTAGAGCACTAAAAATCAATAATTTTTCGCCCAAAATTTTTTCTCTACCTATTACTGGAAAAAAACAATTTATTCCTGAAGTTTGAATACATTTTTTACTACTACTCAACTAGAAGATGCAAAAAATTATCAATTTTCAATCCCCTGCAACTTTTGTTTCTATTTTTTTTAATATCGCGATTTAATTTGTAAACTATTTTTTAATGCGCCCCAGGGTGAAAAATAAAGTGAAAAAGATACCTAGATTAATGATAGGAAGAAAGGTTCGAATAAACATTGTAAAGTATGTACAAAAAATTTTGTCGTTCCTTAATTGCAACGTGGAAAAGCCATTTTTGAAAAAAAAAAAGGAAATCGATTAGAAATTGGTTGAAACCCAATGAACAAATTTTAAAAATGTATGCTTCATAAGAATTATCTCAGTTTTTATTAGTTCAGACTGAATTGAAACATTCTCTCTCCAACAGAATTCCCCCCCCCCCCCCCCAAAAAAAAAAAAATTGTACCGTGTTTTTTAAGGACACTTTCTAGGCACAGAAAACTTCCTGAACAAACGTAACATATTCAGAGGATATTTTTTTTAAAAGAGAATATTTTTCTGAAAAATTTGATTCTAAAATTTTATAAGTTCTTCATTTAGATACCTATCATTGGGCATAATTTTTTTGAAATTTCTAGAAAAACTGAGCACGAAAAACTGCTGAAAATGATCTCGTATTGTCAAAAATATAATCACTACACAACTTCGATTCGAAAAAATTTTAAATTTCAAATTTTTTTAAAAATTTATTAAAAGTTACTCCTGATGAGATAGTCAAAACGGCTTTGGACCAAAATTTGTTCGGAAGTCGAAAAAATGGGATTTTTTCTTTTCATTTTCAGGAACCTCTCAAGAATGAAATTTTTGAAATGAATCAGTATTGGAGACGTGTTTTGCGATAACATGCCATATGTGGAAAAAATCTATTTCGATTTTTTTGGCTCATTGGATAGAGTCATCTTTTACATTTTAAAGGAAAAAAAAATCTCCGAGAAAGGTTGAGATCTCTTCACACAATTATTGAATTTTGAAGTTTGTGTTTTTGCATCGCAGAAAAACCCAAAATTTGGAGAAAATGAGCTTTAAAGCTCATGTACCACTTTTTCACTTCTATGCATATATCGATTATCAAGGTAATGACATCTTTTTTCTTCTTTTTTGGGTCACTCTACACCCCTACAACCACATTTTCCTTTTCCAACTTTTTTTTTGTTCAAAAGTTTAAAAAAACACTATTCAATGAGCTAAAAAAGTCAAAATCGATTTAGGAGTTTTTGAACAAGGAAACGATGTCTCTCAGACTTCAATGCAATGTCATTTGATAGATTAGGGTTCATAATATACGAAATCGTAAAAAAAAACACAATTTTTTCGATCCAATAATTCGATGTTTTGCCTCTCCTACAAAAAATATCATAAATGGTATGTTATCGCAAAGACGTCATATTTGCAGAAAACATCTGAAAATCATCTGTAGAACAAATTTTTCAAACATTAATTTGCCATTTTTAATTTCTTCACTAATTCATACAAAATGTCTACAAATAATGGCTCAATTCTCACTTTTTGAATTTTATAAAAATCTATAACCTTTGACCTTATTTTTGAATTTTCATTTTGGACTGAAAAAATTGTACTTTTGATTCAGAAAAATTAAATGATTAAACTTTTTTGAACTTTTTAATGAAAAATTCTGAACTGCCCCTATAAGTAGGTATAATACTTGAAATGAATTGAATATTTGAAGAGGTTTCAATAATTTCAAAATTCCGACATTTATGATTGCAAAAAGATATTTTTAGAACCACTAAAAAAACTAAACCTAAAATCTCCAAAAATGATCTCATTTGAGAAAAAATCGGATCCCTACATCGTCACTTAAATTCAAAATGTACTAAAAATTTTACCTGCAAGTCTTAAATTTTTATAATTAATTTTTTTTCTGAAATTCGAATCATAACAAATGATAAGTAAATTAAATATTTTCAAAAATGGGGGTATTATTTTCAACATGTTCTGAGGACCATGGTCCGAATTTAACAACTGAGTAACTCTCCTGTAATATCCATTTACTTCGCTCACGGTCAACAAAACGTTTCTGTAATAAACCTTCCAAAGCAGATCCTTTTTACAACTTCATTGTTCGCACACCGAAATAAAAATCAAACCATCGACACGTCATTCGTTTTACACCAAGGGTACATTTTTTCATCCGTAAGTGCATCATTTAATTAGTAATCAGACGATAATTTATGGAAATCACCAACACGTATCCGCATTACGTAGTCCACCGTTCAGATTTGGAATAAAAACGAAACAGGTAACGTTAGTAATTTTCTACTCACCAAGTCCCGACGAGAATTATTATTTTCACTAAAAAAAATTAATAATTCATGTTTCGGTTCCAAACTGTACCTTCTTTTCCATTTTTTTTTTTTTCTTCTCAAAACAGACGTACACTTGTAAGAAAATGATATTTCTAGCATTGTATTGAATTCTTTATACAATTAAAAAAACTTATATTGGACTCCGGGAGAAAAAAAAAAGGGTTCACATCGTTAAAAAATACTTTCTAGGGTTACGTATTCGTGAGAACCTCACGATTACGATTAGATTCTGAATCAACAATCAAATCAAAATTTGCTCCACGAAAAAATTACTCGAAATTCTTCACTTGGACGATATCTCGTTTAAAATGACAAACGTATGGTTGTATTCTTTGAACATCTTCGTGTACTGTGGCATGTTTTTGAAACGTTTAACCGACTCCGAAAGATGGTTATCGCAAAGACAGGGAAAAAAGGTATTCCGGGCAGACTGGCTGCGCTTTGAAGGACGCTAACCGATTGAATCATTTATTAAGTCAAAATTTCACCAAAGACGACACACCGTAGAAAAAAGTAGAAAAGGTGTACTATAAAACCGTATTCTCCATTTATTCAGAATGAAATTGCATACGTTCAAAGTTTCACGTTGTAATATCTATCTGAAAAGGTATGAGAAACGAGGTAAATAAAATAGCAATTGTGTGTGTGATTTGAAATGTCGTTGCGAAGATACGACGAGTATGAAACGTTAATATGTACGTCTGTTGTATGGAAAAAAGAGACTCGGAGACCGTAATCGGTAAATTTCAAACGATCGAAAAAGAAGAAAAAACGGATTTTAGACGGATATTTTTTTATTTCCGTTTTGTGCATGATAGATTTATGAAATTATATTGTATCTGTGTTTTGAAATTGCTTCGAGTAGTGTATCGTACGATGATGTATTTTTTTCCACCCTCGAGAAGATGGAAGTGGATCGTGATAAGAGAGAGGTTTTTCACGATTCGATCGATCAAACTGAATTTGAAAAAATATTGCTGAATAAAAAAAGGTCCTAAAGGGCTCTCTTTACCAGATATGATGGTGAAATTGGCCTAAGCTACGACTTTTACTCAAAATCCTCAAAATGATGTGCCACGATCCACGATATTAAAAAAATTGAAAGAAAATGTTGACCCCTCACCCTTTTTTTTAGAATTATGACCATTTTATCGCATTTTTTTCAGGAATTCCTAATTTCAAAACAAAAAATTATCTGTTTTTTTTGTATAAAATTACATCATGATAAATTTTTTACCAATTTCGGTACACTACTTTCCTTATTTCGGCCATTTGAAGTTGTCATATGTCAACACAACCATATAAGCAAAGAAGGGTCACTTTAGAAAAATTACTAGAAATTCGTCTTTTTTACGTGAAATTTCCCTGAGTAATTGGTTGTAGTCGTTTTTTTCGAACTAAGGGCCAAAAACTGCGAAAAAATGTAAAAAAATGTAGTTATTTTAGTTTTTCTTTTGTGCTGAAAAAATTAAATTTCAGCAAAAAGAAATTTGAAAAATAAAATACATATTTTCATATTTACCTCTTCCCTCTCTTCTCCACGCCATTTCACTCCAATTTATATATTTCATGCCATCGCAAAAATTGTTTTTTCCCAGTTCATTAGACAAGGGTAGTTTTTAGATAAGTTGGTAGTTTTAAGATAAGTTAGTCGTTTTTGCAAATTGTTTAATCTGAAGTAATGTAGTTTTTGGTTTGAAATCCACCATACGAATTTTGAGCCTCCGAGGACCACTGATATTGAAAAAATTATGGGTTTTCAAAGTCGGCTCATTTTTGAAAAATGTATTTTTTAAAACGCTTGACCTCCAATCCCCTCCCCTCTTATTGAAAATCATCAATAAATCCGATTTCGCAGAATTAAAAATATAAAATTTTTTTCAACAGATCGATTTTTGAAAAAAGTTTCTGCAGTAAAATTTCCAAAATCAATCAATTATCAATTTTTCGAATTTCTAGCAAAATTTTTCCCACAATTTTGCTCCTAAAAATCAAATTCACGTGCTTCAAATCGACAGATTTCACTCAAGGCACTGCAAAATTTCGGCTTGCACCACCAAATAGAGAATCAATGAGGACAGGGAGAGGGTACACACGAAGAAAGATAGCAGGTAATTTTTTTTTAAATCAATCATTCTGCTGAAATGGGTCAATTTATTGATACCGAGCACAGCAAAGATGAAAATTTAAGCAAAAAAGGTCAAACAAAAGCTGAAACTCCATCATCTTTTCTATCATTTTCCATTATTAAAAAGAAAATAACTTGTAACTCATTATGTAAATCTGATTATTTCAACTAATTCAATATAAAAAAATAAATCAAGTATGCCAAGAAAATGAAGTGAAAAAATTTCAAACTTTATTCTCAGTTTTAACCAAATTTTGTATTTTTCATAATTTCGAACTCATACACGAAATTTCATACTTTTTTCAGATTTTTAGAATTTTTAAACTTAGTAGATACCGTTTACCTACAAATAAAACTCCTGAAACTATTTCAATTACTTATCGAAAAAATACCAATCGACAATTTTTCAACCCTTCGATCAGCACTAATACATATACAAATATCAATCGTAGATTTACACAGAATTTCAAAATCCCACCTCGTGGACTATAGGGGGATTTTTACAGTTTATGAAGGGGAGAGTTGAGAGGTCAAAAATTTTTAAAAAACTAATTTTTTTCAAAAATCAGCTCACTTAGTGGACCTTTAATTTCACTATCAGTGGTCCTAGCAGATTGAAAATTTGTAGGAGGGGGGGGGGGTCACCTCGGAGACTACGACAAGAACGAAAAAACATGTCTCATGTCTGAAAATTACTTAAACCCAACACAGTAGAAAAAGGTCAGTTTTTGCGAAAACATGAAATATTTATAAACGGGAGCAAAATGGGAAGGGAAAAAGGAAGATATGAAATTATTTACATATAATTTTTTTTACATATATTATCTTTTACTGAAATTCTTCAATTATTTATCATCACAAAAAAAGGTAAAACAACGACATTTTTTCGCAATTTTTGGGCCTTCATTCGAAGTAACGGTCAAACTCAAATACACAGGGAAATTCTACGCAAAAAACGTATTTCTCAATAATTTTTTCCCTGCGGTTTTTTCTGCTTTTATAGTGTTCTTCACATTTAAAAACTTCAAATGTTCGAAAAAAAGTAAAAATGTGCACCAAACTTGAAAAAAAATCAACATAAATACACCTCTATGAAATATAATTTTGTGTGAAAGAACAAAAAATTTCCTTAATTTTTTTTCAAGATGAAAATTTCAAAAATAAGTAACAAAATGGCTATATTTCAGAAAGGGAGGAGGGAACCAATTTTTTTTTATCGAGTAGCATCACACAAGGGGTTCAGAATGAAAATCAGAGCTGGGGTCAATTTCGTCATCTTATCCTGCTACACCCTTATAGCAATTTTTCAGACTCGAGCACCAAAATTGTCAGAATCTATCTTTGACATTTTCAACACTGAATGAACGAAAAACCAAAATAACACCCTGGACACATCGAGATTTAAAATAAACAGTGATGCAAGCATCACAAACTTTCCGGACAGGTGTAAAAAAAATCAACGAGCGAAAAACGTAGGTACCTACTTGTCTGAATTTTGCCCATGAAAAAAAAAATTAACTAAATCAATTTCGTGTATCATTATGTTTGCCGGGAAAAAATATCAGTTATCTTGAAAGAAAAAGACAAAAATGCTGACGCGGGATACAAATGTTTCTCACTAAATACGTTTCTCCATCGATAAGGAGAGGAATTATTATCGCGTTTTAGATTACGATTACATGCAATGTAACGCGGCAAATGACCAAACTCAAAGATTTTTGCATTAAATTGCTTGTAAAATTTTTTCTACTGAACCAATCGATCTGAAATTTTGGCGTAGCCTTCCTTTGTTCAAACCTCAACTCCCATTTTAATTTCAACGAAATTTATCAATTAGGACGGGCGTAATCGTGTTCACAGACACTTTTTTGTCCCACATACATACATACATACATACATACATACATACATACATACATACACACATACATACGGAACATCACCTGGAAAATGGTCAAAACAAACTTGTACAAAATCAGATTTTGTCTAAACTCAATATTGGCGAAAACGAATTTCGACCCGAAAACAATACTTTCCTTACAACGCTTCGCGCTGTCCGGAAAGTAAAAATTATACAAACAGAATCGACATTCGACACCGAAATCCACACTCACACATACGAACACTCCAGCAATGCATTTCTTCGAAACTCTACAATAAGCACTTTTTTTCGATAGACCTACTTCTCATCCACCCTTCGATCCCTTTCAATCACAAAACGACACCGAAATAATGAAGATTGACGCTGAAGAATTAAACAATCCTCACTTCATTTCGCAGCAGGTATATTCTCGTATGTTATCGCTACGAACAATTCACCCAAAGAATTTCGGACTTCTCTACTGCCAGGAACCGAGACACCGAGCAAATAAATGAATCACTCGCTTTTTCCTCTAGATAATAAAACTACGGTCAAGTAAAATGCGACCACTCGATCTTTCGAACAAAGAAACATTGAAATACCTGCCGTTAACCGCCGATGAGTCTTGGATGCACCGAAGACCTAATACCGATCACACGTGAAACTTGTTGAGAAACGAACGCGAACACGAAATTATTCCAAGACTGACCAACGTATAATTTAATTATATTTCATAATCGAATTGTACCGATAGATTTTTTTACAACATTCGAACGTTATTTTCAAGAGCAAATTTCAGATGCAACGAAATAATAACAATGGCTCCGTATTTTCAAACACAACACAGACACACGACACGCACCATGTGATACATCAAAATCGACACACACGAAACGAACTGACGCCATTACACGATCGAAATTAAGCATTTAAATAACGTATTTTCGTTCTTACCTGATCATTTATATATTTCTGGTTAATATTCTTCGTTGGAATGTAAGTAGAATCACACACAATATTTTTTCTCCTCATAAACCGCACTGATAAAGCAAAAGCATCATAAACGATGAATCGCGATCACATAGTGATTTCCAACCAAACACTGAATTAACCGGCGAGTAAAATATCTACGTTAAATTAATAATTAATTTAGTAAACAATTTCACTCAACACTCGCGTATTAATAATATATTAATTAAATAAGTATAAATTAGCATGAATATAACGCCGGTAACAAGAACACGTTTCGCGCAATATTAGTACACCACATACTCGAACAACGAAAACCACGCTACTGACGAACGTGAGTGAATTCATAACAAACTAACGAACTCGTAGGTGACGAACGTGGCGCCATCTTGATCAACTGTTTTTTGCGTAACTATGAACTAACGCTGATGAGGTGAAGTGTGATTTTTACGAAACTAACGAAACTTCGTGTTTTAAATTTTATTATTATTTTTTTATTATTTATCTTCTACGTTTAAAATAATTACCTGCATTCTGCATTGCTTTGATCTTTACGATTCATAATAATATTTAGAGTAGAATGAATCCGATTTGAGGATTTATGATTTATTAACGCATAATTGTGCATATTTTCGTTTTTGCGCGTATATTTTGTCATATTGTACAGTCATTTTTCACAATTTTTAGAATATATTGATATTCTACATTTTTTGTCAAAATCTATTTTTCAGACTATTCTTTATAAAACAAAGAAATGAAAAAAGTTTATAAAAGTCGAGAAATGTCAAAAAAAATTCAATTATGTGATTCTGGATGCTAAAACCATTCTTAGAAAGTAGTTTTGGATTTTGGATCCTTTAGAAGGAGTAAAATCAGGGGAAAACTTAAAAACCAATCCAATATATACCTAATTTTTCCGAGCTTTTGAGGCTGGGACGATTTTTGAGGTGAATTTCCATCCCAAAAATCATCTGACGATTTTTCAGAACTTTTGAGACTAGGATGACTTTTGAAATGAAAATCATGCCCACAAATTATCCCACGCTTTTCTCGGAAGTAAGATTACTTTTACGATGAAAATTAATTTCACAAATCATCTCCCGACTTTTCCGAAGTTTTGAGGCTGGGATGATTTTTGTGGTGAAATCAATCTTTCAGATCATCCGATGATGTTCAGAGTTTTTGAAACTGAAATGATTGTGGAGATGAAAATAATATTCACTATAATTATCCCACGAATTTTCCGAGATTTTGAGGATGAGGTGATTTTTGAAATAAATTTTCAACCCTAAAAAATCATACCATGCACAAAAAATCGACGTAGGATTATAAATTTTTTAAGTTATTTTTTTCGCAATTAATTGTAATTTTTTCTGAAATTTTTGTCATTTTTATGTGAGTATGAAAGGTGTAAAATGCGTAGAAATGTTCAAAACCCAAAAAATGAGGTTGGGATGATTTTTTTTGAGCTTTTGAGGCTAGAAGGATGATTTTTGGATGAAAATCATTTTCACAATAATCATTCCACAACATTTCCGAGCTTTTGAGGCTGGGATGATTTTTGGGATGAAGATGATTTTTGACATGTACATTAGGGTGGATCGCGAAAAAAAACATACCTCGGATTTGGACCAAATTTGGTGGAGTGGGTCTCCTAGATATGGAGACCTCCCAAAAAATTTTTGAGCCCCCCAGGTGCACGTGAGAGGGAGCAGGGGGTGGTCAAAGTGCACCTATTTTTGAAAAAATCGCTGTTTTTTGTGTTTTTCCAGTCACTCAAAAGTCGTGCGAGAAGCCTTCGTAGCACTTAAAAGGTGCGATTTGAGTTTCTACATCTCCCTAAACCATCGTCATCCTCCTTCGATCAAAACTCAGACGGCTACCAGGGGGTCGAAAAGTTGCAGATCGCAAAATTCAAGTAACATTTCGAGCAAAAAATGACGAATTTTCAGGGAAGAAATGGCCAAATGAAAAAAACAATTCGAAATTCGCGTTCAGCAGGTCAAAATACCCCGATAAACACACTTTTCGCGATAATTTTACTTCAAGTCTGAAAATTCATTTTTTCATGATAAAATTCACTTTTTTTTACTGCTTTTTCATTATGAAAAAATGAATTTTCAGACTTGAAGTAAAATTATCGCGAAAAGTGTGTTTATCGGGGTATTTTGACCTGCTGAACACGAATTTCGAATTGTTTTTTTCATTTGGCCATTTCTTCCCTGAAAATGCGCCATTTTTTGCTCGAAATGTTACTTGAATTTTGTGATCTGCAACTTTTCGATCCCCTGGTAGCCGTCTGAGTTTTGATCGAAGGAGGATGGCGAGGGTTTAGGGAGATGTAGAAACTCAAATCGCACCTTTTAAGTGCTACGAAGGCTTCTCGCACGACTTTTGAGTGACTGAAAAACACAAAAAACAGCGATTTTTTCAAAAATAGGTGCACTTTGACCACCCCCTGCTTCCTCCCACGTGCACCTGGGGGGCTCAAATTTTTTTTGGAAGGTCTCCATATCTAGGAGACCCACTCCACCAAATTTGGTCCAAATCCGAGGTATGTTTTTTTTCGCGATCCACCCTAATGTACATATATGTCTTAGGCGGGGGGGGGGGGGATATTTCGAAATGGGTAACGTTTTTGTGTAACGTAATGACATTATGTTGAACTTGAAAAAAGTTGGAAAAATATTGATGATGGCTGACATATTATTAGATTTGAGAAAACAACTTAAATTTTGAGTAATCAATAGAATGACATTTTGTAAGACTTTTGAAAACGGAAAAAGTTACGTGAATTAAATTGATTTTGTATATCTTTTTTTCAGTATTGCCAAATATGATTTTGAAACAGCGATGACTTTGATGTTTAAATTTGTATTGTTGGCAACACTGCTTGCTTAAATTAGAATTTCTAATGTAAAAATGTTGAAATTATGATTAAAAGTTTCTAAACTTTATTTGAAAAAAAGTGGATTGAAATCGCAATATTGGCCACATTGTCGCTCTAAATTGTTTTACATCACATTTGAATATGGTCCCAGTCGTCATTTAAAAAACCACCAAAAAAGATGAAAAATCTGCAGAAATACGTTTTATTCTCTCATATATGAGTCAATATAACAAGATTAATAACACCTTGTAACCAATTTTTTTTTGAATATATTTTATTGGACTATTATGGAGATTTTGAAATTTTGAACCCCATTGGTAAAGTGGGGGCTCAGGTCACGGACCTCAATTTTTTTACAGCTTTTTGACGTCCTTTCACCATTTTTTTCACTATAGCCACCTCCCAACTTTTCAAAAAGAAAGAAAAAAAAAAGGTCAAAGACTACCCATCTTAATTGGTACCAACTTGTGTCATTCATGATTAAATCAAAGTTGCTGGATTCGAATTTGGTCAATTTAATCCAAGTAGTTATTTAAAAAAACGATCGATTGATCAAAATTTATGAAATTGGTTGAAATGGAAAAAACTAGAAAATTAAATGGTACCAAACTGAATGAGTCGTTAATTAAAACATAGATATTTGTGATTAAATCTCTGTATATGGAAAAGCGAGTAGTTGAAGTTGAACGCAATCTTGTTTTATCAGGATTAATTATTTTCTAGAATAATATTTTAATCGATGTTTCGGATTCTAAAACATTTGTAAAACATTCGCGTATAATGTGATAAATGAAATCCATTTTACTTGAAGAACATTCAGTATTCAACGCATTTGCATGTTGGTGAAGTGACAGATAAAGTACCTGTAAGAGATGATTTGGTATGAACCATTGATGTTATATTTGATGGGCTCAAGTAGGACATCTTTACCTATCCCGACGAACAACCAGGAATCAAGCACGATAACGTCAGTTTGTTCGCCATTTAATTATGTTAGTTACGAAAGATTTCCTAATGCTGCATCCATCCTGAACACAAACCGAAGAAAGCGGAGTCTAGGCGCTGCGGTAAGTAACACCATGTTTTAAAAATTCTCAAATTGGGTAAAAGTGACTGAAATTACACAAACGCCTCTACTCTTTGTTTTGTTGATTTTCGTGATAAGTTCTGGTGCCTCCAGGGTGGGTTTTTTCCGTTTTTGGTACATTTTAAAATTTCAATCTCAAAATCACAGAAAAAAAAACTTATAATTATTGGGCAAAATACCAAACTTGCGAGGTTCCACTGACTCCTCACGGCCACTTTCATTATATATAAAAATATATATGCTCAACACCCTTTTCGCGATAGTTTTAATCAAAGTGGTAAAATTCACTTCACTGATACATAAAACTGGTTCCAGCTTAACCTCTGATAAGTACACTTTGTCACTCAAAAATTTGCTAGTTTTATTAATTTTTCATGTTTTTATGAAACGAAAGGCCTTGCTGCCAGTGAACCCGCCAACGCCGTCCTCAAAGACCATGCCCCCCAGGTTTTCTTCGCCCTTCACAAATGTATTGGCCACACAGGCGGTAAGCACTTATTCACAGATTTCAATTTTCTACATAGTAATATGTATTTCAGGTTTATGATTCAAACAAGCCGATCTTTGTAAGTATAATTGAAGAAATGTCTACATTAGGCCAAAGGGTCTGGCCATATGAGAGGTGAATTTTTTTTTTTAGCAGATGTTTCAAATTTTGAGTATCGTAGTCCAAGTCCACCCCCATCCACCCTTCTTTCCGGGTCGATGATAAAGTATCCAAAAATTATGAAAAAAATGGGAGCTATATTTCCTCTGAAATGAAATTTTTGAGGACAGTCTACATTAGGTTATGGCCTTTAAAATGCGTACAAAGGGTCTGGCTATATAAGGGGTGAAATCGGCCCACTCTTTGATTTCTGATCTAACCTTCTCAGGTGGTGCGCCATTGTAAAAAGATCCAGAGATATTTTTAACCCACAACTCTTCTCTCCTTTGGAGTTATGGCCATTTCATTGCCTGATTTTCAAGAATATTTAATATCAGAAACTTTCTATTCTTTGGCACGCAGTTACATCTTATAGAGATGTATTTACGATGATTTTTTCAACAATTTTGGTGCACACCCTCACACTTTTTTGACAATTTGACTTTTTCAAACATAAAAATCAACACATACGCGAAAAACAACCACTTTTTAAAAAATACCCCATAAACGTGTTTTTTAACATAGATTCAAGTGAAGTGTTCAGTTTTGGCGAGTTTGCTACAGCAACAACCGAAAATATGCGAAAAACTGTACAGCCACACAGAAATTGAAATTTTTCAACTCTGAGAATTTCCCACTGAAAAAAAATTCACGATGATGTTGGAAATTTTTCGTGCAATTTTTAAAAAATCTTCCAAATTTTTGAGGGTTCTTTAATTTTGAAAATTTATTCATCCAGTCACAAATCAATGTTCGAATTTTTTGACTTAAATTTTTGGTCGACTTTTGCTATTTTCAATTTTTTGGGTTACAGATGATCTAAAATTTCAGGACTTTATTATTTTTGAATTAAACTTACCTATTGCATTTCATTGTAGGCGATAGATTTTGCAGTGAGTCTACTAAATGAGCTGGAAAACGTGAATTCAAGTATGAAACTGTCCTTTGCTCAGTTGAAATGGTTGAATTATGCCGCTTTAGTGCAGGAAGATTTGGTAAGAATCATTTAATGAATCAAAGGTATACAGTATTTCTCACTTATTTTTATAAAAATTTGTTTAGAAGCGTGAACGTCAACTTCGATTGTATTTCCAATCTTTGCTTAATTTTAATGAAATCATCGATAAATTATTTGAAAACTGCTGGCCCAAATGGTCTCCAAACAAACCACCTCAAAGTAAATATACGGATGATGACTGGAACCTGCTTTTATCGAATGTTGAAAATGAGGAAATATTAGAGTTGAGAAAGTTTTTAAAAAAAGCTAACATCGATGTGAACACATACATCGCGTGTGTAAAGAAGATACTGCTTTTGCATCATGGAAGCGTCCATGGGAAGCGATTGAATGAGGTGGAAAGGGTGGAAGCATATCAAGTAATGAAAACTATTACTCTAAATGAAACGGCATTCGTCGCACATACTTTACTGTTTGGTATGGGCCAACTGAATCTTGCAAAAGGAAAACATCAACCGGAGGACAAATTGTTGGAAACTGATGTAATTACAACTGCAAACGGTATGCATATTCAAGATTTCTATACAATTACCTATATTCGCTATGAGGAGCAAAACGTCACCATCAAACGCCATTTATAAAAATACAGTAGGATCCGCTTACTTATTGTAATCGGTTTGGCCGAGTAGTTCTATGCTATTAAGCGGATTATAACAATAGGTATGCGGGATGACAATACCAGCAATTTAGGAGGTTCAAAGGGGGAAAATGGATAGAAATTCTTGAAAATATCCATTAAACGCTCAAATGACCAATTTTTCAGCAATTAAAAGGGATCTGTATTCGATCAACGGCCTCTTAACCCCACCTCTCGAATGATTTTGAAACATTTTTCAAGTGTCGATAATGATTTTACAAGAATGTCAAAAACTATTGAAAACTGATGTCAGAATACTTTGAAAGATGTAAAAATTGCATCAAAATTACCCAAAATGTGACCACAATTTGGCGAAAAATCAAAAAAATTACACATTTCGGTGTCATTTGAAAAATATTTCATAATAATAACATTTACCGGTTTCAGTCATGCTCACTCACTATATTATTAAGTTGGATTCTTTGCATGTAAAAACATGCAACGATGCAACCGTTCCGTCCCAGTCTTTTCGATAACATAAAGCGGATTATGACATTAAGCGATATTACAATAAGCAGACCCTAAAGAAAATAACCGAATATTTCATTTCAAAAATTTTAAGGTCCGATAAAAAGCTCCACAAAAGTTTAAATACTCTGAAATTTTCGACATATCACGTATTTTTACCCCAGGAATACTGTTTCGGGGTCCATTTTATTTTTTTCAAATTTTTGGAGCCCCAAGGGGGGGTGAAGGGTCAAATTTCAGAATTCCAATAATTTGGCTCAGTCTTGTTCTCTGAAATGACGAATAATACCATTCCCAAAATTTCAGAAAATCTTGTATTAAATCAATTTTGAAATACGTTTTAAATGCTATAATATTGAATATGGGAGATGGGACCTCTCTACATCGTGAATAAAATTATGAGTGACTGAAGTAGTGCAAAATTTACGATTTTTGAAACTTCGATTCTGTCCAAAAAAAAGAAATTTACCTACTTGAAATTTTTTCGTTTTGGTTTCAAGATCGATGCTACCGTTTTAGGTAAACAAACACACCTACTTTCGACCCAATCACAAAAAAAAATCGAATTGTCACAAAATGTTCGCTATCTATGCATGTACCTACTACCTACCTAACTATAGTCACGATACGTGGGCTGTACAGGTGTACTTATTTATATTGACGTTGAAATACCTACTACTTACTGATTTTTTATGTTCCACTTTTGTTTAGAGTATCGCAACCAATTCAGACTGTTAAGAATTTCGAAGTACGATAATACGGAAGAACAGCTTGGAAATGTAATTAGAAATCTTTATTATTAGTTATTTAGTGGATCAATTTTATCAATTTTACATATGAATACTTAGGTATTAGATGTGGTATACGTCTTGATTGATGAAAATTTCGCTACGAAATGCCATTCATTTCTTATGAGTGGAGATTAGAAATTACGAAATTAGGTACTAAAATCAAAATCCGACAGAAATCAAAAATATCTGTGCAACATTCCTTACTTATGACCATGGGAAATGTGAAGCCAATTTTTTTTGTTTACAAAAATCGCGTTATTGTTAGATTATTATATTCAGGCCTGTGTAGAGAGAAAAAAATGGGTATTCCTCCGGGCTCAAGATTTTTTGGGGGCCTGTAGGGGCACCCAAGGGCCCTTTTGCCCTATTCCTCTATGGACTGAGAGGTTCAATTTTTTTTTAATTTCTCACTGCACTGAGAAAAATGGAGAATGAAAAATGAATAGAAAGTGTTGCAAAAAATTATAAATTTTATTCAAAAAAAATAAATTTTATTCAAAAAAAATAAATTTTATCCAAAAAAAATAAATTTTATCCAAAAATAATAAATTTTATCAAAAAAAATAAAGTTTATCCAAAAATAATAATAACGGGGCACCATTCGCAAAATTAGCAATTTTTATCAAAAAAAATAATAAAATTTATCACGAAATTTGGTAAAGTTTATTGCATAGAAAATAAAGTTTCGTCAATTTTGCGATAAATATTATTATTTTTTGAATAAATTTTACTAGTTTTGTGAATGGTGCCTTTTTATTATTACGTTTAATAAAATTTATTTTTTATTTTTTTGAGTGTGTATAAATTATCTCATTAATTTTCGTCAACTTCCAGTTTTTTCAATTCACCCTACTCTCACATCAATTTTTAACCAAAAGTAAATCACAAATAACGATTTCTGATAAACATATTAGTGATTATAAGATGCCGAGTTTATTATGTATAGAAAATAATGACATACAGGTATTCTCGTTTCGGGTGACAATGCATTCCTGACTTATAAGAGTTTTCCAGAGGCCTATTACGTCTGGAGCAAACGGGTAAGTTGTGTGTAGTTCGATCCTTTTTTCAGTCTAAGTACGGTATCTGGATATATTAGCAATCGCAGCACTGTTTGAAAAATGATGTTGTGGGACTTATGAAGGACCCCCAAATTACTTCAAGCCCCCCTCCCTCAAAAAAAAATCGTATTAATTTTTAGAGTGTGATAATTATTTAATTATTTCAAGAACCTGATTTTTCTACGCATTTTGTCCAAGGTAAAACTTTTTACTAAAAATAATATAAGAACTGCAACAAACTTATAGTATGCATTTAATAGGTACCTAGGGGTAGATCAACATCGTTTTCACCGCTATGAGAAGCTCTCATGACGTGGACTGATGCACCCTGCAGTCTGAATCCGAAATTAGGAGAAATTTTAATCTTGAGGCGGTTTTAACCCTTAAATTCCCAAGTTCGCGGAAATGGCTGGAAAAACATTTTTTAAATATTTTCCAGTTATTATGGGTACATAGATCACAAAAATATTTTTTTCAAAATTTTCATCCCCTTAGGGATCAAATTACAGAATGTTTGCTATAGCGAACACTGCGAGTGCCCAGCAAACGTGTGATGTTCATTTATGTTCGCAATAACGGACGTTGCGAACGATGAGCAGCACAGTATTTCTTGTTTTTATTAGTCTACCATGTGGAAAAAAACTGGTTTTCAGGAGGGGAGGGGAGGAATTTTTAATTATTGGGGAGGGGGGTGTTAAAAAAGTTGAAAAATTGAATACAATTAATTGAATTTTTAACTAATGGGAGGGGGTATTTGAGAAAAACTGATTCGAACCGTGTAAGTTGAAAAAATTTAAAATGTTTATAATTTTATAATTGAAAAATTGATTGGGAAAAAATAAATTTATTGAATTTTTAATTAATAAGAAGGGTACCTATTAAAAAAAAATCGACCACAGTAATTTAAAATAAATGTAGCCTATTAATTAATTGATCGGATTTAAAACTAATGGAAGGGGTATTTAAAAAAAAAAATTGGTAATAATTGTTTAAAATTTTTGGTAAATTTCACAGGTCGAATCGATTTTTTTCAAATATAAAATTCCCATCATTTTGAACAATTCTATTCAATTTAAATCTCAGGTCGATCTTTTTTTGAATACCCTCTCCCATTAATTACCAATTCAATCAATTAATAATTTTAAAAATTTTATAAGTTACACTGATCAAATCAATTTTTTTAAAGTAATACACCCTGTCGAATCAATTTTTAATATCCCTCCCATTAATTAAATAGTCAATAAACAGTAAAACTAAATTTCGAGATTTAAAGTAAAATGATCGCGAAAAGAGTGTTTATCGGGGTATTTTGACCTGCTGAACACGAATACGGGATTGGTTTTTTAATTTGCTCATTTCTTTCCGTATAAAATGTCAAAATTTGAAAAAAAATCTGCAAAAAAACAACATTTTTTATGGTTTTTTGCAATTTTCGGCCCTTGCGCCACCTCAATCGCCAAAACTGAAATTGGTAGTTAATTCTGTTACATGTGATAAATTCAAGTTACCTATATGTGATTTACTTGTGATTGTTGTATAAAGAGCAATACTTACATGTGATATATCCATGTTAATGCATTATTCTTGTTTTTAATTCGAGTAGAAGGTATTTCAACGCTTGTGAATAGGATCCCCATGCATAAGCTGGTTACCCTATTTCATTGAATGAATCAATTGAGTTAGGTAGTCAAATTTTGTACTTGTTGCAGGTATGCAATTTTTTCTCCCAACTGCAACAAGATAATACCATTATTTTACACCACAAAGTGAATATTAAAGAACATGAGCCGGCATTCGTGAAGCTTACGATCAATGAAGAACACCTCAGCACAATCAATGAAAGCATTTATGTTAGTATATCTGTTTCATCTTATTACTTACTGCATTTACTTAATAGACAACTATAATTTATTGCCAAGATATATCTCTCTAATTTCATTTTTATTGTAAGTACTAACAGCATAAACATTTTACAGAAAAAAATTAATTCTCCTAACTGTAAACCAACACATATAAAAACGTTTGATCTCGGGAATAAGAAGAAAGGTATTCAGAAGAACGGAAATGACCAGATTTCAATATTTTATCAATTCTACTTCGCAGAGCCTGCAATCCTTTTTTATTCGACATGTGTTTGTATATTTACTCTTTTAAAATTATCTTACACTGTAATTTTTTCTTTAATTATTGTACTAATGCGGTACGTTAATATTTTAGAAAAATATGGAAATTGAAGGAGGGAAGATCGAATTTTTAGCCTGGTATCAAAAACATAAAAAGGAGTTAATAGACTACCATAAATCCGAGTAGCTCCGTTTCAAATTAAAATTATTATTGTTATTATTACTGCACTGATTATTAATTCTTCAATTTTTAATTCTTGCTAACTTTCTTCTGTCTTACTTTCCTCCTTTCTATTGTTTGTATACTTATTCATTATTTTCACTAACCTACTTCCTATTTTATTTCATTTTGTATGTATTCCTTGCTTGTTCTGTATCTCTTTTCCCCCTCTTCTTACTTTGCTGCTTTAACGTGTTTGCTTATTTATTGGTTAAAATATCAAATCTAATAGATTCCTATCATTTCCAATTTTTTTTTTCAGAATTGTTTTTGTTTTTTCCCCTTTAAGACATAAATGAAATGAGTACACAAAAAAGTGATATTTGCGAAGGATTTCAAAAAAATAAGGCGTTGATAAGAGAAGAATGCCATTTCAAACGTTTGAATTTTTTAGAAAATGGTGCGGAGGAGTAGGTAAATGTGAAATGTGGAGAATAAAAAAGAAATTGTAGGTACTGCGTAATGTGTACCTATTACATCGTTTTGAGGTTTAAGCACAACTGCCTAGAGTCTAGCTCTCCTTTTGACTTTCAAAAAAAAGTTGGCATGAAAAGATTACCTGCTCTATGAAGTGGAGAAAATTCTTGCAAATTTAGAGGTAGTAGTTTATTTCTAGAAGACATCTTAAAAAATTTAAGCCTTCCATCCTAAAGAGGGAGGCAGTTCAAAGATTTCAAAGAGAGGCCATTTTTGAAAAAAAAAAAGGTGGTTTCTTGCCACTTTTGAGAAGGGTATTCGGAGTGCCTCTGGGTCTTAATTTATTGTGTTGGACCTGTACTACTCAGACAGCGTATTAAGAACTTCGGCCGATAAATATTATTTCGTACAGAATTAAATAATCGTGATTTTTACACAAAAACGTGCAAAATTGACCCTATTTCAGTAACTTTAGACCCTTCTGTTCACTCAAAGTAGGGGTATGGGAAGCTGCAAAAGATCGATATATATGGTAATCTACCAGTAGAGTTTGAAAATCGTAATATAAATTCGGTTGGAGGGTCGAAAAGGGGTGCAAATTGGAAAAAAATTCAATTTTTAGGTAGTTTTGAGGGAAAATGCGAAAACACGAGTTGAGAAATCTCAAATTTGAGGGACTTCTCTTCCTCGGATTTTGAAAGTAATGACATTTTTGAACTCAGCGAGATTCAATCATATGGAAATGACACCAAAATTGTACCGATAGCCCAATTTTAAAAAATGGGGGCCAAACTCCCTTTAAACCTCCCCCCCACCCCCTCCTATGGGGTTTAGCGATTGCCTCCCGGTCTCAAAAAATTTCTTAGGATGTCCTTGTACACCATACCAAATTTCGCAACTCTATCATCTTTTGCCGTTTACCTGCAATCTGCCACTGGACTATTTCGTGAAACATTTCACTTATTAATACCATGTACCTGGTTTTTAGCTCAGTAGGCAACTTCTCTTACAACATGGCGAAGAAAATATCATATTTAAGTTTATGAAGGAGTTGAATTCAAAGGATATTTTTCTGAATTTTTAATTTTCAGTGAGAGGTTTATGGATTTGAGTCGCAGTTCCGAAAATTTTCTTGCCCCCCCCCCCCCATATTCGTAACATGCAATTTTACACCATGCAAATTTTTCGCCAAGTGATAAAAATATAAAATAATATGTACGTATGTAGCAATTTTTAGAAAACCGAAACGAGAAATTTTCTGTTATTAAAACATGGCTTTCAGTGAGTGCACTAATATGTTCAAATAGGTCATTTTGCAATAGGACTTATTGTCTAAATGTTTTGTTTTTTTCATAGCTAATAATATTTTTTGCACTAAATCAAAACAATTACATACCTACTTACTTTCGCAGATTTTTTTTTTGCTTAAAATTGCTCAACGCGCTCAAAACTGTCATTTTTGTCTTTCGTTTTTTTGTTGTTTTTTTGTTCCTGATTCAGTTTGCCCCCACATAAAACACTACTCAATCTCAATAAATCAGACAAAAGCTGAATTTTAGAGTATACTCATTGGCAGATCATAGATACCTTTGTTTTTTTGAGAAAAAAATCTCGTTCACTTTTCTCGAGCTCAGTAAATTGGTAATTTTAATGAAAATAGTGAATATGGTGCTCGTTGTTTAAAATTGTAGGTAAGCACATAAAGAAATTATTTTCATCTTCCCGAAAAATCCCTCACTAGACCTGTCTGGCTAGTGAAAGACACCATATCCACCTTAATTTTCCAGTACGTCGATTAAGTACCATAACAAGGTCTCAACACTAGGCAACATTAGGCACACCATAAATTACGTTTTAATAAAATGCAAACAGATTGTTATTGCTGATAAATAACACTTTTAAAACAGTAGAAAATGAAAAAAAAATCAAACAATTTATTCAAATAAGTACAAAGTAGTGAAAAATATTGTACAGAAATAATAAGGAAACCCAGGAATGATTAAGAAAAAAAAAACTCAAATTTTGAAGAAAATTACGACTGGAGGACCTTCTAGAAAGAGTTTGAGATGGAGCTAAGCAGCTTCGAAGTAAGGCCACTTTTGAAAAAAAAAAGATTTTTTGCTTTTTTTGGGTATCACCACCTGCATGATACCTCAATTACCTTCTGAAAGAATGCGATTATAATTTATTTATTTTCCCATTAAATGTAATGTCCTTTTTTGTCCTCTACCACAGCGTTGAGAAGTTTCAGATCACAAAATTGAACAACTTATTGATTTTTACTAAACTTAAATTTTTCGTTCAAACGCCTCAAAATAGAACCACAATTTTTTTATTGCCAAGAATAGAATTTAAAAAAAAAATCACGTTAGATAAATACCTACTCATTCAGCAGTTGAAAAAGTATACAACTGAAAAAATTTTTTGGTCATTGAAATATGCCCCTTGAATTATTTTTTTAAAAATTTTGTGACAATGATCAGAGGCGTGACGAAGCAATATTTCTGGGGGGGGGGGTGAAGCTCAAATTTTCCCAACTATTTTCCGAGAAATTCCCAACTATTTTTCCTACTTCCCAAAAAAAATTCCCAACTAGGTAATTTTTATCGTGGCTGCCCAGGTGTTGTGAAAAAAAAACAAATAAACACACTTGACAAAATTTCAAATTTCAACTTGAATGCAGCCTTGAGAGGCAGTGATATGGACAGAGACGAAACTTAGGCAAAAGTCTGAAGGGGTGAAAATAAAAGATTTGCTAGTTACATTTTCAAAAAAAGGGAACTTTTCATAAATTGCACGCAAGCCATTGCAATTTTTACCTTGTTTCAGTAAATAAAAAAATCTAGGTTAGACTAGGTAACATATGTATTGATGATTATTTTGTTAAGATTTATACAGATTTAATAATGTGTTGAGTCCGAGCGAAGCAAGGGCAAAATTTTTTAGCGAAAATAGACTTTCAAAAATTGAAAATTCGACACACTTCTCTCATTGAGATTTTCCAAAATGTGACCAATACTTTCGAATTCTTCTCTATTCCTGCTTTCTATTTTCAACATCGTGATCACTGACATCACAACAAATAGAAAAACAATTTACAAGATATGGAACGTAATATTTAACCCGAGCGAAGCGAGGGCAATTATTTTTTTTTGAAAAATGTATGATAAAATAAGCAAAAGAACCACTATTCTGAATTCCTTCTTAAAGATTTTTGAAAAGCGTGTCTTGAAGAAAAACAAAGGGATTCAATAGTGATCATTTGGCGAAAAAGGGTGGCTTTAGTGACTAAGCGTGAAAATAGGGGACAGCCATTTAAAAGCTGATTTCTGTCTGAGGCCTGTAAAACCAATAATAAATGAGAAGGAAATTTTTTTCCCCCTTCAAAAAGTATTCAATATTGTCTGAGATAGAAGATGAGAGTGTTCATATCATTGTAAGTAGCGAGGGCGAAAATTTTTGAAGAAAAAGTATATACAAAAGCTGAAATTTTTTTCATTTTTCAAATTAATAGGTGAAGTCCTCAACTCATACTTCTTAAGTAATTACATTAATTTGTTTAGGTGTTGGTATATGCCCGAGCGAAGCGGGGGCTAAAATTTGAAAAGTTAGTGATTTTTAAAACAAAAATAATTATTTTTTCAATAGATTATTCTTTGAAAAATTTCTATTACTTCCATATAAAAAATTTGTGATTTTAAATGTTTTTTGAAAGAAATTTTAGCTATTTTACACAATTTGCAATCAACTTTTTCGATATTCTCAAGTTTTTTCAACGTTCCCAAGTACAACTTTTCAAAAACTTGGGAATTTTAACTTTTTTGAATCTAAACTTGAGAGAATTGGAATAAGTTGGGAAAAAGTTGGGAATCCCAACTTCACACAATTTTCCAAGTCCAAATTAAGGATTGTGATATTCTCAATTTTTTCAGCTTTCCCAAATCCAAACTTCAAAAAAGTTGGGAAAATTTGGAAAAAAGTTGAAAATCTCAATTGTACCCAGTTTTCCTAAAATTTGATTTGGGATTGTGATTTTCTTAAATTTTTTCGACTTTCCAAAATTCAAACTGCGGAAAAGTTGGGACAAGTCCCAACTTTTCCCAATTTTCCCACTTTTTCCTGATTTTCCCAACTTTTCTCAACTTTGGAATCGTCTGGGGGGGGGGGGGGGGGGGTTACGGACACCCCCCCCCCCACACCCCCCGTTAGTCACGCCTCTGACAATGATAAAAATTTATTCTAGATGACCAAGAATTTTTTTGACTGGATATGATTTTTAGGGGAGGGGGGAGTTGAGGTACCACGTTAATGGCACTACCTAAAAAAAAGGCAACAAGCTGTGTTTTTTTCCAAAGATGACTTCACTTTGAGAGTCCATAATTCCGCCTTCCTTCAGGCTAGGAGGTTTAAATTTTTTCTGAAATGTCATCCACTCACAGTAAACTACTCCACCAATTTTTGTCAAAATCTGAGGTTTTTAGAACCGCTCCAACGTAAATACATCATCTTCAATAAATCGCAATATAAAACAAAATCAACTCTCAACTATGGTCAGGAGTACCAACATTACAACACATAAAAATAAAAAAATACAAATGAGTGCGGCAGATGACCGACGATAAAAAGCTACACGCGCACGCCATTCTCTAAATAATAATGTAAGATAAGTTGGAGTTTTATCCTCGTAAGCATTAAAAAAAATCAAATTCATAACTTTAATTTTCAACTCCGCACCATACACATGTGCCAACATCAACAAATCAGTAGTATTTTTAACATATAACTTCTTTCTCCATACTGATACTCTGTTGCACTTCATAACTTTTTGAAATTCCATCTTGTAGTATTTATCAGCTGCAATCAGCAAACTTTCAGCCAGATCAGTCAAATTTTCGCATTTATCTGTATAAATATAGCGTAGCATTTTTTCTATAATTTGATCATCGATTTCAATTATATTCAGAACTTTAACTTTCAACTCCGCAGCACCATACATATGTGCCAACATCAACAAATCGATGGCATTTTCAACAGATAACTTCCCGATCAATACTTTCTGGCACATAATTTTTAATCCCACCAAAGCGTATTTTTCAGCTGCGATCAGTAAACCTTCAGCCAGATCAGTTAAATTTTCGCATCTATCTGTATAAATGTAGCGTAGCATTTCTTCTATAATTTGATCATCGATGTCAATTATATCCACATTATTATTTTGGTTTTCTATCACGTTATATTCAAACATAGCAGCAAAAACTGGACTACGAGCAGCCAAGATGGCCTTGTGAGCTTTATAAGATTTACCATTTCTCACTGATAAAGTGAAATCAGCAAATTCTTTATTTTCAAACAATAGACGGTTATCTGAGAAAATGCACCGCTTTGAAGCACCATTTTCTGATTGAAGCGAATTTTCCAAAGTCTCAAAGGTTACTTGACATCGAATAGTTAATTTATCATTCGGCAGTAATTTTCTATGATGAAATATTTCTGCTGTGATGAAACGTTTACAGCCCCAACCGAAGGAACACGTGTCCAAGCCTCTTCCTATGGATTCGTCGCCCGGATCACTTCGTCTTATCCACATTTCTCTTTGATTATTATCCAAAATGCAGAATTTATACTTGGCGAATACCTTTTGACGCTTACTAGAAGAGTCCAGATTTAGGTATAGAGTTCTACAATCGGCGATCCTCATATCTGTTTCGAGGGATAAATACCATTTAAATTTATCGTTGGTATCGGAAGTGAATATAAATGTCTCTAGAGTTTCTCTTGTTTCAAAACGATGAGTGTAATTTTCAATTGACCATACGTGGTGTAATGTGTCGATTCTGGTATTGAAATGATACGCGGCTTTCTTGGCGGTCTTAGATGCTTCGTGATGATTATTCACCTGCGTACTATAAATGTCATAAGACATGATGCCGGAAGGTATGAAAATTGATTCGTTATGAAGGGGAAATTTAAAGATGTCAATAATCCAAGGAGCAACAATTTCCTGCAAAAAAACAAAAAATAAATGAAATGTTTAATAATATGAAAAATAATTGGTGCACATAAATTCTCAGTAGACTGATAAGGAAGGTATCTCAGTCCGTCGTCGACAATAAAATTTTGGGTCGAAAAAATTATCGAAAGTACCTACACTAAAAAGGAACTCCTTAATCAAAATTTCAGATACTTAGGTTAATTTTTCAAATTTTAACGATTTTTCTTGAAAATCAAAATTGCCTATGGACTGGTACCCGTCGGTCCTGCAAAAGCGCAAATTATGAAAATTTTTTCTAATCAAAATAATAATATGAAATTTGGTGCACACCCTATTTACAACTTTCGAAATCGTTTGGAATTTTCCTACAAATCTTAGCTCTCATAAAAGAAGATTACTTGCTTTGATGATCTACTCTCTCATTTCGAATCAGTGAAAAATCACTGATGAAGAGTCAGAATTGCAGCACGGGAAAAACCCGTAAAATTCACTGATTTTCAGCGATTTTTCACTGATTATTCAAAGAATTTCACAGGTTTTTCAGTGAATTTCATAAATATTACTGAGTTTTCAGTGAATTTTCACTGGTTTCCAATGATTTTCTTCCACTGATTTATTACTGTGCTGCAATTCTAATTGTTTTTCAGTGATTTTTGATATATTTCACTGATTCAGAAATGAGAGAGTATTAAAGCACAATTTCCGAAATTCGGGACTGTCAGCTCAAATGAAAGGTTTTCTCCAGCAAAAAATGTTGATGAAACTGGACAACTGCATCAGTAGCATAATTTTTGTGGTAAAAATTTGAAAGTTGGTACACTTACGTCAAAATTTAGACCTCTTATATCGATTTGAAGGGGTTCTGACCCAATCTGCACTCCAGAAAAGTTCAGCATTATCCAGCTTTGAAGTCTAAAAAATGCACCTTTGAACTCAAAAATAACGAAATTTTCATCTTTATACTCCCCCCTCCTCTCCCGTCATCAATATCCAGCCCATAAAGAAATATAGTCAAATTTATGTTCTACCACCTCGAAAACGTAGCTTTTAACATTTTTCGCACTGAAATAATGAAATTTCAATTTTTCAACCACCTCTCTCTCCTATCCTACCCCTTGCTCTAAAGGAAAAAATATTGTCAAATTCGAGTTCTCAAAATTTAATACGTAGATTCAGACATTATTACACCCGAAACACAATTTTTTCACCCATCCCCAATTTGCCTAAGAGTGCAATGCTGAAAAATTACACATTCGACCAACATGGAAACATTTTCACATTTCCAACTTGACATTTAGGTACCTACCTTTTCTCAGTGGCTCTTGAAATTTGACGTCTCTAAATCTGCATCAGTGAAATTTGGTGAAATTCCGCCTCATTAAATCAGTGAGATGAATTTTCGTTGGAAATCAACGATTTTTGGCTGATTTTTCTCCGATATTTTCTGTAAAAATTCATTACTCTGATTTAATGAGGCAGAATTTTTCAAGATTTTACAGATTTAGAGTGGGATATTATAGTAAGTTCTTCAAAAAAATGCCAACCAAAAATGATATTATTTTAGACTCTTATGCCCCACAGGGGTGCCGATATCCCCTAAGCTTTTGAGGAATACCCCCACCCCCACCAATTTTTTACACTACTCATTTTTTTACGACTCTCTATAACTATAAAAAATTATTATTTCCAACTCGCTTTACTTCTGTCCCTGAGCCCTAAATCATAAAAAGGAAATCTTTTACACCAACCAGTGACGTTTAGAAGGCATTTTTCCGGGGGGGGGGGGAAGACAAAATCTTTAAAAATTTCAACTCAGATTTCCAATAATTTTCTCAATAATATGATACCTACTTCAATAAGACTTAAGGTAGCTAGCTAGCTACAGCCAGTGACGTCGAGAGCTTCTTTTTTGAGAGATACAAAGTAGGTATGGAGACTTGGAATATCAAAAGGATTTTAGGGATGCGTGTAAAAGAGAGCGTGTTTTAGTACCATTGCCCAAAATAGTTTAAATAATTGTAATTTTATTTATGCCCCAGCGAAGCTTTGAAAAAATTGAATTTGTAAAACGCAAAAAAAGTGTTTTAATGCTTTGAAAATACCTATCTTGGGTAATTTGGAAGGGGGGGGGGGGTGCATTTGATACCTCGATTTGGGGAGAATTATAATATTATACATCTTGCACTCTACTTTCCGATGCTACTGGCTGCAGTAAACATGTTTGAAAATTTTGAAAAAAATTTATTCAGGCACGAAACCGATTGACTTTTGGGGAGGGAGTGGATGGCACAAATTTATTCAGGCACGAAACCGATTGACTTTTGGGGAGGGAGTGGATGGCACAAATTTGGTGACTTCATTGCCTTTTCGAAAATAATGTTTAGGGAAAAGAAATACTTACAAACACAATTAGTTTAGGAAAAATAAAAAATAAATCATTTTTATAGGAATTGAATTATTTTAAAATTATGGAAGGAAAAATACAATGAAGCCGAACGTAGCGACCGTAGCGAGGCCGAAGTTTTTGAAAATTTTTGATCTGGGAGTAATTTCAACGATGCATTAGGTTGTAATTTTAGGGATAATTTCAGAGTTGAATTAAAATTTTCTGAAAGAGGACGTTTTCCCGTCAAAAAATATTTTTGAGGAATTGTCCTCAAGAATTCAGGTTTTTCGGCACCCCGGTACTTCAAAATGATATTGGTGTCCATTATTTATTGTTACCCCCTTTCTCGTGGGTAAGTTTATGTTTTAAATAAAAATTTTTCTTAAAAATTGAAAAAAAGTATAGATTTTTTTTTTCAAACGTTATGTCGATTTCTGACTAATTTTGGATTTTAGAACAAAGATGCATTAATTATTATGTCTTTTAACTTTATTGCTCGAAAGACCTGATTCAAACTTGAATTTGGAAAATTTTCAGAGGAGAAATGACCTAATGAAAAAATCATGCTCATATTCGTATTTAGCAGGTCAAAATACCCCGATTAACACCCTTTTTGCGATTTTTTTACGTAACGTCTCGAATTTTACTTTTTTCAGTTTTTTCGCCATGAAAAATCAGTGAAAAAAGTCCATTTTGTAACTGAACGCAAAACTATTGCAAAAAGGGTGTTTATTGGGGTATTTTGACCCGCTGAACACGAATATGGTGTAAGTATTTTCATTTAGTCATTTTTTTCTGCATAAAACGCTCAAAATTTGAAAAATCTGCTAAAATTACAACATTTTTGCAAAGTTTTTTGCAATTTTCGGCCCTTAGTTCAAAGAAATGGCCAAAACCAAATACACAGCAAAATTCTACATAAAAAAACACATTTTTTAGTAATTTTTTCAGGGTGGTCGCTCTTCGCTTATATGGCGTTTTTTACGATTGAAAACTTTAAATAGCCGAAAAAACATGAAAAAGTGCACCAAAATTGTTGAAAAAAATATCATAAATACACCTCTACGAGATGTAACTTTGTGCCAAAGAACAAAAAATTTCGTTCATTTTTATGGAAAATAAAAATTCTTGAAAATAATGCAATAAAATGGCCATAACCCCGGGGTGAAAAATTTTTCTAGAATGTTTTTACATCAAGGGGCGCCATCTAAGGGGGTTAAAGTCAAAATCGAAGCGGGGGCCAAATTCACCCCTTATCCGGCCTTACCCTTTCTTTCAATTTGAAAATTGCTTACAATGATTTTAAAATTTTTCTTCAATTTTTAAAATTTTTCCAATGGAAAATTTCTTCAATTTTTTTCCAAATTTAATTTTAAAAAATTTCAACTTCTTGTTTTTCAAAATCTCTAGATAAGTATATAATCTACTTACAATTAAGCAATTGCCTGGTGTTATTCAATAGGCAGCACTTCAAGCAAATCAATGATGATCACATCCATTTAAAAAAAAAATTTTAACAGAATATCTAGGTAGAAATGTTTTTTTAAACTTTAAAATAGGTACCCGAGTTTTTATGTAAGTAATTTGCATTTATTGTGAAAGTAAAATTTACAAAGGTGATTCCATATCCCACCCCAAAAAACCTTTCCATTCTCCAATCGTCAAAAAAAAACCATTACAAAAATTACCCACCTACTTGTCATGTTTCAATTAATTTTTCACTCTGACAAATGACGCTGATGATGAAAATTTCGCCTATTAAATATTCAAACTGGTAACCTTCAAGTGGAAGACAACGAAAAAGAGAGTATTTTCTCAACCCAGCTGTTTCACGTCAAAGGATGTGAATTTTGTTAACGTTTCGACGATTCCGCATGCAACATTCAACCTTGTGGTTGAAATTGCACGATTGGCTGACTGGTGTTTAAAACTGTGAAACCCATTGACGTTGGAAAGAAAGACAGAGAGAAAAACCAACATACTAACGGGGGTTCTTGACAAACGAACGAAATTTATCAACATTGAGAAAAAGTAATGAAAAAAAAAAGTAATTACATAACTGATGACAGAAGCGTGAGCTGAATCAATCGAATCTTTTCTCGGTCTGTTGCTCTTCTAGGGTCACAATCGATTTACCGATCCCATTCGAGCGTATCCATTACTTAATAGACGAATCTCAAGTCGTATAGCAAATTACCGCACTCACACAACCACACATATTCTCCGACACCTACGTGCATTGGTAGAGTACACGTTACGACAAATTATTTTAGCAACAAATTATTTAATTAATAGGTGCCACACTTTGAACCCAACGCTGTCAAGTTCCTGCGTCAGTGGCTCTTGCTGTTTCACGTCTTAAATTCGTTCTGTCGAGGAAAGCGGGTTAATCGGGCTGTTCCAATTACAACATGAGCGGTATCATGCAGATTTGTATGCTTGGACAGCGACAATTGTGCGCTCCCCGCGACACCAATATAAAATACTAATCCCATTAGCACCGTCGGCCAGTTACCAACAATCGCGAATCATCGAAGTATCGATGAACGTTGCAGCAAAATGTTATACGCGAGTTTCAGTGTTTTATTTTTAGTACTTCGCAGTATCGTGGGTGTCGAAAATGACACCAAAGTGGTCGGTTCGTACATACACGAGTTGAAAATCAAACCTCCTTCGGATTTGCTCACATCTGCGTCCAAAAAACACACCGGTACTTCCTCAGGTGACAAACACGGTGACGAGGGTTTCATCAAATCCAAATCAACCAAAGATGACGACGGTTACAATAGTTTCGACACCTACCATACCAAAGACGGAGATGCATTCGGATACGCTCAACATTTCGAATTCGACAAAAAAGGAGGCGATAAGAAAAAAGGAGGATACCACGAAAGCAATTTCGACGAAGACGAAGCTGCAGATTCCGTAAAACCGAAATTCTCAGAATGGAATTTCGAAGAAAACAGCGCCCCTTCTAGCTACTATCGATACGAAAACGATGGCGAAGAAGGCTCAAAAGGTAAACTAGTCGGCCCAGATTACGTCAGTGAAACTAAAAAATCCAAAAAACGTCCTAAAAGGAAAAAAGAACAAGATGCAGCTGCCACTGAATATGAAAACTATGACACCTATGGCGATATAGAAGAAGCTGATGATGCTGCACCGGCTGATTTCGAAGCTGAAGATGCAGATCCAGAGTATGCAAATGCATACGCCGACGCCGAAGCCTATGATTATTACTAATGACTGATTTTAATTTCCTTCATCGAAGAATTTCATTCCCTATGACAAAACTGTGATCTACAACACTGGTTAGTTCGTTCCACTTTGTTATTTATTCGGTTTTTATACATTTTTTATTTTCATACCAAGTTTTTACTCACACGTTGTACGTTGAAAAGTAATTTACCCATTTTATTGTTTTATAATCAAAGTCCAAATTTTACGTTATTCTTTCAATATTACTTTCAGAAGTGAATCTGACTGGGAAATCAATTTAATTTATAAGCATTGCCTAATTATTTTAATTGTTATTTTTTAACAAACCTAGGTAATTTTGTACAAATTTTCATTTTTTTACAATTTTTCAATTTTTTAGTCACCTATTTCTTATTTTTATTTTTTCTATACATATTTAAGGGTGGATGATGATGGCAGGTTTTGTGCAATTGTACGAATTGGAAAGGTATTTACGTTCAATTTTAAGTAATTAATTATACATGACTTAGGTGTAGAAAAATAAGACATACCCTACGTAATTTATGCGATTTCGTTTACCTATTTATTACGATTTTAAAATTTTATATTTTTGGTAGGTACCTACTTTAGTATTAGATCATGTGTACTCTAGTCTTAAGATACGTTTTCGAAAATTTAAAATTTTTTAATGTTAAGAATTTATAAGGTAAATTTATTTTATTTTTATAAGTAGACGTAATTTTTTGTTTATTGATTCGTTGTCTTGTATATTTTTTCCCCAAGTCAATGTTGAAAACACACCTGAAGCACTGTATTTAATTATTTTAGATTCAATTTTTTATCATTATCAAGACTTTATAAAAAAAAAAAAAAGGTAAAACTAAGTAGGTTTAGGTACATAGATTAACTTAGGTAATTATAATTCTGTAATTTTAGTTTATTACTTGAGCAATTTTTGTAACTTATTATTTTCTAGAATCATTTGAACATTCTTTAAGAATGTTTTTTTTTATCCATTTTTAATAGACTTGTATTTCACTCGTGTTTTGGATTTTTACTTGTAGATAGGTAACTAGGTAGGTACATATTATCAAGAAATGACACATGGAGGTTCATTTGTTCATCGGAGTAAGACTTTTCAGCTATGGGAAAATGGGGTAAAAAAGGATTTTTCTCAGATTCTCAGTCTTTTCTCAACGCATAATTTGTTAGGCAAGAAGATATTGAAAAATCCCACACTTAAATTCGACGAGAAAAGGAAAAAATTGAAAAATCAAAAATCAATTTTTTTTATTAATTATTGTTTTTAAAAATTTTGTTAAAATTCTGATTTTTTTATACATCTATTCATTTTTGACCAAAAAACTTTTCAGTCAATTTTAGAAAAAAAAATATGTAGGTATTTTACAAAGGGATCTTCAAACAATCCATACAACATTGACCCCATTTCTAAAGATAGGAAAAAGAGATTACAATTTTAATATTTCTTTGGACATCAGAAGCTTTGATTGATATTTCTTGTTATGTATTTGCAAATATTTTTTCAAAAAAATTACATGAGAATGATTTTTTTTAAAATAAATACTTACTTGGTAAATCTTCAAACAATTGATTTCAGTTTGGTAGGTAGCTAGGTAAAGGTAACTAGGCACCAATCTATCGCAAACTCTATTCTACGATGGAAGTGAAAAGAACCTAAAACCAAGGGAGGTATCCTAACTCAAAGTAGAATTTTGACCCCAAACAAAAAAAAAATTGAAAGTACATTACAACAGGGCCCTGTACCCAAAATTTCAAGTGCTGAAGTTCATTTCTCGATTTTTGGCGAATTTTTGAAATTTCAAAATCACCTCCACCCTGGGAAATATGAAAATTTGATCTAATCAACAAAACAAGCTGAAATTTGGTATATACCCTATTTTCGAACTCCTGAATCGATTGGAAGTGGTTTCGAGACGTTTCGGAGCCACCAAAAAATTTTTGAATTTTCCAGCGCGCTGGAGAAAAGCCCCTAAAAATGGCTCATGTGCACTTCACCACCTATAATCGCCGATTATCCATACTGGTGACCTATTTGATCGATTAAAACACAATTTTCCAAAATTCGTGACTTTGAGTTTAAATTCGCATTTGGGCAAGACATTTTTTTAAACTCCGAAACGTCTCGAAACCACTTCCCATCGATTCGGAAGGTCGAAAATAGAGTGTATACCAAGTTTCAGCTTTTTACCCAGTTACGTGTGCAAGGGGGATATTTTGGAATTTTTTCCAGAAAAATATCCTGCCCAAAAATGCGAATTTGAACTCAAAGTTACGAATTTAGGAAAATTGCGTTTTAATCGATTAAATAGGTCACTAATATGGATAATCTGCAATTATAGGTGCTGAACTCTGAAGTGCATATGGGCCATTTTTATAAGCTATTCTCCAGACTAGAAAATTTCAAAATTTTCTGACGGCTCAGAAACGTTTTAAAACCGGTTCCATTCGATTCGGGAGGTTGAAAATAGCGTATCTACCAAGTTTCAACTTTTTACCTCGATGTATGCGCATTAGGCGAATTTTTAAATTTTTTCCAGGAAAATTTCTTGCCCAAAAATGCAAATTTGAACTCAAAGTTACGAATTTTGGAAAATTGTGTTTTAATCAATCAAATAGGTCACCAGTATGGATAATCCGCAATTATAGGTGGTGAAGTGCACATGGGCCATTTTTATGAGCTTTCCTCCAGCCCTGGAAAATTCAAAAATTTTCTGGTGGCTCCGAAACGTCTTGAAACCGCTTCCAATCGATTTGGGAGGTCGAAAATAGGGTATATACCAAATTTCAGCTTTTTTCGTTGATTAGATCAAATTTTCATATTTTCCATGGTGGAGGTAATTTTGAAATTTCAAAAATTCACCAAAAATCGAGAAATGAACTTCAACAACTGAAATTTTGGATACGGGAGTCCTGTTATAATGTACTTTTGATTTTTTTTTGTTTAGGCTCAAAATTTTACTTTGAGGGGATACCTCACTTGTTAGTTATTTTCAGCCAAAAGTACGATAACTGATGCATTATTTTTCATCTTTACCCAATTTTGTAGAGATACTTAGATCTATCTAAAAAAAACTCATTTTCTCAAAAAAAAATTAAAAAATTATTTTAGAAAAGTTGCTCAAAAATTGTTTTTTCAAAATTTTTCTCTAGATTTCTCAAAGAAAATTCAAAAAAAGCTTTTTCATAATTACCTATTGGTATGCGTACCTGCTCCTAAAGAGTTTGTTTGAAATGATTTTTTTTTCAATTTTTCAGAACTTTTTAGTATAATTAAATTAAGGCAATTTGGTAAAGGTGAAAATTGAGCTGAGGAGGGGATGAAATTTTCACCTAATACTTACGTTAGATACATTTCGTGTCCAAACAGAACTTCCTGATCAAGTCATCCCACCACTTTTTTTCAAGTGCAAAACGATTCAACCTAGTGATCGAAAATGGGAAAATGTATTTTGAATTTTGATTGAGAAAGTCTTCAGGAATAATTCTACAAAAAAGTTTCTCCATTGAATTTTTATCCTAGTAATTAAAAAAAAATCCTCCTCCTTCTGCACACCTTCAAAATCTGTTTTTAATTTTCAGTTCAATGGATAATTTTTCACTAAAAAAAATACTTCAAACCTTATAAATTGAGACTAAAATTATATAAACCCACGTTCAAATTAATATGGTACATGTTCTGTAGTTCAACTTGAGCAAATCTTCAACAGCTTAGAACATCTTATTACCAACACATTCGTAATTTATAGGCAGTTAGGCAGTATGTACCCCAAACACACCCACGATAAACTTCAAACTTAATTTCAACGAGTGAATAACAAATTAAAAAGAAAACTTTACTAATTCGCGAAAAATCTCATCCCATACACTTCGGAATCTAACACGTGGCACAGTAAACACCGTTCACAACAAATTCCAAAGTTGAAATTTATAAAAACCTATTGCTTTTGGGACTCGTCGAACTTTTTTCTTATTTCCCTATTGGTGAGTACCTCCGTATTTGTTATGAAAAGAATTGTAAAAATTAATCTATACACGTACAATATACGTACGACTTTATTGGCTCGAAGCGTCGCGTCGGAGTCACCCAGATAAAAATATTTTTCGTCGAATAGTTCCACAGAGAGAAAAAAGCGTTGACGATTGGAGTACGACTCTGGTGCGAACTACAAAGAAATCTGAAACATAAACATGATCGTTTTAATGAAGTTTAAACTTTTAGTTGAAAATCTTAATTAAACTTCGGAGTTTGAATTTTATCGCGAATTTAAAATCCGCACGACGCCTACCGTGTACCAACTAGGCTACCTGTGTATGTGTAAAGTGAGAACCGAACACTATCGGAGTGCCGAGTCGCTTTGAAGAAAATTACACTTTCAAGTCCCATCAAACCGTTCATTCGATATGGCGAATTGTATAATCGAAAGATGCCAGGCATCGTTTCATCTTTATAGAGAGAAAACTCGAGTCGATGGCGTGATTTTTAAACTGTTTCTTCGTGTTTGGGCAATTATCAAATAACGTTTAAGAGTTGCTTTTTGAAACGCTGTGTGTGCGTTTAATTGGATAATTAATTTTATCAGTTTGAGTGTCGAGCATGAGGGAATAATTGGAGAATTTGATTATATTTTGATGTTCATATTATTAGAAATGTATACATGAATTTTTCAAAATGCTGGTAATAAAAAAATGTAACAAGATATAGTCAGAATTTAATGTTCCTTTACAAAGGACCATTCACAACCCATCGTGGTTGATCGAGCTGAAATTTGGCTCACTGAAAGAGTATGCCAATCACATTTCAGAACCAAATTTTGAGCTGCCAAAGTTGATTTTTCGATTTTCGGTGAATGAATTATTAGAACTGAAATGGCCTATTGACCATTGATTTTTTTGAAAATAGTACCTAAATCATGAGGTAAAAATCTTAAAATTGGATTTTTTTTTACCAAAATCGACCCACTTTCGAATCGATCTGCAGCCTCCATTTAAAGTTGGTTTTTTCCAGCGCACTGGAATTGCTCCAGAAGGCTTTATAATCAACTTGGAGAGCTGGAAATGTAATAATATCCTAAATTCAACATTTTTAATCGAAAATGATAGCAGGACTGCCAATCCAAGAGGACATATTGAAAAGTGTATTTTTCCCAAATGGTTATCTGACGAATTAAAAAATTTCAAAATTGCACATTTCTACAAGAACGACCTGAAATCAAGCTCTCGAATCGATTTAGACTAAGTATTTTCGAGTCGATTCAAAACTTTCAGTAAAAACTGGCTTTTTTCAGTGCACTGAAGTTGTTCTAGAAGGCGTAGAATTCTCTTAAGCAGCCCAAAATTTAATTCTCAGGTGTCAATGACATACTATTTTAGTGAACCAAATTTGGGTTGAATAGGTGAGAACGAATTGAACGTGTCACAGCAAAAAGGACATAATATAGAAACAATGGCGTTTTTGGGAAATCGCGATTTAAGTTTGAGTATACTTTTTTTAATACTAAATTAAGGAATCGAGCTGAGGAAAAAATTTTACCTTAAAATTTTATCTTTTTGCTACAAGAAAATAGCTCGCCCATCACTTGATATCTTTTCTATTTTTTTCTATATTGAAAACAAAAGGTTGAGTTATATGTCCTTTTTGTTGTGACAAAATTTCATTTCGACCCTTCTACGTTTGATGACGTATAATTTTTCCGGAGGAGAAAATTTAAAAAAAATCTTCATTCTAAAGTTGAAGAGAGTGAAAAAGGGAACATTTTCGTGAAAAAAATTCAAATTTTCTCTTCAGAGAGCGGATATATCGCACTTTGAAAAATGAAAACTTTTTTTCATTTACGTACAAAAAAAATGCTAAAAATACATTTTGAACGAATTTTTATTATTTCTTCAAATTTATGACGAAAAATTAACTAAAAAAAATACTTCATTAAAATTTTAAAATTTTACAATCGTCTGCACAGTGAAAAAATTAAACATTACGCAAATTCTCGAAAATTAAACATGTAATATAGGTACCGAAATTGCGAACTTCGAATTTTAAAAACGCCATAGCTCTTCGAGTAAAACATATTGGAAGGTGGGAGGGGGCTCATTGGATAGAGAAAACTTCAGAGAATTCGAATCGCTTGTCGCATCAAAAAGGACATATGCTGAGTTATGCCCTTTTTGTTGTGACACATTTAATTGTGAAAGCTCCCTTGTTATAGTTCACAGGCCAGTGCCTCCCCCTCGAACAGTTATTCGCCTTCTCTGGAGAAATTTATCAAATACCCCTTTCTAATGCCGGTCTCGTGAAAAATCAAAATATGGAAATGCTGCCTCTATAGCATTCTTCCATTTGGTCATCTGATTCCATTCGCTCAGAATTTCAATCAGAATCAATTTTCATTCAAAATGTCGAAAATTTTGAAAATTCTGTTTTAGATTCTTTAATTCTGATAAATTTCTCATAAAAATACCAAGTTTGTAAAAATCTCATTTCAAAGTCAAGATTCATTAATTCTCATAAATTGTTCTGAACAATAGGTAATTTATTTCTTACAATTTTGTGGCACTTTAATCGCTTTTGAGATAAATGTTTACAGATTTCGATCCAAGATGGGCGATATTTCGATATTTTTTTTAAATTCACGTTTAAAAAATTAATAAGGCTGAAAAATTTATAAAATTTTGAACCAACATATTGTGATTTTGGCCAGAAATGCTATGCCTACTATAAAATTACATTTTTCAAATTCTTCATTTTTTCTAAAAAAAAGGTATAGGTAGTGTTGAAAAAAGTCGAAAATTGGAAAATTGATCAGAAATATTAAATTCTTTGAATGCAAAGAATATGGAATTGAAGAATAGATAAAAAGAAACAGCTCCTGAATTTTGATGAAAATTGATAAGATAGGTAGTTTACTTTGAGTATGAAACTTTTTAAAAAATTTTCAAGCCCTCTCCCCTAATTGCTCAGGGAAGAACGAAACTAGGAGTTAGGAGACCTCATAAATTTAACTTTTGGATTGTACCACCTGCTGGAAACATTGGTCACCCTTTAAAAGATGCGATTCGGAATTCTACGCTCTGTGCAAAATTGACCTTGAAATTGGATACACTTTTTGCCCTTTACAAGCTGGTTGAAAAGTTGCAGATCTTGAATTTAAAGCTGTTTGATTTTTAATAAATTAAAATTGCGAATCAAAAGTTTTTTTAGTCATCTAATATAATTTTTGATGAAATTTGCATTGTTGTCAACTGCTCTCTCATTTTTGAATCAGTGAAATTTATCAAAAAACACTGAAAAACAGTCAGAATCAGGAGCGCACCCAAGGGGTGGGCCTCAGGGGGCTCGAGCCCCCCCCCCTTAAGCTTGGCGAGGAGATTTTTTTATCATAAAAATGTCAAAGAAGAGTAGGTATAATTTCTTTAAAAAATTTTGCCCTCGCTTCGCTCGGGCAGTATTTTAATAGGTACTTAACTATTTCTTAAATAAACATTCTCACCATTCTTTAAATTTAAATCAGTTGAATTTGCAAAAATTCTGTCTTCTTTAATCAGTAAAATAATTTTCATCATAAATTTGTGATTTTTCACTGATTTTTCAGTCAAAAATTACAAATTTCTGTCAATGTCTATTTATCAGAAAAAATCATTAGTTTTCACAAAAAAAAATCATTAAATCTCGTAATTTTTCAATTTTTTTTTCGCTCAAATCTGTAGATGTATATTATTTGCCTACTGAAAATATCTCAACTACTCCAGCCCCACTGAAATAACAGGTAACTTCATTTTTCCATTGAATTTTGACTCCCCCTCTCATTTTTCTCAAAATCTGAATCCCTCCCCTACACAATTTCTGAGCGCACCTACGGTCAGAATTGAAGTACAGTAATAAATTGATGAAAATTTTTTCACTAAAAGTAAGTCAGTGAAAAAAAATTACTTGAAATCAGTGAAAATTCACTGAAAACTCAGTGATACATATTTATGAAATTTACTGAAAAATCTGTGGAATTCTTTGAATAATCAGTGAAATTCGCTGAAAATCAGTGAATTTCACTGATTTTTCCTGTGCTGCAATTCTAACTGTTTATCAGTGACTTTTCACTGATTTGGAATTAGAGAGTGGATTTTGATTCCAGTAATTTTCATAAAATTTACGCCGTTCGTTCAGTGGATTAAAAAGGGAATCAAACATTTTTTGTCATTAGAATGAATTAAAATTACTTTTTGAAAATTTTTGTAGTCAGTATTTTCCATCTAATTTTTTTTGAAAAATGTCATCAAAAAATTTTCCAATTAGGTAATCAAGAAAATTTTGCTTTGATTTTGAAAAGTTTGAATGAGTGCCTAATTTGATTTTGGCAAAAAGAAATTCTTGAAGCTTGAAAGATGAATGCAAATTTTTTGTGAAATGACGAGGTCTTTTAATTTGTCTTATTTTTTTATTGCAGCACCTGAGATGTAATTTGCCCCCTTCCAAAACAATCTTGGCTACGGGGCTGTTAGTTCACGTAGGTACTAGGTAGGTAACTAGGTATTAGAGGCACCATCAGTTAGGAAAATCAATATCGATTAAACATGCTACGTCCAGATTCAAGGTTCATTAAAGAGAACACCGTGAAAAATCATCTTCACACAAAAAACTGTTTGTACACGTTTCGACGACCCAGAGAATGGAAGAAACCAATATAAATTTCCTAGTAATCCAAATAAACTCCGCTTTCGTTCAATTATTTCTCAATCGCCAACTTCTATGGTAGGTTCGAAAATAAAATGTACGAACGTCGACAGGGCAATAGATAAGCCTGCCAAAGAAAACCATCGACATCACAATGTTACCATAGAAGACGCACCCGATTCCGAAGACCCGTCGAGAACATTTCAGACATATCACTATGCGTCACCTCTGCCTTTATACGACGAATCAGTCAAAACGGTCATAACACCGACCGAATTTACGTCCGATTTATCAGACACTCCTTCTTTGGCGAGTGATATAGCCAGTTACTTGAATCCCTACGATGGCTCTTCCACATTCCCGAGCAATTTCACTGACACACCAGAAGGATGCCTGAGTACCAGACCGAGATCAATTGATACGTCACCAACGCCAGTCAGCATGATGACCTCGAGCTTGATGGTGCCCGCGCAAAATACTCCCCAGGGCTCCAAAACTACCAAAGGAGCAAAATCTGTTGGTGCTTCGATGACGACATTATCTCCTGGAACTGGGATGACTGATCCATCAAAGCCCAGATATGACGGTACAGATTATGGTACCAGGCCTTCTGGAGGTACAGGAACTGGGTACAGTACAAGGCCTTCAGAAGGTACAGGAACTGGTTACAGCACCAGGCCTTCAGAAGGTACAGGAACTGGCTACAGCACAAGGCCTTCAGAAGGTACAGGAACTGGTTACAGCACCAGGCCTTCTGATGGTACAGGAACTGGTTACCGCACCAGACCCTCCAGAGGTTCCGAACCAGGCTACGGTAGCACACCTCCATCCACTTCGGGAGGTCCAAGAACCAGAGTACCAACCACAATGGTTGCTCCGACGGACTCAGACGGGTCAAAATGTTACTTCTACGAGCCGAAATTCGACAAATCCATGACGGTCAAAGAACGGTCATACCTAAAATACAGAAACCGGACAGAAAAACCCCGTCGAGGATCCTCGTACAATCGTGAAAAACCTCCAACGATAGCATCCAATAAAACATCCCAACTACGAATCGTCTGCTCCAGACATTCATTTTCCAATCGAGCTCTCCATGTGAATCCCAATCTTCCTCGAAGCCTCGGCAAATACATTCCGAAAAATCCCTTCGACCAGCTTCAAATCTTCAAACCAAGACCGGCTCCCAAAGACGAACCTTACTCGGTGCCATTTCGAAACAACAGAACGACCAAGCTGCGTTACATGTACAATCATTTACCAACGAATCTACGTCGCCGTGTCGGTGAATTCGAAAATCTACCAATAGAGACATTAGACCAACCGTATTTATCCAAAGATCCTAAAACTGGCGAGATGAATTACGTCGTCGAAGGCATAAGATACGAAGCCCTCACGGGACCACCATTATCGCCAGATGCAGAATCAAATCCTGCCTCGACCAAGGAGGAAGAATCGTCAGACATCAAAGCACCCTCAGAACCGGTGAAAAAATCCGAATCATACTCGATTCCGGCTCGAGCCCCAGTTCAAGAAACCATATCTCGAAAAACCCCCGTCATCAACGATAAACGCGCCAGGGAATTACGACTGAGGAAAAAACGTGAAGCGAGGATTAAAAGTCTGAAACGTCTACGTCTACCTTTTCGAGTCTAATAAAATTTTCCAATTTGATCAGGTACATTGGTTGTGTCGTGCCATCGACATTTATATTTTCGATGATGTAATCTTATACATTACACCGTGTTAAATTCCATAAGGACACTCGTGTGTATTTTACGGGAACTGCAAGAGTCTGGTCTTGGTCACAGTTGGACAACTCGTATAAGCGTTAAATCGCGAATAATTTTCCAGAATCGAGACTTCCGATCAAATTTTCTAATTTCATTTAAACCTGTGAAATTCTCATTTATTCGTATGTACGGCGTAATTCACGAGTCAAGGACATCGGACGCCAAATCATTGAGTATGCTTTTCCAAACACCTAGATGTATTCTCGAACCGTAATAAAACCATAGGTACCATAATTTACGTCCAATAGGAATGCTCAATTCCGAGTTTTAGAATTATTATCCATTACCTCTGAATAATCGTATCGGTTTAATAATAAATGACTCGGTAATCCATTCTTCTCTCGGAAAGGGATTAAACCTTTCTGAGGTAAGAAATTTCCCACTCATAGATTCAAATACCTGGTATGCCTACCTACTTGCTATATTAATAATGCCTGCCTATTTGCCCCTGTGTAGGTCACACACACAGCCCTGCCTACGCAATGTGTGAAGAATTTATTATAAATGCCTTTGGCAGTCTCAATATTAAATTGCCACCGCAAGAAGTTTATTATCAAAGATCGATACTAGAAAGAAATTTACCTCGAACTCTTGTCTTTTCACTTTTGAAGGTTAAAGTTCATTATACTAACCGTTATCGTGGCAGGTTAACATTTATGTAAACTTTTCCCTGCCTCTCTGATCATCGAACCGTTTCGTTCTAATTTTCTCGTCATGTTAACAACAATGAGAAACTCCCGCTTGAAAAATATCTTCGCTAATAAATTTTTTTCCAATCGAAGATCAGCTTGTTTGTGTTTTAACCAAATTAAACACGCTTTTTATATTCGATTACACGGTGCGTTTGGAAAATCAGTTTAGGTCGGTAGAGATATGCCAACGAACGCACGTATAATTTGTATATTGAGATAGAGGCGTTCTTTGTACTTTAACCAGCTCAACTAGTCTGATAGTCATTTACTCGATATATCTTTGTGATAGCTACGAACGCCAATCAATTGTCATCTACTGTACGATGAATGAGTAATGGAATGCTTTCCGACGTACACTACGCACTATAGGTTGGTAGTTACTAGTTAGGCATATTACACTCGTATGTGTACGTCCATTATTCATTCGGGATAATCCGAAAGTGAAACAATTTTTAAAATGAATTATTCGCACTTATGACAGAAATATTGACGCATTCGTTTAATGGGTTCGTGAGGAAGGGGGATTTTTATTTTTGGTCGTGAATTTTCTTCAAATATATAGATACCTACTTACCTATATAAATATGAATTTTTTTTAGCAGATATCAATTTCAATTAAGTACACACAGAAATTTTCAATTTTTTCACCGCCATTATCGAGTGTTTTCCCCCTTCAAACTCATTTTTACGATTTTTTTCGGTGGATTACAAAATAAAGAAAATCGAAAATTCTGTATTTTCATCAGTTTTCTTATGGCAATTCAGGTTTTCTACGTGAAATCGCTGAAAAAAATTTTGAGCATAATTTTTCAGAAACGAATTGAATGAGACATCAAGGCATAGGCGCACCCAGAAATTAAAAAGTTCAAAATCGATTCATATCTTCCGATCGCGCATGAGCCTTCAATTCTTCAAAAATTGTCAAAAATTCAACATTTTCAGAAATTTTTAAAAAATCAAAAAAAATCAAAATTCATAAAAATTAATTTTAGAGCTTATTTAGGGTCTATTTAAAGCAAAAAGCACAACTTTTTTGAAAAAATCCATGTTTTATAGATTTTTTGAACTTCACATGTTTCTTCACCTCTGAAAAAAATTGAAAAAAGTTATAGAACACTGATTTTTTCAAAAAAAATATACTTTTTGGTCTAGACAGTCGCTACAGAAGCTCTAAAATTAATTTTAGTCAATTTTAAATTTTTTCAAAAATTTCAAAATTTTGATTTTTTTTGAATTTTTTTAAGAATTGAAGGCTCTTGCGCGATCGGAAGATATGAATCGATTTTGAAATTTTTTTATTTTATTTTTCTAGTCTATACAGTCAGCAACTTTTGTGGGGGGTAACTTTTCAAAAATCAAAATTTTTGGTTTTTCGGCCCACCACGCGCCCACCCTAATATACCTACAGATTTGAGTGAAGAAAAATTGAAAAATGGCGAGATTTAGTGATTTTTTTTGGTCAAAATTACTGATTTTATTCTGATAAATGGGACATTGTCTGAAAAATTAGGTAGTAATTATTGACCGAAAAATCAGTGAAAAATCACTCATTTTCAATGAAAATTATTTTACTGATTAAAAAAGATAGAATTTTTGCAAATTCAACTGATTCAAATTTAAAGAGTGGTATGTTTATTTAAGAAATAGTTGCGAGGGCGATTTTTTTTAAAATCATATTCTACTTAGTTAGACATTTTTATGATGAAAAAAACTCCGTGCCGATCTTAAGGGGAGGGAGGGGGGCTCGAGCCCCCTGAGCCCTCCTTTGGGTGCACTCTTGCATCAATGTTGGAAGGACAAAAATTAAAAATTTCTGATCATCATAGAATTTTTTCAAATTTTTACAATTTTTGTCTCAATACAAACATTTTTTCTCAAAAAACATCATTTTTGAAAATTTTTAATCTGGAAGCAAATTTTGGAAAATGTATTTCTGCTACCCCTACCAGGTTTGCTGCGAACCTGATAATTCCTGCAGTTTCATATTTTCCAAGAAATAGAATTTAACGGAGGTTGACTGAAAAAAATCGTCAATTTTTAAAATTATTTTTCAAGAGGTGCATTTCGCCAGCCCCCCCACCACCACCGATTGGGTGGGGAGGGGGGTCATTCGTTTGTGCTTCGTTTGTGCTTGTTTGTGCTTCAAGTCCGGTCGTTTGTGCTTCACCCCTTCCAAAGTTATGAGGAAAAGTTTGTGGGGGGGCTGGAGAAACGGCAGCCCCCCCACCACGGCCGATCGGGTCGAAAATGGTGTCATTCGTTTGTGCTTCGTTTGTGCTTGTTTGTGCTTCAAATCCGGTCGTTTGTGCTTCACCCCTTCCAGAGATATGGTGGATAGTTTGTGGGGGGCTGGAGAAATGGTTTTTGGAAAAGGGGTTAGAAATGAAATTTTTGAGAAAAAAGTGCATGAAATCGATAGCATTTCGTTTGTGCTTGTTTGTGCTTCAATCAAAAAACGTGTAATTCTCTTCCCCTTCAAGTTAGGGGGTCTTCATAACGGGGTAAATTCCCCTGATAATCATTGAATAGGCTACACTTGATACGTGTACTTATAAGCTATAACCATACGTTTTATGTAGGTAGTAGGTACCTATTATGTCTAATATGTATTTTCTACATTTAAGCAGGAAAGATTCTGAAAATTTTTCGAAATTGTGACTGTGAAATTTTCAAATCTAAAATTTGTGACCATCGGCATGAAAAACTTGTAAAATTTTTCTCGCCTGAAAATTATAGAATATTTCAAGCAAAAAAATTCCTAACATACCAACTAGATAATTGCAAGTAAAATGATGGTGAAATTTTTTGAGCAAATAAATTTTGAGCTTTTCGAGTGAACTTTTCTAGCAAAAAATTATAAAATTTCCAAAAAAATTATCATTAATTCGGAAATTTTAGAATTTTTTTCGATACTTATGTTCTTATAATTACTTTTGACAATTTTATTTACAGTTTTCCAATTTATGGATGTTTTTTTCAAATTTGATTGAGATTTCTTTAAGATTTATCTCGACAATTTCTTTTATTTTGCAAAGATGGTATTTTACATGGTTTTAAAAAATCCCCATCGACATATTTTCCAAAAATATCTGCTGAATTTTTTTTATTAAATTCAATTTTAAACAAAGGTTATACAAATTTTGTAATTTTCCTCTGTAAATTCTTCAAAAGTATTCATTAATTATTAGAAATTCTATGTGTACTGTACTTGTGACCGAATGTATTTAGATACAGTGGAAGAATCTTGACATTTGACCATCCTCAACCTTCCTTCACCCTTAAATTTACAACAAAATTAGGAGGTATAGGCGTATGGGGGCTACGGGAGGGTGATGACTTAAATCTGAGGGTACGGTTTGATTTTTAAACCAAGTTGAAATTTAATTTCAGTACCTTTTGGGGGACCGGAGTATGTGCTGAGAGGTCAAAACGAAAAACTGAGTCGAAATTCGGAATAAATACTGTAACAAATAATACGTTGCACAATAGATTTATTTTTTGGAAAATTTTTAGTCTCCTTCTCACCTTAGTCAACCCCTTAAGAGGTGGGAAAATTTTTTGTGAATTTTCTTATTTATTTCAGCAAAAAAATTTTGTCGAAAATTGTAAATCGAGGGTTGTGGAGACAAACGGAAGGTCAACTGACAATAATTTAAAATTCTTTTTATTCAAAATTTTTTTGAGGTACCTTATTGAAAATTTTTATAGTTTCCATGTGCAAGAAGTTTTTACAATTTTCCTTTGCGAAGAAATCAAACATTTTTTGCGTGAAGTGTTTCACATTTCTAGGCTACGAATTTTAACTTATTATTCTCAGAAAATTTTATAATTTTTTGCTAGCAAAGTTCACTTGAAAAGCTCAAAATTTATTTGCTCAAAAAATTTCACCATCATTTTACTTGCAATTATCTAGTTGGTATGTTAGGAATTTTTTTGCTTGAAATATTCTATAATTTTCAGGCGAGAAAAATTTTACAAGTTTTTCATGCCGATGCGATGGTCACAAATTTTAGATTTGAAAATTTCACAGTCACAATTTCGAAAAATTTTCAGAATCTTTCCTGCTTAAATGTAGAAAATACATATTAGACATAATAGGTACCTACTACCTACATAAAACGTATGGTTATAGCTTATAAGTACACGTATCAAGTGTAGCCTATTCAATGATTATCAGGGGAATTTACCCCGTTATGAAGACCCCCTAACTTGAAGGGGAAGAGAATTACACGTTTTTTGATTGAAGCACAAACAAGCACAAACGAAATGCTATCGATTTCATGCACTTTTTTCTCAAAAAATTTCATTTCTAACCCCTTTTCCAAAAACCATTTCTCCAGCCCCCCCACAAACTATCCACCATATCTCTGGAAGGGGTGAAGCACAAACGACCGGATTTGAAGCACAAACAAGCACAAACGAAGCACAAACGAATGACACCATTTTCGACCCGATCGGCCGTGGTGGGGGGGCTGCCGTTTCTCCAGCCCCCCCACAAACTTTTCCTCATAACTTTGGAAGGGGTGAAGCACAAACGACCGGATTTGAAGCACAAACAAGCACAAACGAAGCACAAACGAATGACACCATTTTCGACCCGATCGGCCGTGGTGGGGGGGCTGCCGTTTCTCCAGCCCCCCCACAAACTTTTCCTCATAACTTTGGAAGGGGTGAAGCACAAACGACCGGACTTGAAGCACAAACAAGCACAAACGAAGCACAAACGAATGACCCCCCTCCCCACCCAATCGGTGGTGGTGGGGGGGCTGGCGAAATGCACCTTTTTCAAGCTAGATAGATTAATTCGGCTACCTGCAATTTTTGATTTTTGGATTATTGATTTACCTACTTCATTGATCTAAAAGTATTTTAGATTAAAATAAATAAATAATAAGGAATAATATTGCGATTTTTAAATTTTATGAAGGAGTTGGGGAGAGAAGAGACCTAAATGCTTTTTGAATATCGTCAATATTTTTTCAAAATGTTGACGAAAAGCGTTCAAATAACGCTAAAATAAAAATTGCGATAATCTCCATCTTGTAGAGTAAAATTGTTTGAGAGTTTTTCTAACTAATTGAGATAGCCTCTTTTAAAAGACCGATTTAATTTTGGAAAGAGAGGACGTAAGACAGTTGGTCTCTAGTCCTTTCTTCCTCCCTCGTAAAAAATGTATTTTTACTTAAAAAAAAAAGTTAGCACCTAGGTTCAAATCAAAAATTTTGGAAAATCGATTTTTTGAAAAAATTTACATTTTTAGATGTGTAAGTTGGAAAAAATTCCAAGTGAATCATTTTCTAATTTTCTATTACAGTTACCTAAGTATAGCAATTTTGACACAGAACAGAGATTCCAATCTAAAAATTAAAAAAATCCCTTTAAAAATCGCCCGATATTGCCATTAGAAAATTCATTGAAATTGAAATCTTTCGTGATATTTTTTTTGAGTTTTCCTCGAATATTAAGATATAATTTTAAATTAATTGAAATCAAAGAAAATCAGCAGAAATCACTGAAATAGCTGATACCTATTAAATGGATAAAAAAAAATTACTGAAAAATTAGTGAAATTGATTGGAAAATTGATCAAGTTATCTACCTACGTCTTACCGATAAAGTGAGTAAAAATTCTCTGAAAATCGGTAATTTTCACTGATTTTTTTGTGCTATAATTTTTGGCTTGTGATTTTTCACTGATTTAAAATGAAAAAGTATTTATTTCAAATCATACCTCAATATTCGAAGAAAACTCAATGAAATACTCATCCAATGAAGATTTTAAAGAAATTTCAAAGGTCAGTTTGGATGATTTAGGGATTTTTTAAATTTTGAAATTGCAGCTGTATTCTGCGTCAAAATTGTTGAAAATGCAATAAAAATTTATTCGAAATGACCAGAAAAAGTTTCTGTCCAAATGTTACTTTATGAAAAATTCTAGAAACATAACTTGAATTTGTAAAAACTAAAATGGTCCTAAAATATCACAAAATTTCTCAGAAATTTTTAGTTTTATGGGGTTTCGCGCTACTTTTTTAGAAATAATTTTTTATTTGAAACAGACAATTCAAGTTGATTTTCAGGTACTTATCTGTCGTGACTGAGAAAACGACTTAAAATTTCACAAAAATTATTCAAAACATTGAAATTCTTCAAAAACGAAATAAAAATTGAATGAAAATTTTATAAAAATTTACTCGATGCGATGTATAAAAAAATTTAAATATCAAAGAAAATATTGTTTCAGAACTTTTAAAGATTTCGAAAAAAGTACCTGATAAAATCTCAAAACCAAAAATTTTGCAATTTTCCTACTGATTCGTTACCTATGCAATTATGCTAGAATAAGTTCAACTGTTGTCACCCCTTCCCTCCCATGCAATAACCTTTTTCTGTTTCTCGTCATTCTCGTGTTATATTATTATTCGATGGATGAGGGTAGAGGAAAGAGATCTTTTTGCAAGATTTGTAAAATGATTAGGCACTTCATCAAATTAAAAAAATTAATTTAAACATGAATCGCTTGACTAATATAAATGATTGAAATGGTTCTAAAAAATCTCAAAAACTGTTTAAAACACAAAATTAATCGATCAAAAATTGTCAAGATTCGAAAAAAAATTCAAAATTTGGTAAAAATTCACTCATATTACAAGAAATTGCTTCAAAATTGCACAATTCGTAAAATATATCGATCAAATGTCACTTTTAAAAAAAAAGATCAAAAATTGAAATAATCAGGTATTCAAAGACTTGAAACATTCCTAGCTGAATATTTCAAAATGAATTTTAAATTTTAAGAACTACTTTACAACATTTTGAATAATTTTGCTTAGTATAATTTTTTCTTTAATAAAAAAATTCCTATACCTACATACTTAATTTTTCAATGTAAAACAATTTTTTCTCCTAAAATACTCTAAAGTACCTAGTCATCCTACTCACATAAAAACATGGCACACTGACAACATTTCACCAATATTTTCTCCCAAAACATTACCCAACCATCGACCAATCCCCTAACCCCTATCAAAAGTCAAGATCATCACAAAATCACTTCACTACAAACCCCACCAGAAATCCACGTGACTACCCCACACCTAGGCTAGAAAAAGGAGCCGGACTCGTGTCACGCTTGAGAAAAATGGCATCACCATTTATCTGGAAGTATATGCCGTTCAACGGCACTACGTGGAAGAGATGTGAAAGCGTAACAACCTTAACTTTAACCGCTAGGCAATAATGTCTTCATTATAAATACTTAGATTCGATAGTTCAATGTGTTAGTTAAACACCGTCACAATGGTGGCGCGTGTCTCGCTCATAATCGGTTTATCGGTGTTGCTATTCATCGGATTTGTAACCAGTCGCGAGCTTGTTAGAACTGAGAATAACGCGGAAGTGTCGGCGAGTCGATCGAACGATGTCTCTTTAAGTGAAGTTCTACATTTAATTCAAAAACGTGAAACACCCCAAACAGGGGCTGTCGTACCTAACGACCAAGATACCTCAGCCAGCCACAAGAAAAAGAAGAAAAAGAAGAAGAAGAAGAAGAAATGGAAAAAGGGCCATGGTCATAAATATCACGCCGACAAGCATTCAAAAAAAGGCCACAAAAGTGAAAAAGGACACAAAAAGAAGCACCACTTCGATAAAGGTGAAAAAGGCAAACATGGTAAAGAAGAACACGAGGGACACTACAAAAAGAAAAAAGGCCACAAGAAGAAAAAACACGACTCAGCAGAAAAATATGGCGAGCACCATAAAGCTGAAAAAGGTCACAAAGGTGCGAAATTTGGCGAAAAAGGTGGGCACAAAAAAGGTCACAAAACCAAAGGATACCATAACAAGATCCACAAAGACGAATACCACAAAGAACACAAATTTTACGATCACTATGATAAGAAAGGAAAACACAAGAAACATGGTCATCATCATAAGCATCATTCCAAGAAAGAAGGCAAACACAAGAAAGGCGGTCATCATAAATCCGCATTCCATCATGATAAAAAGGGCAAGAAAGGTAAAAGCAAGAAAGGGCACTATGATAAAGAAGAGAAAGGCCACAAAAGTAAGAAAGGACACGAAAAGAAGCATTCCCATAAAGAGAAGTATGGTAAAAAGGGAGGCCACAAAGAAGGTAAAAAATACGGATTTAGCAAAGGGCATCATTAATAATTCTAGCTCAATGTGTTCGTATTTTTTTATTTATTATGTGATATTCATTCAATTCATTCGATTTGTAGTACGGAATAAGTTCCTTTATTTAAGAAATTACAATAAATTATTTAGTGTGGGTTGGATTTTTCTATTTTGAAAAATTTATGTAAGTGGTAAAATTATTGTACATATGAATTTTTAGAAAATTAAGCTTTTTATTTGAAGACATTTTTTCCCTTTAGAATATTTATTTTGAAATGCATAAAATTATGCAATTACCTAGGTAAAATTTTTTAAATCTAGTCTTATTCGGTAATTGCCATTTAAAATTTTTGATTGCTTACTGGGAATTTTATTCGTTGTTCCATTTCACATTTTGTAATCAACGTAGATACAAACAAATATCAACTAAGTAATAATTTCACAACAATTAGATAGTTAACTAGGTGAATAATTAACGCAATAATTGGAATTGAATGATTTTTCACTTAAATGCGTTTGATTTAATTTCGAAATGGTTGCCTTTCAAATGGTTATTTAAATATAATGTTTCAAAATGTGATTTGTTTATTGTACAATTTTTTTTCTTTAATTATAAGTTATTTATTTTTTGCTAATTTTTTGTAATTTTAATAAATTATGTCAATTTTACGATAAGTAAGTACCTATAGAATTACACTAAGTAATAAAAAAATAACCAATCGAAAAATTTTTGTTTTCAAATTTATTGAAAATTAAAAAATTGTTCCAGAATACCTATTTTTATTTCCAAAATGAAGTACCTACTTCTATACTAACACGTTGGAAAAAAATGAAATCCGACTAATATTTAAAAAAATTTTCTTAAAAAGGTCAATTTTTTAAAAAAGAAACTTTAACTTTGAAATTTACCAATGCCAAATATTGAAGCTTTCGAAATATTTCGACGATACAAAAACTATAGGTACCAAAGTTTGTGATTAATGAACTGGGAACAACACCGAAACAGAATTCGCAAAATTCTCTCAGCTTTTATGAAACATAAGTAAGATAAACCGAGCAATAGCCACGAACAAAGTGACGAATTCGTTTCAGTGTCAACGTATGCAACAATGATTTATAGTTTACCTTTCGTGTGTATTTGGTTGAAAATTAATATGACCATTTTTTACATTGCGTTTATATGGCATGGCATGGTTTTTGCGGGAAATTCGTGTCTATTGATGATTTTCACAGAAGCGCACCCTTATGTAGAAATAATTTCGTAAAGATGAATTGAGTAGGGTCCTGGAGCTTTTTCATATTTCGCGAGTTTATTCTGAAGGGATTTTTCGTAACGTGTCGTTTATTTTCTTGCAGTTTTAAGAGTCGTATCCAGATGGAAAAATATGACATGATGAGTAGGTATAAATTCGGAATATTATTCCTTTTTTTTTTTTTTGTTTTTTTACCTAAAATATTTCAAGAAATGTTTGGAGTCTTGTCAGTCATACTTGAGGCAAGTGATGAGAAAATGCTTTTTAATTGCTCACAAGAGAATCAATTGAGGCGAGAGCCCTCCCATGATTTGAACAAGAATACGATTTTTGGAAATCGAATGTTTCAAAAGCTCCATAACTAAAATTTCAGGCGCCTTGCTTGCTTTTTTGGGTTTTAATGAATTTTTAAGAATTGAAAAATTTTCAATACCAAAATATAAATTTAAAAAAATTCTGTTCAAATACTAAAAAAAATCTCAATCTCTAAACTGAATTTTACCATTTTAACCATCCTGAAGCCTTCAGCATAATTTTTATTGGTTGCAGCAAAAACCTATTTTCGAATTTTTCTTGAAACCCTGGAAATTACCCTACAATGGAAACCTTAACAACCCGTCCTCGCCGATCGAACCGAAATTTGGTCCACTGAAAGAGTAGGTAATTAAGTATGTCAATCATACTTCAGATCCAAATTTTCAGCTACCATAATCATTCGAGCCTCAGAAGTTCGGAAAAATTGTGAGATGAGTTTTGAGATGAAAATTTATCCCAAAAATCAACCTATTTGTAATTATAGGTACAATTAGCATTAGAGAACCAATCAGTCGCGAATGATTCACTCGTCGCTGATAAAATTGTTCACGAACGATTCATTTTCCACCAAATCGTTTGCGAACGACTTATTCTTGATCAAATCGTTCGCAAACGATTTATTCTGAACCAAATCATTAATGACGATTCATGTGAATTTCACAGGGTGTGCCATTCCAGGGTATCTCGAGACTCAAGTTGATAAATTCTCTCAATTACTGCATAATTGTCTAAAAATATTGAATTATCTACCTTTTTTGCTTCAATGGCAAAAATATAAGTACAAATGGTGAGTTTTCCCAATTTTGGAGTAAAAATGGAAAATTTCCCCAACTAAGTACTGTAAAATCCCAACGGGGAGGTAAATTACCCCCAACCCTCCTATCGGTACCTACGTTCCTGATTGCAATTTTATACAGTTCTAATCTTCGCGGAGAGGTTGCGAGGGAAGCCAAATTAAAATTTTTTCTAAATAATCGAATGGGTGTTGAAATGCATGTTTTTTGACCACTAGATTGAATTTCTCACCTTTTCTCCAGAAATGAAAAACACCAATAAACGCACATTGCATTTTCCCCCTCCGTCAAGACCATTTTTTGAAGCACAAATTGACAAAACAACATTTGATGAATTTATTTACAAAAAAATAAAAAATAAAAACCACAAACAGTCACTTTTTTTAAGGTGTCTCTTTTTACACCGCGGAAATTTTTTTCTGTGTTCCGCAAAAATTTGTGATAAAAATTGTTTTCGTTCTTCACTTTTTGTATGTAGGTTATTGTAATTCATCAAACGTTGTTTTGTCAATTTGTGTTTTAAAAAATGGCCCTCCCCAATGGGCCCATTTTGGGTTTCTTAATAAAGTGATATCGGAAATGGAATCTATGGGTAAAAAAACATAGCTTTCGACACCCCACTTGATTATTTAGAAAAATTTCCAATTTGGCTCCTCCCCGCAACCTCTCCAATGGACCCATTTTGGTTTTCTTAATAAAGTGATTTCGGAAACGGAATCTACGGGTAAAAAAACATGGGTTTCGACACCCCACATCATTATTTAGAAAATTTTTCATTTTGGCTCCTCCCCGCAACCTCTCCAACGGGCCCATTTTGGGTTTCTTGATGAAATGACATCGGAAACGGACTCCACAGATCAAAAAATCTAGATTTCGACACCAAACTTGATTTTTTCAAAATATTCTTTCACCGTGACCCCCCCCCTCGAGGGTACTGGTTGCAGTTCGAAATCAAAATGACCCCAAAACTTGATCCAGAAGCTCTGGATACCCTTTGGAATGAAATTTTCATTATTTTCCTCGGAAAAAACCATTTTAAATGTTGTGGTCAGATTTTGCTCGTTTTTTTTCTCAAACATCCTTTTTAATCTTCTCGCGCTCCCCCCCCCGGGCGAAAAAAATCGTATCGGATTCTAAATTTTATAAGGAATTGAATGCCGCAATTCTAGTCTTTGTTTCAGTTATGATTAATAATTAATACCTTATTCTAATGAGTAATGATATTTTCTACGTCCTCTTTTAATCTTTCTTGTTCATGATATAATCTCGATTTTACATATCGAAGTATTAGCTCTAATTGATAAATATTTCAAATCATTTTCCAAGTAACGAATAAATTATTTATCAATTTAATTTTTTGCAGATAAGTTTTAATTTTGATACCTAAGAAAAGACGAAATGATAAGATGATTTAAATTTTTCCGATAGTATGTATCTAATAGATTCGATTTTAGTAAATATAAAATGAATTTGCTGTCTCTTTACTGCACATCATACAGTTATATAAATGTTAAGAGTGTTTGACATCAGAATGACGTTTTCACTGTCCGCGTATTTTTTTGTAACCGTTTGCGTAGCGGCCTTGCTTTCTGATTTTGGATTTTCATGTAAAGATGAAACCGATAGAACCCGCACGTCCAAAAAAGAAATAAACGAAAAAAGCGCATTAACATCAATAGAGCGAATTTATTATGATAACTTGCAACCGGAACAACGGATCCTATGGTTGCTGAAAATCATGAAGAAAAAAAACGATTTAGTGAATGCACTACAGATCGATAATAAATTGCTGAAAGCTAATGAGGTGAGTACATTTTAAAAATTGTAAACCAAGCTTAGTTTAGGTTTTTTTGTTTTTTTGTTTTTGTTTTTTTGGTTGTTTAAATCGAAGCATGTGCGAGTATACGAATCTACATAATTGAGAGTACCATTAGTTTTTTTGAATTCTACTTTTTTGACAACTGTAGCTGAGCACGGCTGTTGGGGCATAGCCCATTTGTGTACACTTTTTTAAACAAAAGAGCTGATTGATTCAGGCCCGTAGCCAGAGGTGGGGCAGCCGGGGCATTGCCCTGGCTAGCGAAAAAAAAAAAAAATAGAAAAATGAAATTAATTATGTCCTTGGTACCTAGACCTAGTGACCTACCACATCATGCGAATGAAAATTTAGATTTTTTCATTTTCTAGGTTTTCCAGAAAGTGGAAATCCTGAAAATTTCTTCATAATTTATCAATCATTCTTCCCTCACCCTTCCCCAAAAAACTGATGAATTTCAAACATGGCCTTTCAATTTTCCCGATCGATTCAGCCTAGTTTGCGATTCATAAGACTTCATTTGAGATTCGCATGATGTGGTAGGTATTAGGTATAGGTACCAAGGAAATAATTTGTTTCATTTTTCAAAATTTATGATTCTGTTTTGAAATAGTAGGTAGGCAATTAGGCATCTAGTTTTGACATTTTTTGTGCCTATTTTTTGAGCGGAGGAGGGATTAGTAAGTTTTAAAATTGAATTTGATTTTTTTGTGACCAGAAAAAGAGCATCTAAAATAGAATTTCATAATAAATCCCGCCGTTTGCAAATATTAGCGTACTTTTTCCGATAGGTACCTACTTTTTAAAACTTTTTGAAAATACGAATGTCATTTTGTTTAAAAAAATCAATTGTTTTGAAACTAACAGAAGTGTTGATAAAGGGGAGAGGAGGTTAAAAAAGGTATGTTTCACGAATATCTGAGCCTCAAAAAGTGTCGCCCCACCTGACATTTCCTTTGCCCCAGCTCAAGAAAATTTTTGGCTACGGGCCTGGATTGATTAATGATGTTTTGAACAAAGTAGCCCATTTGCGCACATTTTTCAAAATCAGTGTTGTATTTGTAGTGGTTCCTAAAGTTAGAGTAAACTTTGGATTTTTACATTATATAGATTTATTTCTGTAGGTATAGGTACTAATTAGGCAAATTAACGACGATAGAAGATAGAACCATCGCCTATCGAGTGGATTTACTCTACATAAATAGGCTAAAAATAATTTTTGAAGTTTTTCCTATCCCTCATCGGAAAGGAGTAAAAGGATGTTCAGAAATTGATGGATTCAAAGTTATTTTAAAATAGGTAATTTTTGGTTTCCAGTTAAGTCCCTTTTTACTAACAAAATTAAATTACGTTTTACTGGAACAAATATCTGTAGGATGATAAAAAATCAGTTGAATTGAAAAAAATTGCATAAATTCTGGCGACAAACTCCAACAATTTTAGGATTTTCAAGTGCCAAGACATTTCCAATTTCTCATTTGGAAAATCGAAAGAGGTTTTCAATAGATTTTCCGAATTAAGATCATTTGTCACGTTGTTTTTTTTTTGAAAATGAATAGAAAAATGGAGCACATGTGAAGAGAAAGTAGTTTGGATTGAATCAAAATTCTTCTAAGTCGAGTACATTAAATATCGCCTCCTTTTGACAATTTCTTATCAATTTTCCCACCTCCCTTTTGAAATTGATAAAATTTCGAGGGGTGGGAGAGAAAACGAAGGGAGGTGGAAAAATTTTGAACATGACATTTTTCTCCTCTAGTCGAGTACATTAAATATCGCCTTCCTTTTGACAATTTTTCATCAATTTTCCCCCCTCCCTTTTGAAATTGATAGAATTTCCGCGGGGTGGGAGAGAAAACGGCGGGGGTGGAAAAATTTTGAATACGCCATTTTTCTCCTCTTGTCGAGTACATTAAATATCGCCTTCCTTTTGACAATTTTTATCAATTTTCCCCCTCCCTTTTGAAATTGATAGAATTTCGTGAAGTGGGAGAGAAAACGGTGGGTGGGGGGGAAATTCTGAAAACGTCATTTTGTTCAGTTTTTCGAGTACTTTCATAATCGCCTTCCTCCCAGTCATTTTTTTTTTTGAGAGGTATCTCATATTTTATATCTGTGTGCGGCGCCACCTATGGGGAAAAGGGGGGTTACAACACATGCTAAAGAATTGTCAAGTCCTAGGTAATACATCTGTGGTATACGTGGTTCCAAAGCTTATGAAACACAAGACAATATGGAACGATTCCTCTCGAAATCGGAACTGAAATTTTGATTGTGCTCGTTCTTATCTAAACCCGAGAAGAAATTTTTTAAAATTGAAGAATTTTGAAAATTTGATAGGAGCGTAACTTCTATTTGCTTACTGCTATAACATAAACTAGGTGAGATGTAGATTTTTACTTAGCGGCGATATTTCACTTGATTTTTACAGATCTTTAGCAAGTTTATGTGCTCCATAAACTTATTGAAACAGAGTATTGAGTTTGTCATATGTAAAGTGGGGCCAGGACGAGAAGCGGTTATACCACGTTTTGCTATACACAACGCTCAAAGATTAATCAAACGATTATTACCATCGGCCGATGACAATATTTTTAAAGATACTTATAAGTTATTTGAAAATTTTTTTCTAAGTATCAAGTATTCTAAAAGCGCAACAGCCAAACGACTTCGATATGCTCTCAAGAACGCCGGAAATAAAATATGGCGATGCGCCGCAGTAGCAGCCGCCACGAGAAAGCTGTGCAACAATTACTTATGCATTTTAATGCATCGCAGGCGGTAGTCATATACCGTGCGCACTTATTAACCAACGATCCTCGGTTATTTACAGAAGTGCTCAAAGAACATAATAACTGGAACCTGCGAGAAGACGATATCCATTTATTAAATATTTTATTTCATTTTATCGATCAGCATCCCATAAATTATGAAAAATTTACTTCAATTGACGGAAAAGAATTTGTTCTGCCTCTGCAAGATCCTGATACTACCAGCACCGCTTGTTTATAATTCATACCTAAATATACAGGTAAATAACGTAAATTATGAATACCAGTCATCCGCATGAATTTTGATCCTCTCCTCCCTTTTCTTGATTTCTCAACTGTGCACAATTTCTAGGCGCGTTAATGCTGACATGGTCTTGCAAAAAAAAAAAAGAATTTTGTTATTTTCACTTCATTTTACAATTATTTTAGACGCCCTGGAATGTTATTGGTGCAGTTGTGAGGTAAAGCATTAAACCTCCTTTCCAAATGATCGCACGAAACATTTTTTCCGGGCAAAAATTGTAGAAAATTAAACGTAGAATAAAAAAAGTACTGAACAACTTTTTTGGTAAAATCAACCCCTAGAGATATATTGGGAAAACCCGTTTTTGAAAGAGGAGGGGGGAGAGGGGGTGCCATCATGAAAAAATCAGCACGAGGGTGTGGTAACTCCTAGAGGTTAGTCACCTTCCACAATTTTTCGCTGTAAAACTTTTGACAGCCAAAAATTGCTTCATTTCTCTTTTTTCCTCAATTGCCTCAACTAATGTTCTACTTGACTCGAGAATATCTCGAAAACTACGCCTCCCGGAAAAATCTGAATGCAAGAAAACTGAGCCTTTTAAAATTTCAAGTTTGCCTACTGTCCTCTTTCAGAAATCACAATTCAACTCTAAAATTATTTACTCCCCAAATCAAAATTTTTCAAAAATTTCGGCCTCGCTGCGCTCGGCCTTATTGAATTTTTTCTTCCATAAGTTCAAAACAATCCAAATCCCAGAAATGATTTTTTTCGCATTTTCCCTCAAAATTATTCCAACTAATTTTATCAAATTTTTTCTCATTAAAACTCATTTTCGATGTTTGGAAATCAAATTTTTCAAAAGCTTCGGCCTCGCTGCGTTCAGCTCTGTTGTACCTATTTCTTCTCGAATATTTTTTGAGTAAAATTGGCCTATTTTCAAATTGATTAATTTAAAACGCTGTTTTATTGCATTTTGAATTTAAGGTTTTCTATTTAAAATTTCCGCCCTCGCTTCGCTCGGGCAAAATTTACTTCTTTTATGTTCACATTGAAACTGTAATCTTCTAAATCAAGTAACTAGACTAAGAAAATTTCTTCGGGGTTTTCAACTACATACAATGAAATTACTGAAAGAAAAATTCAGGCACAAGCAGGACTGAGTCATTAATTTTTTCATGCAAGAAATTTTGCTGTTCATGAGCAGGGATGAGCAAAAATGGCTTTTAACAATGGAAATATATTCGAAAACCCAAGGAATAATTTCCAGGCGTGAGCAAGATTAAAAATTGACGTAATCTTGAACACGATGTTACTTTTCAAGTTTTTGTTACGTTGATCTCTGAAAATTGTGTTTTTCCCTTTCCATGATGTTGCTTCACATTGTTTTTGCTATAGGTAAGGTACCTAATCATTGCAAAAAATTCTCGAATTTTTGAATTATTATTCGGCAAGTTTGAATTTTTTACTCGGCATTTTTGAATCTCATAACCCCCTTCCTAAAATTTGTGTTCGAACCGCCTCTGCCTATCATTCTCACTCGGTCTTAAAACCTGACCAGCGACCACGTCTAAGAAATGTTGAAAAATTGTAAATTTTAAAATATTTTTAGTATGGAATTTTTCACCTAAAAAACTTATTGACACTCATTTTTCAAAATCGGGTTGGAAGTTCTAGAATGGCGGTTTCAGAAAGTCAGTAGGTACCTAATAAGAAAAAAAAACTAAAAAGTACTTTTTCAAAAATATTAAATTTTTGCTGAAAAATTACGATTTTAGAATTTTTAAAAATTTACAAAAAGGAAATGAGAGGGGTAGAAGTGTCAATCTGATTGAAAAAATGCCATTCGTTCATCTTTGATAAACTAATTATTACCAAAATTTTCCAAATTTCACACTTGAGACACACTCATTATTTATCATGCACCTTTTTCACGCGCAGACACATCCTTGTAGACCCAAATCATTCCACGAAGCATGCACGAAGACAATATCAATATTCAATAGGTACCTACACCTAGACCTACTACCTACAACTGATATAAACAATCTGCGGTATTATCTACTCCCTTTCATAAAACTAAAAACGACCACGACCACACGAAAAAAACAGCATGGTAAATGTGGCGTTAAAAATGTTGAATTATTTTGTTCGTTTGTAAAAGAAGGAAAGCACTTGTGTGAAATTTACGCTGGAAAAAAGTTTCGATAAAAAGTTTATAAGAAGCAGTTCTTCTTGCTTGACGTTTTTACTCGTTAGGATTTCTATTTTATTAGACTTCCCATTCCTATTCTCTCATATCTGTACACCAGAGTCGCTTTTCCATTGCTTCGCCACAATTCAACTGAATCAATGAACTTTCGTAAAATATTACGATCAATTAAATATTTGATAATTGTTTCGAAAAAGTTTACATAGCGTGTACATGCATCTATAGCTGAATTACGTAACAATATCCAGATACGCGTTACCGTTTTAACAGCAAAATATTTCGATAGATGGAGAATTAATTTATGCAATGGAGTAAAACCACAAAATAAAGTAATGAGAATCGACGAATGTATAGGAAACCGCACATTTCTAAATAATTACTTTTGAAACTCCTCGAATCAAAAATGTATCAGAGGGTAAAATATACCTATTTATGTGTAAGTATAAGTTTGTACTTAGTATTTATTTAATTAATAATGTGTTTTTAATTGCCCGAACACTTACCTAACACGAAACAAACACTCGAATTGCAATTCCTATGGAATATTGTTGGTCCAAGTATTAAGAAGTACCTACATATAAAGTACTTATACGTGAGAGCATTCGAAAAACTATTGAAATGGATCTGCTCAATCAACCAGAACAACACTAAATGATATGGTGCTCATTTAAATTTTTCCGTAGAGATGATCGGTTGATAAGCAACTAGATAACATAATATTGAAAATGAACTTTGGATTTGGATACTAGCGCTCCAGTAGAAAATACAATGTATTCTCTTGAAGAGTCATCTTCAAAAATTTTATTATTTATTTTTTAAAAATCATTGTTATCGGTCTTACTTTGTTACCACATTTCATCCAAGATTGAAATTTTTGAAGACAGATTTTCACAAAAGCCAACGTTTTTGTCATAGAAATTTTTACTTACTTAGTTATTAATAGGTCAAATGCGTAAAATAGCCAATCTACCAAAAAAAATAATTGCAATGAAATAAAAATCATTTATCCTTCCTACTTATAGGGCAGTTGTAAAAAATTGATGTGGAGAAAATACCTCCAGAATGATAACAAAAAACTGAACTGTTCAATCGCCATTTTTTACAACTGCCCTATTGAAATTTTAAATTTTTTTGCAAAAATATTAATCATCAAAACATTGTAAGAGAATATGGTTTAAAATTTTACAATGGGTAGGTAATAATCTTAAAAAATTATAAGTTTTCATTTCACTGAAATTTCAAATGATTCTCTAAAAATACTTGGGAAAATTGAAAAAAATGTTCAGAACCTCCAATAAATATGCTTTTGTACAAGTTAAGAAACTTAGAAACAAAAAAATCACAAAATTTACATCAAAAGGAAGGGGCTAAAAATTGAAAATTACCGATTATACAGGATAAAATTTTACTGATTGTTTCGATTCAAAATGTATTTTTCTCATTTTTCCCGACTTAGAACGTAAAATTTTCCAAATTATGTAGAGAAAGGGTCGGTCATTACATCCACAAATATTTTTCACTTGAATGTAATTTTTCCAACTAAAAATATAACATCTTTATTATTAAGATGCCGAGCTTCCCGTCTCCTTGATCCGGCTTCAGCTTTTACGAAACTGATAGAAGATTTCCTCGCTAAAAATTTATACCTACTTACTTTGAAAAAACAGTTTTTTGCTCGTTTCGCCTTTCGCCTGTTTGTCATTTTTCACTGCTGTGCAGCAAAAATCCTAAAAAAACCTGTCATTTCGTTTGCAGGTACCTTATTAACATGATTACTTGACTGAGAAACATTTAAGCATATTGTGAGAGAAAATCAAAAATTAGTTTGGGCGACTGTATCAAGCTGTTCAATTGCCTTAAAAAGGGGCCTGCACCTCATTTTTTTTCAAAAATTTGATCTTTTAATTCTTTTGTTTTAAAATTTCCAAGACTTTTTTAGATTGGGTCAAGACTCATTTCTTGGGAGAGGAGGGGAAAATAAGGGGAGGGAAGAAAGAGTGGTTTTTTACCAATTTTTTTTTAAATCTTTAATAAAATTTCAAATTAGGATTAAAATTGAAAAATAAAATCAAAATCTTCAAGTTTTAGAACCCTTTTTAGGACACTTTATTATAGCCTTCAACCTAACATATATTCTTCTTTTTTGGACAATTTTCAATCAGAGTACCTAGGTAATAGAGAAATTTTGAAATATTTTTGGTGGCATTTTTAGAGCTATTTTTGGAACACTCGAAAGCAAGATCCTGGCCTTTCAATCAGTTTTTTTTGGAGGTTTCAGTCATTTTCCTATTAGAATTGGAAAGTAGAATCAAAAATTATTTTTTGCCCATGACTCACTTCCCTTGTTCCCTTTCTTAAACTAAGTTAACTACATATACATGTCTTTATTTTCAATATTCACCTACAATAATATCTACATAAAAAAATGAATCATTTTACATAAGTAATTAAGAATAAAGCAAGTCTCTTTTTCAGGCCTGACAAAGTCATCGTTCATTTCCATTTTTTTTTTTACCAAACCTCTGCAAAATTTTAAATGCCAAAATATGAATTGTCTCAGATTGTACTAAAAGCCTTTGATCTGTCTATTTTTGAGTGCATTTAATGGATAATTTCCTATTTAAATTTTCACTAGAAGGGAGAAGTTGAAGAAGGCATTTGAAGAAAAAAAAGCAAAAATTATAAAAAATTTTGACTCATATGGATTTTTTTTTCCAATTTCGTTACTTTGTGATCCCTATTTTTCCAATTTAAAAAGCACAATTTTTTCAAATTCTGCAGAAAATTACGCAAATATTTTTTCTGGCTTTTTTTAGTAGTCTAATTTTTTCAACTTTTTTTTTTTACAAGAGCTCCCAAGTTCGGTCTGATTTTTTCTAACTTGCTACCCTCAGATCTAAAACATGACCTTCTTAAGAAATCATTATTTACTTTTGCAAATTTTTGTACTAAAAATTTAATTTTCAGTTCTCGTTCATTTTCCTGAAGCTAAGTTCTCGAACGAGAATTTTCTAAATAGGATATCCCAAAAATTTCTCCCTCCCAAACTTTTTTTCGAATTTAAAACCCTCGTACCATATGCTTTCTCATTTGAAAAATTTCGTTCACCACTTTTTTTAGGATATAAGCAGCCCCAAAAGTCGAAAACGTTTGAAATCACTATAGGTAAGGTACACATACTTACAGAACATTTTTTAATCTTTCGAAACCGAATAAAATAAATCCATTTGACGCTAATTTTTGATTATTGACAATTTCTGAGCAGAATGGGGAGGAGCGGAGGGAGGTTTGTTATTTTTAAAAACTTTGTGAATTCTTTGTATATTTCAAGTTTTTCCTAGATTCCCATTAAAAAATTACCCTTAGTTTTGAAATTTTTTCCACGAATGGTATTTCGAGATGAATTTTAGATGATCCAGTTCGAATGCTTCTAAAAAAGGTTCAAAAAGTTATTTGCCAGAGAAAATTTTTGTGCAATTTCTATTTTGGAAAAAATTTATTCGAGACATTTTTCGCTTCATTTGTACTTGGAATTTTTGCATGCGGGAAAAAATTTGAGAAAAAATTTTGTAAAATGCATACCCATATTATTTGGAATAATGTCTGTTTGAAAACCTACGTTCAGGGAAAAGACTGGACTTGAAATTTTCCATTATTGGAGGCCAACTTCCCTCTCTACCTCTCATTCTACCCTGCCCTGTCGAAAATTTCCCATCAATAAGAAGGTTCAGCGTAAGGTCTCTGATTAATATGGAGGATAAAATTTTGGGAATATTATTTTTAAAGAAAAATGAATCGACCCAGAGGTGAAAACTTCCAAAATTCGAAAAAAAATTCAGTGTGAAATAAAAAACACCCTAATGTCTGAGTGAAATCCCAAAATTCCTGGGTCTCACGTGGTTCTATTGAAAATTTTAATCAATTTTGGCATACCTTTCTGGCTCTCTAAAACCTTCCTTCCAAACATCCTTATACTTTCATATGATTTCTCCGAGACATAGAAGGAATCACACATTAAAAACAGAAAACTTTCCTAAATTCCATCGCCATCAAACCATCACCCCAAAACGTACTTTCTTTGGCCCCCAAACACCAGCACTTCGCAAATTTAATTCTTTTTCCATGAACCACACTATCCTAGATGTTTGGCGGTGCGAGTAAACATCGATAATCCGCAACGAATATTATTTAATACAGATTGCCGTTGTGACAAGTATCAAACGAGAGAGACAAAAAAACATGGGCCTAATCAACCATCCATTAAATACCGAGCAGACGCCGTAAACAAGCGAATGAGTCCAACGTGTTGTTTTAATTTGGTAATTTCGCAATGGGCCAAACAAAAGTAATCAATGAAGCATCATAACGCAGCAATGTTGACTTATACATTCGAAGATATCTAATCCTACTCCTTGTCGGTTTTAAAACCCATAGAGGAGGATTTGACATAAAGATATTACCGTTAAGGCGAAGACTTGTTCCAGTTCATGAGTACTCACTTGTGAGGTTATCGCCCATAGAAGGGGTAATTGTCCTTTAAAAACAAACGTTTAAGTCTATAAATAGCTTCATCGCGGATCATTATGTCGTAAATTAGTCATTCGTTCATCATGTTTAAATCGTCTTATTGTAAATTATTCTTGTGGTTTTTATTATTATACGTAATTTCGCTAGTATGTGGACGTGCCGTTCAGGAACAAGTGTCGGAAGTGAAAGAATTGGCTCCGGCAGCCAGTCAACAAATTTCGGCTTCGAATACCGTAGCAGATACCCAAGTAGCGGAATCGAAGAAGAAAAAACATTGGAAAAAAGGCGGCGGCGAGAAGCACCATTCGGATCACTTTTCCAAAAAAGGTAAAAAATCCGACAAGGGGTATAAATCCAAGCATTCGCATAAAAAAGGCAAAAAGGGCCACCACAAGAAAGGCAACAAAAAGAAACACTTCAAAGAAGAAAGTGGCCATAAGAAAAAGAAACACGACGAAGGAGGCTACCACAAAGAGCACAAAAAAGGCGAAAAGGGTGAAAAGGGGCACAAATACGAAGACCATGGAAGCTACAAAAAGGGGCACAGTACCAAAGGTAAACACGAAGTGCACAAATTAGACGAATACAAGAAGAAGAAACACTTTTACGACGAACATCACGATGAGAAGCATCACAAGAAACATGGTGGCTATGAACATAAGCATGGGCACAAGAAAGGAGGCAAGTACAAGAAGGGTCATAAGAAACATAAGTTCGAAGAAGGTCATAAAGGCAAGAAAGGCAAACATCACAAAGGCAAGCATCACAAGGAACATAAAGGGCATAAGAAGGAAGGAGGCGAGAAGAAGAAGTGGGGTCATCATTCCGATTACGCAAAGAAAGGAGGTCATAAGGAAGATAAGAAATGGGGATTCAGTAAAAAGAAGAGTAGTGGATAGACATTTTCAAAACATCCGTGCAATTATTTCGACTGCTGTGATAGGACTGATTATTTATGTAAGTCCATAATGCATAATGGTTCTTATTCAATTTTTTTTTCCTAATTTAAATAGTCATTTGTGAAAAGAAATTTTCAGTAACTTATTAGTTACCTAGGTATACGGTTTTTAAGAATCATCAAACAAGTTTCGAGTCAATTATTTTAAATGTGCTTCGATATTTATTGAATTGCTATTAATTTATTTATTTGTAAATAAATTATTTATGCTTGTTGTCGATTTTTTTTGTTGCTTAATGAATCCCTTTTTATTTTAGATATAAAATGTTTTGTTATGAAAAAGCAAAATTTCAAATTTTCGATGAAAATTATTTGCTTGGAAATCATAATAAATGTTGAAATTTTAGTTTTGAGATTTGGTAAAAATTTTGTAAAAAAATTCTCGATTTTGTCAAAAATTTTGAAGAGCAGAGTTTTTTTGATATCAATATTTCAATTCAAGTAATTACGCTTTTGGTATCTAGGTGCATTAGTGTGTCAAACATCCGCGTTATTTGTTCCTTAAATGAGCAAATCAGGCAACTTATTCAACATCATCATTTCAATGTAAAATAACAGATAACTTGGTGTTTGGTGGTAATGTATTCGTTCTGCTATTGGCACTTTCTTATTCAAAGATTTAAATTAATTCTTGAAAATGAAAATTAAAAACAAGCCATATTTATTTTTTCAAAAAATAATCATAAATTTTTTTTGATAAAATTGCAATTTTTTAAAAGTTTTTCAGTAATAAAACTTTTAAGAGTTATTTTCGTCTAATGATTAAATAGTCCTCGTATTTTTTTATGGAAAACAGCAAAGTTTTTTTTTTTTTAATGTTAAAAACGCTGCCATGCCTCCATCAGGAGAGGGTTTTCTGCAGGTAAATAATTTCGTATAAAATTTCAATCAATTTTTATATTTTGTTGAAATACTAATGAGCAAACATATTATGAGAGTGAAAATTTTTGTAGAAAAAGGTGCCAAAGGTATGAAAATTTATAATTTAAAAAAATTGAGTTTTCAAGAGGAAAGGTCAAGATTTTGTGACCCTTTAGCTTCTCAAAATATGCCTTTTGGCATAAGAATTTTCAATAAATTGTTTCATTTGACGTAGATTAATAAGAAAAAATGGGATTTTTTCGATCTCAAGTTTTGAAATTAAGTATTAAAATCAAAAGTTGGTTATGTTTTCCTCCTCAATAATTTCTAACGCCTCCTCATAACTCATAAGAGATTTGAAATCCGCAAATCCCATAAACACCAACATCAGACTCAAAAAGTTAAGAGGGTGCTCTACGCTTTGCGGGAATCAATTCTGGCCTATCTGCAACTTACAAGGCGCAAACTCGAATTTTCGTTTTTTTGGATTATAAAGTGATAAAATGATGAAAAAACGAACAAATATGATTTTAGAACGTAGAAAGAAGAAAATAAAAGAATTTGGAAGTTTCAATTGTCATTATAATTATTTTTATTGAACTTGAAAGAAACGCAAGATTTGATGACGGATTTTGCAAGATTTTTCGGGGACTATTGAATCAAATTTGATGAAATTTGGATATGTGGTATAAAATAATATTTCTGATAGGCTGAAAGAGCTCTTTTTCCATTCTTCTTAATATTTCAAAAAATATTTCAATTTTTTTTTTTTCAATCAAAATCAAAAAAAAGGGCTCCTTCAGCCTGTCAGGAACACTTTTTTATATAACATATTAAAATTTCTACAAATTTGATTCAGTAGTCCCAGAGAATTCTTGTAAAAACCGTCATCCAATCTTACATTTTTTCTAAGTTCAATAAAAATAATTATAATGACAATTGAAACTTCCAAATGCTTTTATTTTCTTCTTTCTACGTTCTAAAATCATATTCGTTCGTTGTTTCATCATTTTATCATTTTATCACTTTATAAACCAAAAAAACGAAAATTCGAGTTTGCGCCTTGTAAGTTGCAGATAGGTCAGAATTAATTCCCGCAAAGCGTAGAGCACCCTCTTAAGCTCTTTACAGAAATTTTTCCTCATAGGAAAGGATCAAGCTGGCGAGAGCAAAACCTGCTCTAATCTTCTATTCGAAAATTTAGAAAATTTTCTTTCAAAAACACCACATATGTTTGGCTAATTTTTATTGTTCAGGTTTCTTTTTTTAGACTCCTCAAAAAGTAGGTACTTACCTATCTTTCTGCATTTTGAAAGTTTTGATCATTGGACATTTTTATAATCTAACTTTCTCCTCAATTGAAAAATTTTCTCAAATCGTCTTTGGTTAAATAGGAAACAATTTATTTCCCCTATATGATTTATCAGATACGAGGTAGAGGAAGAAAAGGTTCTGTTCAAATTTAATTCGGTGGATATGATTTTGATTAAATTTTTTTTGTAAATCATTTTTTAAAAATAGCCAACTTCTGTTCCTAGTGAAAATTTTGAAAATTTCATACTTTCAATTCCATTTGACAGATTTTAATTTTCGCTCTAGGTTTCTGCCAAACGTAGTTCAATTTTTAATACATCGATTTTTTTTTTTTTTTGGGGTACCTACCTACATAATATTTATCATATATTTTCACATAGGATACCTACACCTACTTTTTTTGTGCTGAAAATAGAACCTGATTGGAAAGTCCCTATCCCCTTTCGCAGTTGAATAATCATAAAAAATAGCATTTAAAATTAAAATTGAGATGGTACTGAGTATGGAGATGACGAATGAAACTTAAAAGTTGCAAAAATCTGGGGTTGTTGAGAAATCTCCAGCTCTTTTTTACAATTTTCTCCTCTCTTCTCTCCCCTCGCAAATATTTTTTCAAAGCTATTATTTGTGATCAATTTTTTTTTGTTCGTTTGGACCAGATTTACTAATATTTATCAATAATTTTGGCTGGTTTGTTCAAATCTAATTTCAACCAATTCAAATTTTGGACAAATTGAGTGAATATTTTACATTTAAGTAGGTACCTATATTAAACTTTTTCTCCAAATTTTAAATAAAATTCCTTCATTCAGCCAAAATTTAATCATTTTATGATTTTTCAAGTTTGATTTTTTGAGAATATTGTTCAGAGAAGAATCGAACAGGTATGGAGGAGAAGGAACGATGCTAAAAATCAAAGATTCTCGATTAAGATAAGTTTTTTTTATTTTTTTACGATTTTTCTCAAGCTATATTTCCTTTTTTTTCCTGCCTTCAATCGAACATCTTCTTTAAAAAATGGAATATTTACCTCCTCCCCAGTTTTAAATTTTTTGATTTTTTTTGTTTTTTGTTACTTAATAATCAGGTAGCCATATTATTACCAAAAACAAGTAAGAAAATTCTGTTTTTTAGTTAGTTTGTTTATTTGTTTGTGTGCGTGAGTGGGGGCGGGGGGATTTATTTGATTATTGTGCACAACCAATAACAAAAATAAATAAAGAATTTTGATTTGAGTCGATAAGATGAGAAAAATTAGATGCAGTCAAAAAATTATATTTACGTTTTTTCATAATCAATCAATAATTCAAACAGAAAATGTGAAAAATTCTTGTTCTTACATCAGAATTGTTGAAATTATTGCTGTTTTCTTGCTTTCATGCTATTTTTTATTTTTTTCTTTCTTGTAGACACCTGGGAGTCCAGAAATATTGATAAGCAAGTATATTTTTTTCACGCATTGAAAGTTGGGAATGTTTTTTTACTCTTCAATGGTAGATAAGTAATACGATCAACTATCAATAAAAAAACAAAAATGAGTTTTTGCCTTATGGAGAGAGGGGAGGTGGTTAAATATTGAGCAAAAATCTCAAATTTTACGACGTATTTTTTTAAAAATCATTTCATAATATTTTTTACTTTAGTACCTATCTCAAAATTCGAAGAAAGTAATATAAAAAGCAAACCACTTGACTTATTTTTATAGATATATTTTTTAAAGAATTAGTTTTACTCAATTTATTCATGTCTCGAATTTTTTCTCAAATTTTGGAAGTGTGGAAATAAATAACAGGAGAAAATTGAAAACACCAAATTAATAACAAAGATGTTTTTTTAGTTGACGAACTTCTAAACTTTTTTCCCCCTGAGGTTTTAAAGGGTATGGTCTTACGTTCCATGAAATTTTTCTCAAACCATAAATTTTCCATACTGCCACATAAAAAATTATAAAGAAATCACTGATGGAAAATTTCACCTCAAATATATATGCAAAGACGTCAAAATCGATCTCTTCCATACATTTCTGCCATTCAAGTTGACAAAACATCGAATACTTCTTAAAGATGCACTCAACTCGTAAATTTGAATTTTCTTATAAATTCTCACGAAACAATGAACATTAAAAAACACCACCAATACGACGGCATCGGCATCTTCCTGCAGCATCATCCCAGCTCGACATCGCCCTTCGATGATATCTCGCTTATAAATAGGCGCCATATGTTACAAAAACGTAATTTTAACATTTCTAAACATCTGTCAATTGATCAAACGATAGCGGATGCTTTTAAACTTTCAAACATAAAAATCTCCTAAAGCACCCTTGATAACCGAGTTTCTCATTTTTAAGCCAAATTATACTTTTAAAGTTTTCGAAAAAGATTAATTCCACCTTTTTGTACGTTTATACGACTTTGCGCAATATCAACTCTTAAATTCGCCATAGTCAGAAATTAATTGAGGAAAACTTTCTCCTTTCTTTTTTTCTTTAGTCGTTGGAACGAAAACTACTGTGCTAAGGTTTTCACAAGGTACGAGATTTTTAATGCTTTTTTTGTAATGATGTGGAAATTCAAAAGGTATGGTAGGTCGAAAAGTCGACAGTTTATGGAAAGAAGATGATTTCGTGCAGTAGGCGTTTTCTATTCGAGTAGTCAATTTTTTCGAAATAAAATTACCTATATTTACAAATTAGCCTGGTATTTTAAAATAAAATTACCTACTGATCTCATTTCATGGTAGGGTTTTGACTGAACGAGTCCTATATTTGCATAATTAATAATCCGGTATTTTCGAGCGGAAAATATGGACACGTTTACTTATTGAAATTTTAACTCGACTAAACGAGAGGAATTTGGATTTAAACAATAAGTACACATTAAGACGAAGCGTTTAACAAGTTCTAAGCTCGTAATTAATTTAAAGTCTGAAACTTTCGATGCAGGCAATTTTGACTTTTTAACGAGTTTTCCACCAGGTTATGCGAATTCGGGCGAAATTACGCGTGAAATGGAGATAGTAGGTAATACCTAACCTACACTTTACGCCAATAAAATATTCAAACAGACGACCGATGTAATTTATACCATCAAAATACCGCAAAATATAATTTTATTACGTGTTCGAATGTATTTTAATAGAATACAAATTATTCGAGCTGGCGAATTTCGTTTTTTTTTTTTTTTTTGTTATTTTACATAATAATATTTCGAGGAAGCGAGGAACATATAAATTAGGCCTATACAAATGAATTTGTCAACCAGAATTTGGCAAAGAAAAATTAAACTACGTATAAATATAATAAAGACTTAGTAGTTCTTTTTCAAATAGTCGAATAAAAAACACACAATGATCAAATTGTTATTTGAGCCGGATTCGATTATAATTCAACTGCGTATATGTTTCTCGTTATTGTGTTTGTAAATAAACATATCAACTTCCATATACATTCAAAGCATCACTAGCAAACAGCATTTACCACGAAGAGTTTCTTCCTTTTTTTTTCATTATAAATGACAAAAAAAGATGGGGAGAAGCTATAACGAGATTATTCATTACATAATAACTCGGTTAGTATGACGACTTGTTGAAGGAAAACTAGCTCCTGATTATTTTTGCCGAAAATGGAATTTAAACGATCGAAGTTCAAATTTTTTCAATTTCTTTACTTCTATTTTTTTTTTGTCGAAATTGTATTTAAGTCTAAAAAACTTTTAACAGTAAACATTTTTTAAACTGCAATTTTCTCAAAAATTTTCAATTTTTATTTTATTTTTATTTTTCATTTTATAATAAAATTTCTTTCAAATACTAAGTTGAAAGAAAATTTTGAAAAGCATTAAGTTGAAATTTTTTTTAGTCAAAATTGAAAAAAATTATGGAAAATTTTTAAAATTACTAGGAAAATGTTTTCAAGTTAAAGATTTAGCCCAGTGCAATTGGACAAAAAAATTCCAAAGTACGGGAATAATTCTGATCCAAGTTTTTTTTGGCTTAATTGATTTAGGAAACTGTACCAAACAATATGGTAAGACTTCCTGATCCCCAAGAAGGTGCCGGAAGCCCCTGAGGGGATTGAACCCCCTCAAAATTGTTTGTTTGCTTATAACTCGAAAAAACACCATTTTAAAAAAAATTAGTCATGCACAATATTAATCTACGTTAAATTTTCTACAAAATAGCTCTCTTGACTTTTTTGTGTAAAACGCAAACTAGGCACACTAACGCCCCTGCAAAAAAAAACTAATACAGGAAAACAGTCGTAGTGACATGGTGACTTTAAAATTGCGCCAATGTTTTCACAATTGAAAATTGGAAAAATGATCTAACATGGTAGCAATACAACGCGATATTGGGGCATTTATCTATGTTTTTTATTGGAGGGGGAGGGGTGTAATCCCGTCCCAGGAGATTGTAGATGGGGTTATGAGCCAAATAACCTGAAAAATGGTTCTAGGGGTCAAAAAACATGCATTTTGACACCCCATTTGACAATTTGGAAGAATTCCCAATTTAGCCCTTCCCCAATACCTCCCCTTGGGGTCCCTTTGTATGTTTTTTTTTGATGAAATGACACCGGAAACGGACTCCACGAGTAAAAAAAACATGGATTTTGATACCACACTCGATATTTTCAAGAAATTTTTTCACTTCGACTCTCCCCCTCGCCCCTGTTGATTCTGGTTCCAGTTTGAGGTCAAAATGATCCCAAAAATGGATTCAGAAGCCTCTGAATAGCCTCTGGAATCAAATTTTAATTTTTTTCCTGCGTAAAATCTGTTTGAAATACCTTCATCAAATTCTGCTCGTTTTTTTTCTTCAGTCACACTTGAAATCACCTTTGGTTCACCCCATCGGGGGGGGGGGCGAAAAAATGAAAAATAGCATTTCCGACTCGAAATACTGCAAGGAATCAAATTCCGGAAACCAGAAAGTTCTATCTTTATTTATATAGCTTAGGCGCAATTTTAAAGTCGCCATGTCACTACGACTTTTTTCCTGTACTAGGGTTTCTTTTGCAGGGGCGTTTGTGGGCCTAGTTTGCGTTTTACACAAAAAAGTAAAGAAAGCCATTTTGTAGCAAAGTTAACAAAAAATTAATATTGTACATGACTAATTTTTTGAAAAAATACGTTTTTTCCGAGTTATAAGCAAAAAACCAATTTTAAGGGGGTTTAACCGCCCCTCAGGGATTTCTGGCATCCCCCTTGGGGACCAGGAAGTCTTACCAATTGTTTGGTACAGTGTTCTGAATCAATTAAGCCAAAAAAACCTTGGATCGGAATTATTCCCGTACTTTTGTCCAATTGCACTGGGCTAATTTTAAAAAATATGAATTATAAAAATTAAAGTTGGAAAAATTTTAAGTAAAAAATTTAAAGTTGGGTAAAACTCTATGTTTAAAAATGTTTCCAACTTTCATTTCTTCAATTTTTTCAACTTCATACTTTTTAAAATTTCTTCTGTCTCAAAAATTATTTTCAATAATTTTAAATTTTTTCTTCAATTTTTTTCTACTTTGAATTTTAAAAAAAATTGTTAACTTTATGTTTTTCAAAATCTATTCCAACTCGATAAGTAATTAGAAGAAATTTCAAAAACTAATAAAATATGAAATCATAAAACAAATTGAAAAAATCAAGCTTGGAAAAATTTTGAGACAATCTAAATTTAATTACTGATGGAAAATTTTCAAAATTGGACACAGCTTTGAAAAAATTAAAACTGAAAGAAATTGAAAAAATTTGGACTTGAATCGTTGAAATCTCATTCACGGCAAAATTAATTAGGAGCTAATGAAATAAAAGCTTGTTTACGAGCATGTTTGGCGAAGCTCGATCAATGAATTTTTTGTTAATTTTAGCGGAACTAAAATGCTCTAGCTATCGAAGTTGATAAAATTTATACATTAAACTCATTACACAATCTGTAATATAGTTAAATATCGCTGCCGCTGTTATTGACCTGAATATTATATATTTTTGAATATTCATACGTTCGCACATGAACTGGTCAAAGCGTGAAATTAAAACCGGCGAATCCAATATTAAATTAATTTCTTTTGTATATGGCTCATGATAAAGGAACGCGTCCTAAACGGTTTATTAAAATGCGACTTTGACATTCTTCTTATTTTTATGTAGGTATTGTGGATATTAATTTAAATAATTATTATTTCGAAATATTTGTTTGCACTTTTCAATGAAATCTTTATATAATTTATCATCTCATTTTTGGAGCCTATTAGGCTATTAGGTATCTATGACTATAGGTAGGTATCTGGTAGGCATACGTAGCAGAATGATAGTCTCGGTGAAAAAAAAAAGTTATATAATTTTTCATCGATCATAATCATCTATTGATTTACTTTCACCGGTTTACAAGTTTAAAAATTAATTCGTTGAATTGTTTAGATTTAAATGAAGGGCTCAGCTTAGCCTATTTATGCAATGGGTCACCTCGTCGAGAATTTATAGGTGTTATTATTATCGTATTGTTTTTTTTTTTTTTTGGTGTGATTGTTGTGTATGCATGGTTTTTAATAAACGATCGATGAATATTATTTTATTCTATACGAAATTTACATTCGATCGGAAGATAATTAGGTTTATTGTTTGGATGCGTGTTGTAAAACTATAGGTACTCACTTTCGGTGTTTTGAAATCCTTTTTTGTTAAGATGCTTATAGTGATGAAAAATTGGGAGATGAAAATTGTCTATTATGAGCTTCAATGCACCTATTTCTGTTTTATTTCTAAAATATTCTTTGTTCAGTTCATTGAATTATTCAATTTTGAAACAGTTTTCAAAATTTATGGAAAAATTCACGTTGAATTGAGGAATTAAAAATTGAAGTTTAGAAAAAAATGAATTGAACATAAGCTGGACAATTTCAAGTTTAGGCTAAAGATTGAGAAAAAAATAAATACCTATATTTAAATTTTATACAGTAAGGGCAAGCTATTTTTCTTGTTAAATATTCAGAACAGAGATAGGTATTTCAATCGAGAAATTTAACAAAAGGAAGACCAGGAGAGCAGTGGCTTCCTCCAAAAATTTCTGATTTCCCCAAAATTGCCAAATTTGACTAGTTGCTTGACAAAATTCTCAGTTTTGATACTGTATAAGAAAGTGACTAGAATAATGGGATTTTCAAGAAATTCCTAATTTCAAAAATTTTTCCAATTCAAAGTCCTCAAATTCCTCTCCCCCCCCAAAGGTCCAAAAACTTTTTTCCCGATTTTTCAGCTCATTAAAAAATACCGAAAATCACTAAAAATCACAAATTTTTTTGCGTCATATACAGCGACTAAGGCTAGATTTGCTCAAAAACACATTTTTTTCTTGATTTGAAATCTGATTTTTTAAAAATAAATTTCTAGAAAAATGGACAAAATTCCAAACTTTTAGAAAAATCTCTAGCCAATTTTAGAGAAGAATAAACCCATCAATACGTATGGTTCGAAATCACCAAATCAGGCAACACTGCGTCAAATTATTTGTATACATACGTAAGTAGGTACCTATTTTTCGTAGAAATTTTGTAAAATCTGAATATTGCAAAATAATCAATATCTATTGAAATAGCTCAAAGGAAAAAGAAAAAAGTGTGTTGCATGAAATAGACGAAAACAAAACTACTTAAAATTCGTAAAACGTAAAAAAGTTGAAAAAACAATACAAAATTTTATCAAAAAACCAGTGAAAAATCAAATTGAAAAATTTATCAAGTTGGTACATTTTTTTCTGAATGTAAAACATTTGAAATGATTTTAATTTTTTGCATTAATTTTTCTCCTTTAAAATATACTTTTCAGCTTGTCGTGGGGTATGTTAATTGTTTTTCTGAGTTGAATGGCAACTTAATAATTCATTTAATTTTTAAGCTGTAAAAAAATTAGCTAAATTTCATATTTTGAAATGAAATTTTAGAAAAGTCGTTTGAAAACGAGATATCCATACCCAACAATTAAAGAAAAAATCTTTCGATTTAGGAAAAAAAATTATCTACATAAATTAAAGAACAAGCAAAAAACAATAAAATTTGTTGGGGTAAAAATGAGTTACCTAACAAAAATATCAGAAACAGGATAAAACACTTTAATATAAAAAAATATCGATCGAAAAAAATGAATACCTAATGAATTGAACATTTTCAATTTTTGATAGGCAAGTACCACAATTTTTAGTTGAATTCAACAATTTTTTCCTTCGCTTTTTAGCTGAAATAAATTTTTTATCTCATCGTGAGATTCATTCAATTCAAGCCAAATTGGGTACTAAATCAAGCAAAAATCAAGCGAAAACTGAAATTTTCCAAAAAATTTATTTTGAAAAGAATACAGGATTGAAAATTAAAACAGATTGATAGTACGAGTAAAAAAAATACACAGAAAAAAATTGAACTGTCCCCATTCTCAATAAGTGTACCAATATTTTGATTAAGTATGTATTTTTTTGCAGAGATACTAAATAATTTTTATTAAACATTGAATCTAAAAAAACTGAACTTGGTAGGGGCGAAGAGAGAAAGAAGAAGGTAGGCAGTAAAAGTGGAAAATTTTCTTCCTTAAATTAATATTTTCTAACTCAAATGTAATTTTCTTCCTCAATTTTTTTGACACAGAAGACAAAATTATTCAAATTTCCCAAGAAGATAAGTCATCATTTTCCGACTTAAACAGTTTTTTGGACTAAAATGTTAATTCTTCCATTATTTGAGGACAGCCTATATCCATCTACTCATCCCTTTACCTCACATTTTAATTAAGCCTTGGTCAAAGTCAGCCAAGTAAGCACTTGGCATTTACACAAGATCATTTTTTGCTAAATTCATTTTTTTAAATTTGATTTTAAAAAAATACAATATTTCTGATTAATTTTAATCTAAGTTTTTCTTGTTATCATACTTTAAGAACAGGTAAGATTTAAAAAAAAATTGACTCAACAATTTCTTTCATCCATGCTCAATCATTTTTTCCATCTACCTATTTTGACTAATTTATTCATTATTTATCAAATTTATTTTAATTGATTCATATTTTTTTAAATTAAATTTTAATATGTACTAGGTACCATAAGTGCATCCAAGGGGGGAGCTCAGGGAGTTCGAGCCCTCCTTAAGCTCGACAAGGAGATTTTTTATCATAAAGAGTATGATTCTTTAAAAAAATTTCGCCCTCACTTCGCTCGGGCAGTATTTCAGTAGCTATTCTTTGAATAAACATACCGCCCTCTAAATTTGAATCAGTTGAATTTGCAGAAATTCTGTCTTTTTTAATCAGTAAAATAATTTTCATTGAAATTACCAAATTAGTGATTTTTCACTGATTTTTCGGTCAAAAATTACCAATTTCTCAGCCAATGTCCCATTTATCAGAAAAAAAACAGTAATTTTGACTGGAAAAAAATCAGAAAATCTCGTCATTTTTCAATTTTTCTTCGCTCAAATCTGTAGGTATGTATTAACTGCCTACTGAAAATACCCTGACTACTCCAGCCCCACTAAAAGAACAGGTTACTTCATTTTTTCATTGATTTTTGACTCCCCCTCCCATTTTTTCTCAAAATCTCAGCCCCTCCCTTACACAATTTCTAGGTGCGCTTATGGCAGGTACCTATTAATCAGTTTTTGGTTTTAAAAATATCAACAAAATGTTTGATTAAATTCAATTTTTTCTATACCAATTAACCAACTTTATTCTTATTTTTTTCGTCAGGCTTCATCAATTTTAGTATTTTTATGATTTTGAAATCTGTATAAGTCGAAGACCTCTTCAAGATCATAAACAAACGCATTCCATACATTCAAGCTACAAAATTGAATGATTTCACATTTGTTAAAATTTCATCATTCCATACTTCCGAAATGCTAAATTAAAAATTTTTCCAGCAATAAAATTTTCCTGCAAGTATTTCTCATCAGAGCTTTAGCTCTCTCACGACAGCAAATTGTTTCAAACCTATCAAACAATCTCGACAGGTGCATATTTTACGAAATCTTACATCAGGAAGAGAAAACTCAAAAGACAGATATTTCGAAACCCTGCCAGTATATCATTTCCTTGCCAATCTAGGTATTTTAATTAAAAGAGGAAAAAAAACTTCTACCCTTTAAACTGTCGAAACAAATTAAGTCGAATTTTCGCAGGTGAGGTATCCATCTACCTCACCCACACCTCGAAGACCCATCAAACGTCATGTTCCTATTATTATATGTACGTCTAGCACTACAAAATAAGTTGGCTAGGATAACGTGCAGGAATTCCTTGTCCATCATGTTCGTCGAAGCGAGTTAAATGTTGAAAATCACATTAAACAGGACTTTTCACATTTCGCGTTAGGAAATAATTTCTTGGAAGGATAGCGATAAATCGCGCGGTAAATTTTTAATCTTGATGAACCGTTCAATTGCCATTGTGCGAGGTTCGCTCGTACACAAGGTTACAATCGGCAACGGCCAACCTACCTGTGATATATTCGCGTACCGGTAAGTAATATAGAAGGGGAATGATATTAAATAAAAAGAAATACTCCTCATTTGGTTCAGTTTCCTGTGTTAGGTACATACTTCGTAATGCCTACTGCATGATCGATCGTATGCCAATTTTTTACGTTTTTTGTTGTGATTTTTTTTCATGATGCGCGCCATCGTCGTGTACGTGTTCGCGATTTCATTCGTGTGCGGTGCATTTTGCGACGACCAGAAGGATCTTCCTGTGCAGAAAATATCGCCCAAAAAAGACATTAAGGGCGATTTAAGCTCGGCAGCTTCCGGGTATATATTTCGAAGCGATGGCGATAGTCCTCCTATTTTCATTAAACTGGGAACTGGCAACCTACCACGTGATAGTGTTTTGAAAAATCCAGGTAAATTGTGCTGTAGTTTGTTTTTCGTATTTTCTTTCAGCAGTTTTTCTTTTTTTCGAATTGAATATTGTGTTTGAAAATCATCGCGGTAGGATGTACCTACTTGGATGTTTATTTTGGTTTTTGAATATCGAAGAGGAGGGGCGGGGAGGGGAGAATTATTTATTTCTCGAAACAAATTTTGCTCTAGTTTTTTCTACTCTTTCCCCTCCCTCTTTCTCTCTTTGTTTGTTTATGTGCAGAGATGGTTTTAAAATTTGATTTTAACTCCTTATGAAATTTTGCTCTAGTTTTTTCTACTCTTTCCCCTACCTCTTTCTCTCTTTGTTTGTTTCTGTGAAGAGATGGTTTTAAAATTTGATTTTAACTCCTTATGGGAAGTTATAGGTCTCGAGGAGCCTCAATTTAGAAAAAATGTTCAAAAATCAATGAAAACTGAAAAATTTTCAAAATGTCCAGGAAAAATTAAGCCAAAGAAGGTATTTTGATAAAAATTAAACTAATCACCTTCGCTTACGAACTCATTGCAGACATATTCAAATTTAACCACTTCGAAACTTAACAGGAAATGTAATCAAACACTTGAGAGATGATCATTCCAAAACCTAACCTCATATCATCAAATCTACCCACCGCATCCCGATACATTTATTTAGAATTTCCGAATTATACATAAGATATTAATCATCGGTGTGCTATTATGATAACATCATATTTCATAAAATGGGAAAGGATGCGAGCAATTTAATAAAGTTCAAGGTGTTCGGTGGCTTATCATTTCCCATAAGGTGATTATTTAGCTAATAGTCGAAAATGGCTACATTTAGAGGTAGAAGATTCGAGGAACGCAGCCTCAAGGGATGCGAATATAAATCCTTGAGTTTAATATTAAATGATCGTTTGTGAATGGAAATTGTATATTCTCAGCTCTGGAAATACAATACACGCAGACTAGGTGTAGTTTCTTTCCCAGATAGTGAAATGTTTTTAATTTTAGTTCACAAAAAATACATATTTTTGCCTTGCCCGATGTAAAATATAATTAGCCTGGATGATCTCGTGACCAATTTATTCGTATAGATTTTGACCTTTAACCATTTGGGAGAATTTTTTTGAAACGATATTTCATTATTTATCCTCTCACAGTTACAGGAGAAAAATTTTTTTCGTCTTCGAGTAAAAAATTATTCAATTCTCTCATTTTTAATTTTTTCCTTCAAATATTGGTCCAATAATTTTGTTTTTCAAGCAGTGTTACGAAAACGAAAACAAAAAATTATATTTTCTGGGAAAACGAAAAAATTACTTTTTTTAGTTTAAAAACTTTAGGTCAGTTGCTAAAAATATTTTCTTAAAATTTTAATTTTTCCCTTAATGTGTTAAAGAAGGATTTGTCATTCTGGATGAAAATATAAGTGCTCCCAAGGAGGGCTCAAGGTGATTGACCCCCCCCCCCAGCTCCAAAAGGAGATTTTTTATTACAAAAATGTGAAAAGGTGCATTTTTTTGCTATTCAAACACGATTTTTCGAAAAAATTTCGCCTCGCTTCGATTGGACAGTATTTTAGTCATTATAAGGTATTTTTCGAATAAACGTATAACTCCCTAAATCCAAATCAATCTTTGATGAAATTCTGCCTTTGAAGATCAGTGAAATGATTTTCATTGAAAATTAATGATTTTACACCGATCTTTCAGTCAAAAATCACTGATTTCTCAATCGATTCCCAATTTCTCAGAGAAAATCAATAATTTTGACTAAAAAATCAGTGAGTTCAGTTGAATTCGTTTCACTAAATCAGATTTAAGGAATGTATTGATTGTTTAACCAAAAAATTCCGCAATTTTCCAATTTTTCTTTGCTCAAATTTATAGCCTACTGAAAATACTCTGACTACGCCAGCGTCACTGAAATAACAGGTTTCTCAATGGTTTCATTGAAATTTTACCCCCTCCCCCTCATAGTTTTTCTCGAATTCTCGGCCCCTCCTTTTTAATTTTTGGGTGCGGTTATAGATAAAAATTTTCATAAATTTTGAAAAAAAAGGCCAAAAACGAAAAAAAAAAAAAAAAAGTAAATTATCTACCCTATTTTTCGTTTTTAAAAAAGGAAGTGAAAAAATTTGACAAAACACAAAGAAATGATTTTTGGACGTGTTTTTTTTCAATTTATACCATTTTTATTAAGAATGATCGAATTTTCTTTAAAAAAAACACAATAACAAAGAAAAAATACAATTTTAAACAATTCTTTAAAAATTTCATCGAGTAGGTATTCTTTTTTCTACCTTTTAAAAAAATTCATTAAGTACCTACTTTTCAAAAAAATAGTTGTCTTAAGAAAAAAACCCAACCAAGGGAAAAAATCCAAAATTGAGGTTTCTTCAAATTTCGTTTTCGCATCACTGTATTTACGAGCAGAAAATGAAGAGATAGGTAAATTATTAAAATCCAGAATTGAGCTATCTCTAAGGAATAGATTTTTTTGGGGGAAGGACAGTGGTATTCACGTTGAATATTTTAGCGAAGAGGGGGAGAGAAGTGAATATTAAGAACATTTTCCCTTGATTTTGTAGTTTTCTCAAAAAAATAAAAGTCAAACTTCTGCAAATTTCAAAGTATTTTTTGCCCTGTTTGAAATTTTTTTTTCTTTTCTTTGACTCGTGTTGAAAAACTCACACCTCTGAAAACCCTTCATAACTCTGAAAAAAATGACCAAAGCTTCATGTTTATGAAAATTAAACTCCTTATAAAAACTCACTCAAGAGGTAAAAAAATTTCAAAAAACGAACATTTAAAAAATTTACCAAATTGCTTAACTCTGAAAAAATTATACGAGCAGACTTCTAGGTAAATTTTTCACGCCAAATTTAATTTCTGTATTTAAATATAAAACTCTAATGTAAAACCTCGAAAAAATTTAACCCTGAGAAAAAAATTATCAGCACAAAAAATCTAACAGACATTTAAATCGAAAATTAAAATCTACTCTTTCTCGTTCTAAGTTATTTTCAAAATTTGAAATTTATATTTCGAGAAAAAAATTGTTTGAAAAACTTAGACATGCCCGTTAGGACTAAAACTTTCAAATCGCACCAAACAATCTCCGTTTTGAAAAAATTGTTTTAAAAATTACCAGAAAAAATATTTATAAGAAAGTTTTCATACCTTTTGCGTTATTACGTTTTTACCTGAATATCAAAAAAGTTGGACTGACGTTAATCCATTTCGACTTGAATTCTTCTCGGTCCCAAGTTTAACCCTTCCTAGCCTCTTTCTGCTGTCAACATTCAGTTTTCGTAACTTTTTTCGCGAGGATGTTAAACCTCCAGCGACAATGGCTTTATCTTTTGATGTTTACATTTTGTTTCTAAAATCTACGCGAATTTATCCATCATCCGAGTCAACTCGATTAAGAAACCTCGAGGTAATTTACGAGCATTTATTGCAATGCAATATTTCTCTCTTCCCTCGAATCTTGCAGCGATATTTCCGCAATCTTTTTTACTTAATTTTGGACGATTTGTTTTGTAATTAGAAAAATACCAAAATTCATAATTTCAGAAACCAACACCAAAAATTTGTAAGTAAATAAAAGGAAGTCGTAGACAAGCGAAAGAATGAAAAGGATACAGACCAAAATAAACTCGAAAATAATTGTTAAAGTTTAACGAAATTCGGCCCAAATTTCATATTAGGTTCGAACATATTACGAAACAGAATTTATAAAACGGTAAAGAAAACTTCGCCCCAAAAAAATATGTGAAAACAATACGAATACCAAAGTTTGAAAAACTTTTCCAAATGTGCAGAAAACTAAAAAATATTATAAATTTTACGTAATATTGATGTTTAAAGTTGAGAATCGAGAGAGGAGGGGGAAAATATAGACTACGAAAAATGTATTATAGCAGAGGAAAAAAAATTCGTTGATTTTCATTTCCAACTGCGCTGCGTCGCTTTATTAAAAGATATGTAGGTCTGTCTTATTATCGAATGCTCCACTTATTGTTTATTTGGATATTCTTCCGCTTTAATAATTTGCGGTTTTGTTCGCGGTTTTTTAGTTAATAAGTTTAACACCGATGCATATGGGTACGAGTATTTTCGTTTAGGATGCATTTTAGCTCCACTACCTGCTCGAAACGCATTAAAGTAAATGTAATTATTGAAGGCAAATGAGTTCGTGGTGTTTTCACCCATTTCGACGAACATATGTTCGAAATATGTATGTGAACGGTAATTGAATTTTTTTTACCAATAAACATAGTAGATATGCACACGAAGGTATGTAGGTTTTCTGGCACGATATTTAATTAAAACTATTTAACTGTAACGATGATTCGGTTTATGGTAATTCGGTTAGGAAAAAATTTAGCTTTGGATGATTAATCAGCTAATTACGAAAAGTTTTTTTTTCGACTTTTGCAAAATGAGGTGATGATTAGAATGTAAAACCATTACTAAATAATGCAAATCTAAATGTGTTATTTGCGTATTAATGTAGAGCTGATGATAAGACGGTTGCCTATCATTGATAAGAGTTCATTTGTTATTTGTTTGCAAATTATTTAAGTACCTACCTGAAGAAAGAAATTAATTACCTGAGCAGTGGTTGGGTAGACCTTTAAGCATAATTTAGGTTAATAAATGTGAGAAAGTTCGTTGAAATTTACTCTTTTTTGTAGTGAAAATAGAATTTCAAACACAAAATTGTCATTACCTATTTACTCTTTTGACCAAGATGCTTATTCGTTTTGAATGTTTTTTGGAAATTTTGAAAGGAAAAATTTCTCAAATTTTGAGTAAAAAGTCTTTAGATTTAGAGTTATTCTTGACATTTCATCAAATAATCAAAATTTTCTTGTATGAAGTGAAGGAAACCTTTTTCAATCATTTGCCAAAATTGGAAATTCAAAAATACGTATGATTGAAATTTCAAAGAAATTTATGCAAAATTTTTATCCTCCCCTCTCTCCCTTCCCTCCATTATCTCAAAAACTGTTGATTGGTGAAGAAGTAATGGACAGTTTCTAACTTCAGGATGTTTTCGAGCTATGGGGAGGGAGGGGGGGGGGTCATCAAAATTTTAGAATTTTTGTCTACAATCAATAGATCAAAAAAAAAATTGGAATTTTTTCACAGAGAGTTTCACAGAATTACGTATGTAAGGTCATTCGGCATTCAAAAATGATGAATCAATCTTTGATTTGAAGCTGGAAATTATTTTTCGCAGCATTTAAATACCCATCAATTTTCAGTGGGGTATGTAAAAGGTTTTAAATGGATAATTTAAACCAAAATATCATTTTGTTGATTTTATTTTTTTCAAGTTAGTTTCACCTTAAATATAATCTCTATAATTTTTCAATTTGCAAAACCCGAGGGATACTTTTTATGAGGCACAGTATCATTACTTCCCCACACTGTGGGGTAAATGTAATATCTTGTCAATGTAAACGAATCATAATTCGAAGAATACGAACGATGAAAAACGCTTTATCCTAAATTATGATACAGGTAAAATTTCACTTTGTTTCTACTACAATAAACAAAAATACACAAATCGTCAATTTCCAAAAATTTACAATTCCAATTACTACCTATCTATGAAGTAAGTATGTAGGTACAATATGTCCATGAATTTTTTTCGATTTTTTGAGAACCAGAACTAGCTATTATTCATTTTACGTCATTTTTCCAGTGAAGGGAGAAATAGGACTACAAAATTCAGAAAGCATGGTTGCATACAATAAAATACTTAGGTAAAATAGAAGTTTTCATGATCAAAAAGATAGATAATTAGATATAATTTAAATAAGTACCAATTTGAACAAATCTGGAATTTTCTTACATGTTAGTAAAACAAACTGTAATTTTTTGAAAACCCATCAATCTGAATTGAATTAAGTATTTTCATTTTATAACTTTTTCGGGGCTGAGGTCAAAATTCTAAATTGAAGTCCGCAAATGAAGGAATAAAAAATTTAAATTTCAAAAAGATATTTAGAGAGGAAAGTACCTGAAAATTTGATTACTTAAATCTAAGATTTCTTTAAAACAAACATCTCAAAATCAGTGAATTTTTGAGCACCACTTAATCTTATCAGCATTAATTTTCTATTTACGACATTTTTTACAAAAAGAGGGATCATAATCAAAATTCCAACAAAAAAATCAAAAAAGTTTCTGATGAAGTTCGAAAAAATAAAAATAAGGGGATACATATTTGAAAAACCTGGAATTTAAAAAAAAATATGAAACAGCAGACAATTTTTTGAGAACTAGTCAATCTGAACAGAATTATTTTTCATTTCACAAATTTTTTACCAGTGGAATGGGGCTACAATTCAGAATTTTGATGTGTATAATTTTTAAAAAATCAAGAAGAAATGATAACATTCCAAAACGAAATTAAAAGATGAAAATGTGAAAAATCTGGAATGTTTAAAAAGTAAAAGGTACCTACTAAAATAAATTATAGGTAGGTACGAAGGTATCTGTCGAGCTACATACTTATTTAAGAGAAAATATGTTCTATTTAATTTTTTGAAAACCAATCAATGTAGTCAGAATTATTTTCAATTTTACGACCTGCTTTCATCAGAAAGAGAGGTTCGTTACAAATAAAGTGCCAAAAAATCGAAAAGAATTTTCCGAGATTCCAAAAAAATAAAAATATTACGAATAGGTATGTAATTTTTGACGATCTAACGAACATGATCAGAATTATTTTACTTATATTTACTATTTTACTAAGAGCATTTAGATTGTCGAAAGAAAGAGAGCAAAATTTAAATTGACACATGACCAACTAATTTTGAATGATATTTTTCGATAGAAATTTCAAATTAATAAAGATTTCTTATCAAAATGATTGATATATTTTGTGAAACAATTTATGAATATTTTTTTCAAAGAAAACAACGGACAATGCGAATGACCTACAAAAAATTGCTCTACTTTTAATTAAATTTTAGTTGGAAGATGAATATTCCGTTCTCCTTTGTTCCCCTTACACCTAATTGCGTAATAACCACTGTTGACCTTGAACTTGAATACTACTTCTACCCAAAAGTTGAAAAATTGTACTTGGTTCGCGAATTCGAGAAATATTTGATTTTTACCAAATTCAAATCGCTCCCTCAAACACTTCAAAATTGAGCTAATTTTTTTTATTTTCTATACAATTGTTGATAAAATTTTTCAAAAAATATTCACAACAGTGCTGCCAACCACATTTTGATTTACGCAATTTTCATAAAATGCAAGATATTTTTTCAGTGATTTAAATTGTCCGTCGAACGAATTTTTTTCCATTAAAATAAATTTAAGTTGAATGATTTGAAAATTTTTGTAGCAGTGTTACCAACTAGAAATTTTCCAACATTCCAGATTTGTTTTGAAAATCTATATTTTAAGGTGTGATCGTGGGAAAAAAAGGGGAGAGAGGTCACAACAAATTTTTTTTCGCGTGTACTGGAACTGTTCAGCGAAATTTATTTTAAAAACTTCAAATCAGGACTGATCACTCGAAAAAAATTGTTTCCAAAGGGAAAAATAATTTTTGAAAAATGGGATAGGCCATTTAGACCATTAGCAAATCAAGTATCTGTCTACATCATTTTTACCCCCCCCCCCTCCCCCCGGAGTTCAGACTTTGAGGTCTATCAACCCATTTTTCGTAGATTAGTGATTTATATTAAAAATGAAATTGAGTAAGTAAGGTTCAATTTCACATTACCAATTTGCACAATTTTGGTGTAAAACATGGAAAATCAAATATAAGGATTCTGGATGTACAATTTGTGAAATTTAGGGTTAGAAGAAAAATCGAAAATTTTTCAATACTTAGGTATTCAAAAATATTCATGGTGATTTAAAAAATGTTTCAATAAAACTCTGAAGTGCCTGCACTCTGCAGAGATAAAACATTATCAAGGAGTGATCCTTCATTGCAAAAATTGAGTAAAAAAATACTAGCTGCCTATAGGTATAGGCATACATTATTTTTTTCATGAAATTTTTGAAGATTCATCAGTCTGATCGGAATTATTTTTTATTTAAATTTTTTGGAAGGAGGGGAGGGGGGATAATGGCTCATTCTGAATCAGTGAAAAGTCACTGATAAACAGTCAGAATTGCAGCACAGGAAACAATCAGCCAAATTCACTGATTTTCACCAAATTTTCGCAGATTTTTCGCAGGTTTCACCGAATTTTCTGCCAATTTCATAAATTTCACCGACTTCAGTGAATTTTCACTGATTTTCCAGTGGTTTTTCTCAGTGATTTTCGATAATTTTTACCGATTTATAAATGAGAGGGTACAAATCAAATACCAAAAAATCAAAAAAAATTCTGAAATTCAAAAAAAAAATTGCAAAGATTTTCCTACATAACTTTTTCGAGTCGACTCGAGAATTTCCTTTTCAAAAAATACATTCAACCATAATTTAGAGACCATTAGATTTTGAGATTTTATAACTCCTTCAAAAAACGATTTAGGCATGATTTGCATATAACATTGTACATCTAGGTACCTAAATTAAAAAAAGAAATTCATAAAAGGTTATTATCGAATTTTGCCTATCTCATGTTTCGAAGGTTACACAGCTCACAGCTCGTTAAAATCTAAAAAAAACCGATAAACATTATTTTTATAACCTCAATTCATCCATACTCCCAAAAAAAGTGCATTCGCCGATAAACCGATAACCCATCTCGCTCTATAAAAATATCTCGAATCCTTCATCTCCGCAAATTCGTTCCAAACCCCACAGTCTACCTAGACCTGCACTACACCACGTTAATGACCTATTTCACACATTTATTTTTCAAAACAACGTTGAAAACTTTCAAATCAGATATTTAAATTACATCACGACTGAGGAAAATTAAGGAGCCAGTCGCCAATTCGCCATCTCAAGTCTCAGTCTTGCGACTCGGTCATTGTTTTACAGACCCCATGTACTATAATTCACCGGCTCCCATTACCTATCATTTACTCTCATTATTGCAAACTATCAACCAAAACATTAGAGCACAAAAAATGTGACATATCGAACACGTTTCGTACCAATATAACTCGAGGTACCTCTACGTTCGTTGAATTACATGATGTATGTGGAACATTAATAATTTCTCTCTTTTAAACGTCGTCGCGTCGGTCGCAATAATGTGAGACTACGAGAGAAGAAACACCGCCGTCGACAAAGCAAAGAATTATCGGACATTTGTCAGGTTATATGAATGGTCGTATAACTGACATCATAGACATTTACAGTCTGGCTATGTTTACCAATCAACGATCAATTATTCAAATTTTCTCGTTTTAATGCCTTATTTAAGGAGTGTACGGTTAAAGATTCGAATATTAAATAACGTCTAGTCAAGATCGTATATGCAAGTAAACTTTCTCCAAGGTTATCCATCTCGTGCGGAAGAGTTATTCACCGTGGTGATGATACCCATAACCTTATTGTTTCGCTTAAGGGTAATCTTCTTCAAATTGTTGAATTTTTTCGCACCAAAAATTTTGACGGACGTCGAGTTCTCGTCTTTATAATGGTTTTTTTCCATCATGCAATCGAGATTCGTATTCTCGTTTACGTGGTGAATTAATTTTAATAGCCTGGTACTAATTTTCTTGTCGGCGAATTTTTTTTTTCATAAAATTGATCCAAAGTAGACTTTATAATAATTTAATGATTACAATTCCGCATTATATGACAATATATCGCAATAAGAGATAGGTAGGTATATGATTATATAACTTTGTCTATAACCTAACCTAACCTTTTTTTTGTCCAAGAAGGAGCAATCTAACCCGGCCCAACCTACTAAATTGCCATTCACATACACCGTGTGATGAAAACAATTTGACATTTTCGATCTGAGAGAAAGACACAGAGAGATAAAAATCGATAACACAGGTCAACATTTTTAATGCTGTTTGAGGTTTGATGGATGATTTTTATAGTATTTTTCGTGCTGATCACGAAAAAAGCATTGAAAAAATTCCATCCCCAAGGATTTTTCACAATTTGAATTTTTCGTTTAACGGGTTTTATACTTTTTTAGATAACTTTTAACACTTCAAGTCGATCTTCTGAGAAAAGGAAGGGTTCTACGAAAACAATGAATAGAACATGAATTGTAGAGCGTCAAATTTTCTATCTGTAGAGTTCAATTAGTTTTTTTTTTTAGGTTTGGCTTTCGAGATATTTCAGATTAGAGTTTAGAGTTCGACTTTTTTTAAAACTGAAAATATCTTAAAAACTAAGCCTCCTAAGAAAAAATTAATCCGACTCTACAAATAGGAAATTTGACTCTCTATAATTTATGTTCTATTTTCTTTTTTTGTAGAACTCTTTCTTTCCCCAGAAAATTGACTTTAAGGGTCAAAAGTTACATAAAAAACGTAAAACAAATTTTCAACAAAAAATCTTCCAATTATCCCTAAAAAATCCTGGCGTAATCGAGAAAAACTAATCATATTCGAACTCGGCACTAAAAAATTAGAATCACCTACCAGCGAAACTTGAGTGATGAAGAAATTTTAAAATCAGCGCTACATTTTAAACTAAAAACGGTGATTAAAACAAGAAAAAGAAAATGCTGTTTTATATTTAATGGGTAATTGAACGTGTCACAGCAAAAAGGACATAGAAAAAATGGCATTTTTGGGAAATCGTGATTGAAGTTTGAGTATACCTTTTTTAATACTAAATTAAGGAATTGAGCTGGGGAAAAAATTTTACCTTAAAATTTCATCTTTTTGCTACCAGAAAACAGCTCGCCCATCACTTGATATCTTTTCTATTTCTTTCTATGTATATTGAAAACAAAAGGTTGAGTTATATGTCCTTTTTATTGTGGCAAAATTTCATTTCGACCCTTCTACGTTTGATGACGTATAATTTTTCCGGAAGTGAAAATTAAAAAAAAATCTCCATACAAAAGTTGAAGAGAATGAAAAAAGGAACATTTTCGTGAAAAAAAATTTCAAATTATATTTTCAGGGAGCAGATATATCGCACTTTGAAAAATGACAACTTTTTTTCATTTTCTTGGTTACAAAAAAATGCTAAAAATACATTTTGGACGAATTTTATTATTTTTTCAAATTTATGACGAAAAATTAACGAAAAAAACATTTCATTATCTGTACAGTGAAAAAATTAAACATTACGCAAATTCTCGAAAATCAAACATGTAATGTAGGTACTAGGTAGGTACCGAAATTGCGAACTTCGCATTTTAAAAACGCCATAACTCTTTGAGGAAAACATATTGGAAGGTGGGAGGGGGCTCATTGGTTAGAGAAAACTTCAGAGAATACGAATCGCTTATCGCATCAAAAAGGACATCGTGACGCCGCATACGAAAAGGGGGCATTGCTCAAAAAACGCGTTTTGAAAAAAACACGTTTTAAATTTTGAATGTGTTTTTTTCTTTTTTATTTGAATTTGAAGGACTGGCGGGAATTTTTTCTAGTTCTATGTGATTTTGACACACTCTAGCGTCATTTTGCCGAATTATTCGCGCCCATCGGCGACATGTCGGTAACGTACAATTTTTTCCCCTCTTGATTTAGTAAACTCAAAAATCATTATTTTCGTATTTCGAAAGGAAAATTCGATTAGGCGGTGATTTTACTGGATTCCACATCGTATTGTATGCAAAAATAAAAAAAATAGAAATTTTTTTTGAGAATTTTTGATTTTAGGAATTTTTTTCCCCCCTTTTTTTTAGTAAACTCGAAAATGATTATTTTCGTATTTTGAAGTGAAAATTCGAACCGGCGATGGTTTTAATGGATTCTACATCGTATTGTATGCAAAAATAAAGAAAAGGAACAAAAAAAATTTTTTGAACATTTTTGTGCATTTTTGATTTTTTTGCCTTTTTTAAAAGCCATTTTTAACACTTTAAAGTCGAGTAATCGAACTGGCGATATTTTTATCGGATTCTACGTGAAATTTTATAGAATGATCAATCACTAACTCAAAACTCATTTTTTTGGGCAATGCCCCCTTTTCGTATGAGGCGTCACAATGCTGAGTTATGCCCTTTTTGTTGTGAAACATTCAATTATTATATTATTTTTCACGCTGATCACGAAAAAAATGGTGAAAAAATTCCAGGACGTCAGGATTTTTCATAATAGGAAGATTTTTCGTTGAAAGTTTCGTTTACACTTTTTGGTGTAATTTTTAACCCTTACAGTCGATTTTCTGGGTAAAGAAGGGGCCTACGAAAAAAATGAATAGAACATAAATTGTAGAGCGTCAAATTTCCTATTTGTAAAGACCGATTCGTTTTTTCTGAAGAGGCTTAGTTTTTGAGATATTTTCAATTTTAAAAAAAGTTGAACTTTGAACTTTGAGCTAAAATATCTCAAAAGCTAAACCTTCTACAAAAACCAATTGGACTTTACAGATAGAAAATTTGACGCTCTACAATTTATGTTCCATTCATTTTTGTTGTAGAACCCTTCCTTTTCTCATAAAATCGACTTGAAGTATCAAACGTTATCAAAAAAAAGTAGAAACCCCATTAAACGAAAAATTCAAATTGAGAGAAATCCTTCGGTGATGGAATTTTTTCACTGTTTTTCTCATGATCTGCGCGAAAAATACTTTGAAAATTATCCATCAAACTTCAAACAGCATTTTCCATGTCGACCTGTGTAATTTAATTTTCTCGGAAAAAAATCTCAACTTAGGAGGGAAAAATTGTTCAGCGACCATGGGCATTCGTCTGCTGATTAATGCCTAAATCCGCGCGACGAATTACAAAACAAATACTTAGATTACGGTGCAAGGCAAGGTTCACCGTCTACGGCAGATTTCGTGCATATAGATGCATATGAAAAATAAAACAGAACTACGCTTAGTGAACCAGAACCGTCGGAGTCTTTTTGCCCAGATTCGATTCTGGGCAGAGTCGAGTGCGGCGTCACCAACAAATCGAGTAATTATTTCGACAAGATTTTGAAACTGGCTGCCGTGCCATTACTAACCAATTAACAGCGTGAACCAGCAACTCTGGGTAGAGTCAAGGTCCCAGGGCCATTACTCAATTCTCACATTGGCTTTGGGTCATTCTAGATTAAAATGCCGGGTTTGAGATTTTGGCTCGTTAAATACTCTATGAAGCGTTCGATTAATGTGTAACGTTTATGCGCGATTCTTGTGAAGTATTATTAATCGCAATTACTTCATTAAAGGTGGAATTCGTCGGGTGTAATTAAAGTGTGTAAATGCCGGCGGTGGAGAGTTCTAATGCGCGAATCATCGTTTGGAAATGTAATTTTGGTGATAGGTGGTAATGGTCTGGAAGATGGTAAAAGTATTAGGAAATGGTGGAGTTGGTGATTAGAGAAGTAGAGGTGAGATGGGTGATTAGATGAGTGATGGGCATCAAATCACCGATAGGGAATTATTGATCATATGCAATTAAGTGTTTTACAGCTTGATTTTAAGACGATGAATTAGGAATGAAAATTTACGAATTGAAATATTCGTACCTTGAATAAATTTTTATGCAGACTCGTGCATGAAAACCCTGGAAAATCACCATCAATTTTCATATTTTTCAATGCTTAGTTTTGATGATTTCTCCAAAAAATACAGTGAATTGCATTCTTCAAAGGCATGAATGATTATCACCCGTCGTGCAAATGTTTTGCAACCATTGCATTCTGTCGCAAAATAAATGTCGAAAAATGAGACATTTTCAGCTAGTTTTGCGACACTTTTGCAATTTGTGACATACCAGTCGCATTTTGTCGCATTCGGTTGCATTCGGTCGCACTCTGTCGCAAAATTTCTTGGTACATTTTGTGACAGAATGCGACAGAATGCGACAGATGCGAAAAATGCGACAAAATGCGACAGAATGCAAACGAATGCGACAAAATGCAACCCAATACTTGGGCATCGAAAAAAAATCACTGGTTGCCAAATTCCATGAAAAATGAAAAAAATTCATCTAGCTAGGTAATTAAGTAGGAATTCAAAGCCAATTAGAAGTCAGAACAAATGACAAACGGTTGGTTAGCAATATCAACATATTTTTTTCGAACGACTGTTGATGTTATCTATTCAATATAAAACTCGTATTTATGATTGTTCTTTCCGCGAGTATAGTTAGACTTGTGGTCTGTCTCAAATGGTTGGATTATGTTGCATTTTGTCGCATTCTGTCGCATTCTGTCGCAAATTGTAACGAAATATTTTGCGACAAAAGTGCGACAGAATGCAATTTGTGACATATTGCATTTTGTCGCAAATTGCAAAAAAATTGCACGGCGGGCACTTCCTGATTGGAGAGCTGTGGGGAATCTAACCTATTTTTGATTCAGGTTTGTCCCAATGCAAAAATTAAAAGAAAGGTTTCAAGCAAAACATCTAATCAATCAACAAAATCATTGTGGATTCTGACTTTTTAAATTATAGAATTTGGTTTCATTCGCCAGGAGATAATGCCAGAGACAATGAATCATTATCCTAGAGCCATGCTCTTTCGAGAATTAGACCTTCAAATTTGAAGACAAACTTTTTTTTAACAGAATAGATCAGCAAAGCTTGAACTTTCATCACTCAAATAGTGAAAGTGTGAATTTTATGAGTCAGGTTTCAAATGCAATCAAAATATTTGAAATTCGATTTTCCAGGGTTTCAAAAACGCAAAAGAAACGAAAACGAAAAAGAGAAAAAAACGTTATTTTTTAGCATTTTTAAAAACGAAAAAAAAAACGAATATGTCCTTCCAGGGTTTCAAAAACTGTATAAAAACGAAAAAAAAACACGGAAAATCCGTTATTTTTCCAATATTTTACAAAAATTAAAACTAAATTTTACAAAATAACGTTGATAAAAAAAAATCTCGGCATTTTGGTGGCGAAAAAGTGATTTAAATTGATTTTCGGTATACAGACCTGTGGTGGAAGATTGATGGGGTATAAATTTTTAAAATGGAATATTTATGGTACAAAAAGTTCAAGATATCTAGATTCCAACTCTCAAAAATCAAGTGAATAGTAGTTATAATTCAATTTATGAGGCGATATCTTAAAAAATTTGATTTTTCAATCATGAAAAAAACTGAGGTTTTATAGAGAAATGAAAAATATGAAAATGAAAAATGAACCTATCTTTATTTTTCGTTTCATGGAATCATGACTGACTTAATGAAATAACGACTGTTCATTTTAATTTGCCCATTTCTTGCTCTTTTGATAAATTTTTCAACTTTTCATCATTTTACTTGCTTACTAAGTAAGGTCAATTGGGGTAATTGTAAATTTTTCGGAAAATTGAACCGATTTTGTGATACTCTTTTTCGTTTTACTTTGTAAGTAAGAAAGCAAAGTGATTGAAATTTTTACCATGTATCAATGAATGTATGAGGAGTAATATGGTGGTTTGTTTTCATCGATTCGATTATTCATTCCGAAATTATGGACTTTGTTTACAATTGGACAAGAATATTTACATTTACCCCACTATGATGGGGTAAATGTAAATGCATACATTGTTCCCCATAAAAACGCATCCCTCGGTTTTTTTTTGCATAATTTTAAAAAAAATTATACAGATTAAATATTTAAACGCTTGGAAAAACTAACTTGTAAAAAAAAATCAAAACAAAAAAAAATGATATTTTGTGTTTAAATTTGTGAATTCCATTTAAATAACACGTGTTTACAATTACCCCACACCTCAAAAATTTGATGGGTATTTGTGAATGCTGCAGAAAATTAATTTCTCAGCTTCAAAAATCATAAGTATTGAATTTCATCATTTTTGAATGTCCGCAGAACTAAATTAATGCATCAAACACCAACTTTTTTACTTTTTTCTATTTTTTCTCTAATTTTGAAGATTACGTAGATTGTGTGAAAACCAAAATTTGATATCATGTTTTTTTCATCACAAAATTTTTCATCTCAGCTGTCACCAAGAACCCGAAGTTCTTTATTATAGTAAGACCAATTATTCAAAGTTTTTATTTTTGGCAACTCCAGCTCGCTAGATGCATTTAAGTATTTACAGCATGACTTGTTTACAATTACCCCATGTTTACAATTACCCCAAATGACCTTACGTACCTACCTATTCGCATTTTTACTTTCAAAGAAAAAAAAATCAAAAACGAAAGCAAAATCGTAAAAACAAAAACGAAACCCGAAAAATTTTCCATTTTTGAAACCCGGCGAGCAAAAATGTCAGACAAAAAGATAGAAAAGGGCAGAAAATCTAACGTGTCTGTTCTTTGTCATCTTTTTCTGTCCTTTTCTGTCCTTTTCTGTCCTTTTTTGTTCTTTTCTGCCACTTTTGTTTTACATTGCACTTCGAGAGGTGAAAGGACAGAAAAGGACAGAAAACCCGGTGTGCAAAAATGCCAAAAAATTCTGCCCTTTCTGTATTTTTCTGGCCTTTTACCCCCGCCTCCCCGTGCAACGTAAAACGAAAGTGACACAAAAGGGCAGAAAAGGACAGACACGTACGACTTTCTGCCCTTTTCTGTCCTTTTGTCTGCCCTTTTTGCACGCCGAGAATCTGAGAATTCTTTGTTGACAAGTATATTTTAATGACAGTAAGCACAAAGTTGTGCACTTTCAAGAATTTGAGCTTCAATTCTTCCAACGATTTTCCAATCATGAGATTGAAGATTTTGATTCTAGTTATTCTAGTTTCTGGTTCCAGAATTTTATTTCTCTTATGAACAGGGCTGGTGAGAGAGATGTAGGGACTGCATTTGCATAGAAAAAAATGCTATAAGAAGACAAAGCATGTTTTTTTTTGCTAAAATTGCAATTTTTCAAAAAATGTTCCCATAAGAAAGAACAAGCAAGAGGAACAGAACCAAAAAAAATCACGAAAGAGGGCTGCAAAAGTTAATTTTCAACATGGGGGGGGGGTCGCAAATTTATCTGCCCGGTGGACACATTTACTCTCACAGTTTCTGCTTATGAAGTCTTTAAGACTCTTATTCCAGAACAATACCTATATTCAGCTTCTTTTATTTTTTATCGCAAAATTTGCAATCTATGTTACATAGGCAGGCTCCATCAATTAGAAAATTTGAGCTTTGATGCGAAATCTAGATTTATTCTCTCAAAGAATTCTGATTCCAAATCCAATTTTTCCAAGAATTTGGACTGCAGTACCGAAATTTCATATCTCTGGGACCGTTTAAAATCAATTTAATCGGGCTTTGTACTTTTCGATTTTGCTCAAAAATTTTCTACAAGTTGTGGTCAGGTCATCCTAGTTATAGCTTCGTGGAAAACCATTGTAATTTCTTCTTGAATGCAATTGGAGGTGAGGAGAGGGGTTTGTTTTTTCTTAATTTTCAAGTCTTATATCTCAGGACTGGCAATATTTGTAATGAATTTCAGGGGACGGTTTCTACATTTTTTAGATGGTGAGGGGGGGGGGGGGTGAAAAGATGAAATTACCGACTAGAGAAAATACCAGAAAATGAATGAATAAATAAAAGGTCTTTTGATCTTCTAAACGTCGAATCGTGGATACATCGATGGAATTTGCCAACCAGAAATAATTTTCATTGAACTTGTTGGCTGAAAAACACCTAACTAAAAGTTGACCTTTTTCGCACAAAGCTCAATTTTTAAAAATCTGACAAAGGTCTTATTAAGAACCTGTGAAAAGCATAGGTATTTAGTAAATTTTACCATGGGTTTTCGAAATCAATGACCTTCATGACCTTCATTCTGGGATTCATCAGCATGGGAGGGAGAGGGGTAATGGTGCCTCAAAATTTTAGTTGAAATTCAAAAAATTGAAAATCATGTGTGACATATCATTTGTTAGGTTTTTGAACCATTTGGTTGGAATATTTTATTTTTAGAATTTGATCCCCCTCCTTTAAGCATCCAAATTTAGTCAAAAAACAAAAACTTGAGTGATGTTTATGATGTTTTTATTGATGTAAAAATCAAAAATTTATTAATTTTTTGGTTACGATTTTTGACTACCTTTCAACCCTTTCCTTCCTTTCGTATTTGAATTTTTTCCGTGAAAATTCTATCAATGGCAAATGATTGGTTGTACCTACGCTCGAACCCCGAATTATTTTAAAATACCTATCAATAATTTACCAAGATGCTCTTCTGAAAAGGTGCATTTTGTAACCAAAAATGGGCGATTTTTGAAACAAATGGGCACATTTTATACAAAATCGGGGTAAGATTTTTTTCGATCATCGAAATCATCTCGGTAATTTGGTGGATGGGTCGGGGCCTGACTAGTGACTATACCCATTTTTTTTAGGAAACCGAATTCAAACATGAACTTTTTTTGATAAGACATCGTCAACATTTTTTTAAATAATACTTGCGACATAAAATCGTAAAAAGATAAATTTTAATTCCAATGTGACTTTCAAATTTTGGCTTTCCAATTCCAGTTACAAATATCAAATTTAAAGTTTCAAAAATCGAGTATCAACTGTCAAATTTATAATTTTGAATATCGAATGTAAAATTTTTATAGGTACTGCAATTATAGTAGATTCGATTTTCAAATCTCAAATTTCAATTTTCAAATATCAAGAAGTTGATCTAAGTACCTACTTACGCTGGGAATTCCCCCTCCTAAAATGAAAATTTTTCCAACTCGAACGTAATTTTTCAAAAAAATCTGCACTCGCTTCACTTGATAGATATTTTCATCTTCATTTCCATAACATTACGCTGTATTATTTTGAAAACTTACCTATTTCAAAAACCACACCATTTTTAAATTTTTTCATTGCACAAAACCTCGTGTTTTTCATTTTTTGATGAATTTTGACCCCTTCTTGAGAAAATTGAAAAAATTTATGGGATAAAAATTTCCACGCCTGTCAAAAATTGTTTCGGATTCATGGTTAAAAGTGAAATATTTATCAAAAATAAAATTTTCAAATTTTCAAATTTGAACTTAGTAAGTACATCTAATGATGTTTATTAAATTTCGAATATTGAATTTTAAAATTTAAATTTCAAATTATCAGGTTTTAAATTTTATACTTCAAACCTTCAAATATTAAATTTAAAATTTAATATCTTGAATTCTTATAAACACATCATGATTCATATTGGCGGGTGAGAGGATCGATTCTTCATTTTTTGTTCCCATTTATTTCGTTTCCCTTTTTTTGGAGGGGGGGGGGGGGGTCTAGGTTAAAGCTCTCACTGTTACAACTCGAAACGAATTATTTGCAATAAAATTTCGTACCATAAATACCTATCTACCCATCTACATAAGCTGATAATTACACAAGGGGTTTCTTAAAAACTACCTGGTAAGTTTTTTGTTTATCTTGGAAACTTTTTTCTCCCTAGCACCGAACCGTAACATAATGTATGGTTTTACATTTCCACGAGTTGAAACTTCCGACATTGATATTTACATTCTGCGCTATTTGTATCCGAAAGCTTTTGTTCGTCGGTGAAACGAGGAAAAAACCTCGTTAAATAATCCAGCAACCCTTAGCTTACAATTTCAATCACTTCCACAAAGAAAAAAAAAAAACCAAAAGAGAATTGTAATCAAGCTAGGTAGCGAAATTGAAAAATTAAAATTCTCACGTACTTAATAACCAACTCGCCATTTGTTTCAGATCTAAACTTACCGATACCGAAAAAACACCACAAAGAAACTTTTCCAATACTGACTAAGAAAACAAAGCCATTCGAATCGGACTCCGATCACGATGATATTTTCAAAGAAGCATTTAAAAACATCCCGCCGCCGCCGAAGAATAAACATTCGGAAACCGAGGAAGATTTCCCCATCTTAACCAACGTTCATAAATACAAATCCACCGAAGAAATAGAAAACTACGATATTAAAAATATACCCGAAGTGCCCGAAATCTCGGACGAGCACGACGACTTCCAAACACCCGAAGATATCGATGCTCCGCACTCCGTCCATCATTTCGAATCCGAGGAACACGAAGAAACTCCGTATTTCGAAGACGAAAAATTCGCTTATCCGAAAAAAAGCTACGTCGCTCCCGTATACGAATACCCTCATCCCGATGAAGTGCAATTTAATAACAAAAAAGCTCCGGTTAAATACGATCTGAAACGTAAAAATAAAAAACCCAAATCTAGTTTCAACTCGGGTTCCAGCTACGATCATCCTGAAGATATAAACACCTCTGTGGAAAATTTCGAAGGTGAAGATCTCAAAGAATACACCGCCCGATATGCTCAAGGCGACTATCACCACAAACCAAAGAAACACCAGTATGAAAAAGGTGGCGGAGAATCTTTCCACGAAGATCACCACTCATCCCATGGCGAAAAAGGCGACAAAGGGTATAAAAAATATCACGATTTTGACGAAGGCGAAATGGGACATCATGGAAAAGAAGGCAAAAAAGGCTTCTACGACGACGAACACGGATACAAAAAATCACACCACGACAAAGGAGACAAGTATGGAGAACATCACGGAGGCGGTTATGGTGAAAAAGGAGCCAAATATGGCGAATCAGGCGGTCACAAAAAAGGCCACAAGACCTCCGGTTATCACAACATATTCCACAAAGACGAATACAAAAAGGAGCATAAGTTCTATGACGACGCCCATAAGCACGGATATCTCGATAAACATGGAGTTTACGATAAGCATCATGGTAAAAAACACGGTCATAAGGCTAACGGCGGTTTCTACGATTCTAGTTTCGATCATGGTCATAAAGGCAGCTCGGGAAATTACAATAATGGACATTTTGACCAAGATCATAAAGGACATAAGGGTAAATCTGGTCACGAATCTCATTATAGCCATCATGATGATTATGGCAAAAAGTCAGGACACTCGGATTCGGAGAAACACGGGTTTCATCATGGCCATTGAAAATATTCTCATTTAGGTACTTAAATTATTGACTTTTCTCTTCTTTTTTTCTTACTTAAATTATTTTGTTTTTAGGTTGTTATTTAATATGATTTTTGTGTTATTTGTTTCTACTGCGTAATTGTTTCGTGAATAAAATTTCAATTTTTTTGTGATGGGTGTGCCGGATTTTGATACCCCCTGACCCATTTTAGAATAATTTTTAGAAATTGTGAGATTTTATAATTATTTTTTAATGATAAAAGTTGCGAGTAAAAAATATATTCGTGGTCCAATTTAAAAAAAAAGTTCAGAGCATATTCGAATGGGCAGTTCCTTCTGAAAATTTTTAGCAGTTTTGAACTCGGTTGAACGATGGTAAACCCAAAAGAAAGGTCAATATTGAAATAATGAAGCCTAAACAATCCCCTTTTTGACCCTCGAACTTCAAGTACTTGGACAATAGACAGTTTTAAAAATATCTTGGAATAAGTTTTGGGAAAGCCACGAAAAAAAATTAAAGGTGAAATGTGAGGAGGAGAGGGGAGGGGAGAAGGATGAAGATCATCGCTCATATATTCAAAAATATTTATTTCAATGAGCAAGGAGCAATGATCAAGGTACCTACTACCTACACTGTTGTGATATTTTGAGATGGTTTTCAGTATTGGTAGATATATTTTTTGAGTCCAATCATTCTCGAGTAAAAATTATGAGATGTTTTGGATCTTGAATACTAAACTGTCTGGTGCTATCTGGAGCTGATCTAATCTAGAGGGGAAGGGGGGAGAAAAAGAGAAAAAGTGTCAACCGACTCCTATAAATTTAAAAAAAAAGATCATTGAATTTAAACTTTTTTTTCTATTTTTCAATTTTTATAAAATTTCAAGATATTTTCCTGATGTAGGTAACATCATCAGAATAATCTCGTATTGGAAAAGTTCTTTTGTTCTTTTGTGAACATTTCTTGACGATCAACATTAGTCGGACCAAATACTTTCCCACTAAAAAATATTCACAAGGTAAATTTTTCTTGGGAGAAGGAAAATCAGTGGAATTATCATGTGCATGCTGAGGTCAAAATTCAAAGAAATAATTTTTTGGATTTTTTTTGGTGACAATGGAGAAGAGAATATTTTTGGAGTGAAATTTAAAAAAAAATTGTTGGAACCAAGAACGTGGACAGTTGTTACATTTTTTTACTTGAATTCCAATAATTAGGTACTGAATTTTGAAATCCTTTCCTCGTCTCATTTTCACATTTATAGGAGTAGGAATTTTCATGATCTATATTTGAGTGGTAAAAATTGAATAAAAATTCGAAGAGGAAAATTAATAAATTAATGGGCAATTATGCATCTTGAAATCTTAAATTTATGATTTTTTTAAATCTCATACTGCAGTCATAATATTTTTAGCCAGGGATACATAAAGTCAAGCTGAAGGAGAGATGGACATGGTGACTGATGGCAATGATATTTTGTAGGTACTTCATAACGTCAAAATTGCATTGTTATTCAAAAAATTTGCAAAATTAACCAGCTTTTTTTCAAATATTTTGAAATAATTTTGGATTTCAAAGCGGAAAAATGTGGAAAAATTCAGAGGCAGTTCGAACATAAATTTTTGAGGGGTATGCGGTTCAAAAATGCCGAATAAAAAATTCAAAATGGCCGAATAAGAATTCAAAAATTCGATTTTTTTTTGCAAAAACAATGCGAAGCAACATCATGGATAGGGAAAAACACAATTTTTAGAGATCAACGTATCAAAAACTTGAAAATAACATCATGTTCAAGATTAGGTCAATTTTTAATCTTGCTCACGCCTGGAAATTATTCCTTGGGTCCTGAACAGCAAAATTTCTTGCATGAAAAAATGAATGACTCAATCCTGCTCAGGCCTGAATTTTTTCCTCGGTAATTTCATTGTGCGTAGTTGAAAAAACCTATGAAATTTCCTTAGCCTAGGTACTTACTTGATTTAGAAGATTATAGTTTCAATGTGAACATGAGAGAAATAAATTTGGCCCTAGCGAAGCGAGGGCAGAAATTTCAAGTAGAAGACCTTAAATTCAAAATGAAATAAAACAATGTTTTAAATTAATCAACTTGAATAAAAAACCGTCCAATTTTCTTCAAAAATGATTTAAGAAGAAATACAACAGGGCCGAACGCAGCGAAGCCGAAGCTTTTGAAAAATTTGATTTTCAAACATCAAAATGAGTTTTAATGAGAAAAAATTTGATAAAATTAGTTGGAACAATTTTGAGGAAAAATGCGAAAAAAAATCATTTTTGTAGGATTTGGATTGTTTTGAATGAAATTATGGAAGAAAAAATTCAATAAGGCCGAACGCAGCGAGGCTGAAATTTTTGAAAATTTTTGATTTGGGGGAGTAAGTAATTTTGTGATTTCTGAAAGAGGACAGTAAACTTTAAATTTTAAAATGCTCCGTTTTTAATTACTTATGCTACAAAATTTCCAAACGTTTTTTTAATTTCCCGAAATTTCTAAGATTTTGCCGAATTACTTGAAATCTCTGAAATTTTGCCGAATGGTCGACTGGAAATCGACTGAGGCTATTATACCCCCCCCCCCCCATACCCCATCGCGCCACCTCTGGGAAAATTGCATTTTGAGTCGAAAAATTGAAAAAATCTGAACTGGAAATTTTTAGTTTTGCTCTACATCATCCTCCTCCTCCTCCACCTCCACTTCCTCTCTTCTTCAATAATGTCAACATTGATTCCTTGGTCAGAAAAGAACTAAAATGAACTTTATTGAAGGTAAGAAAAAGGGAAAGTAATCCTGTTATTGTTCGACTTTTTCTTATCAAAATTCACATTTTTCCAAATTAAAAAAAAATTGGTCATCATTCATCACTTTTGCAAAACTTTCAATTTGACTTCAATTTTTCCAATAGTTAGGAGAAAGAAAATTTTCAAAAGATGTGAGCTACCCCCTTCTCGCTCCTAATTTATTCCTGCCTTGTTTCGAGTTTTTATTTCGAAGTGAAGAAATGTAACGCAGGATACCGATAGTTAAATAAACACCAATTTTAGGCAAAAATTCCAGGTAGGTACCTAATTTAAACTTCTTCAAATTTATCAATGAAAATAGAATCCCCAAACAAGATCTTAAAAAATATTACATTCTTAAGTGTGAAAATTAAAAAAAAACTTACCTATTAAACCTGAGAAATCAAGTTTTATGGATGCAAATTTTTATACTTAAATTTGATCTCCTCAAGTCCTCAATATTTTTTTATTTAGTTTTCCTTGGACATTGAAACACGTGAATAATTGATATAACCTTAAATATGGATTTTTTTTCTCTTCTTGAGATGAAAAGTGCCTATTTTGAAAGTAGTTCACATCTCAAAATTGAGTTTTTCAAAAAATAAGTTAGGTACTTACTTACCTACAAAATTTTGAAAAAATGTAAAATGTAAGCATAATTCAATTTTAATGGAGTAATTCAATCCTACAAAAATTTATTATGTATGTTGGAGAAAAAAAATCAGAAGTTTTACAAATTTCGGAAAAAATAGACTAATAAAATTTCAGCATGGCTTGAACAACCAAGAGAATCATACAACAGATGAAAAAAAAAAAGTAGTATAATTTGTATATCTCTGTGCAATTTTTTCTGAATGTGAGCACGAACCAATCGACTTTGGCAATACATATGTAGATATTGAAAGAACAAAAAATCAATTTTTTTACCTTGGATCAAATTATTTTTGATTTTTAAACTCGAAATGAATTTTTTTTCCATTGGTTCAAAACGAAAATTTTTCCAAAAATCATCACATTTGTTATTTTTTGACTCGAAAACCTAATTCATTAATTTTTCTGACTAAAAATACAATTTTATTGCAATAATGTGAGGGCTGAAGTTAGGTAAATTAAAATTTTTCTTGTACTCTCTCGAGCTGAATTTTGACTGAAAATTAAAATTTTCTCCATAAGTACTTCTTCTCAGAGTTGAATTTTTGTAATTAAAAATTCTTCTGGTCCCCTTCTCCAGAGATAAGGGTCGAGGCAAGCAACCTCTGTCATCAGTCTTTTTTCGGTCTAGTCTTGTGAAAGCTATTTTGAAAAAAAATTATTTCACTCTAAATAACATGAAAATTCCATCTTAGCAAGTAAATGTGTATAATTTCATTAGAAACAAATTTTTAATAGGTAATGTTACAGTAGGTATCTACGCCGTGTAAAATATCGAATATTTCATATTATGGAAGAACTATAAATACCTGGATCAATCCAAGTTCTTTTTTAAAATGGCTCATTATCAAAAATTTAAAAATATCAAAGTATCCCTATCTCGAAGCGCATTGCAATCACACATTTTGTTAAGTACGTAGGTAGGTATCCCGATATGTACAAAATTTGAAGGAAATCAATAGATATAATACGGCTAATAAATAAAAACATGATATCTACACAAAACAAAACAGAAATAATTCTAATCGGACCATCGTTTTCGGTCTTCATCGTTCAGGTATCACCAGCACCTCACACTTTAAAAAAAAGAAAAAATCTCTGATCTATGAATAAGCGTCTCTTATCCTCTAAAATACAACTTTCGTCGGACTTATATTTTATGGCAATGACTAGATGCATTTCTCGACCGGTAAATTTACTCCTCCTCTACCTCAGCACACTCGACACGAGGATTTTCTCGATTTAGATTTCAGAGCGCTTTTTTTGGTACAGCATTGGACCTGATTTAAACTATTATCGCTGTTGCTGACTTCTTTCTGCTGACGAAGTCTTTGCGGAGTTGGTAACGAGTTATAGGTCTCCACGATGACTTCTTTTTTCACCGGAGTAACCGGAGCGATTTTTTCGGGTGATTTTTTCGGGGATTCTTTTTCTGGGCTACTTTGATAGGTCATGACTTCGTTTAAAAATATATTAGTTTTGTTTTGGGCGGATGAGAGATGCGAATCAATCGGAGATGTAGGCGCTGTTTTATTTAGGCAGAATGTTCTCGCACCCGAGAGCATCGTTTGACTCAGTGCAACTGCTCCAAGCGAACTGGATCGGTTTTCTGCGAACATAGAAAATATAAAATTGATACCTCGATCGAAACACATCAACGGGTGAGTATTTAGTGTGTGAGGTGATTCGACTACTTATAAGGTAATTCATAAGAAAATTTTTTGTACACCTTGAAATATGTAACCCATGCCAAAGCGAACGTCAGGTTCATTACACGAATTACCTTTTGTTTTATTTAAATTATTATTAACGGGCACTTCGGATATTGAAAAACGTGCTCTCACGTCATGAAATGTAATCGGAGAATAAATTCGTTTATCTTTTTCATCGCCGTGAACTTTATCGCTGCTGCACGACGTACTCGGTAGTGGATGATCGGGTTCGATGTTATTCTCAAGGAATTCGTCATCCGGTAACATTCTCGGTACAGGTGGCCGGTGTTCGTGTTTTATTAGCCAATATGTCTTCATTTTGCCTGAAAAAAATCCAAGTGCCATCATTTAATAAGATACGTTGATACGTCGTCTCGTACAAATTTTTTAATGATTTCGATAATGAGGTGAGTAACCTCATTATACGCGAATTATCGACGATAGGTAATGTTTTGTTGTCATCTTCGTTTTATTCTTCTTTCATCAGTTTCATCTCACATACGTATACGAAGACTTATGGTCGCCTCGAATTATTACATTAGCGTGTATTGTTGGCAAATATATGCATATTTAACCTTTTCCTTTCACTTGTACTTCGCCTCGTTCTTCTACGTGATATTCGGAAGAAATGAGATCTTTGGTGGATTGAGAAATATGTATTTTCATAGATTCGCTGGTCGACTCCATTCGCGAAGCTGTGTTCACAGAGTCGCCGAATAAACAATAGCGAGGCATTTTCAAGCCGACTATTCCGGCCACCACGGCTCCAGAATGGATTCCTACCCTGATTTTTAAATGTAATCCTGTGGAAAAAAATTAAAATTGGAATTTATCTTGAAATAATCGAATTCAGATTGTCTAATCTATATTTACAATGTTTCCGGAATACAAATAAACGAACAATCATACCAAATTGTTCAATACCAATTGTTGAATTCCAATTGCACTCCGTTTTTTTTTTCAAGTCCAAAATTTTTAAAACATTTTTAACTCTGAATTTTTTGCTCAAAATTTTTTTCAATTCCAAATTTCCTTCTTAAGATTTTTTTCAACTTGAAATTTTTCCTCAAAATTTTTTTGACTCCAATTTTTTTCTTAACATTTTTTAAACACCAAATTTTTCTCGAAATTTCTTCAACTTTGATTTTTTTGAGTTTTTTAGCATCAAAATATTTTTCAACCTAAAATTTTCTAATTTTGTACTTACTTGCTATAAATTTTTTCACAAACATTTTTTTACATAGAAATTTTCCTCTATTTTTTTCAATCAACTCGAAAGTTTTCTGTTAAATTTATTTTCAACTTGAAATTTTTCAGCAATATTTCTCAACTACAATTTTTTTCTTAAAATTTTTCAACCCTTTTTTTTAGCATCAAAATTTTTTTACAGTAATTATTTTACCAAAAAATTTTCTTGAATTTTTTTTCCAATCAACCCTAATCTTTTCTTCAAAATTTTTCTATCGACTCCAATTTTTTCCCAAAAGTTTTCAAAACTCTTTTTTCGAAATGTTTCCAACATTGAAATTTTACTTGAGTTTTTTCATAAAATTTTTTTCAAACTAAAGTTTTCCAATTTTATACTTTCAAAAATTTGTTTCCTTAGAAATTTTCATTAATTTTTTTCAGCTCTGAATTTTTCGCTCAAAATTCTTTTCATTAACTCCAAATTTTTCCTTTAGCATTTTTCAAAGTTCAATTTTTTCTCTAAATTTTTTCAACTTTGAAATTTTTTTCGAGTTTTTTTAGCTTCAAAATTTTTTCCAACTAGAAGTTTTCCAATTTTATACTTTCAAAAATTTATTTCCCTAGAAATTTTCATTAAGTACATAAGTAATTTTTTTCAGCTCTGAATTTTTCGCTCAAACGAATTTTTCAAAGCTCATTTTTTCTCTAAATTTTTTCAACTTTGAAATTTTACTCGAGTTTTTTTTCAGCATAAAATTTTTTTCAACCGAATGTTTTCTTCAAATTTTTCCTTTAGAATTTTTCATTCAAAGCTCAATTTATTTTTTCTCTAAATTTTTTCCGTTTTCCAATTTTATACTTTCAAAAATTGATTTTCATAGAAATTTTCATTAATTTTTTTCAGCTTTTCGCTCAAAAGAATTTTTCAAAACCCAATTTTTTCTCTAAATTTTTTTAACTTTGAAATTTTTCTCGAGTTTTTTTAGCATCAAAATTGTTTCTGACTTGAAGTTTTCAGTTTTATACTTCAAAAATTTGTTTCCCTAGAAATTTCCATTTCTTTTTTTTTCAACTCTGAATTTTTCGCTCAAAATTCTTTTTCAACTCCAAATTTTTCCTTTAGAATTTTTCTAAGCTCAATTTTTTCAACTTTGAAATTTTTCTCGAGTTTTTTTAGCATCAAAATTGTTTCTATTTTGAAGTTTTCCAATTTTATATTTTCAAAAATTTGTTTCTCTAGAAATTTCCATTCATTGTTTTTCAACTCTGAATTTTTCGCTCAAAATTCTTTTCAACTCCAAATTTTTTCCATTTTTGAATTTTTCAAAGCTCAATCCTGAATTTTTTTTAGCATCAAAATTTTTCCCAACCTAAAATTTTCCAATTTTAAACTTGTTATTTTTATCTAGAAATTGTTTCTTCAATTTTTTTCTCAACTCTGAGATTCTTCTGAAATGCTTTCTATTTTTTTTTCAACTCTAGAATTTTTTCTCTATTTTTTTCCAACTCTATTCTTTTCAATGCCTGTTTTATTTTAACTGTAACCAGTTTTCATTCTTTTCCCACTCTGAAATTGTTTCCTAATTTTTTTCAACTCCAAAATCGTTTTTGAAATTCTAATTAAAAACATCGTTTTGAATGAGATAAAATTTTCGAGCTGAAAAAAACTTTGAGAAAAAAGTTGAATAAAATTTTGGTGTCAAAAAATGCCTTGAAAAAAAAACTGAAATCGAAATGAAGTTTGACTTTATAAAATCAATTTTTAGAATTATTACTGGAACAAATAATTCTAAGAAAACAAAAAACATTGAATTTGAAAAAAATCTGAAAAAATTTTAGGTTAAAAATAATTCTGAAATAAATTTCAAGTTTGAAACACACTTTTAAGAAAAATCAATTGAAAAAATCAGAAAAACTAAATTTGAAATACAAGTAAGTATTGGAGATTTTTTAAAAATTGGGAACAATGTGGAGTAAAAAAATTTTGAGCCAAAAATTCAGAGTTTGAAAAAATCGTTGAAAAATTTTACTTTTAAAAACCTATAGAGAAATAATTTTAGCGTTAAAAAAATTCAGAGCTGAAAAAAAATTGAGAAAAAAATTCTGAAATTGATAAAAAATTGAGAAAATTCAAACTTGGAAAAATATTGAAAATATTTGAACTCGGAGAAAAAACGCTGACTTGCACATTCTGCATTGGATCTTGGTCTAACGAAAATGAGCGAATATCGTCATATTCTTCTTTCAATATTCCGTAAACGTTGTGGCTATAGACAATCTCCAACGAATTAGCTGTAAATTTAATAATACGAACCAGTAGAAGGATCTTTGAGATCAGTAATTGCATCTACCATGTCCAATGCCATATCGCAAACCTTCTCTGCGTGATTTTTTTCCCTCTCAGGGGCGCCGGATACAACCATATAAGCATCACCTATCGTTTCTACCTGCGAATTGTAACGTGGAAAATTACACATCTGGGAAAAAATTGTTTTACAATAATTGAACCATTAAGTATTAAACTCACTTTGTAAACTTTATTTCGTTCGGTTAACTGGTCAAAAATAGAATACATGGCATTCAGCATGGATACAACTTCCATAGGAGTAATTCTACTGCATATTTCAGTAAACGTGACCACATCGGAGAACAATACCGATACCGTATCGAACATCTGAAAGAAAAAAAAAGAAAATACCTAAACTCAAACCAGGTTCATTTTTAATTTACAAAAATAAAATAAAAACTTTGATCGGGTTAATTTAGCGAAAAATTCCACACAAGGAGGTACTTTCGTAGGCTCTCACGTTCGTTTTTATAAATAAACCAATGAAATATTAACCTGACAAGTATCAATTGGATTTTCACCGGCTCGCAATCGATCGGCCACTTGTTTCGGTATCATTTGATAAAGTAGTTCGTCCGTTCGTTTCATTTCCTCGTCTAATTTTCGCATCGATTCCTCCAGCTTTTTCGACTTGTGCTGTTCTTGATCGAGAGCCAATTTCAGTTCGACCGATTGCTGCGTTCCTGCTAACATTAAGTCCCTGTTTGAAATAATAACGAAATATATGAATATTCAAATTAAAAATTATATCATGGTTTCCGAGTTTTCAGAGGTTTTGGTTTTGTTCTAAATGGAATTTCCGTTCGCGGTGTTCAAAGAGAAGGCTATCACGGTTTATTAATTATGTTTGTGAAACGGGAAGGGAATGGAAGGGGAGGGGAGGGTGTGATTTGCTAGAGGCTAAGAGTATTTTTCTTTTGAAAGTTGATGGAATGTCAAAAAAAGTTACGAAACGTCAAAAGCATGTAGAAAAAATTGGTCTAAGAATTCAATCTTCAAGTTCTCACTCATGTTTACAAATTTTTCTTGAGAAATTGGGGAAAAAAATTCTAAGAAAATATCCATCAAATCTACGCAAACGATTAGTTTACATGAAAATATATCTACGCTATAATGATTTTAATTGAATTTTTTAATAATTTTTACAAATTCTTACCTATTTATTTAATTTTCCTTAAACATTTTTTAACATCAAAGGCTTTCAAATAATTTCCCTAGATTTCTTTGACATTTTCTAAATTTTATAATTTTGTTAGTTTCTTTAACTTTTAAGCATGATAGAGAGGAGAGAGGAAATAAATGATAGAATATGTAAAACCACTAAAAAAATTTAAAGGTAGGTACTCGAATCATTTTAATTAATTTTTTTGATTTCTTATAAATTTGAAATCGAGTAAGTACCTAGGTACCTACCTAAATAACTGCCATTTTTTTTAAATCTCTATTTCCATCCTGTAAGTAGGTAATTGAATTTTTTACAACTTAAAAATTTTTTCAACATCAAAAAGGTTTAAAAATAATTTTTTTCAATTTTTCAACGCATATTTCAAAATATTTGTACTTTTTGAAAACTAAAAACTTCAATCTCCGTGAACCATGATAAAAAAGAAAGGCGGAAGGGAGAGGGGAGGGGGGGGGTAAAAATTATGAAATATTTGAAACCATATTAAACCATATTTATCAATTAAAATATTTTAATTCATTTTTTCATTATTTTTAAAAGTTTTAGAATTTTAATTTATTTGATAAATTTTTTTCTCAACGCTAAAGCTTCAGGAGTTTTTTCTGCACGAAAAGCTTCTCAAAATTTTCGCAATTTTTTAATATTTTGATTAAAATTTTTTCAATTTTTCAACTTCCCTTCAATTAAATTTTTTCAATTTTACATTCAAGAAAAATGCTAACGTATTTTCAACTGTTTTTGCCTACTCTAGCCCATCGAAGCTTTTTTGGCCCAATTTTTTGAAAAGCGTCTTCTCAAACCTTGAACAACTCTGGAAAATTTCCTAGCTTTTTTCAACATCATCCAAAAATGACCATAATTCAAAAGTAGGTACCAAAATCCAAGAAATCATAATTTTGTGGTAAAAATTATCACAATTTTTTGTTCTCAATAATTTTTTCAACTCTAAAATGTTTTCAATTTTTTAATTATTCTACTTTTTTGAGTAGGCATCGTCGATCTTGAGATCGATGGCAGCTGCAGGCATAGGTAACGTATATAACATTGTTAAATGGTTATTTCTTCAGTGTTTAAAAATTTTATGAATTTTTATGTAAACTTGGACCTTGATGTCAAAACTTAACCATAATCTCTTTTTGGTTGGAGACATGAAAGAGAGTCAAGATCATAAAAAATTACCCCTCTTCCCCTCCCTCATTCACGAGCAACAGAAAATGCAATTTTTTAATTCAACTTTTTGAGCCAAATGGAGAAGTAGACAGTGAAAATTTTTTCGCATTATTTGATTTCAAAACTCAATGGTCATTAAATTTTCAAATGAAATCCACTTAGAAGTTGAAATTTTGAATTCAAAATGTTGGAAAAATTTTGATATGAACTTTCGGAAATTTCTAATCAGAATATTTCTCTCTCAATGATGCTTATGATACTTATACAAATTTTCCCCCATTTTTGCGAAATTTCCAATTGATATTTTGATCAATTTAATTTTTCTAGATTCATTTTTTTTAAATTTAGAATAATTAGAAAGCAAAAAAAAATCAGACAAAAAAAATCAAACAAAAATTTGATAAGAATGGGTCCTCTCAGGCCCTCACTTTATAAAAATCATGACCAATCTACTTCATAAGGAGAAATCGCAATTACCTACATTGTCTTTATCTCTCCACGCAGACCATATAGGCCTCTCTTCCTCAACACACACTAATAACACTCGTCATAGGTACGTATTTACAAGTAAACGGTCATTCACCGGCACACCTTCTAATTTAAAACGAACGTATATTGTGTTGAAAGTACAAGACGTATTCGTATATACCTGCTGAAATCATGCATCGATAAATCGTTAATGTAAAGACCGGTAATTATTAATGAATTCAAATCTGGCATCACTGGTGTTCCTAAATACATCATCATCCTCCAATTGTCCATATAGATCATTTGACCTAGATATATGTAAATTATATTCATTAGTGAGATAATAGTTCCTTGAGTTTCTTAATTTTACACGTACTACGATTAAATTGTATACCCGCACGATGCGTACCTTTGAGTCTTAATTTTCTGTCGTCTGGACCGCCGTCTGATTCATCGCTCATTATAATCGCGTCTAGAGAACGATCGGAAGGCCTTTTTGTTAACACCGGTTCGACGGTAACGAGTTCGAAAATATTATTTGTACGGTTTAAAATCTGTAAAATGATTTTTATCGAGTTATTTTCCACAGATATGTAAATATAAGTAAATAAACCTGTAAGTACATAAATACGTATAATAGGTACCTACGTACAAATATGTTAATTTCTATGATAAATTGACTCACATTTTGAAATTTAAAAGCGATTAGAGGACGAACCAAGTCAAACCAGTTGTTCACCTTTTTGCCAACTAAATCTGGTAAAATGACCATTAATGAATTGCCGATACTTCGAATTACCATATCTGAGCTGACCAATTCGAAACAAAATGAGAAAGATGAAATTAATAATAGACGAGTAACATTTATAGGTAAACATTTTATAGTAAGTTATATCAAATCATCTTGTATTTTATCTAAGTTTAAAACTAAACGATTTTTGAGCTGGAAAATATCGTGGGATAGATATCTATCTATGAAATATTTTTTGTAAAATCATTGAAAACGGCTATAACAGGTAAAATAATAGGTAGGTAATCGAAAAAGTTTTCATAAAAATAGTTAAAATGTCATTAAAAAAACTATTCAAATAATAATTTAATTACCTAATCTAAGTACGATTTTTTAAATTTTAAAGAAATTACATTAAAATTAAAGTTTATTAATTATTTTGGTAAGTAGGTATTTTTATTCTTCCAGAATTCTAAAATTTAGAATCTCTTTATAAAACAGCAACGAAAAATCAAAGTTCAAAGTCCACATTTTATTTTGAAGGAGAAAAACTCAAAATCAATAATGAAACCCCAATTAAGCAATTGAAAGGAAAAAGTAAAATAGGTAAGTAAGTATTGAAGAATGTTGTCTCGAAATCTGATACTTATTTTAATAAAATTCATTAAATCAGACTTATCTACCTACAACTAATTTATAAGTTTTCAAAAAAAGGCAGAAGAATCGATAAGTTTTTTTCCCTCCAAGACAGTTGTAACATTTTCACCACAAAAACAGCAAATTTTTCTTTTGCAAAGAAAACCCTTTAAAATCGTGGGGTATTTTTCGTGAAGTCTTCAGACTTGAAAAAATTTACAAAAATTTATTATGCTACGTTTGGAGTAATTTTTTTTTGGAAAATTTGATGTCATTTTTTCCTCGACATCCAAGGCTTAGTTACCTTGTTAATGTAATTTTTTTTGAACAAACAGATTTTTATCATAAGTAGGAAAAAGGAGATAAGATTGGGGGTGCAATAAGAATGATCATTTTGCACTTTCGTTCGAAAATTGAAGAGGAAAATCTAAGAGGTTGTGACTCGACCGAAAAATGAGGTAAAAATTTAACCCCCCCCCTCCGACTCCACATTTACTTTTTCCCAAGTGCCTTAAAAACTGACTATGTCCAAAAAAAATTTTAATTGGAAAAAATGAATTTTAAATAAAAAATGGTTTTAGTATGAATGTCTTTTCCTGAAAATACCATTGGCATCCATTTTCCATACCTACTTGACCATTTTTTTCAGGGGTTCTAAACATATTACTTTTCATATTTTTTCAACATTCCGTAAAAAAGTGAAAATTAAATCCAAAAATTTGCTCCTGATATGATTCTTAGTACCTAACAGGATTTCTAATATTCATAAAAGTCATCCATGGAAATAGGTAGGTACCCCCATTTTTCTTCATTTTGAAAAAAAGGCCCAAACACAGCATGATTATACCTACTGGGCAACGACAATTTCGTGTTCGGGTTGAAAATAGGCCAACTCGATAGGTACAGGGTGACCCAAAAGTTCCGAAACGCGACGTTTTTTTCGTAATTTAAAGAGAAATTGCTCCACATTACCTTGTGTTGATCTGAACGAAGGGTTGCCTAAGTGTAGGTCGGCAAGGGACAACGTTAACGCTGTACTCAAAATAAATCTGAAAAGGGTTGAGTGGGGGAGACAGTGTTGCCAATTTCACGAAAACTTGATTTTTTTGTAAATTTTTGCCCCTTCAAATTTTTTATTAGGCAAAATTTGCATGCAATGATTTTTGATCCTTATCCAAAACTCTATCATATGCAACTGTTAGTTTTCAAATATCTCAATTTTTAAAATTTTCGAAATTTTGGGTTTTGAGATTTTTTTTTGAAAAGTACAAAAATCGAAAAAAGTTCAAATTTTTTCAAAGCTTCGTAATCAATGAGGAATGAGTGTATATTTTTTAAAGGGAATGGAGCTTCAGCTATGTCGTGAATGGGTTTTCATTACTCGTTGGGCCTTATTTTTTTTTTACGAAGCAATTTTCGCGTTCCGGAAATTTTAAGTCACCCTGTAGTTTTGATTTCGAAATGAAAATCAAAAATTTTTTCTTTGGATTTGCTTTTGTGGCCCACACACACGATCAAAGTTGTGAAAATTATCGATTTTACCGTGGGTACTTTAACTACTTATACCTCCATTTATATTAATTTATGAGCAGAAGGAATAGCATACTCAGAATCTGTAGACTTTTTAGAGTAAAAATTTTCCCCAGTTTTTTGAATTTCGAAATTTAAAGGATATAAGAAAAAAATAGTCAAATACAAACAATTATATACGAAATCCAATTTTTTCCAGTGTAAGTACATCTTTACTTCATTTTAGAATAAAATACAGAAAAATGATGAAATTTTAAAATTGCTACAATTTTTGAGTCATTATTTTCTGGTTTATGGATATTTTTTTATAGTTATGAAAATACCCTCCCTCCCCACCCAAAAACTCAAAATTCATTTTTTTGTATTTTGTTCCAAAATGAAGTGATTTGCGAGAAAAAATTTGATTTTGTATTAATTTGTTTCTGTCTGTTTTTTTTTCTCTTCTTAAAAACAGTGCAACCAGTTTTTCATTTCCTAAACATTATTTTTTTCAATTGTTCGCAAAATGTTTTTAAAAAACATGAAAGGAGTGCTATTTTTAAAAACTTTCTACAAATAGGGTAACGATGAAAAATGTATTTGGTGGTATTTTTGAGTAAAAGCATCTACAAGAGAGTATTCATGTAGAAATTTTCCCAAAAATAAGTACAAAAATGAGTTGAAATGAAAGTAAATCAGTGGCGGTTTTCCAAGGGAAGTCAGGGAAGTCAGACTTCCTTTAATTTTTTCAAAACTTACAATTTTTCTCAACATTCATTTTTTGATAAAATGTGCCCAGAAAAAATTGGCAAATTAAATAAAATTTCACCCTAAAAAAATAGTTCTATTCCTCAGAGATTCACTGACTGCACTAGCCGATGACAAACGAGACAAATCGAAAGATATGATGAAAGAAGAGAGAGGACTTGAGATGGGAATTTACATTGCATTTGTTTTTTGTCGTTTTTGTTCGATTGATCCATCTTTTTTTTTTTCATTTGGTAATATTCATATTTTATATGTTCTTTTTGAACTTCTTGCAGTATTTCCAGGTGTGGTGACTTGTCACCAGAAGTCAGAATTGGTGATTTCGCATATTTTAATTTTTGCAATAGTAAATGAGTGATTTCCAAAAAGTTGGTGAATTTGATGATTATTTTGTCTGATTTTGAATTTTTGATTTTAAATTACAAATTTCATCTCAAAACAACAAAATAAATTATGAAAATGGGTAAAATTTCGAATTTTAAATACAACTTTAAAAAAATTTTTCGCTCTCGCTCCGTTTGGGCTCATCAATTCTTTCAATTTCTAAGAATAATTTCAAAATTTTCAGTTTATAGCGATTTTATGAAAAAAAGACAAAAGGTAGGGTGATTTTTTGAATCACTTTTTGACTTCCTCGGATTTTCCCTTCCAAAACCGCCACTGAAGTAAACAAGTACCTAACTAAAAAAATTGATAAAATTATCAAAAAATTCTACTTCTGCTGGAATTTTTCAAAAATTTGTTACCAACAATAAATAAAAAATGATGAAAAATTGACTAAGAAATTTCATAAATTAAAAAAAATTTACACGATAGAAATTATTGTTCTACAGATTTTTTGGACAAGCAACTGTTCCCATTTTTCAATAAATTTTTTCATCTTATCAGTAAACTTTTATGATTTTCTCTCATTTTTTAAGAACTTTCAAAACGTGAAATTTTCAAAGTGAGATTTAGGTACCTACATTTAAAAAATTTATTTTCCAGAAAAAATGATTTTTTAAAAAATATTTTAGAATTTAGAATTATTAATAGGTATGCCTAATCATGATTTGTAGGGTTCTCACTCATTTCCCCGAATACAATTTCCCAAACGACCGAATTCCCACGAAGAAAAACTTCCAGAAAAGTTATTCCCGATTCTATTTTCCCGAAGAGACATTTTGAGATATTTGAATTCAAATTTACATCCCTGATATTTCAAATTGTTATTTATGAGGTTTTTGAAGACATTGATTTCCATTTGTCCCTCGGCTTTATCGTTATAAAATCAGTGAGACCAAGAAGTGATGGGTGGGGGAGGGGGGAGGAATGGATCTGAACCTGAAAAATTCAATTGAAGTGCTAAAACTTATAGGATTTCCAGAATTCTAATTTTGATTATAATATTTTTCACTCTTCAACTAAAAATCGTATCCAAAAGTAGGAAGGGGTGGGGGTGGGGAGAAGATTGATGATCCAATTTTCGAATGACTGCAATGCAAGCAGTGTTGAAATGTGCAGTTTATAAGCATCACAAAGAGATGCAAACCCCAAAATATTTAAAATTGATTTTCAAAGCCTGCCTGTGCAAGGAAACTTGATTTGAACTTTGAACTGTAGCAAACTGAACCGGGAACCGGGGGGGGGGGGGGGTGATGATGTGGGAGAGATCTCCTCAAAATGAAAAATTTTGAACTTCAAGTCTGAAAAATTGGACTTCTGCTGGAACATTTTCAAAAATAATTATTACTTTTTTCGAAAGTTTAGAAACATTTTTATTTTCTGTCAGAATGGTAACTCCATTTTCGTAAAAAAATTTCATTCGGGAAAATTATTTCGGAAAAATCTCATTCAGGAAAATAAATTTCGGAATTCATTTTCCAGCGTTTTTTTATTCGGGAATTCGGCCATGCGGGAAATTGACCCAGAATAGATTTGTAGTCCAATTAAAAATAGTGAGAAAAAATTTCAAAAAATTGACTTCAATTGAACCTAAAACCCACACATCAATAATTTGGAACTCATCGTCAGACAAAAATACATCCACGCAGTCTTATTAAAGATTGACACTCGACATATGAATATTTCATTCCCCTTCATAAATCGCAAACCACCAAAAGTGGTTATTTTCTCACAGTCGTGTAATTTAGGTTGCAGCACTATCGATCAAATGGAAAACTGATGACCAATTGCGAGTACAAAATACCGATTATATCTCTTCACGACTACCAATTTACATGTACTTCATAATTGGGGCAATTTTCTCACATAGAAAAATCGATACCTAGGTACCCAAAAATGACACCTTTTTATACAAAAAGAGTTTCCAATTCGTATACCTATCGAGAATTCACAATAAAAAAGTTCTAACTGACACCTTCGTGTCTCTCGAGAAAAACGAGAAAATCTGCGATAAAGGCACTAACCTGAATACAATACAAAACGGGAATATTTCAAATAACACGTTGGCGCTTATTGGTAAATGTTTTTCGTCTCTCGTCATTGACATACACGCTAATGTGAAAGCTCTGTTGTCGAATCTTAATTGGAAAGTGACATGAACGGTGTCAAATAGAATTTCCTCTCGAACCAATTCGATTTCCATTTCCTGCGATAAAAAAATATCTCGAAATTAAATAACGTCAGTTATTATTTCCGAACAGAATTAAATGCGAAGAGAAAAAAATTACGAAAAATTTCAAGTACATGGAACCTTATTATAAAAATGTCTGGCCACTTCTCTGATCTGGCCCATCGCATAGTACACAAATCCTCTTCTTTTACTTCGATAATGTAACGTTAACCCTTCTCTGGTTTCGTTTTCGCATATAAAAGATGGAGCTCTCATTCTGGGGTAGGAAAATTTCAAATATTCGTGTAAATTATCTAGACCTGGAAAACGTACCTAATATTACACCATTTCAAAATAAATAACCGGCGGGTAATGAAAACAGACAAATTAAGATACCTACCGTTGAGGAAATCTCGCATATGCCTTCCTAGCACAGAGAGCACTCGATCGTAGCCATATTGACTCACGAAACCGACAAAGTGAACCCCTAAGCGATCGAAAAAATCTTTTTCACTAATATTTAATACCTAAAATAAACGAGACGGGTTCGTTTAATTATAAAATCCGCTGTTATTCAAAAAACGAGGGTTAGAAGTAATTCGAAAAACTGGCTAGGTTAAGTTTCCAACGTAAACCCGAAGCTGGAATTAAAGTTGAAACATATTTATATAATCGTAATGTTCGTACCTCCATCGCACTTCTAGCTAATTTCGGTATCAAGGATTCCGAATAAACCTGATGTACGCTGAAGCTGGGTTGCTCGACGCCGGCTTTTCTTCGTATTTCTTCCCATTTATCTTCGCCATACACGCTTTTAACGTATTCCGAAAAGTTTTCCAGCAATAACCCGTACATTTTCTGTAATGCAAAAATTAACCAATAATTAGGTACGCTTTGGTAGCTATTTGACGGTTTGGAAATTCCACAAAGAGTTCTCGTACGTACGAGGTATAAACGAACAATGATAAAATGTCACATTTTCCATTCACAATTTAACCCCTTTTAAAAGAAACCCCCCTCTTCGATGAAATATTTTGCTCATTTCATTGAAATTCGTACCCGCAAGTTTTAGTTATTCAACGAGCAGAATGTTTTCATCACCGGCGAATAATAATGGGAAAAAAACTTGCCAAATGCTTTTTCGCTTCCATTTTAAAGCAATTGCATTGAAAATTTTCATGCTTCAGTCGGAAATGGAAAAATCGAGTTTGAATGTTGGCGGCGTGTTGATGATAGGGGCCCACAAACTTGTATGAGATATGAATATTAAAGTCGGCCGAAGTAATGGAGACATTTTTTTATCGTCTTTTCAGAAAATTAGTCGAAGATTTTTTATGCAAAGCCGATCTCTCGCGTTAATCCGGTACCGTCTAGCATTGTAAGTGCTACATCAATAACGTTGCCGAGGTTTGGGAGCTAATCTATTGCTCGAATGTGCCATGCTGGGTGCCAATGAAACGTCTGCGATTCAACCGAGAAACTTGAACGAAATTTGAAAATTTTTCCTATTTTATTGTATATTGTAGGTGAACGAATGTGTACGCTAGGATGGTAATGGGTTTTGAAATTTCCAAGCTGATACGAAAGAAATTTATTGGTATATTTTGCTCAAAAATATGTACATATATTGTCAAATGATGGCGAAAGAAATGAGAAATGACAAATTTTTCAGGGAAAATGATAGGTGAAGTAGGTAAGTATAACGGATAAAACAAATTCCACGACGAGACAGTAAAAATATTGCGATAAAACTATAAAACTTTGTACAGATCAAATAATAATCATAAAAATAAAAAAAATACAAATGAAGCAGGAAAAAAGTTTGATGCGTGAAATAATAAAAATATTATTTCGAGAAAATGGTGAAAAGCTTGATAACGTTAGAAAAACTAAATTTTTTCGAACCAACCAGAAATTTGTGGAAACGATGCAAAAAATGATGAAGTGAAAATTTCAGACGAAGCTGCCCGAAGTGACCAAATGGGAAGAAATTTGCGATGGGAAACTAAAATGTGAGATGAAGCAATGGAAATTTTGTAATGATAGAAAAGTTTTAGATAAAGATTGATGAAACAGCGAAGAATTAATTAAGAAAACGAAATTTTATGAAGAAACGAAGAATAATTTTAAATTAAAACATCGCACACGAGACGAGTAAAGGAAAGGAAGGAAGAAGATGGGTGGAGGGCGGAGAAGGGGGCAAAGTAGTCATTTCAATTAAATTTTGAAAAATTGTTATCCAACCGGTAAAATGGATTATTTTCATGTGAAAATAATTTCCGTTGTTTTCCCTAAATCAGGAATAAGGGGTGCCGATCTAAGAACCCTAAATTTCAAATAAAAGTGAAAAATTGTTGAAATTAAAAATTTTTTATTTTAGAATCTTAATTCCCGAGCACAACAATTTTTAACAGAAAATTATCATGACCCCCCCCCCCCCTCAAAAGATGTAGATCATTGAAATTTAGGTTCGTAAGTTCATATTATTTAACAATGAAAAACTACGTTTACAATTTCCAGAATTTCTCAAAATGGCATCTCATTGTAGTTTCTTTCGATGTGAAAAATTTCTGTAACTTTCTTATCCTTCTCATGGAATAAAAAAATACATCAAAATTTCGTAAATTTACGACGCTATGCAACGAAATCTAGACTTTATTTTTTGGAAACTCGAGGTAACCTGAAGTTCTCTTACTTCTTATTTATTTTATAGCGGTTTAAATTTTTTAACAACCACACCTCATAAGAAAAGGTTAGAATGAAAAAAAATCGAAAAATTTTCATTTTTGAATAAATTTTTAATTTTTTGTACGTTGAGGTTTTTTGATTTATCGCAGATAAGTTTGAGGAAGGTGGCCGCAATGATGGAAAAATTACAAAATACAAAAAACTCCACAAAATAATTATGAAATTGAAGCTCAGTGCATAATGGACGAGTTAATCCCCCCTCCCCCGAAAAGTTTTCAACTTCGTAGAAAGAAGTATAAATTTTTCAGGGATGCAAACCGAAATGTGAGGCATGTGCGATAAGGGACCTTATGGTGAAAAAAAATCGAATGTCAGATTTTGCATGATTCGTATGGAAAATATGTTTTCTAGGCGAATTAGGCAAATTTCATGTCCGATTTTTTTTTTCACCACTGGTCTCTTATCGCACAACGCCTCACAAATTGAAAAAATATCGGTTACGCTTTCAGCAAAAAATAACGTTTCGGTTTAAAATAGCGGTTTTGATTCCTTAATTTTTTTTATTGAAGTAAAGAATCAGAAACTAGAAGCAGAAAATCATGAAATTTTACTGATTTCAGAACTTGAGGCATTTCCAAGGATCTAAACCGAAATCGAAAAAATATCAGGTTCGGTTTTGATTTCGGTTTTTGCCCTATTTTAGCGGTTAAAATTGAATTTCAGTTTCGGTCTGCACCCCTGAAAAATTTTTATTTAACAAGATTTGATCAATTTTGGTGGAATTTTCCGAAATTTGCAACTTTTAGTTCAAATTCACATTTTTGGCAGAAAATTGGATTTTTTCAAGGAAAATTGTCAGTCAAAAAATATGAATTTGAACTCAAAGTTGCGAATTTCGGAAAATTTTGCTTAAATCGATTAAATAGGTCACCAATATAGGTAATCCGCGATTATAGGTGCTGAAGTACATATGGACCATTTTTATGGGCTCTTCTCCAGCGATGGAAAATTCCAAAATTTTCTGGTGGCTCCGAAACATCTCGAAACTTCTTCCAATCGATTCGACAGGTTGAAAATAGGGTGTATACCAAATCTAAGCTTTTTTCGCCCATTAGATCAAATTTTCACATTTTGCAAGTCGATGAGGTCATTTTGAAATTTCAAAAAATCGTCAAAATTCGAAAAATCGACTTCAGCATCTGAAATTTTGGATATAGGGTCCGATTCTAATGTACTTTAGATTTTTTTTTGTTTTGGCCCCAAAATTTTACTTCGATTTGGAGCAATCCTGGCACTTTTTTGCACAATTTAAAAATTTATTATTTTCGAAAAAATTTTTATGATGTCAAATTCTTTTCTATTTTTGAATATCTCCCTTGTGAGATATTTTTCAAAACATTAAATTGGCGTGAAACACATTTAAAAATAGGTACAGGTACCTAACTACCTACTTAGAATAGATGAAAACTTGTAGAATAATGGAAATCTGAATTTGAGTCGAGTATAAAAATAAGTACCTACATAAAATTTTCAACTTTTTTTAACCACATGGGATTTTAAAAAAATAGCGGGAAAATTCAAGGATTATACCCCTCCTCTTCCTTCCATTTTCCTTTTTCTGCTCACAATCTAGTTAAAGATTTAAATTTGTGAGTCTGGAAATAGAAATCATTCTTATCAGGAAAATCAATTTTTGAGTTGAGGTCCCCCCCTTGATTCTACCCTTCCCCCTTGATTCTACCCTTCCCCCTTGATTCTACTCTTTCTGAAAGGCCCAAAATCAGTGTCAACTCAAAAGGCAATTTTTAACACCTAAGGGTGGTTTTTATATCCAGGCTCAGATTTAGTAATAAAGGAAATTTTAGCATTAGTAATTGTGTGATTAAGACTCGGGAGACTAAAAATTTTAAAATAAAAACCAAAATGAAATAAATTTTGGGATAAAATTTTTAAAATCCAAAAAAAAGTAATGAAAATAAATTTTTAATGAAACTATCGGGGCTAGGATATTTAAGGGTAAGGTGCCCCATTATCGCCCACTTTTTTTTGAAGTCTCACCATTTCAAAAGTTTAAGGGCTGGAAATGTCATTGATGGCTTAATGGATACCTACATCCTTCCCCTACAATTGTGGAAAGCCCCGGGGCCATCCGTTAAAATTTAGTATTTTTTAGGAATTTTTTTCTGAAACATGTCAAAACGCAAGGTCGAAATTTTGGGTTCCCAATATCGACCACCCACTGATTTTGTCCGCTATGAACGGAATCTATCGGAAAATATTTTTTTTGTGTTTCTTTTTCACAGATGAACAATCTGAGACCAAAATGACAACCCTACAACCAAAATTCGAGAAAATTGAAAAAAACGAAATCACTTAATAACAACAAATTACATTAGATTATAGGTGGTCGATAAAGGGACACACCATAAAAATGAACTTTGAGTGAATTTCTTTTTTACTTAAAGTTGTAATTATTAAAATGCGATGATTACATCAGAAACTTTGAACTTTCTCAATCACAAAAACACTAGAAACATTTAATTCGATAATTTTAAGAAAAAATTCCAAGGCGTGCAAGCAATTGCTAAAAAAAGTTTTTGGCCTTCCAACTTCTTCTTTTCTATTTTTCTCCGCGAGTTTTGGCTTTCAGGATGTCGGAGTGGTCTTATTTTTCCGGATTTTCGATGAAGAATATGAAAAAAAAATTTTCGGCTCGCTGTCGCCCATAGCGCCGGAGATAGACGAGGTGGTCGACATTGGGCACTAGGCGATAATGGGGCACCTTACCCTTAAGTACCTACTAAAGAACTCAAAATGAAGATATATTTATACCAAGTAAGAGAATCATTTGAACTGAATTGAATAATTAAATAATAAAATCGTTCCTAAAACAAAGTTAATTTTTCTGAAAAAATTGAAAAGCATTAAAAAGTTTGGAAAAATTGTTCGTAAAACATTCGATTTTTCCTCGTAAAAACGAAAAGTAATAAAAATTAAAAAAAATTTCGAGCCTTTTTTTCAATTCTATTTGAAAAAAGACGCCATTAATTTAAAAAAAAAAATCACCATTTTAGCAACATTTCGTTACTTTTTGGGTGAAAATGAACATTTTCCAACATTTATAGTCAAAAGAAGTGAAAAAAGTACTAAAGGACTTCTCCATTCCACTAAGAATGACCCAATTGTAAAAAAAAAACCACCTCATACGTGTCGAATAAAATAAAACAGAAACAAAATAGCACTTGGTTGAAGACCTAGCCCTAGAAATGGGAAAGTAAAAATTGAACATTTTATAATGAAGCAGCAAAAAAATTATGGTAAAAAAAGGGTAATTTGGTATTGAAAAAATTGAGCCATAATTTCCGTAAGACGAAGTAATCTGGAACTAATTATTGATAATTGAAATAAAAAGAGACAACTAAATTTAAAATTTCGTAATTTTTTTAGAATATCATTGATAACTTGCACTATTTCATAGGTAATTTAACTGTTTTAAAAAGGTAAGAAGATGGAAATGATTGGTTTTCTGCCTTTCCATATTCCATTTATGCAACATATGTTTCATTGATGACTCGCACAATTACATTTACAGTATCTTATCGATTTTTGGCGTAGATTCAAGCGTATCAATAGGTAGGAATTTAAGAATGAAGAACCATGCAATGAATGGAATTTATAGGTACAATCGAAAACGTAAATTTCCTTCTTTCATACATTTCCCAATTCAATTTCAAAACAGTTTACAATACATAGACTGGCTTTGCATACGTTGTTCAGTGGCCATAAAATTGTAAAAAATTTGAATTTTTATTGACCTATCAACATACCCTTAAAATCCTACATAGGTATCACCCGACAAAACTCTTTTTTATTTCCAACACACGAAAAATCTAACGATTGATGACCCGAATGAAAATAAAATATCATTCATTTCACTTTCAGTAACCATACTCCGGCGAAGTGTGAAAATGATTGAATTTACGATTAACTACAGTGGGTACAATTCCACTCAATTTCACCAACAAAACGATTCTGCCCTCAGGGTCTAACGCAACTATCATCAATGTCTGTTGTCTGGACACCAACGATAGTGTCCTTTGAAGCGATTATTTTACTCAAAATTTTTATGATTAATTGCTGAAATTTAATCATTACAGACATCATAGACAACTTGTATCCCGAAGGGAATGCACACTTCATATTTCACCACCATCAAATTTATAACAAATGGGATAAAAACTTTGTAATCTACGAGTATCCGTTTTCTTATACGTAAGTAAATTAAAAAATACACGATTGTCTGCACTTCAAATGGCGAGTAAGTACAAATATAGTAAATAGATATAAATGTCATATACCAAGGAAATGAATATCGTTTGCAATTTCTATTTCGATTCCTTATTGTTATTTTACCATCACCCGGTGTAAATGTCTTGAAAATATAAATCATCCTAGCATATATCTACGTACTACGTATGTACGCTAGATGTACATACGTTAACGTGTCTTGTATTCAGATATCGTACGTGGTTTCTAATTGATATGCAAAGAACTTCCAGGTGAAAATTCACTCGCGTGCCATAACACCGCAAGAGTCATAATTCATCCTCTTTAATCGAATAATGTCGTAAATTGAATTAAATTTGGTGTTTTCATTCGATTAATTAAAAAAATACCTAATAATTTTTAAAATAAATATTTTTAACGTTGCCGTTGGTAGATTTTTGAAGTGGGGAGGAGGAAGGACTTTCGTAAATATAATTTTGGTGATAATTTTTTTCACTTTAATGATTTTTTACTAAAATGTCAGAGTAGGAGATACCTACTCTGTTTTTCTTTTTTTTTGTTGTTGAAAGAGGTATCAAATTTTAAGAGTTATCTGTATTCTTCAAAAACTTAAGATATTGATTTTTAAGGTTTTCAACATTTTGAATATTTATTGAAATTTTTTAATGGAATTTTTTCTAAGACGTAGGTAAGTACGTACATATAATTATGGCCAATATTCATATTTCAACACAAGTAAGTGAAAATGACAGAATTTCAATCATGAAATTCTACAACAGTTCACTTTTTTGTAATATGTTAGAAAGGCTGTAGATGAGTTGATTTCCAAAGAAATATTTGTGTAAAAACACAGGGGAATTGATTCCCATGTTTTCTTTTCTAGAGATGTATGAATTGATTCCCACTTTATTTTCCAAAAAAGGAATTTTTCAGGAGAGCGAATTAATATGCACAAAACGTTTCTACGACTTAAAATTAGGTTCAGCAAATGTTGGTTTGTTTCAAAATGTGGATTTGGGGCCTACAGAGCAGGTTTCACTCCAGTTCTCAAGAATTGAAATGAAAAATTTTCCCATCTGGGTGCGCTTATGCTTGGGAATTTTTTAATTGCAGTTTCGGAAATAAAATTTTACGAAAAAAACAATGGCGTTATTTATTTTGGATTTAAAAAATTATTTCAACACCTTTTTTGTGTTTTTTAAATAAAAATCTCGAAAACTTCGAAGATCTGTGATTTAGAAACATGGAATTCCTTTGTTGAAAGAGGTTGGGAATTAATTCGTATATAGGTACGCCTGAAAAAAGTGGGAATCAATTCAGACATTTCAAAAAAAAAAATGGGAATCAATTAGAACCTTTTTCAAAGCTGGGAATCAACTCACCAACTCCCGTTAGAAATGTGCCTTTTATTATTTCAGATTTTGAGCTGGTAAAAGGTGCACAGTGGGCCAGGACATCTCTAAAAATGGTAATAATTCTATATTTTGGCACCGATCTAGAAACATTTGGGAAACCTATTATTCCATTTGCATTTTAGGCCGTAGAATCCGAATTTGACAAAAGCCTATGAGTAAGGGGAGGGGGGGGGGGGGGTGAGTGAACGTGAAAGACATTTTTTAAAAAGAAAATTGAGTCAAATGACACTTTTTCGACGAATGAGGTCCGCGTATTCATGGTGCATTATGTTTTTTGAGGAGCTAAACACGAATTTGAAGTCAGATTTTGTGCCCACCAGTGCCCCTAAGGAGGAGATCGAGGACTCTGGGTCGGAGTGAAGAAGAGCTGAAATTTTACATAACGTGTAAAATGTCTGAATCTTAGTTTTTGAGTTCGTAGAACGCGAATTTGGTAATATTTTTTCATTTGAGGGGCAAAGATTGGGAGTGGTGTGGATTAAAAATCAAAATATTTTCCTTACCTCCACCGCCTGTTCCTCAAACGAAAAATGATTGTCAAATTCGTGTTCTACGACCTCTAAAATATAGATTCTGACATATAACATGCTATATATACATATTCTTATTCCCCCCCCCCCTCCGTTCACAACCCTACCCCGTTCTTAAGGGTGTAAATAAATGCATAATCTGACTCCAGGTTTGATCAATTTGAGCAAATTGTTTCGAAATTTATAACTTTGAATTCAAATCCATATTTTTGGCAGAAAATTTTCCTGGAAAAAATTTAAAAATATGCCAACATTGCCAACAGCGTACGTATCAAGGTAAAAAACCAAAAAATTAGTAGATACCCAATTTTCGATCAAATGGTCTACCAATACGAGTAATTTGCGATTATAGGAACTGAATTTTATATGGACCCTCTTTATGACCTTTTCTCCAGTGTTGGAAAATTCTAAAACTTCCTATGAGGCTTCAAAACGTCTTGAAACAACTTCCAATCGATTTGGGAGCTCAAAAATAGGATATATACTAAATTTCAGTTTTTTTCGTTAATTAGATCAAATTTTCATTTTTTGTAGGGCGGGCGATGAGATATTTTGAAATTTCAAAAATTCGCTAAAATTCGAGAAATGAATTTTGGCAGCTGAAATTTCGGATACAGGGTTCTTTTATGACGCTCTTTCGATTTATTTTTGTTTCGGCTCAAAATTTTACTGCAATTTGAGACACCTTTCTTGTCAGAATTTTAAAATCATTATTGAGCATTGTTGAGTACTTTCAGGAAAAATTTAAAACCTGAAAAATTTTTTCTTCTAAAAAAATGTGTTTGGGTAGAAACTTTTAACGAGATTTTTTAATTTTTTTGACGGGGTGTCATCTTCAAAAACTTGGAAACCCCCTCAAAAATGCTTTTTATTGCCCAAGATTAATGAAAAAAACTTTCATGTAAAATTATGTAATTGAAAATTTAAATCAGGTGTTTACCATAGAAGTGTTAGCTTGAACAGTGAACATATAGCGAGCTTAAGAAGTCAAAAGATAGCTGGGGGGGGGGCGATTTCGTGGTCGACGTACCCGAATAAATCGAAAATCACACAGATTTTACCGTTTTAATTTTCTTCAAAATTCAAAAATAATAACCCATTTTTTTCAAATGGCCAAGTAAAGTACATGCCTTAATTAAATTTTTAACCACTTTCTAAGTACCTACATAATATTTAACTTGGCTAAATTTTAATTTCAAAAATTTATTGCGAATAGACTCGTTTTCTCTGGACATTTTTGATGGAATAAAAATTTTCCCTTCGATACGCGTTAAAACAGAATTTTTCTTCTGCAAACTTTACTATACCTGATTTTAAGATAATTTTCAATTATTCTCTCAAAACGAGACGTTTCATGTTTTTTTCTTCGTGCACTTCTACATACAAGGCAACTTCGCGAGTTGCTGCAACTTGAGTCAATGTGATTGGTGTGTTATGGCAACAATCTAGAGAAATGACTAGATAGTTGCCGCAACTCGCCAAGTTGCCTTGTATGTGGAAGTGCACTTCGCCTTACTGAATTTTCAAAAAAATAAAAATGCAAATCTGAAACATTTTCTACATTTGTGACCTGTCACAAAAAAAGGAGGCCTAGATCCAAAAAATGGAAATGGAGATTTTGACGGATTCTGATAGTTCTATGGTAATGTCGAAAACGTTCGCAAACGATTCATTTCTTTTTTAATGAAGGGCCAATTTTTAGGGGAAGTAGAGAAATTGACCAAAATTTTTGATTTTTTAATACGTTGGAGGTATGTCACGTACACTGTCTATGTGTATGTACTAATTTTCAATTCAATTCGGCCACCTTTGTATGAGCTATTGCAGTTTTCACGATTTTACAGATGGAAAAATCAACTCATAAATGTCGTCGTCTTCATTTCACTGCCCCTCTCTCTGAAAAAATCTAAATTTTGAAAAAGTTTGTTCTACTCAGAATGTTTTATGGTTGAGAACTGTTATAATATCGTCCGTATTCATTTCACTGCCCCCTCCCCTCCCCATCAAAAAAACCGAAATTTTGAAAAAAGTTTGTTTTACTCAGAATTTTTCATTTTTTACTTTAAAAAATTGCCCTTAGCCGCTTGTACTGAAAGTATAACAAAGCAATGAAAGATTGAGACGTGTTGTAATGTCGTCAACTTCATTTAGTGGGGTCTTCCTCCCCCAAAAAATCGAAATTTAAAAAAATGTTTGTTTTACTCAAAAATTTTTATTTTCTACTCCAAAAAATTGCACTTGGACACTTACACAGAAGGTATAAGAAAGCAATACAAGCTGGAAACCTCTTAATTATTATCCTACTCCATTTTATACCCTTTTCCCGGAAAAAAATCAAAATTAAAAGAAAAGTAAAATTTCAGGTAATTTTGCATTTTTGGTTGGTAACACCGATTTTAGTAAAAAAATATGCCGATTCAACTCGTCTTCCTACCCACCAAACATGCCCCAAAAATCACCCACTTTCATATCATTGATTGGTCAACACCTTACTCAGTTTGAAACTTAAAACTGCTCTCCTACGACAGGTCACACTTCATGACTTTTTATCGCATGAATATAATATTTCGCGATATTTTTCAACATTTTAAAAAATCCACTGAAATTTTCTTATCGACTTTTCAATTCTCCAAATAATAAATTCTTAAAAACTTATCCATGATTTCAAAACTTTCTCCTCCAAGGGAAAACTCACGAGCCTCCGATATTTCAAACAACTTTTTATTTACGACTCGTAAAAAACCAAAACTTATGAAGATTAAAATCGCATGGAAATATTTAAAAACTTCTGGCGAATTTTTTTCAATTAGATACTCGTATTTCGAATTAAATTCAAATCCTACGCAGGCCTTTGCAAAACTCCATTCACAGACATCGTTAAACGTTTCTCGTCTCGTCTGAATTCTGAGTAGGTAATCTCACAGTCAGTCGATTTCGTACCAATACCAGCAAATCTTTGTGAAAAAATTCCCCAATCATATAATGTCTCCAGACTACAACAAATAGAAAAAAAAAACTCCTTAAAAAATCTACCTGGTTTGTACTTTTCCATTTCACGTTACAGAACCGTATTTCTTTTCATCTCGTCGTCTCTTTGTGACCGAAAAACTTTTCAATGCCATTACCAAATATACGTACTTCTTATCTTTCATTACTTTTTTTTTCTCAAAGAGGACCCCATCTAGTAAAAAATTATAATTACTGACCACGATGAAAACGTCAAAAAACGAAACTTCCCCCGCCAGACTGGCAGAAGATAATTCTACGTGAAAATAGCATATTGATCGGTATCTTGTCAGTAAAGAGGTTAAAATTGATATCGATACTTTTTTTTTCTAGGGTAAAAATTCGCAGGCTAAAATACTAAACCCCTTATGATGTTGACACTAGAGACTATATCTAGTTTAGAAATATTTTCAAATGGATTATTATAAGCTTTAGAGTGAAAATTTTCGCCAAATTCGTCTCGTTTGTAATTTATTTTCGGCCGGGTAAAAACGCAGGCAGAAAAATCAATTCGATTTCATTCGATATTTTAATGAATGATTATTATTTTTCAGCCTTTCGAGTCGAATGGTACGTGGCGCTGATTTCATCCAATTTATCAGTATTTTTTGACATTTGTACCCACACGATTATGATTCGACCAGACAAACGTAATTTCTGGAATTTTTCGCCAGCATTTCAAACCGAATTCGAAAGTTTGCTCTTACGTAATGCAATATAAATATAACCGAGGAAAAAAAAATTGCGTTTACTTTGGCATTGCGAGACGACTCTCGGTATCGAGTTTTATTATCATAGCCGATTATTTTATTTTACCTAATTCATTAAAAGTAAATACGAACGAGTTTTTTCGTACGTACATCTGGTGTTATAAGTCGAGGTGTGTAACGTCGTTTAAGCTTTTTGCCTTCTAGCGAGTACTACGTGACTTTATTTTTAGTGTGTCTTGGAAATAAATTATATTATAAACCAACGTTGACACAAACAGCAAATTGTCATTCTTGAAACGAACTTCGACCGTTAGCGATGGATCGAGGGTGGTATGAAGTCGAAGGTAGCCGCAGATAAAATAATTGTTAGGCTGCGATTGAAAACCATTTTTTCTCTTAAATTTTATACTTAAGGTAGTCCTTTCGCACGCACATTAATTACACGACCGACCGTCGTCGCGACGGCGTCCTGTAACGCCCTAAAAAAATGGGAATTTTACTTTTGCATACGACCATCGTTCGAATATATCGTCGTATTGTGCAGATAGGTATGCTCGAGCTTTCTCCTTTTTTGCATCATTTTTCACACGCCTGAACGTTAAACCAACACGTACACGAAATATAACCTTGGCTAAATAAAAAAATACTTATTATAAATTATCTCTCTGGAGGAAAGTTGAAAATTTACATCTTATTGGCGATGTACTTACGCTGTACCTACGCAGGGTACTGTAGAAACTATAAACTCATACCCAAACTTGTTTTAAAAAAGTTTTACATAAAGTTTAAATTAGTTTTTGTCTCATAAACGTATAACAGACGTACCACAACCGTGTAAAATGATCATTTCAATTTTTCCAAACCCATATGTTTATCAAAAATAACACCCGAATATTTTTTACGTTTGGAAAAAATGAGAGCAAATATTTTACACGTCTTGTTTTTTAACATCCGTCCAACATTTTCCAAACAAGTGATTTCTATTTTCGTTACGGTGGAAATTTCAATTACCTTGACAGGTCAGTTTTTCCACACTAAACTGATCTTTGATAAGTTTCTATTTTTCCTGCTTCGTTTTCGATATTCGACAGATGTAGAGTGAACTATACCTACCTACGACGAATATAAAAGGTGATAAAAAAGGTGTTTCAGCATATGGAGCTTTCATTATAATATGTTTGTGTACCTAGACCTATTTCTTTGATACGAGCTTTTCTCCCAAATTCAACCCTACGAGGTAACCCCATCAATAACACGAATAGATTATACGTCGGTAATAATAATTTTTCCCATATTATGCCAACGTGAAGGGGTTGTGAAAATCAACACCCAATATTCCAATAAGCCTCGTATAGATGGAATTTCATAAGTTCGAGGCGCCAAAGGAAGCATGTTTTGAGAAAAAAAATTGAAAGTGTTACGAGGAAGTTATTTTTTATAATTTTTTTCACGTTTGTTTATTTTCTATAAATCCACTCTTTACTGACAATAGTTCGGGAAAAATCCATTAAAATGAAAGATTTTGACGAATTTATAAGAAATGTGAAATGCCTGGGATAAGAGTTATTTTGTAATTTTTATGTATTTTAGTCTTGAAAATGAAAAGTAGCAAAATTTCTGATAGGCACTACTTGAAATTTCAAAAATTTTGAAAAATTTTCGAACAGTCTAACCACTTACAAGTTTGAGGACGATTTTTGAAAAAAAATTAGCAGTTCAATAATTTAATCAAAGTGTGATAACGCTGATAAGTTATTCAATTCGCGTGTTTGGTAGTGGGTGGTGAGCGATTTTTTTTTTTCAAAAGTCCACTCTAAATTTTCAAACTTCAACCTTTTTTCTTGTATAATTATTTTTTTCAAGCCTAAAATTTTTTCAACGTAAATTTTCCAAGTCTGAAATTTTTCCTCAAAATTTTTCAAACTTCTACATTTTTTTCAACGTAAATTTTCAAATTCTGAATTTTTTCCTGTAAATTTTTTAAACTTCAAATTTTTTTCAACATAAATTTTTTAAATCTAAAATTTTTTCCTTAAAATTTTTCGAACTTCAACACTTTACACTTCTTCAACGTAAATCGGGGTCTTCTTCAGGAATATTCTGAAAAATACAATTGAAAATTATTTTTAACAACAACATCGAAAATAATGAAAAATACAGTAAAGACCTTTATTTTTATTGTATATTTCATTACTTTCAATGTATTTGTTAAAAATAATTTTCAATTGTATTTTTCAGAATTCCTGATGATGACTCCGATTTACCTAGAAGTGTTGAAGTTTGAAAAATGTTGAATTTTTGAGAGAAAAATTTAAAGGAAAAAAATTCGGAATTTGAAAATTTACGTTGAAAAAAAAATTTGAAGTTTGAAAAATGTTGAGAAAAATATGTTACACTTGAAAAATTCACGTTGAAAAATTTTTAAGTTTAAAAAATTTACAGGAAAAAAATTCAGAGTGTAAAAATTTACTTTGAAAAAAGGTAGAAGTTTGAACAATTTCGAGGAAAAAATTTTAGGCTTGAAAAATTAACGTTGAAAAAATTTTGAAGTTTGAAAAATTTACAGGAAAAAAATCAGAGTTTAAAAATTTACTTACGTTGAAAAAAGTAGAAGTTTGGAAAATTTTCAGGAAAAAATTCATAGTTTGAAAATTAACGTTGAAAAAATCATAAAAATGTAGAAGTTTGAAAAATTTTGAGCAAAAAATTTTAAGAAAATTTTTTTAGAAATTTGCGTTGAAAAATTTTGAGGTTTAATAAATAATTATACAGGAAAAAAGTTGAAGTTTGAAAATTTAGAGTGCAAAATCTAGCGGACTTTGAAAAATAAAATCATATTCCCCATTTTTTAGAAGAGAAGGAGTCATTCGGGAATATAGGTTTTTTTTGGGGGGGGGGGATTTAAAAAAGTAGCACGAAAAAACACAATTATTTGTTTTTTGATTTCAGTACGATTGGTTGGAAAATTTCCCTCTTTTTAAAAATATGAGTCGACTGAATATTAGTTTTCCCTCCCCTTCCCTTCCCTTCCCTCCCCTCCCCCCTTTTCCCGAGATTTTTGAACAAGCTTCGTCCCTGAACTCTGCAGTCAATGCTTCAAAACAAAATTACGAAAATTACAAACATTTTCAAGAAGTCGATTTTTACCCCTGAAATTTAAAACTTCGGCAAACATTCCTCTTCGTTTTCAATACAAACTGTCTTTAGGTATTCGGGATTCTGGATTCGGGAAAATGGTAGGAATCGAAATTTTCAGAACCAATGTGATTAAAATTTCTGATTTTCATGATTTTTGGTGAATTTCTGAAAATTTTAAAATCGTACCTTTTCAAAAATAAACTCAAAATATTTTTGAAAATAATTTCATGTTCATTAAGGGTATTCTTTACCTCGCTAACAAAAAGTGCGGTTTCGGGTTGCCTATAGCTCTTCCTACGCATTATGCCTACGTCACAAACCTTTAGTCGATTCACCTAATGAACGACTTGAAATCGTGATCTATCGGGGTGCATTCAACGACAACATAACGCTACGAGGTTCTCTTCAACACCCCCTGCATCCCTTACCTCGCATCCCTTATACCTTTAACCTTTTTAACGAGACAATACAATGGACAATACATATAATAAGAATTGTTTAGATTTTACCACTGGCTACTACACAGTAAACATATACGTATACGATGAGAGGTTGAAACACAGAAGAAACAGGTTACCTATTTTATTTTCTCGAAGCTCGAATATTTCTTTGCACAAAAATAATTTGAAGCTTGAAATCTCGTAATTTGTAGCGAATTAAGCGACCTACCAAAAAAACGATAGATACCAAAATTGTAGAGAATTAAATTTACTTCTAGTAGTCAACGGTCAAAATTGTTCTGCATAGAAGTAACCGTTTTCACGGTACCATATTCTCAAATAAAGTTGAAAATTATTGTGATTTAACGAATTTTAATGTTCAACTTTACTTGAGAAATAACTCCTAGAAAAAAATTAGCTGTTCTGATTCTTTTTTTAATAGGATGCATAATTTGCCTAGAAAGGGTATAGCCGGTTAAGTATGGATGGTGGTTTGGCCTTGGAAACCGATCTGAATCGCTCCTACCCCAAAAGGTCACCCCAGATGAGAAACTATCGTGACAGAAATTTTGGACCCCTAGGCAATTATTTTGGGGGGAGGGGTCAAACGTGTTTTTTTCCGTCATTTTTTCAATTTTTCGTCATTTTTTGCCAAAGGGTACCCCCGGTTAAGATAGGTGAATCGGCCTAAGAGCTACTTTTTGAAATTGACCATCAGACATTGTTAGGGACCCCAAAAAATAATTTTAGGCCGTATTTTCAACCTTCCACCTCACTCCCCTTCACTCCCACCCCCCAAAATGTCGAATTTTCGTCAAAAAATCCTATCTCGGAACCTAATGAACCAAAAATTCTGAAATTTATGTGGTGTATACGGGGAGTGGTGATCAACTTTTGAGAATTTTTTCAGATTTTTTTTGAACCGCCTTCTAGCCAAAATCCCACTTTGAAAACTTAAAATCGCTCTAATTTTGAAACTAAAAGACATACATTTTTTCTTTTTGGCACAAATATAGTCCTACCTTGGTACAATATAATGATATGGAATTTTTTTTCTCAAAAAAAGTGTTATTTATCCATTTTTTTTCTCAAAAAAAAGTGTTATTTATCCATATCATAATTATAAATGTCAAAAATTTTGGAGTGGTGGAACATTGTGAAAAAAAAATAAAACTGGACCCTCGCGTTTTAAAATACTCGAAATTCGCATATCTACGTACCTTACAAGTCATGGGAAATTTTGCAAAAAATATTATTTTTATAAAATTATTTCATCCCCCTGCGGTCATTTTTGTAAAAAATTCGAATAACCGATACCTATTGGTATCGATTTCATTTGAATCAAACCTCCTGAAAAGAAATCTGCAGTCGAATTTCCATTTGAGCAATTTCTTCGCTACCTTCCGCCGTCAAATCAATAATTAAATTACATTGGAAAATAATTTTCAGAACTTTTTAAATTGATATCTCTTTTAGATTTCTTTGTCCTTTTGTGGATAGATGTGCCTTGAAAAGTACTTTTCACTCACGAAAAAGTCTTGTGGCGTATCGATTTACTACATAGAATTTTTTCTGCTGATCATAATGGTATACTTCACAATCACAACACTGTTATTTCAGTTTATTTCCAAGATCTAAGATTTGAAGACTTATTTTGTATAGGTATAAGTCAGAAACACTAAATAATACTAACATCATCAATTCAAATACTGTATATGAGAGAAAGGACTTAGGTGTAACGAAAAAAAAATTACACTTAGGTCTCTTTTCTCATGTTCAGTTTTTAGAGTTAGTATTATTCGGTACGTTTCTTACTTATACGACGACAATTAAATTGTCATCAAACTTTATTATTTTCCAGTATAATAAAATTTAATTTAAAATAATAATAATAATAATAATAATAATAATAATAATAATAATAATAATAATAATAATATCGACCCCGTTCACTGCAGTACAAATGATTTTTCGTACAAAAAAATATGAATCGGAAGTTGGTTGTCGAAACAGATCATGTTGATTTAAAAAAAAAATAGTATATTTCAGTTTCAGTGCAGTAATTCAGTTCACCAATTTTGATTCTCCACAATACTCTCGTGGGAAGTCGGAAGTTCACGGGCTAAAGTACTTTTCAAGGCACATTTCTATCCGCAAAAGAACAATAATTTAAAAATTTCTGAAAATTATTTTTTAATGTAATTATTGATTTGACGGCGGAAGGGAGCGAAGAAATTGCTCAAATGGAAATTCGACTGCAGATTTCTTTTCAGGAGGTTTGATTCATATGAAATCGATACCAATATCGGTTATTCGAATTTTTTACAAAAAGTGACCGCAGGGGGGAGGGAAGGGGCCGAGGAATCAGGGGTTCTTCGATACAATTTACCGTTGACCTTGGGATGAAATAATTTTATAAAAATAATCGTTTTTGCAAAATTTCCCATGACTTGTAAGGTACGTAGATATGCGAATTTCGAGTATTTTACAACGCGAGGGTCCAGCTTTAATTTTTTTCACAATGTTCCACCACTCCAAAATTTTTGAAATTTATATGATATGGATAAATAACACTTTTTTTGAAAAAAAATTCCATTGTAGGTTTGACCATTTTTTCAAAATGGCGGCTCAAAATTTTCAAAACGCCATAACTCGGCGAAAAATTGTCCCAAAAAAATTTCTTATTTTGGTTTTGTTCTTCAGACTCTCTAAAAATCCATCTGAAAAAACGCGAAATTTCTATCTAAATTTGGCGAAAAATTACGAAAAATTGAAAAAATGACGAAAAAAAAAACACGTTTTGGCCCCTCCCCCCAAAATAATTGCTCTAGGGGTCCAAAATTTCTGTCACGATAGTATCTCATCTGGGGTGACCTTTTGGGGTAGGAGCGATCCAGATGGGTTTCCAAGGCCAAACCACCATACTTAACCGGCTATACCCTTTCACTTTTCTACAGACAATTCATGAGAAAATGAACTAGAATTCGCAAACTCGACAAAATTTTACCAAAAAAACTTCACTATTTATGGCCTTTTCTGCAGTGGTGGAAAATTCAGAAATTTTTTGGATACTCCCAAACGTCTCAAACAATTTAGGAGTTCGAAAATACGTTATATTCCAAATTTCAGTATTTTCCCTAGATTAGATCCAATTGGTATATTTTGCAGGGCGATCAAGAAATTTTGAAAATTCGCCAAAATTAGAAAAACGAACTCGAGCACCTGAAATTCATGATATGCGGTTATTTTATGATGTACCTTTGATTTATTTTTGTTTCGGCTCAAAATTTTACTTTTGAGTTCGGATACCTCTATTGTAACTTTTTTTTTTCAAGTAGCTACAGTTGGGGCAACTCTCTTCAAATTCGTTTTTAAGTAGGTACCTATCAACCTTGAATTATTTCTCAATTCTTAAACTGGATTTCTTATATTAAATTTTTCGAAATTTTCATGAAGAAAAACGACTTACATAATAATATAACATACTTACGAGTAAGTAATTATTTTCAATTTTGGATTTTAATTTTTTTCGAAAGAGATCTCTCCGATTTTTATTTTTGAAAAACCGGCGTTCAATTTAAAAAAAGGAAATAAATTTTTTGAAATGAATGCTCTATTTATTTTCAATAATAAATTTTTTAAATGAATGTATGAAAAAAAAAACTATTTCTTAAGTTTTTTTAAATGACACGACTTTTCAAGTTTTAAAAAAAAAATCTTTTTCATTAATCAACAATTTTTTGATCTTGTTTGAAAAAAAAATTCCGTTGTTTTTCTATCACCAAATCAATTTTATTTTTAAAAAAATCAATATCGAGATTTATTTATAATTTCAATTTGTTAAACTAATATAATTTCAAAAAATTATATTTTCAAATTTTTAATAATTTGAAAATTATAATTGTTCATCTGATTTATTTTTCTATTCTTTTGGAGCCCTTCTATTATTAGCGAACCCTAGTTTCCGCCTTCCCTTCCCCGCCACCTCAGATGATCGTATGCAGGTATACGACTTTCGAAGTAAAAGAAATCTCACTTCACTCCTTGCTCTTCTTGGTGAAGCATCGTCAATCTATATTAAAATAAAATCAGTTTGTGGTGAAGAACGATATCCCTCATACTTTAAAACCAAAATACTCTCACGAACCTACATTTTTTCTGCTGAACTGTTGGCTGGAATGCTGTCGTCATTATAAATGTCCCGCCACCCGCTTTCGTCTATCAATGTACTAAACTTATATACCGGATTACTTCGCGAATTTCAAATTTTTCAAATTTTTTTTTTACAGCATTGTTTAAAATAACTAGATGAAGCCGGGTATTTTGCCAAAATTTCGATTTATTCCTTCAACTGTTCATTACGCTGCCCGCGACTTGCTGCTTTTCTGGCCCATTTCTGAGCAAACTAATTGATAAAAACAAAAAAATCTCAACATACCCGGCTAGATAAAGGTTTGAACATTACATTAAAACAAACCCCATTCAAATCCGTCCATAATTCGAGGAATAATCCGGTATATAAGTTGGATGTTTTTTCTCACCCGCATTCACTTCTAACGTGTTGTAAAGAATACCCTTAAAGATGAAAATTAGGTTCTTGTTTTGGTACCTATAGGTAATCGAATTTTACCATTTCCATCGATTCTAAAGCCTCAATAGTAATATTTCAATGCTTTTTAATCAGCTTTCCATTTGACTATTGGAATTTCAAAGCTGGCCAAAAAAACACCCGAGGAGTGTCCACTTTAAAAACACCATAAACGGTGTTTTTTTAAAATTAAATTGCTCGAAAAGAAACAGGAACTTTCAACAGGTCGAGTAAATTATTACATTTTTAAAAAAAAATTGAAAGTACCTATTGGGTGAAATCAAAACCTTACTGAACGACTAAAAATAGAGAAATTTGGGTTCGATGGGTCGATTCGACTCCCTTTTCCCTTCATTCCAAGGGTACAATAACTAAAAAGAACCAAAAACAAAGAACCAAAAATTTGAAGAATGAGAACGAGAACAAGAACGATAATTTATTTGTTCTTTTTCGTTTTTGACTTTTAAATTTTTTTATTGTTCTCCAACTAAAATAAATAATCTGTTAAAAATTTTTCTGGGTACTACATACCACCTATACATTTTAAGAGAGGAAAATTTTAAAATTTTTACATTAAAAAAATTTTTAAATTCGAAAATGCGAAAATTCAGATTGGCGCTACGAGAACAACAAAGTACGTACAAGGAATCAAGAACCAAAAACTTGAAGACCGAGAACGAGAAAAGGAAACAATATTTTGAGAACAAAAAAAAAAGAACGAAACCCCAAAGAACCAAACGTTCTGAGAACGAGAACCAAAATTTCACCGTTTTTGCAGCCATGCTTCATTCAGATAGACGATGAATGATTTCACCATTTTCAATATTTTCGGGTTAAATTTTAAATGCTGACCGAAAAAACTTATCAAAGGTTTCCTGAAAATCGCTACATGAAAGGATTCGACAATATGATTTTTAATAGCTCCAGTTAACTTCTATATTTTCAGGAAAATTTCGAATAAAAATCTCTCTCGGGGCACCAGAATGGTTGGAAATGGTAAAATTTAGTCTTAGGATGATATCAATAATTATGCTTATCTGCCAAAAAAATGACGAATTTTTAATTTTCAAAAACTTCCCAAAAAATTTAAAAATTCAGTTGAACTGCTGAAAATTTTGGTTAGGTACAAGAGTAGAACATTCTCTTGCCGAAAATTTCACTCTCGTTCAAATCGAAGGCAACCACTTCAAGTAGTTCCCTTATTAGAGAAACTTCCCGCTTAATAATATATTCTCGTTGAAAACTTGGACAGTTTTCGGGTTTGAGAAAATCGCAGCATTGAAAAATGAATTAAGTTGTGAAATTCGAAGGGGTGTAGAAATCATAGGCACAGAAGAGCAATGAGATTTCAGTTAACATTTTAAACACGATTTGAACCAAAAAAATTTCACACCGTGCCAAGAAAATGGCAAAAAAAACAAAACCTGCTAAAAATTCCCTACGAGTAATTGAACGAAATCCAAAATACACATTCATTTTTCAAAAACCAAAGTGGAACTAGAACTGAAACGATTATTCAGCTATATGTACTTGTGAAATTTCTAATAGGTATTTTTTTCAAAGTAAAATATGATGGGTGAAAAGGATTGGGTGAATATTGGTCAAGTAGGTAATATGAATTTTTTTTTTTCAAAATACAAATAGCTAGCAAATGAGATACACGATTAGCTCTGACCAGCATCTCTTATCCCTGAGCTCATTATTGGTCAAAATCTGAAAAGTACGAGTTGATTCGTAAAAACTTTCTCAATATAATATTCTGGCATAATTTAATTCCCTAAAAGCCCATATTTTGAGCCTTCGTCACTAAAGAGTCGATGCAAATGAGAAAAGTTTAGGTTTCAATCTGTCTAATCATTTCCCCACCCCATCTCAAAAATACCAGTCCAAGGTCCAAATTCGAACCCCCATATCATGATAATTACATCTTAGCAATCCTTTTGGCTTTAATTTACCATTTTAATCACCTACAATAGAATTATCTATAACCACATTCTCTCCTCATTCTGCTTCCATCTACATCAAAAGCCATTAATTCATTCTTTTAATTACACCGTAAGTAAACGATCGATAAAGCAAACCACAGCCTCGTACATGAATTTCTTTACACAGCAGACCATTCTGATACCAAATACCATCTCGCTTCCAAATCCAATTCTAAATGCACCCTTGATAAAACTTTCCTTGGCGAGAAATATTCGATACACACGCGCTTATTGATCATTACATGTCTGATCATACGTATACGAAGTAATCACGTGTCAGGACATGGAGTTCCTGTCAATAAATTCTTTTTTAATTCGCGACCTTGGCAGTTTGATTTTATAAAGTCGCGGTGACGTATGGTGAATTTTTTGATGTCTAAATACGTCCAATGAGGATTTATATCCGTTCGTACATTTTTATTAGTTTCGCTGGCTGTAGGTACCTATACAATTTTATCTGATTCGTGAATCAGAAGGATACGAGAGAAACTCAAAATTACACACCGTTCGGTTGCCCGAATTCTCGTCTCGTTTTAAAATTAACAGAGGAATATCCAGTTCCCATTCGCGAGTTATTTAAACAAAAATCAGCCATCGTTTTATCGGGGGTTTCTGTATAATACTCGGATAGCTTTTTATAGAATAAAAAAGTGTGTGCGAAAAATTATGCTTAAAATTCATGCCACGACCTCATGGAAAGCTAATTAAATAACTTATCGATTTAATGGACTCCAATATTTGTTTCACGTTGGCATTGATGAATTATTGTTTAATTTCTCTTAGTGCTAATTTAATAATTCTTCATCGGTCTTCCTCTATCATCGTTCAAAATTTTTTTACAAGCGGGTTTTTTCGCGTAGAAATCTTCTCCAATGTAAAGAAAAACTCGCTATAAACCTTCGGGGCTTTTTTTTTCCATAATCGGAAAGTCAAAGTTATTAAAAGAGTTCGCCAACGGTTCAAATTTCGAATTTTGATTCCCAATTTTTACGAAAAAATTACAATTGCGTACTTAGAGAATTTCATTTCATTTTCTTATTACACTTTGGAATATTTTTCTGAGCCGAAATAGTCCAGGCAAATAAGAAAAAAAATATACCACCCCCCCCAAAAAAAATGCAATCCTGATTTTTTTTGCGTTTTACGTTCGTAATGGTCCACTACACAACATACTAAAATGGACACCCTCATAACCCTCCGCTACCCCCAAGGGAGGGGTAAATGTCTGCTGAAAATTGGATTTTCGTAAATATTTCCTAAAATAAGCCTCAAAATTGAAAAATAGTTATGAACATTCTTGTTTTACGTGCAATTTCCTTTTAGAATGTTTTTTTGTTTTTTCAAAAACACTCATTTCCTTGACCAAAAATTAAGGGTAAAAAACATATTTTTCAACAATTTACAGCATTTTTTGAAAAAATCGAAGCTTTTGCGAATATCTCCTCAAATAAGCCTTAAAATGGAAAAATGGTTATGAACAATCATATTCTACGCGTAATTTCCTATCAGACAGGTTCGTTTTTTTTTCGAAAACACCCACTTCTTTACCCAAAAATTAAGGGTGAAAAACCCCCATTTTTCCAATATTTTCTGATGAAGTAGCAAGACAAAATGCTAACGAGCATCATTTAACTCTGAGAGCATTTTGGAAAGCTTCACCCCCCCCCGCCATATTACCCTTACTCTCCCAATGAATTCAATGGAAAATTGCAAACAAGATGTCAAAAGCATTAAATTTTTTTTGAAAATTCAAATACTACGTAGATCCAAAATGTTAAAACTTCATTTTTAATTGAATTTACCTATTGAATCTTTAAGTTAAAGAAATATCATATTTAAAAAAAAATCACCTTGAATTTAATTCAATCAATCTCATTAAGAAAGAAAAATGTCGGTTTTATTGCGGAGGGATCTAAAATTGGAAAAATTCTCACTTTATTGGTATATCAAGGTATTTCTTCTGATTTTGCAATTTTTTCATAAAAAAATTAATGAATTTGAATCTCATATGTATCTCTAAATGAAAGTGAATTCTTTTCAAAATTAGAGAAAAAGATCTAGGCAGCCCTCGACTCTACTTGGAAAGCCACAAATTTTATAGTTTTTTGTAGTATTTATTTTTTAAAATTGATTAGAATTTCTCCATAATTTTAACGCACAGTTCCGCATATTTTGAACTTTTAAAAATTCGATAAAAATCAAAAAAGCAGTTCCAAACGAAGATTTTAACCCTGCTATGGTCGCATCATGAGGGAATCCCTCAGTTGTTACACATTTGGTCGCATCATGAGGGAATCCCTCAGTTGTTATATACGTCTCCGCATACCACTCAAGATTTTATAAAATCTCTTCAAAAAGTAAATTATCAATTTACAACGCGTAATTTAGTGTAAAAAACGAACCAGTAAAAAAAATAAAATTTTACGAAAAAAGCATTCAAAAAATATTTTTAAACGAAAAAAAATTCAGAAAAATTATTTTGGTGGCGGGATTCGAACCCGAGACCCTTGGCTGGACAAGCTGTCGCATTATGTGTAAGTATGTACACGTAGCAACGCCGAATCCTCTCACTATCCCCACCAGCGCTCACCAACTAGGCAAAAAAGACCATATGTGACGACTGAGGGATTCCCTCATGATGCGACCATTTATGTTACTGCTGGCATGCGACTGTAGCAGGGTTAAGAAGGATGAAATACCTACTTTTTCTCTAATTTCTTTGGATTTCCTGAAGGAAAGACAAAATAAGTTTCAGCAGCACTGCTAATGTCAAAAAATGAAAAAATTTAGGTTTGGGATGTAAAAAATTGAAAAATTGCATATATTTAGACAGTTTTTAAATTTTAGAATTATGTCATTGGTATAAAGAAAGATAGAAATGACGTTCGAGTTAAAAGATGATGCATTTTGCCTTTCACATGCTCTTCGAGGCCTTTACAAAAATTTCCCATTTTTACCACTTTTATTAAATTTTGTTTTTTAACGCCTTATGATGGAAATACGAAGCTGAAAGTACCCAAAAATTATACCAGTGAAGAGTAATTTTTTTATATATGCTGGTAGGGTATTTCAAAAAAAATCACTGCAAGAATTTCAACCCCTACCGTTAATTATAAGGGAGGTTATTGAATACTGCATTTAAAAAATCGAAGTTGTGGAAAGAAAAAGTACTTTAAACGCGATTTTATTGCTAATTATTGGTGATACGACACATTTCTTTGCGTCGGTCGTAAGGATTCAAAAACGATATGTCAGTCAAGGTGGTTAATGGGTGAGAGGTGAAATTCGAATTTTTGAAATTTTTCATGTTTTGTGTCAAAAATTAGGTTTTTTGGCATGTCAAATAAAATTTTGAGATTGTTTTTTTTTATGAAAAATCAAAATGAGTTGTAAGACTGTGACTCAGAAGATATCGAATAACTTATTTTTAAAGGTTTGAAATGAATAAAAATATTCACGTTGAAAAAAAATATATTAGATAAAGAAGTTGGAACAAAAAAGATTACCATAATTTTTGAATTGTCATCTCCGAGTCACCAAAAATTTTGAACCAAAATTATGCAAATCGAAATTATGACTTTTGCTTATTCTTGCGGTGACTTTTTTGGAGGGCCAGCATGTATAGAAAAAATACTCTTCACTGGTATACTTTTGGGTACTTTCAGCTTCGTATTTCCATCATCTCCAAAAATACTGTAAATATTGGAAAAATAGACGTTTTTCACCCTTAATTTTTGGGCAAAAAAGTTAGTGTTTTCGAATAAAAACGAACCTGTCTGATAGGAATCTACTCGTAGAACATGATTGTTCATAACTATTTTTCCATTTTGAGACTTATTTGAGGAGATATTCACAAAAGTTTCGATTTTTTCTAAAAATGCTGTAAATTGTTGAAAAATAGGTGTTTTTTACCCTTAATTTTTGGTCGAGGAAGTGAGTGTTTTTGAAAAAACGAAAAAACCTTCTGATAGGAAATTACACGTTTATTTGAGGAAATATTCACGAATTCGTAGAACAAGATGGTTCATAACTATTTTTCAATTTTGAGGCTTATTTCAGGAGATATTCACGAAAAACAGGTTAAATTTTTGGGGGTTAAATCCTAAAATGACTGGACTACTTACACGAATTTCATTCCATTTTTTATTACACTTTGGAATATTTTTTTGAGGCGAAACTACATTACCAGAGTTTGGGCGAAACTATGTAAATAAAAGATGCCATTTGTGCGTAGATTTTCAAATCAAATGTAATATTCTCGTTTGTAAATAAAATTAGTAGGTAAATAAATTTTACGACGTTTAATTCGTAATTCAGTTAGGTGAATTTTTTACACATTCTAAAGGGTAAAATTTCTCGACGATACGCCAACAATTAACTATGTAATCTACCTCGCAAAGTTAATATGCAAAAGCACGCTTTCAAAGTTTAAATTTATCATAATTTATAAAAGGCAACATCCCAGCAACGTATGAAATTCGCGTATGATAGGCGAATTCTCGTCGCGTTAACTTTCCAGCTAAACTCTTTCGTACTCGGTCGAATCGTTAAAAAAGTAAAAAATGATTAATAAAACGAGCTACCTACAATATCGTTGGAGTATCCGGCGAGTTCGTAGTTTCGATACGACATTCAATTTGTTGCTGGAAATTGGTTTTTTTCCCAACGCAAATTAGGTATCAAATTAACTCTCCCTTTCCTCTTAAATATTTATATTTAGGGATGATAAAAAAAGGAAAAATTTTGAGATAATTTTCAACGTACCCGAAAATTAAACTTAATCTTTGACGAGTTTTGAAAATCTATTTGTGAAAACTCACGCATGTAAAGAGCAAAGGTCACACGTTGCGAAGTTTTTTTTTTTTTAATAAAATACACGTGAGATGGTTTTTTCTTCACTTCAAAGTCGTGTTTTATTAAGAGCTTCTAGTCGAAATGGCTGAACAGGGTTATAAAATTCTACATATTTATCGAGTAATACCGTTGTATAAGGCAACGAGTTACGATTAAAGTTTCGTCATTTTTTGCTCCTTTTTTTTCTTTTTGTTGGTAAGTCTAAGTATTTCGACTCTGACGCCTAAAATAAGGTTTATTTACTAGGTTTTTTTCTCGTGCGAAATGTGCGAAGTATACGAAAGAAAACATGTGTTAGAGATGGGAGAATTTAATAAAAAAATGTTTCGCAAGTTTTTAGCAAATTTTACGCCGTTTAGAAACCGTGTAAAGTCTTTAATAGATCAACAGCTCATACGGAGTTTTCGTCTCATTCGAAGTTTCTCATTTTCACAGAATTTGACGAATTTCCAAAACGACAAATTTTCAATAAGTAAACATATTTTTGAATTTCCTAAAATGTGGTTCGATTTAGGTAATGGTATGAAAAGTAGGAATTGGTCGGTTTCGTTGAATTTTATTAGTGAGTTGTGGGGAGAAAGAAAGGGAGAGGGAGGGTGGAAAAAATTCACTTCAAATGAAACAAATTCGAATAGATTCTCCGAGGTCAGACAATGTCATGGTATTGACTCATGATGCTCTTTGGGGATTGCCAAAAAAGCTATGACGTTGGATAAGGATCGAGGGGGAGGAGGGATAAACGAAACACATGTACTGTCTTGATTCAATTTAACACTGAAACGCGGTTTTAGAGTGGAAGATTTTGAGTAAGTTTGAGTTTTCAGGAATCTTTTTTGGTCACTAAAATTATGGTTTTAGTGTTTGACTATGAATTATTCTTTTTCCCCCTTATCTCAAAAATTGGGAAGTGTAAATTTTTGATTTAGGAATAGCACCTACATATTTATTGATTTTTGCTTTCCACTCTTCTTCCCCTTCTTCCTTTTTTCCGCCTTCAAATTGCAAATGTTAAAATATACCAAATTTTTTGACTGAATTATTCCCTTGTTGAGTAATTGGTGATTCTTGTACCTTCTACCCTCAATGAAGAGTTTTTAAAGATTTTATCAAAAAAGAGACGGAAAGTTTAAGCTAAAAAAATCAAAAAATTAAGTTTCAATGAAAACAAAATTTAAAAACACTTGGGGTATTTTTTACAAATGAAGATATAATTATAACCTTAGCACGCCAAAGGTGAAAAATTTCGTTTTCTTTGGAATATTAATTTTAGAGAAGCAGAAAGTTTATTTTTATTGAAAATTTTGACGAAGTCCTTTTCTACATCATATGGGAAGGAGGTGATCGCTGTTTCATTCACCTTAGCTTCCTTGCATCTCAAGGTGAGAAAATTAAAGTCAATCTTCAGAAAAAGGTGTGGTTTTTTCTAGTATTGTAGCCAGAATTTCTGGGGGGGGGGCAAGAATGCAAATGAATAAGACGACAATATCAGAACATTGGGGGAAAAATTGACATTTGAGATAATTTTTGAACAAATTTTTTATAATGCAGAATTTCATAATAAATTAAAGTCAACTATACTTACTGTTTGAGAGAAACAAAAACTAAATTTTTTCGAAAAATTGGAATAAAAATGTATAAAATTGTCATTTTCAAACTTTTGACTAACCTTTTTCGACGTGGAGAGAGAGGATTATATTTTCCTATGCACAACATCGGCCTCGTTTTTTCACATGTTCAGTGTTCAAAGTTCACAAGAACCTACTGCTTCTAAAGTTTGGTCCAAAATACTCCATGTCTACAATTTTTTGTTATTTCAACACAAAAACTGATCTTATGGAGGAAGAAGAAGTACGAGGTTCCAACTGAAATGCAATTTTTCAATTTCTTTGGTTAAAATACAATTCACCTAAATTTTTTCGACTCAAAATGCAAAATTTTCCAAGCACAAACGACTTAAACAAACATGTCGCCACTAAAAATGTCATTTTATAATTCGAGTGGGGGGGGGGGGCAATCTGTACTTACCTTCCACTTTCTCGTTTGGTCCTCCTCTCGTATAATATTGTACGTCAGAATCACCAAAAAATTTATTCAGTCATATCAACTATCCCAATGATTCAATCATGAATTCAAGGAATCGATTTGTTCGAATTTTGACTCAATAATGAATTACGAATAAATTATCATCATGCTCAATCCTAGTTTCTCAAAGTAATGATTTTTAAGAACTAAAGAAATGAGGAAAAAAGTGGAAAATATTAAATCGGGACGATACTAAATTGAAATTTCAATTTGATAGATATTTCAAAAATTTTCTCATTTAGTTTTTTTTTTATTTCTTCCTGGCCAATTTGAAACTGCTCTCTCCCTTTCCCTTTCTCCAATAATAATAAAGTTGAAAATTCCAATCGGAAAAATTATGTCAAGAGTCAACGATTTTTTGAAGTTTATGTTCTGTTTTTAAAAATTTTCGTTTAGAGTCAAAAAATTGGAAAAAATTGTACAGGGTGACTGAAAATTACTTCCCCAAAAAAATTTAAAATTTCGGCAAAAAATTATTATTGATAGGGTAAATTTTTTTTGGTCATATTCTACTAATATAGATCGTCTTCTAATCTTTGTATAATTTATAACCCGAAAAAATTCAATATTGCGCAATTTTTCCCTTAAACCAGAGCATAATTCAATACTGCTGAATTAAATCACCTGACTCCAATTTATGAAGCACTGAAATTCAATCCTCCTTATTTCAAAATTGAACGCACTGTTTTCAGATTAACAGGGTTCAATTCAATATTTTGAGGAACTCGTCACCTATCCACAGAAATTCCTAGATTTTATTCCACACAATTTTTAAATTTCGTTCGACTAGGTTTAGCTATAGCATTGTAAGCGAAAATCAAATTATTCTTCACAAAAAATTCAAAAATGATTGAGAATTTTTGAAGGGGCCTGTGTTCGAATAGTAATGGACCAAGGATGCTGCCAGAGTTGAAATTTTTTGGATAAGTTAATTAGGGAATTTTTGCTAAGCATTTTTTTTTTGGGAACTACTTTTCGGTCACCCTGTATTTAGAATAAAAAAACAAAAAAAATCTATTGCAGTCGAAAATTTTTACGTTTTTATTTTGTCGCTCCAAATAGATCAACTTTGGATTTAACCCAGGAGTAATATCATCAAAAATATTTTAAAAAAGAAAAATATGTTAATCGCAATTTTATTGCTGAAAAAGCTTATATTTGATGTCCAGAGTCTGTGATAAAGTCGCACCGCCCCAGCCTCTAATCCTTTTTGAGGTGGGGGGGGCTCTTATGAGGGAGGAAAGTGTTTTGCACCGATTTCGCTCATATTCGCGTGGATGGTTATTCAAGTGTAAAAGTACTTCCCAAAAAATTTTCAGCCCCCCTCAATCTCAGGGGACTGAGCCATTCCTTCCCAAGGGTGGACATTTTTGACTAAAATGACCAAAACCCAAGTTTTTCGATTATAAAACCGCCCCAAAATTTTAATTTTGAAAAATTCGGTATTCTCTGTATATACATTTTGAGATGACAAATCCGACTAGCTTTTCAAATTTTTTGTTCGAAGTGTTTAACCTTCCCCCCCCACCAACCCCACGGTCCCTTTGAAAGTGTACAGATCGAGTTTTTTTCAGCAAAAAATGACCTCGTTACATACGTAGGTGACCCAAAAAAATATTTCGCGAGAAAGTGAAAATTTTATGCTTTAAAATGTTCTACATGATGTCCATAGTGTATGGTGAAAACGTACCGCCCCTACCTCTTGTGCTTTCTCCAGGGGGGGCAGCGGAGGGGGCTCGACTCGCTTCAAAAAATCATTTTTTCGCATCAATTTCGCTCAATTTCACAAGGTAGGTTGTTCGAGTGAAGCAGTATTCCCAAAAAAATTTCAGACCCCGCACATCAGGGGGCCGAGCCATTATCTCTCAAAGTTGGGCAGTTTTATGAAAAATTACAAATTTCGCGAGACATTGAAAATTTTTCGATATAAAATGTTCTATACGATGTCTATAGTGTGTGGTGAAAACCCACCGCTCTTGCCCCTCGTGCCTTCTGAAGGGGAGTGGGGCTAAAGTGCCTCGTTTCGAAAAATAATTTTTTTGTACCGATTTCGCTCAAATTCATGTGGAGGGTTACGTAGGTGTAGAAGTACACCCAGAAAAAATTTCAGCCCCCCTCGACCTCAGGGGGCTAAGCTATCGCTTCCCAAAAATTTTGAAGTTTATGTTTTTTTTGAAAATTTTTGTTTTGAGTAAAAAAAAATAGAAAAAATAGTATTTAGAGTGAAAAAACCAAAAAAAAATCCATTGCAGTCGAAAATTTTTACATTTTCATTTTGTCGTCTCAAATAGACCAACTTTGGCTTGTCTTTGTCTCATGTGTCTATTCTACTGATCAAAGCTTCCCAAATCAGTTACACGATTTCCTCTTAGAAATTATCTCTGCTTAAAATCACTACACAAGTCCAACAAATTTGATTGAATTACCCATACCCATTCAAAAAAACAAAGTCATAAATTGAAAAGTAGGTACTCTTTTATCTTTTTCCAGTAACTTGACAGTCTCCAGCACAGCATTCAAAAATATAAAATATATATGGTCCAATCAAAAAAAATCTTTGTAAGAAGAGGTAAAAAAATACCTATCTCCGTATCACCAAAATTAAATTCGAGAGAGAGAGGAGATAAATTCGAGAGAGAGAAGAGATATATTATCTACTCTTGACAAAATATTGAAACCCTTTTTTATTTACTTTCTTGGATAGGTACCAAGAAATAGTCACAAGGAGAAAATTTTCATACTATTTCGTCCAAAAAAAAGTAAAATATTTTGAGAAAATTCAAGATAACCATAAATTAGCCTAGGGAAGATGTTAAAACCTACAAATTCTTTCTCCATTCCTCTCTCCTTTTCTCCCTTTGAAAATGACCTGCTGAATTCATTCCAGATTAATGCTTTAGAATTATAGAATTATATTCCCCCATTCCCTCCCTAAGTCAAAATTTCCAATTTATGTACCATCAATTTCGCAATTACTTTAAAAAAATTCATCTCGAGTTCATTTTCCAAACCCATCCCTCATCAATTTCCCCCCTCAACACGTAACTTTCACTTTCAAAAAATCGTACAAAAAAAGATAGAAAAAAAAGACAGTCAGAAAATACCCCAAACCAATAAACAACCAATTTTTTTCACTTTCTGGTACCTCGAAGATAATCATAAACGTTGGTTGTAAATAGTTCCACAAGACACTACAAAGGCTGAACAGTAAACACATATAAATGACATTACATTTAATCTGAAATCAACCTCGAACACATTGCCACGAACAGAATGAGCATTACTAAGACGCTGTAAATTCGTGATAAGTCGCCCAGCCAACTCAATGCAGGGTTCATTGTACCACAATCATAGTCCACAGTCTAGCGAACAAGAGTAATAAGTAAAAAGTCGAGAGGAAAAGTTCAAACGTAGTAACAAATGTTTGCAAATGTTTTTTCCTCATATTGTTGAAGTACTTTCATACGTAGGTAAGTGTACTTTCATACGTAGGTAAGCGCAATGAATAATTCAATTTATCCAATACCTTTGTAAATTCTTATCCGAGTGTATACTTTACACAAGAAACTACATAATTCGAAATTTCAACATGCACATAACTCCAGGTAGAGTAATTTCAAATATTTAGATGCTTCAGAGGAATATTCGACGTTGCAATAAGTTCCTTTAATTTAAACAAAATTCCTCTTCTAGTTAAAATTAAAACACGATTTTACCAAAGTATAAGAATTTAATCGGTAAATGTCTCGAAATAATGTAAAAATAAATTTACGGATTTTTCTACCGATAAAAAACCCACTTCGGTTAAATTTATGACAAAATTTCATCATTTTTTCCTCGAATAAGGTTCAAAAAAGCGCGAAATTTTCCACAATCCGGACCCATTCGAGTAAACCAGGTAATCATTTTAATACCGAGAAATTTATAGGCACCTTATACCGTTCTTATGGAACCGATTAATCAAATAAAGAAACCGTAAAACGAAAATTTCACGAAAATAATGCCAATTTTACAGTCATCTTGGGAACTTTAAACCTTTTCGCTTTTAAAATTACTTTCAGATTAAGCTCATCTCAAAACAACATCTGTTGATAAAATTTCAAAAAAAATTACAATAAGAGTGAAAAAAATTAATATACCCGTCGAATAAATTCGGGGGCCAAAAAAAAATTACTTACCAAAAATTATTTCTACACGGGCAATCTTTTACATAAAATTCACGCACATTACGTTAGAAAAAATTCCAGTCGAATTTCGAGCCATTCATCGGTCTTTTGATATTGATAGAAAAACAACAAGTGGCTATGTTGGAAGAACTTCCGTTATTTCGATGCGAATACGGCGCATGGCGTATGCTGCCAGACACCCCTCTACAAGAAAACTTTTCAATACCGAATGGTATTCTCTTCGATACAAATTAACCGTATGAATCGAAGTTAAATCCCATATTTACGTTGACATTTAATTACCTCGTCTGCGATATTGTAATATTCTTTTACAACTTTTTTTTTTCTTCATCTTTGTATAAAAATTATACCAATTATGGTAGGAGTCTTTTTCCCCCTGAAAAAAAAGCTCATCTTGTGAAATCTTTTTCTAAGTTTAATTTGGCCCTAGTTTGTCATTTTTTTCACATTGCGACCAGTTGGCTTTTTTTTTCTGGGTAGTAACATAAGCCTGTATATTTTTAAATGTCGTACGAAGCTATTTGTTTTCATCAACGGTATATTTATACAGGGTGGCCTTCGGCGTCGTGGTTCTTTTTCTATGCATTATTTACATGGACATGGTGAATAGGCAACTTATTTTACTCGGCACATATTAACTCGATTACAGCATCCGAATAAGATTACCTAAGCGTAGGGTAAATTGGAATTTTTAATTCGGCGTTTAAAATATCTACATCGAAGTTAAGGTGGTAAAATTTTCGTTCAGCGTGAAATAGATACCTATTAAAATACTCGTAAAATATGAAAGCGTAATCCTTTGGTGAAAATTTTACGAGGTACGAAGTCGATATTTTATCGGCTAAGTTGAATTTAGCCTAGGGAATTACAAACCCATCTAATATGATTTTTTGCAATTTTTTTCTTTCGAAATTACATTAAAACGTGCCGAAGAATGGATATTAATTTTGCGCCTCGGAGCTAAGTAAAGAATGAAACCAGTAAAATGATTCTGTCCCTAATGCAATTTTTTTCGAGGTTTTTTGTTCGAGAAATACCTGAGAAGGAGATTTTTTGATTTTTAATCAAGAGATTCTCGGGTTAGGCTTTAAATTTGTCAAACAGGGCATTTCAGTTTTAATTCAGACTGTTTCGAGTCTTTTCTGGAGGAAGAAAGTAATGGAAGAAAATGCGATGAAGGCTCTGGTGCAATAGGAGGGTCATTTGGCCTCAGGTGGAATTTTGTCACAATTCTTACGCTATTCGATTTGCATTAGTAAAATATGATTTTAGAGCGCATGAGCGAATTTTTATCCCACCCCTGTAGTCCCTGCGATTAGAATGAAAAAACGGGGGCATACTGCATTTTTTGAACACGGGTTGAAATGTGGTTTTTATTTTAGTATGATCCAAAAAAAAAATTTCGAGAAGTGGAGACGTTGAAAATTTCCCTTAGAAGTGGAGGGAGGGGGAGTTTTAGGGGGGTTTTTACCCCTATTTTTTCACATGCCAGAGTTGGAGTGAATTTGGTGTCATTTTCGTATAATTCGACCCTCCTGAACTCGAATCTGTGATTATTTTTCCGATCTGAAGCGTAGAATTCGAACAATCGTATGATTTGTGTCGCGAGAAGAGGCCAATTTTGAGGGAAAAGAGGTAAAATTGCGATTTTTTCATCTTGAGACGAGTGATGTGGTTCAAGTAAGGTTTGAAACCGGTTTTTTATATGATTCGAACCTTCTGAATTCGAATTTGTCATTGGTTTTCCCATAGGAAGTGAAATAGCATCTTGATCGTCGCATTTTGGCAGTGAAAAACAGTCAATTATCGCTAAAACCTACTCGAATTCACAATTTCCCATTTTCTCAACCCAATACCTCGAACCAATCCTGGTATGAAACCATTTTCAGACGTAATTCGAACCCAACCCCGTCATGTGAAAAAATAGGGGTAAAACCCCCTAAATCACCCCTTCCCTCCACTCCTAAGGAAAATTTTTGACGTCTCCACTTCTCGAAAATTTTCTTTTGGGTCATACTAAAATTAAAACCACATTTCAACCCGTGTGCAAAAAGTGCAATATGCCTGAGTTAACCGCAGGGACTACTGGGGAGGGGGGCATAATACGTCATTTTCAAGCTAAAAACGTTTTAAAATCCTCTCTCCACGAGTTTTCAACCAATTTTTTTCAAATTTGGTAGGTACGTGGGTAAAGGTACTGAGGGGGGTGCTCTGAATTTTTTCATATTTTTTCTACCACTTTAATGACCTTGAATTTGACTTTGAAAATTTCAAATCGCCCTGGGAGGGGCACAGTTTTGGTGCTGTCTCAAATTTTTTTTCGAATTTAAATTTTCTAATGTATTTCACATTTCTGAGAATTTTTTCAGATTTTTTCATGGAGTGGAAAGTGGTCAAATATTCAAAAAAATGGTGTAATTCATCATTTGATTTTGAGAAAGAAGAGGTAAAATTTCGATTTTTTTCATCTTGAGACGAGTACCTATTGTTGATTAGTAATTTGAGGTTTAGGTTTGAGAAAATTGAAAATTGAAATGTCGTGTCAATTTGGAAAAAAAGATTGGTTCCAGGTTAGTATTTGGTAGATAAAATGAGAAATTAAGAATTCGAGTCGATTTTAGCTAAAAATCTGCTGTTTTTCGCCACCAAAAATCGATGATCAAGCGTGTTCAAAAAGTGCAGTATGCCTGAGCTATCCGCGTGGACTACATTGGACGGCTGCAATGGTGTAAGCATTAAATTTTCTCAAAACATCATAGTCGTAAGAAATTAATGAATAAAGGTCGAAATGGGACACGGCGATTGAATAATAATATTTTTAGCAGGAAACTATAAAAAATGAAAAATGGGTGAAAAATAATGATTTTAAGCAACAAAAATGATTTACATCAGTTTTTTGAATATTTGACCACTTTCTATCACTAGAAAAAAACTGAAAAAATTCTCAGAAGTGTAAAATATATTAAAAAATTTAAATTTGAAAAAAAATGGAGACAGCACCAAAACTGTGCCCCCCCCAGGGTGATTTGAAATTATCAAAGCCAAATTTAAGGTCATTAAAGTGCTCGAAAAAATCTGAAAAAAATTCAGAGCACTCCCCTCTAGTACCTTTACCTATGTGCCAGGTTTGAACAAAATCAATTGAAAACTCGCAAAGAGAGAATTTCAAAACATTTTTAACTTGAAAATCGTGTATTTTGGGCCCCAGCTCCCCAAGGGTGGGATAAAAATTCGCTCGTGCGCTCTAAAATCATCTTCTACTAATGAAAATCGAATGGCGTAAGAATTTTGACAAAGTTTCACCTGAGTCTAAATGACCCCATTATTGCACCAGAGCCAATTTACGAAAGTTTAAATACTTGCGAATTCGTTTCGATTTTTCAATCTTTGGTCTCAGCCGTTCACCTTTCTTTTCAAGTTTTATTTTCGAGAAATTACTTTCTCTGAATTTATTCGAAGTTCTCCGAAAAAATTTTCATCGGGGACCAATTTTTGATTTTTTGATTGTATTTGAAATTTTAATCAAATTTTTCATAGTTTTGTGAAGTGAGGAAGTTTATTTTCCTTTTATGACTGAATGAAATAATTTTTTAATTAAAATTAAAAATTTTCAAATTTTTCAATCAATTCTTATCTTAATTTTATTTCCAATCGATTTCGTGTGGTCTAAAATTTTAAACGAATTGAAATTTTTCTGCTTCGAAACCCTCACTCGGTTTTCAATTATAATTTTTTTTCTAAACTCAAAACTTTGGACAATTTTTTCTATAAATAAATATCTAGCATTTGATCTGCCAACTAAATTATTCACATTTTCCTCTATAATTCTACATATTTCCATCGAATAATATTTCATTTTGAATTTTTTTCTCGACAAATGGCTGGTTTTTCAAATCCAAAAATCGTTCATAAACAAATATAGCATATTAAAGTTTTCAATTTCCCATCGTTCTTTAAGCCTGACTCGAAATTCCGGTTGCCCTACTTGAAACAAACATCGTGTCACGGCCTTGATTCCCACACTGTTTGCATTAAAAATTATTATAAAATTCGTATGTAAACTTATAGGATTTTCAAACTTTTCCAAAATAGCACAATTTTGAAATTTTAACGTTGGTAGGTCTACGTATCGTTCAAATCTGAAAATAAGATATCGATACTTATGAGGCACAGTAAATAAACTTTTCGTATATTTGGGAATAAAGTACATATAGGCTTGGAGTGTATATTTTAAAGGTATAAAGGATTTGAACTTTCGCCACTTTCGGTGTTTATTGTTCCTTCGCGACTAAACACTCGAAAGAAACCATATACTTTCGTTAACCTTCTTTATTTTATTTATTTTCCCGACGAAATAATGCTATCAATTTATTAAAATTGTGTGGCGTTTTCACTTATTCGAGTTGGCTAAAAGCTTTTTTCTTTTTTTCGAAGCTGAGCGAAACACTTGTTTTACGAATTTTGTAAATGTAATCAGTTTATTCAGTTACAATTAAGTCTAATAAATTCTTTTTCATTTGATAAAGCCAGATGATTAATGAATGTGAAATATCTGCATAAATTTTCTACCAAAAAGTCCAGCTTTGGATTTGCTCTTTTTCAAATGCAGGGGATTTTTGAATCCGTAGATTTTATTAATTCCCTTAGAGATGATCTCTATTGATATGTTTTACTCTTATTCAGTATAAGTGAAATAGGTCAAGTTTTCACCTCAGATTTTTTAATTTTGAGTGTTTCTTAAAAATTCATTGCTTTCCCCCAGGATCTAAGTTATCTTCATTCAATACTACTTTCGTTCCTCTAAAACAAGTTTTTTTTGTCAAATACATACATAGACATACCTACAATAATTTTGAACCTTTACCAAATATTGTATGTGGTTTTTAAATAAACATCATTATCATTAGGGCCAATAGAGAGGTGATGCAAAAAGTGGATTTTAATCGAGATTTTGATAGTTTCCAAAGAATCAATCAAGGAACATTGGAACCCTTTTAAAAACTCATAAACGTTTTAACGAACATTAATTAACGTCGAAGGACATTTCAACTCAAAATAACTTCAAAAAAATAACAAATAGAAAAAAATTTGTAATTTAAAATTCATTTTAAAAATTTAAATCTTTGAAATAATTGATCAAAATTATTGAAGCATTGCATAACTGGTGAAGGTATATTTATTATTTTCCAACGATCAGTATTTGGTAAAAATGAATGGCCTTGTACAATATTTTAAATTGCAATATTTACAACAAATTTTCGCCAAGAATTTATGTGACTGAAGACTTTTGACATAATTATAATATGCCAGTTTCTCAAAAAAAAAAAAAGTGGATATAGTATAGGCAATATGATGTCCATTTTATATACAAAAAACGTGGACATGGTGTCCAGTTTTCAAACAAAATAAACATAGGTATTGAATTTTTTCAAAAAAAAAAAAACACGTAAATAATAGGACATGATGTCCATTTATCAAAAAACAGACATAAACCGTCCATTTTTCTTAAAACCGTGGACATGGTATCCATTTTTCAAAAAAAAAAATCTTTTTGAAAGTTGAGATCTTATTATTTCAAAAAATTTCCACATTTTCTGGTAAAATTAAAATTAATACTTAAAGGTAGGTACCTATCAATTTTTCAAAAAAAAATCCCATACCTTCAATAAATTTCACGCATTTTACTGAATGTACCTGTAAAAAACACCATTTTCACCATGGCAGGAAAAGTTTAGGGCGTTTCTGGCCATTTTTATGTAAAATACAGAACAAAAACAAATTTTTGGCGTTTGTATGTATTTATATTCATTGATTTCAAGGACGAATCGAAGTTGGCTTAGTGAAAGAACAAAAAAGAAATCAAAAATTTTCCACTACAATTATCCGTTTCTGTACTTTTTGAATCAAAATACGATTTTTCCATTTTTTCACAAATAAAAATGAAAGTAGTAAAGTTTGAAAAAATTCTTCATTTTTGAATCAGTGAAATAAATTTTACTTAAAATCACTGATTTTACACAGATCTTTCAGTTAAAAATCTTCGATTTCTCAGTAAATTCCTAATTTTTTATGTAAATTTAGAAAACTTTCATTGAAAGATCTGTCAAAAATCACTTATTTACAGTAAAATTTATTTTATTGGATCAAAAAGGCAGGATTTCGCCAAATTTTACCAATTCAGATTTAGAAAGTACAAAGGGCTATCACTTTAAAAAAAAATTCGGCAGTTTTTTCAACTAAAAATGTGATTTTACCATAATTGGAAGGGGGTAGTTTGAATCTGATTGGTTCAGGTATAAAAGATAATGGCATCGGATTTAATTTGAGATCGGTTTTAAGGGTACCTATGCTCTACCTTGTTACCAGCGAAAAATTTAGGATCGAGATATCTTAAGCATTACACAGGGCGACACGAATTTTGTTTTTGGGTTCTCCTTGCCAAATTTGGGTTGCTTTTATGTAACTAATAAAGGAAAAAATATTTTTTTGACCAAAGTTTGCTTTGGGGGGTGAGGTGGCCAAAAAACTGATTTTTCGAGGTCAATAAGCCGGAGCATTACAAAAAAAATTGAAAAAAAATTTTTTGGACTAATCTTGTAGGAAATTTTACGGCGAATCGAATGCCGCAAACCGCGGACCTCTATCTCTTTTTGAAAAAAAATTACTTTCGCGAAAAAGGCACAAAAAATGTGATTTTTTCCACAGAATTTTGTAAGGAATGAGCTGTAACTTTTTTTCAATAAGAGATAGTGGTCCGCGATTTGCGGCATTCGATTTGCCGTAAAATTTCCTATAACTCTCACCATGGTCATTATGGCCTTAAAACCCTTACTTTTCTCTCAAATTTCACTTCTTTGCGAAAAAAAACTAAAAAAATGCGATTTTTTCACAAAATTTTGGAAAGAATGAGCTGTAACTTTTTTTAAAAAAAGAGACGGAGGTCTGCGGTTTGCGACATTGGATTCGCCGTAAAATTTCCTACAAAATTAGTCCAAAAAAAATTTTTTCAATTTTTTTTGTAATGCTCCGGCTTATTGACCTCGAAAAATCAGTTTTTTGGCCCCCCACCCCCTAAAGCAAACTTTGGAAGCCAGGATTGAGCAAGGTGATGTATTTTGATGTCTAGAAACAGAATTTCGGCATGAGAACCCAGAAACAGAGCAAAAAAAATTTTTGTCGCCCTGTGTTATTATATTGAATAAAATGTTCTGAAAATATTACGTGCTTCGGAACAACATTATGTGGACTTTTGAGATATTTTTAAAATTTCTCTTCCACTTTTGAAAAAAAAAGGAATTTTCGGAAAAAGTTGGACAAACAACAACAACAATTTTTGTTCAACGTATTTTTAAAAATTATGTTTTTTTTTTTAAATCGAAGAAAAATTTTTAAAATATTTCAAAAGTCCTCAAAAGATAATGCTGTTCCGAAACACATATTAAATTTTCAGAACATTTTATTCAATAATGCTTAAGATTTCTCGATCCTAAATTTGTCACTGATAACAAGGTACAGCATACCCTCAATTTTAGTTAGTTTTTTTTTTACAAGTTTTAGTTATGATTCGGTACCGAAGTGTTTTTTTCATGCATGACAATTATCAATTTTAAGGTGTTATTTAACCCAATTTTATTAATTTTCCACAAATTTTAATGCTCCATTCAAACATGTGCTTCTTTTTTAGGTTGATATATTTCCTATTTTTGACCTCCTGAATTGATTAAAAGCGGTTTTAAGATGTTTCGGAGCTGCATAAAATTTTGGCATTTTCCAGTACGGGAGAAAAGCCCATAAAAATGGTCCATATGAATTTCAGCGCCTGTAATCAGTGACCAATTTGATCGATTAAAGTACAATTTTCCTAAATTCGTAACTGCCAATTCAAATTCTTATTTTTTTAGAAAAAATGTAAAACTATGCCCTAACAAGTTCCCGATTTTTTCGAGATTTTAAGAATAACCAATTAAGCAACAAAAATTGTAAAAATTTTCTGAAAAATATTTGGTGTCTACCTACTCAAATGTCAAAATACGTAGGTAATTTGAACGAAAGAAAAATTTTAAACCCTATCCTGGATCTGGTGATGCGGTGAGTTTAAAAATTTTTAGAAATACCTTTTCCCCATCTTGGGGGAGGAGGGGTGAAATTTTTTACATAAATAGACAATACTTTGCTGTCGGCGTATTTTTTAATTTTTTCCAGGAAAATTTTTTGCTAAAAAATATGGATTTGAAATCGAAGTTACGAATTTTGGAAAATTGTGCTTTAATCGATCAAATAGATTAAAGTTTACATGGACCATTTTAATGAGGTTTTCTTCAGTACTGGCGAATTCCAAAATTTTCTGGAGGCTCTGAAACGTCTCGACACCACTTCCAATCAATTTGGGAGGTCGAAAACACTGTACTCATATAACAAATTTCAGTATTTTACGTCGATTAGATCAATTTTTCAGGGCGATGAGGTAATATTTTGAAATTTCAAAAATTCGCCAAAATTCGATAAATAGACTTTAGACCCTGATATTTTGGATATGGGATTCTTTTTTGATGTAATTTCGATTTATTTCTATTTTGGCTCAAAATTTTACTTCTACTTGGAACACCTCCCTTGTGAGTAAAGTTTTCAAGATTAATGGTCGAAAAACCTCGTTTTTCTCAAAAATGACCCTACTTTGAAGACCCCCAACCAGACTGAAAAACTTAATGAACTCAATTATTCTTATTGACGAGTCTCTCTGAATACACCAAGCCACTCACGGAGTGACGTACCGAAGGCATTTTCCAGGGGGGGGGGGGAGAAGAGGTGAAAATCCCAACTCAAATTCTCAAAATTCCCAACTACATATAGCCGATATCAGAATTCCGGAGGGAGGGGGAGGGGGGTAAGATTCAAATTTGTGAACCAATCCAATTTTTTTCAAACTTTCCCGACTGATTTCTTAAAATTTACATGTAGGTACTGATTTTTCCCCAAGTCACGAGGTTTTTTGATTTTTTTCACTCGTTTTCATCATTTTTGCGAACTTTTGAAGTTTTTACAACCCATTACTATAAGACCCTTTTTGAGATAAGAAATCTGAATAAATTTTTCATTGGTTAGGTGCTCCAAACAATTTTTTTTTAAACCTACAAGCAATGTCATTGTAGTTGAAAAAACATACGAAATAGTTTATTGGAGTTTCGAAGAAAAATTATAATTTTACATCAATAAAATTTTGTAATTTCAATGTAAAGAATAGGGAGATGGATTGGGCCCGAGCGAAGCGAGGGCGAAAATTTTAGAAAACCTCAAATTGAATGTGCAATAAAATAATGTTTTGGAAAAATAAACTTTAATGAAAAATCGACTGTTTCTACTTTGAAATGATTAAAGCAGAAATATATCATGGCCGAGCGTAGCGAGGCCGAAGCTTTTGAAAAATTGAATTTTCAAATATCAAAAATAAGTTTTAAGGAGAATAAGAACAATGAAATTAATTGGAATAATTTTGAAGAAAAGTGCGAAAAAAATCTCTTTTAAATTACAAGTATAACTATAAAATTATTTTGGTTGACGAGTGAAAATTTTTAAATTGCAAGGTAATTAATAATTTTTTTTTTCAAAAAAGCATTTATTACAACGGTTTAATAATTCTTCGCTGAGAAAATGATCAATTTTCAGTTGGAAAAGGTTGGGAAAAATGACTAATTTTCCCAACTAAAAGTAAAAATTTTGTTGATTTCCGACTGTTAAAATAGGTAACCATTTTATTTATTCATTTTTCATTAAAAAAATAAATACTAATCGTCCCAACTGACATTTTTACTCATCACTTGGGAGAACGACCAATTTTGAGTTGGAAAAATAACCAATTTTGAGTTGTGAAAATTACCAATTTTGAAATGGGAAAATTACCAATTTTGAGTTGGGAAAATTACCAATTTTGAGTTGGGAAAATTACCAATTTTGAGTTAGGAAAATTACCAATTTTGAGTTGGAACAAGTGAAAATTTTGTTGATTTCCAACTTTTGAAATAACTATTTTATTTATTATTTTTCATCAAAAAAATTAATCCCAACTGTCCAATTTTCCCAACTGTCCAATTTTCCCAACTGATGTGTTGAAATGTTCAATTTTCCCAACTTACAAGTAAAAAATTTCCTCAGGGGGGAAGCTCCCCCCTCCCCCCTATCGGTACGTCACTGCCACTCAGCTTCATTAATATAAATTTTAACTCCATGCGTTTTCTTCATCTTCCACATTTTCAGACATCTTCAATACCCACATTCATTGTCTTACAACAAACCACACTGCGTATGCAGTCTCTAATTACAGAACTAGGATAAGTGTCAAACCACATCACTGCAAAGAGAAGTGAAAATGCATAACAAACAGATAACCGATTCTTTTGATGTACACAGCAGACTATATCAACACTTCGTAATCTTCAACATCCATACTTATACCACGAGCAAATCTCATAAACTCGTTTTAATAAATGAAATAAGTATCTCACGTAATTTATACTATCAAACATCTACATTACCAGTACACTAACACGTAACACCATTAACTAGTAAGACGAAGGAGCACAGAATTACAGACTTTTGCCTGAGACCCCTCCACATACAACTCAAAGGCAACCTCCAAAAGCAATCGCGGTATAAAAATTTCTCAGCACAATAAACACAAACAATGGAGATAAATGGAAAAGGTTTCGTACGCGTAAGTTGCACGTAGATATATTTATTCAAAACCTCTCCGAATAAAACAACGAATCCATAAAATGCTTTGAGCATGGCAACAGAGGAAAATGAATAGCAGACGAATATGAAAAATTTTTCAACTTTTACGAACAAACTGAAAAACTTTACTTTTTTCTTCACCGGATATACGTACCCACTATGAAATATAACGAATCAAAAAATAAATACGTCTAACAACCGTATCGTAATTTTAATTCTCATCGAGAAAAAACTCGTAAATTGGTTGGAAACGTTACCATCTTTGAAGAAAAATAATCCTAAGGTACCTATGACTTGGAAAAACGTTACAGTATTTTATATATCGTACCTACCCATAAAAATCCATAAAACAACGAAATAGTATTTTGTCATCGTACCGAATCGTTGAAAATACAACAATTTATAAGATTTAAAGGACTACCCCTTTATCAATTTAAACTGGTACACTGTCCCTTTATATTATTAGTCGATAATAAATTTAGATTGGGAATTTCGTTGACACATTGTAATTGATGCTGGAACAACAATACGTTGAAATAATTTACCAAACGAGATCATATTTTTCTAGGCGTTTTATCGTCCGAATATTCCACACAGTAGCGGTGAAAGAAACAATGTACTTGTACCTTGCGATAACATCCTCTTTACGCCTACTCGTACCATCAATCACATTGATGGTACGACGTTGCATATAGAAATCTAATTGTCATTAAAATCACACCTAATTCGCGAATTGAATAAGATCAGCAAGCATTTCCTTCGACTTTAACGCGGCTGGATGTTCGTAAGGTATAAATAATTCATAGAAATGTACTTATGCTCACTTTGGCAGATTATTTTTAGACCGAGTCGTCTCTATCTATAGGTATCCTCTTGCCTCCCAGCATACATAAATATTTTACAAACGTATAATAATTATTTCTTCATCGAACGTGTGTTTAATTTGGCACGGCTATTTAATTTTTAAAGATGAAATTAATTAATATCTAAACTTAGTTTTTCTTTTTTTTTTTCAAACGAAACAATGTATGTAGATATTGTATTCGGAGAAAAATTAATTTAATTTCGTGGAAATTGAAAAGAAATTACCCGATTGTGTAATTTTCTCGGTAATTATTTTCAGATTTGTATCAATGATTGATTTATTCAACTTCCTGTCCACGGTTGACATATTTCGCGGCTTTCATCAATCGATTGATGACTAAGTAATAATGTATTCTTGAAATGGACCCGTTTTTAATGGCTCCCGAATGTATTCCAATCACATTGAATTCTTTGATCATGGCCACAGAATCGTGTTATCGATTAATTGCCCAATTCTAATTACAAAGTGATTCGTGTGGGAAGGTATTTGAGCTATCAATCAATTAAGGACATCCTTGGTATTTTGGTTACATTGAAGAAGTTTTGGAAATTTGCGAAATTCAATGAACGAATAGTGTTCGAAGAAGAGGTCAAGTGGATCATGGAACTGCAAAGTGAATCATATGAATATCCATTTTAGTTTCGTAGAAGAAGAAAATGTCGATGTAAAATATTGCGAAATGAAGATTCTTTGAAATTGGTTTCACTAAAATTCCAGCAACATCATAAAAATAATTCAAGTCTTGGAAATTGTTTTAATGGAAGAAAAATACTGTAAAAATTATTTGGAGTGATGCAAAATTTTAAAGAATTTCAAAAAATCGTTTGAAAATTGAAGCAGTCAAACAGGCAATGGAAAGTTCGAAAAATTGTGAAAAGTATTTCAAGAACTATATTTATTTATGAAGAGTGGTAAAATTTTTTAAAGTTGGTATTTCAAAGAAAATTTTCGAATCTTTTGAAGTCGTCATATCATACAACGAAGTACCATTTGCGGATCAGGCTTTCACGATCGCCCAAAAGACCCTGAAATTTTAAGTTTCAGTTAAAACTGAATGCGGCATCTGAAAGAGTGGAGTTTTTATTACCAAAATACTTTTGTTTCAGATTTTTGTCATAAGTCTCCTTTGCTTGTGGAATTTTTTCCCCAAACCTTCATTTTTTTGAATTTTTCAGGGGGTCCCGTTTGTGGATCAAACCACTTGCAGAGGACTATAATTTTTCAAAAAAAATCCTATGGAAAGTCACTTCCCTCTATATCAATAGTATGTATTTCATTTTTTTTTTTTTTAAATACTGACGGTAAATTTTTTCTAGAACATTTATTTTTTGCGTCAAAAATGCCTTTAAAATTATTTTATTTTATTTTTAAATTCGAAAAAACTTCATACGTAGATAAGTAGTTAGGTCCAATTTTTTGTAATCTTCATCCATAAGCGCATCCAGAAATTGTATAAGGGAGGGGCTCATGTTTCGAGAAAAAATGGGGTGGGGGGGTCAAAGTTCAATGAAAGAATGTAGTAACCTGTTTTTTCAGTGGGGCTGCAGTAGTTAGGGCATTTTTAGTAGACAAATAATGCCTGCATACCTACAGATGAAAAAAAAATTGAAAAATTTCGAGATTTTCTGATTTTTTTAGTCAAAAAATGGGACATTGACTGAGAAATTAGTAATTTTTGACCGAAAAATCAGTAACAAATCACTAATTTTCAATAAAAATCATTTCACTGATTAAAACAAACAGAATTTTTGCAAATTCAACTGATTCAAATTTAGAGAGTGGAATTATACTCTTTTTTGACATTTTTATGATAAAAAAATCCTTACCGAGCATAAGGAGGGGGGAGGGGGCTCGAGACCCCTGAGCCTCCCTGGGTGCGCTTATGTCTTCATCAGATATTTTTACAATAATAAGTGTTTTATGTAATTTTCATGACATTTTCTATTTATTGTCTTTTTTCTCAACTTTTTAATGATTTTTTTCACGTTTGCTTCACATTTTTATAAAACTCTGCCACATTTTTTCAACCTAATCAAATTTTTACACAATATTTTTGGAAATTTCAAAAAATTGCTGTATTGCATTACATTTACCAAAGTTATTTTTATACAATTTTCAAGACTTTTTTTAGTTCATAACTTTTAGTCAACTTTAATATCGTTTCTGTGTACTTTTTTCTGACATTAAAAAACATTTTCACCATCATTTTTATATGTTTACAAAATTAATGCATTTTCAAAATTACTTACTATCAATTTTTGTAAGATTTTTGCATATATTTTCAGTATTTTCAAAATTTCTCAACACTTACCTAGTAAATTTTTTGTGTTTTTGATAAGAAAATACGCGTTTTGTCTGGCATTTTCAAAAAAATTCCATGCGTTACCAATTTTTCATGATTTTTTATTACTTTTTTTGACATTTTACTTTTTTTTGTGACATTTTCAAAAAATTTATCGTACTTAAACTTAATTTATATAAGTTTGGCACAACTTTAATTTAATTTTCAATTTTTGGCCATTTCTTTGACTTTTGAGTGTTTCTACGCACTTTTTGGCATTTTCAACTTCGTTTTGACTCTTTGTCGACTTTTGTGATTTTTTTATGCTTTTTTCGTAACATTATCAAAAATTTTGCAATATTACTCGCAAATAATTTTAACCTACGACGCGACGTTTTCAAATTTTTAACGTTATTTCGACTCTGATGTGATTTTAATATAATGTACTTTTTGGACATTTTGAAATCTTTTTAATGCTTTATTGATTTTTTATGTCAATTTTGTATCCACTTTTTTTGGCATTAAAAAAAATTTCCAATGTACTATCAATATTACTGTGACCTGGAATACGGAAAGGTAGATGTAGGTACCTATATGTAGTCACTAAAACCGATTTTTCGTTTGTGATCGATATTGATAAAGGAAAATATGCTCCTTCCAATGAGATAAACCGCAGACTCCAGATCTTATTATTTTTGCATGCTGTAAAGTACATTAGTTTTTGCCAGGAAGCTCAATTTTAGACACATTTCCTATAGAAGTAAACTTTGAACTTCCGACTGAAATATCTCGAAAGCATGGCTTTCCAGAAAAAAATTAATTGCACTTTACAGAAAGGAAATTTTACGCTCTATAATTTATGCTCCATTCATTTTTTCCGTAGAACCCTTTCTTTGCTCAAAAAATTGACTTCAAGTGACAAAAATGTTGAAAATATGTAAAAAAATTCAACAAAAAATTGATAACTTTTGACATTTGAAGTCAATTTTCTGAGTAAAGGAAGGGTTCTACGGAAAAAATGAATAGAACATAAATTGTAGAGCGTGAAATTTCCTCTGCACATGCAATTAGTTTTTTCTAGAAAGCTATGCTTTCAAGATATTTCAGTCGAAAGTTCAAAGTTCAACTTTCAAACCGACTTGTTTTTTGACCACATTTTTCTCGGTAAGTTGATTTTGGCCAGCGGTCCCTTTTCGAAAACCAGGTCACTGATACACTTTTTAAAATTTCTACACAATTCATTTGACACTTTCAACACTTCTTGATTTTTTTTATCAACTTTATTGTTTTTTGTGACCTTTTTGTATGCAAATCTTTCAACATTTTCAAAGAATTTTTGTACCACTTTTCATAATTTTTTTTCATGCTTGCAAAAAAACACATAATACTAAACAATGGGCTTTCACGCCATTTTTATACAACCTTTTTGACATTTTATCGACTCTTGTGACATTGATTTAATTACTTTTTTTGTTATTTTCGAAAAAAATTATAATGTTACGAATTTTTGAAATTTTTACACAATTGTTAACATAGGTCTTTTCAAAACTTTTTTATTTTTTGATTGAATTTTTGTAATTTGGTCATTCTTATGCATAGTTTTATGACATTTTCAAAATCTTTTGACGTTTTATCGACTTCTTTTGGGTCATCACACGAATTTTTACAATTTCAAAAACTTTACCATAGGTACCTAGAAAAATTTTCCACTTGACGTATTCTCACACAATTTTTAAATTTAAATTTTTTTTCATATTTAATCAACTTTTAAAATCACTTTCTATCACTTTTACAAATTTTAAAAAAGTTTGGTAACATTTTTTCGACTTTTACGTCATCTTTACAGAATTTTATTAATAAATTTAACATCTTTTTCATGGGTTTTAAACTTTTAAATGAAAAATTCAGAAACCTTCGTGACATTTTCCACAATTTAATCTTAAATCCTCTTCAAATCTTTTAAAAATTTCAACAAAAACGTAAAACCATTTTTTCACAATTATACATTTTTTTTCATTGTTTGTAAATATGTATTAATTCAAATTTTTTTTCAAATTTCAAACATTTCTTTTTAAAAATTTTTCAACCCCTAAATGACTCGACGTTGTATTCAATTTTCACAGAATTTAAGCCAAACAATTATTGGTAGAATCATGAGACGGTATGTAACATAATTTTCGTAGATTTGTCAAAAATATAGAATCACTATAGGTGCTTTAAACCTGCTTTTCAAATCTCACAATTCTCATCTTTTCCAACTCCTTTTCAGAGTACCCCCAAAAGCATGATTTTCGTCGAAGTTACTTCGTTTATAGACTTACGAATTTTAAATCTTTCAAGTCGTTTTCGTCTTATTTACAAGTTTCCATTACAAAGGGGGAAAATATAAAATTATATGGCAGCTGTTAAACATAAAGCCTCGAGACATTTAAAAATTTATACAAAAGATGAATATTCATTTTTTCAAACCCAACGAGGCTATATTCTGAAAAGAAAATATTACCTACACACAACAGACTAGGTACATGACCAACATCAGGTACACAGATAAAATGCAACATTTAGCAAAAAAAATCTCCCATTCGTACTAGGAAACGATTTACATTCAATTAACGAAACACGACGCGGCGACGTGTCTAAAAAGGGAATAAAACTGCACATAGATTCGCTTTTCGAGCTAAAGTTTTGATAATTAGCTTAGTTCTTCACGTCGGAGTATTAAGTAATAAAAAAATCACACCGGTTGCGAAATGAATTGAATTTTTAAACGATGATGACGTAAATCCAAACGTAAGTACGTATATTTATGGTATCGAATCAACCACTCCGAAGTCAATATAGAAACGAAAATCCACAATCTCGAAATTTTCCTACTAGACTTTTTCTACCCGGCAAGATGGAGAAAAAATTTAATTAGGTAAATTTCAAATCGTCTAATGATAACATCGCAGCCCACAATTGAAAACTTATAACCCGGCATGAAATGACGAAAACGCAATCTCCGCCCCTTCTAATATAAAAGGTATGCAAATTATCATGCGTACTTAATTCCTTCAGCTCTCGCTTTTCAAAACAAACGCAAAAATATTTAACCTAAATTAAAGCACTAGCAAAGCAACCATACTGGTATTAATCTTACCTAATCTTACATAATTCCCGCATTGTCTTTACAACTTTGTGTTCGGATTTCTTCATTGGCGAATAAAAATCTGTAAAAAGTAACGTGAATTATTCGATCTCGTTAGTTGCAAATTAAAATTTTAAGTCGAGCTTGCACATGTTGAACGTATCAACGTTATTAATGAGTTCGTTAGCTTTTTGAATACATTAAAAATGATTACCTGGAACATGTTAAATTACCTTCGGGTGTGTTGCGTGCTGTTGATAGATATGCGCCGTGGTATTTTCCCCTATGTGATACAATGTACACCTCGTGTAACTATTTAGCGGTGTTGGTGACTTAAGGAATTGCTCGAGATTCGATCTGGAATTAAAAACGAATTTATGGAATTTTTCGTCATTGAGGTGATGGAGATCAAAGGTTTTAAGGGTAACGATTTTTTTTCCAATAAGAAAAAAAATTCGAGCCAATATTTGAAATTTTTAATTAAATTCTTAATTAAATTTATTTTCAATTTTTTTAAATTAAACTTTGAATTATAAATGTGACTCGTGCAGGGAAAAGGTACCTAAAGTCGGAATTTTCAAAAATGAGTTTTTTTTTTTAGCTAAAATAATAAAGAAGACCATAAGGAACATATTGAGACCTTGATGAGCATCTAAGATTGATTTTTCGCCATGATAGAGACATTTGAAGTTAGGAAATTCTTGAATTCCAAAAAAAATTTTTTGAGAAAAACGCGTTTAAAGTTTTTACTTTTGTTTTTTATGTATCAATCATCAAAAAAGCTGCCAAAACTGATTTAATGTTCTAAAATTTCACGAGGAATTCGTTTCTGGGGTCGAAAATTACCTAAGGAGAAGTGAAAAGGTAAAAGATGCGTAAAGATCTGAACTACTCTGATAATAGTTACCCACTTTTCGTTTTTTGGCTCCAACACAAAATTCAGTTTTCCGACTTTAGGTAGGTACCCTGTCTCTGCACGGGTCACAAATATGAAATCAAAATATTATTTTCAAAAAATTGAAAAAAATAGCAAGGAATAAAATAGGTAAAATTGACACTAGTTCTGATTTTTATTTTAACCCTCTCAAATGGAGTCTCTTGATATAAAAAACTTCTGAAAAAAAATTTGACACCCCCCCCTTACCTTTTGGAATTATAGCCATTTTATTGCATTATTTTCAAGAATTTTTAATTTCAACAGAAATAATCGAAATTTTCTGTTCTTTGGCACAAAGTTACATGTATTAACGATTTTTTTTTAAAATCAATTTTAGTGTAATTCTTCTCGCTTTTTTGGTCATTTGAAGTTTTTAAACGTGAAAAACACCACATAAACTAAACTCAAACACCCAGGAAAAATCACTAAAAAAAAATCGTTTTTTATGTAGAATTTCCTTAGGTATGTAGGTATTTGGTTTTGGCCTTTATTTCAACTAAGGGCCGAAAATTACGAAAAAACACAGTGCAGAAAAGTTGTTATTTCAGCAGGAATTTCACTTTTTGAACGTTTTATACGAAAAGAAATGACCAAATGGAACTAACGTCGAATTCGTGTTCAGCGAGTCAAAATACCCCGATGAAAACCTTTTTCGTGATCGTTTTACTCAAAGGTCTCAAAATTAATTTTTTTGCTGATTTTGATCATGACAAAAAAAGTGAATTCTGAGATTTCAGAGTTACAATAAGTATTTGGTGACCAGAACTCGAACAGGAGTTTTTTTTTATTTTTCACAAGCATCAAAAATTCAAAATGGAAGATCGAAATCGAAAAAAGCTTCGGTGAACGAGAGTGGTATCGCAGATATGAGATAGGTGCTTGTTTTTTTTCAAATTTTTCAAATAATTTTCATTTTAGGCTCGTTTCGCTCTACAAAATTTATTCATTTATGATATTCTTTAGTAGAGGGGGGGGGGGGGGAATTGGAGATCAATAACACAAAAAATCCCTTTTTTCGAAAACGAAGCAACATTGAAGCCAAATAACTTCATTACCAAAATTTTTTCATCAAGGGATACCAAATGAGAGAATTAAAATGAAAATTAGAACTGGGGTCAATTTCACTTATTTTATTTCTTGCTATTTTTTTCAATTTTTTGGAATTAATTTTTCAATTTCGTATTTATAATTCAAGGTTTAATTTAAAAATTGAAAATAAATTAAACTAAGAATTTAAAATCGACTTTGGTTTGGTTCACTAATGAATAAAAATAGACAATTAATGTCACAGGCATGAGACATTCTGAATGGAAAATTCCAAATGGTTTTTTAATACTCGCGAGTAAATGGAAACCGATTTATGAATAAATGACACCATCATTCAACAAAATTTTGAACTTCAATCAATAGGTACATTAAGTAATGTCTTTGTTAAAAAAATATCCTTAGTCATGTTCACCTTACAAGACGTAACATATTAACTATCGTTATCTTGGGTAATATCGACCTAAATCGAGAAAAAAAATAATGAAAAATGCACCACTTGCATTACGTATCCTTGGAAAGCAATTTGAAAAATGCATTTTTTCAAAAAATAAAAAAGTGTTACATGTTCGTAATATTTTCAGACATCAATTGAGTAAATTTTGATAAAGCATTCTGTTGTTCATTTATCGAAGAAAATCAATGATGGGAGAGTGAATATCTCGACATTGTAACTTGTAAGTTAATTTTTCTCGAGCATGATTATGCAACTTACATTAACAATAGTAAATTTTTATTCCGCTACTCATAAAACACAGTTGTAAAGTGAAAAAATTAAGCAGTAAAGCTGTTTTCGGAAAATAAAAATCCGTTTAGATTGATTTATGTTACAACGTCCAATTAAATACCATGAACTGTCAATTTTTCTTATCACACGTAATAAAAGTACATAGTAAAATTGTATTTGAAATTGCAAGAGTATTCGACGTAACTATTTTCTAATTATACTTTAATACTTTTTATTAGGTGTTAGAATTATAGCTTTGGAAAAAGAAAAATAAGGAACCCATTGGTTCATTCTACGGTGGGTATTTGAATTTTTTTCAAAAATTTGAATGTAAAAAACTTGTAAAAATTTTTATTTGATGAATAGCTTAATTAAATTTTTAATTTACCACAAAAAATCACTTTAAAATAAAAATCGAAAAAATAAAAAATATTAGTTCTCGAGTTTGACGATAGGAACGCTACTGAAATATTTACAGAAATTACAGTTCGACAAAACGTAATTACTCGTAATTTCGAAAGTTCACATCATTACAAAATAATACTTGGAATTTGAAAGTTCGATTGGTGACCTCGCTCATTATAAAACCTAAAATGAAATCCACTTTGAATTTAATGGCAAAACAATGAATCGACAAAGTGAAAAAATATACTAGGTACCGAAAAATACGAAGAAAATTGTTTTTTTCGTCACTATACGAGAATACCACGAAACCGAGACGTATTAAGTAAACAATTAGCTAGCTAATTACCTTTACAGGAAAAAACTTTCAATTCGAGCTAGAAAATTTTATACGTAAGTTTAACTCACCAAAATGATCAGATACCTAATATGCATTTTCCTTTGTCTTTTATGGAAGATTGAAGATAAATCATACGTACAATGTATCGCCTATTTAAGTACGCACGGTGCCCCATGTTTATGCTTTGAATAATTACAAACGTTATTGCTGGTACCTGAAATGTTTATGTAAATTTAAAATAGGTAATTTAATAACTCCGAATGCTTATTACTTCCGAATAGGATATGAATTATTGTCGTTAATAAACATCAGTTTCACTTTAATTCAGAAACAAGCGTTACCTAAGAAATTAAGAAAGGGGCTTGTAAAATTGAATTTAATTACCATTGCCCAATTATCAATGATTATTAAAGAGTAATAAAATTGAAATCCGATCGAGCGAAGGGTATTACACTTACGTATTTCGATTATTGCGAAATTGCCAAGATTTTCTTCTGTAACTTTGTCGATTGTTAACAGCAGAATATCAACTTCCAATTTGTGTGAAAATATGTAAATATACGATCGCTGCGCCGGTGATCTTGGATCATAGGCAACTGATCAATCCAAAGAAGAATAATCTGAAAAATGGATTTATTTTAAAAGTAGGTAAATTTTAGTTTCTCTATATCAACATTTGCATTTGCAAAAGTAAAGAACGAGTCAGGACTGAAAAATTTTTCCTTATCTCACCTCTTCATTTTTTTTAATGATCGCCATTATGACGAAAAAAACAATTTTTGAAAGTAAATTCATTTATTGACGCCTTCCTATGAGATAAAAAATTTTAATTTTACCCAAAAATACGTCGAAGAAGTATGTATCTATCTATTTATATGACAATTTTCATAGGTACTCCCCCTACTCACAAGAGTGAAAAAAATTATTTCTAAAAATTTTAAAACTTGCCACATCTCCAGACCCAGGAAACGGGGGTCAAAATTTTTCTTTCGTCAATGTTGTTCATTCTATCGGATGAGAATTTTTTCAATTTTTGTTGTGTAGTTTGTCGTTCTAAATATCTCAAAAAATTCGTGAAATCGTTAGTGCTTAGGGAGCGAAATTTCAACGAAGGGTCTGAGTCGAAAATAAACATTTGACTCCAGTTTAGTGCCCTATTAATTTTTTATTTCACATTAAAAATTGTAAATAATTTATTATAATTTCAAAAAATGACAATTTGCCTTGAATAAATTTTTAACCACATTTTTTTGATACAGAATCTCATGCTGAACGACTTTATTGCTAAGAATTCATTTTTTGCACATGGCCATCGTTTTGGCGAAAAACTGTATCAGTTTCTGTAGTTGATTTTTTCCCTCTCATTTTTTGAGGACATTTTTGAATAATTGATTAAGATAACCGGTAGGTACCTAACTACCTATGTATGTAAGTACTTATCGACATAAATGCATTTTTACATTTTTAGTCAAATTAAATTTTTTCGTTGAAATGCATCAGAAAGGATTCTTCTCACAAAAAATAAGGTTTTTCACTGTTATGGCCAAGAAGAGGTGGAATAGAGGAAAATTTTTCGGTGTACCAATTTTTCTATAGGTACCCATCGTTGAATAAAAATTTTGAAAATCCAAGTTCCAAGACCAAGGGAATTTCACCATTCTTACCTTCAAATATACACTTTATTAACTCTATTCAAGTATCTATGAATTCATTTCAATGAAACATAGAATCAAATGATAAGTAGAAATATTACTGAACAAATTAATTAGATTTACTCAACCCTTCCCCCCACTCACGATTGAAAAAGAAATGTATTCTTTGAATTTTAAACAAATAGGTGAAATAATTGATTTTAAGAAAGGTCCATCGATTTTGAAATTTGATATAATTTATTGACCTCTTACCTTCACACGGAGGTTAAAAAGTCGCTGATCGCGAATTAGGAAATTTCTTAATTTGTATCAATTAATTAAAATGGCTCACTCATTTGCCTCAATATCGAGCAAAAAATGTTTCTGGTCACTAGAAATTAATATAAACGTCCCAAAAATCATCTCACGATCTCTCCCAGTTTTTGAGGCTGGGATGATATTGGGATGAATTTTCATCCTGAAAATCATCCCACGATTTTCTCAGTTTTCTAGGCTGGGATAATTATTGGGATGAATTTTCATTCCAAAAATTATCCCACGATTTTCTCAGTTTTCTAGGCTGGGATGATTATTGAAATGAATTTTCATTCCAAAAATCATCCCATCATTTTTCTGTGTTTTTGAGGATGGGATGATATTGGGATGAATTTTCATACCAAAAATCACACCATGATTTTTCCAACCTTTTGAGAGGCTGGAATGATATTGGAATGAATTTTCATCCCAAAAATCATCCCACGATTTTTCCCAGTTTTTGAGGCTGAGATGAATTTTGGGATGAATTTTCATCCCAAAAATCATCCCACGATTTCTTCCAATTTTTGAGGCTGGGATGAATTTTGGGATTTAAAAAAATTGTTGGCAGAGCGACCAACTACATTATTTACACCATTTTTATAAAATTTAATTTGCTCTTTCAGCGTCCTGAAAAATAAAACAAAAAATTTGGTCTTAAAAACTGGAATTTCAAATATTTTTCGTTTTTTTCAATCACAGTGCTACCAACTGCAATTTTTGACAAACTATCATAATTTTTTTTGAAATTTTTCATCAAAATTTGTTCTTAGGGACCCAAAAAATGTTGACTCAATTTTGAGGTGATACAGGAATTCGCGATCGGGAATTTTTTCAAACCCCAATTTCACAGTCAACAGGTCAGGGAAATCTAGGAAAAATTAAAAAAGGTTCTGTTTTTGAAAATTTGAAATGTTGTTCAGTTAATAAAGTCGTTTTTGGCAAACTTTTTTTCACATTATTGTAGTACCGCTAGTACCAGCCAAAAACAATATTTACCCAAAATTTTAGTTGACTACCTAGTACCTACCTGATATCAAACGTTTGTTAGAGCTGGTTGAAGTCATACTTCTAATAAATTCCCTTTTCATTAGGCGATTTTTTCATTACCATTCGACACGGGGAAAACAAAATAACGAGCAATAAAATGCAAATAATCACTTTATTTCGATGAAAAAATATTTCTCAATTTAAATTTTTGAAGAATTTGAAGAATAATGACAACGCAATGTCGACATCATTGATAATTTCTTAGAACATTTTTTCAATTATTAATTCACGAAAAAACGAAAAATTGCAAAAAAAAAAAGGGTTTTCAGGTAAAAAAAAATGCGAAGTCCAATCACTTACATAAGTAGATATATAAAAATTCAAAAAATCATAATCAGGGAGAAGGGGCGAGAAGGAAATTTTTACACAAATCCTCTTCCTCCGAAGCAATACTTGATTGTTAGTGGGGGGGGGGGGGGTCCATTATTTTTGAAAAGTCCTCCAATAAAGTAAACTATCTCACCAATTTTCGTCAAAGCCGAAGGTTTAACTGAAACTGTATCTAAGTATCTATACTTATCCATAGCCTTCATTTTTTTCGAAATATCTTATTTCTCATCCATAAAAAAATGTTAATTTAAAATTCAAAAATCGACTAGATTTCATCATATTTATGTATGCACTTGTATTAATTAGGCAGGTAGTAGATACTTGACTTCGTAGTGGTACCTACATGAAATTTTAACGTATTAAACACACGAAATGATTCCAAAAGGTGCTTAGCGTTAATATCTGCACCTACCTACTATAAAAAAATTACCTTCATCTACGTGAGTTAACTAGTACCTATTAAAACCATTATAATTTGTTACACTTATTGTAATTTTCAGTTTAAAACAATGATGTAATTTCGCCTCTAATCTGTTTTTTCATCTCGAAAATGAGATAATAATGATTTTAAAACCTGTATTCAGCTGAAAACACCAAATACCAAACCATCTTTCCTAGTTAAAAAATATGCACAATTTTTATAGTAGCAACTTAAACACACACCAGAAACATTTTCAAGGTTGATGTTCACGACGTTATTTAAAAAATAATACAACCTAAAATAGATACTCATTCAACACGGGAAATTATAACACTACCCTAATGGCATTTGAGATGCGTTTACGCATACTGATTGCAGTATCCAAATACGCAAGGTGTACGAAGTATGCGTACAGCTAGCGTTTCAGTATACCAAAATGAAAAACTGAAGTACAAAAAATTCAAGTTGCTGATTTACTTGCTGAACGCAAACGTTTCAGTCAATGCTGTTCTGCACATGCTGAAACGCCTTGCGTTTCCGCATCGTAAATCAGCATACTGATCCGCATGCTGATCAGCAATGCGATTCGGTAGGCGAAACGCATGCTGTTTACCTACATAAAAAAGCTTGCGTTTTAAGGTGCGTTTTCGTTTACAGAACGTATGCAGGTTTTGAGATGCGGAACGCAAGTACTAAAAAACGTAAACTTTTCAGCATTTGTATTATGAGTGTGCGAAACGCATACCACTAAAGGTAGCGTTTACGCTGGCGTAAGGTGTGCGATTTTTTTATCAACTTTTGAGAATTTTGAGCCTCAAATTGAGTCAATTTTTGATCAATTTTAAAAATTGGCATGTGACCTATGAAAATGGGGTAGAATTTCGCCAGAAATTCCAAAATATCACCCAAAACTTTTTTTGAGCAACTTTTGAGAATTCTGAGCTTCATAGAGAACCAAAAATTAAAATCAAAAAATTTTCTGAATGAAATTAACCCCGGTTTTTTTCCAACTGAATGTATAATTGATTTTAATTTCATATTTTATTTTTGAAAAGTTAAGATAGTTCATTTTTTCGCATTCCAATAAAATATTTTGCGCTTAAAATTACTCAAACTTGAGAGTTGTTTAAAAAAGTTTTGGATTACTTACATTTTAAATCTTTGGCGAAATTCTCTCCCTTTTTTGTAGGTCACATGAAAATTTTTTAAAATTAATCAATAATTGAGTCAATTTGAGGTTCAAAATTCTCAAAAGTTCATCAAAAAAAATTTGGATGGTATTTTTGAATTTCTGACGAAATTCTACCACCCCACTTTCATAAGTCATGCACATGTCAATTTTTTAAAATTGATCAAAAATTGACTCAATTTGAGGCTCAAAATTCTCAAAAGTTGATCAAAAAAAATTGGATGGTATTTTTGAATTTCTGGCGAAATTCTACACACTTTCATAGGTCACATGTCAATTCTTTGAAAATATTCAATAATCGGCCCAATTCGGGGCTCAAAATTGGTTAAAATAGCTCAAATTTAATTTTCATCAATAATTTCTAGAATTATTCAAAATTTTCAGTTCACATTTTTCATTTTAAATTCTGAATTTTGCGGCTCCGTCTCTGAGAGGAGCAACAGAAACTTGCTATAATATGTCCTTAAATTTTGTTTTGATAGTAATTATAGTAAAAATGCAAAAAAATCCTCTATCTGATCAAAATTGAGAAAAAAAAATTCTTGCTTCATACTAATATATTACCTTTGATACCAATTTTGCAACCCGATGTGATGGCGCACTCCTCTAAACCTTGAAGTAAGTACCTAATTACACTGCTATCAGTATGCTAAACGCACCTCATCCTGTGAGTATATAGGGAGTATGCGTTCAGCGTACTGAAAGCTGGTACTCCTGAGATGCGTTTCTGCCATACCGACATGAAACACTTTTTTGCGCATCACGCATCCTTTTGATGCACCAGTTCACACATTTCGGTATGCAAAACGCTAGCGTTACGCATACGTCTGACATGAATGCGTAATGCTGCCGTTCTGCATGCGAAACGCAAGCAGAAACGCATGAGCTGGTGAATCTAAAGGATGCGTGATGCGCAAAAAAATGTTTCACGTCGGTATGGCAGAAACGCATGCGTTTTTTTTTTAAATACGCATCTCAAATGCCATTAGGGTAACCTCTTGAAAATTTATGATGAAAAATTTTATAACAAAATATAAAATGTAATATCTGGAATAGGAATAATCAACGTCCTTCAGAAACAAAATTAGGGTATAGATTATCAACATACATTAGGTACTAATTCTTAACTAATTACAGAATAAAATCAGCTGAAACAACGTGCAACTATCTAAGTACATATATAAATCGTGATGGTGGTAACTGATAAGACGTTTTAAAAAAAGATGGCACAATTTTTTTATCGTTCAAAATTTTCCATTTAAATTCATTCATTGTTTTAATTTTTCCATGAAATTTTACGATTTGATATGTGTACTAATGATTTTGGAGGTTTTAAATTATTTGTTTGTAGTCATTAGCGAAACATATTAAGTAGGTACGTAACAGTGAGTGCATACCTTACTAGAGGGAATAAAAAAAAAACATATTTTAACGAAAATAAAATTGGCGAGATAGTTTACTTTGAGTATGGGAGACTTCACCAAAAATTTTTGACCCCTCTAGCCTAATGAGGAACGGAGCTACAGGCAGAGGCGAAGACAGGGGGCATGGGGGGCTTCAGCCTCCTCAAATGTTGAATTGAATTAGCCCCCAAATCATTTTCGTGTATATGTTTCACTCAAAAAAAAATCGCAATCACCTAATTTTCAAGGGATAAACTATCAATATGTGACGAATTTTCCTGTTTTTTTTTTTCAAGTTACTAAAATGGTCTTTTTGATGAAGAAAATAATGAGGTGCTTACTAGTAATTGATCAAAAACGATGTACAATTATCGATTGTTGAAACATAAATTTTTTCAAAAATATGTATATCTTATTTTACCATGTAGCAAAAAAATTCGAAATTTCGTAAAAAAAAAACTTGGAAAATTACAAAATTTCCACACTAAAGAAATGGAATTTTTTCAAACAACAAACTATCTATTAAAAAACGAGTTATTATCTTTCTGAAAATCATAAATTTTTCAAATTTTAGCCCTCGCTTCGCTCGGGCATATAAAAATGAAGATATCTTCAAAAATGAAAAATTGATTCAAATAAAGAAATGAATGAATTTAGCTTTTGGATTTCTCTTTTGTTCAAAAAATTTCGCCCTCACTTCGCCCGGGCTCGATAACTTTTAATTTTACACAATTCATCCTCAAAATAATGGTATGAATCCTCTTTCCTTCCATTGATTGTTCATATTGAAAAAAGGCTGAGTAAAAATCTCGTAATGATAAGGATAAATTTTTTTTGAGAGGGTCGAAAATTAACATTTTTTTAAAACTGGGGCTCAAGTCCCCCCCCTCCCCGAAGCAATTTGAATTACACTGAAAAAACAAATAAATAAATATCCAAAAAAATAATAACGGGACATCATTCACAAAATTGGCAAAATTTATTATGAACAAATAATATTTATCGCAAAAGTTGGTAAAATTTATTTCGATGCAATGAATTTTACCAAATTTTGCAATAAATATTATTATTTTTTTTAGAATAAATTTTGCCGTGAATGGTGTCCCATTATTATTATTTTTGGATAAAATACATTTTTCTTGGATAGGTAAAAGTTATTTTTAGGGGATAAAATTTATCATTTTTTAAAACAATTTGTGACCCGTGCAGGGAAAAGGTACCTAAAGTCGGAATTTTCAAAAATGAGTTTTTGAGCTAAAATGATGAAAGAGACCAAGAGGAACATTTTGAGACCTTGATGAGCATCCAAGGTACATTTTTCGCCGAGATAGAGACATTTGAAGTTAAGAAAATAAAAATTCAATAAAAACAAAATTCTGAGAAAAACGCGTTTTAAGTTTTTACTCTTGTTTCTCATGTATCAATCATCAAAAAAGCTGCCAAAACTACTTTCCGATACTGAAATTTCGCGAGGAATTCGTTTCTGACGTCAAAAATTACTTTAAGAGGAGAGAAAAATGAAAAATTCACTATTATGATGAGTTTAATTTTGAAAAAAGCTGCATTACAAAGAGAAATCTTTTTTACAGTTGAATTTGCACACACAAATCTATGGATATTTTACTTTATTTTTCTAGTCTGGAAGAATCCCGAGGCTCCCCTTACCTTCAACAGACCGCATTTTGCAGCGCATGCACATTTTTTTCAATTTTTCGACTTTAGGTACCTTTTCCTCAGTCGGTTTGAACGTCATTTAGACGTGTTGTAGTAGGTTTTCCGAAGTGAAATTTTGGTAACAGCTGCGTAAAGGTCTAAACCACTTAAAAACGCAAAAAAAATTGTTTGAAAAAATTTCCCATTTTTCGTTTTTTGGCTCTAGTGCAAAATTCCGTTTTCCGACTTTAGGTACCCTGTCCCTGCACGAGTCACATTTTTATTTATTTTTCGTTTTTTTCAGTGTAGGTAAAAATCAAAAATTCGTCACAATCTCAATTTGAAACTTTTCCACTCCCATGTAGAGGGAAAAAAGTGGTATCTTTTTTTAATAGATTGAAGGATTGAAGAAAAAGGTAGCTAGAAAATTGTGCCTAGACCTCAAAACAAGGTGGTAAAATTTTGGACCTAAAAATTTGACTACGTCCAAAAAATGTAGAAGGATTGGAAATATTTTGAAAACTTTTCTGCAAAAATGGTTTTAGCAGGTATGGATGTATTTTTTTTTACCCAAAACCACCAATAACAGTATCTAGGCATACTTACCTATATCTTAATTCCTTTTTTGTTTTGTCGATACCTAGACCTACGTAAAGTAGTTAGGTGGTGACATAACTTTTGTTTCATACTTGGATAAAATTTAATACTTTGCTAGAGTTGTTTAAAACACGTTCGCGACACATGAACGGTATCAACTTTCAATTAAATGATTATCCAATTAATCAATTCAATTACGAGAGAAATGAGATCGAGAGTACATAGCACTTCACAGAGATTATTCTTGACACAAAACTCAATAATACCTACCTAATTGAAATTGAACCAAAAAAACCTGTATCGGATGATTATTCTTTACCTACCTATATTTATTCTTTAAATGACACAATCATTTAGGTAGGTACTCATAAAATGTAGGTACTTACTTTTCAAGTAGTTGGGTACGTGATGCAATGAGACAATCAGAAATGAGAATTTGATTTCCAAAACGGAGAATCATTTTCATAGCTTCGTAGCTGCTTTTCCATAAAATTGGTACAATATTATAAATCTCACGTAGGGCAACCAACGTTCAAATCCAACAATTGGTGGGTATTATAAGCTGATATTTATTTGCTCTGTTGACCTTTTACTCAAACATCTGGTATGTGATAACATTTATTAGTAAAGATTGAAATTAAAACAAATTATATATACTGCTTCTACATGAGTCTGGTCATGTAGTCCAAAGATTAATTTTTTGTTTTAATTATTATTTGATGTGTTGCCTACATTTTGTAACATGGACCATATTCAATTTTAAAGAATCGTCATTTTTTCATAAACATAGACAATGTCTAACATTACCTAAATCCCCAGGGCAGTTGGGACGTTTACAAGATAATTATCACGAAAAAAAAAACATTTAATTTCCAAACCGCGGAAATAGGTATATCTAGGTAATTAAAAAACCAGATTTTTGTAATTTGTTCTTTTTTTTCAATTCATAACAGATTAGTTAGTAAGATTGGTACGTAGAATATTCAACGATTTTTTTCATTTTTTTTTCAATCGTAACAAACAACATATTTATTAAACATTTTCTAGATTTTGTTACGAAAATGAAAAAAATTAATGATAGATTGTTTTGATGATTTCTTGATATTTTAATCAATTGACCTTGGTGAAATTGCGTTTTTTTTTTGATTTAAATAAATCTGGTAGGCCTGAGAAAATGCAAACTTCCAAGGGAGGTATTACAACTCGAAATCGAAATGGTATAGCAGGATAAGTACGCGTGTGGTGCTTTGGCCCCCGAAAGGTATTGCGATGAAACCTACCCCAAAAGTTGAGTTATGATGAGAAGAAATTCTGACAAAAATTTTGGACCCCCAGGCAAGTATTTTCGGGGGGAGGGGCCAAAATGTGTTTTTTAAATTTTATTTTTTCGTTTTTCGCCAAATGTAGACACAAATTTCATGTTTTTTAAAATTAAATCTACAGGGTTAGAGGAACCCTAAAAATTTTTTTCCAAATTTTTGACCCATTTTTTTATTGAGTTATGACGTTTTAAAAACTTTGAGCGGTCATTTCGGAATGAAGTTTTAGAGGTACAGTCGCCATTTTTTAAAAAGAAAATGTGTTATTTAGTGTTCATTATACCACATAAGTTTCAATGAGTTTGAGTTGGTGCAACATTGTCAAAAATAAATAAAAACTGAACACCCGTCTGCGGAGCTCGAACGTTCGCGTCAATTTCCCACGGTGCTCTCTGAAACTTCTTACCGAAATGGCCGCTTACAATCTTTAAAACGCCATAACTCGACAAAAAATGGGTGAGGGTCCCTTTGACCCTCTAGATTCATTTAACAAAAAAACGAAATTTTTATTTACATTTGGCAAAAAACGAAAAAATAAAGTTTAAAAAACACATTTTGGCCCCTCCCCCCGAAAATACTTGCTCTGGAGATCCAAAATTTTTGTCAGAATTTTTTGTCACCATGACTTAACTTTTGGGTTAGGTTTCAACAGAACCCCTTTCGAGGGCCAAAACACCATAATTATCCTGCTATACCCTTTCATCATAAAATAACTCCATTTCCAAATTTTCAGGTGCTGAAGTTCATTTCTCGAATTTTGGCGAATTTTTAAAATTTCAAAATTACCTCATCACCCTGCAAAATATAAAAATTCGATCTTATCAACGAAAATTAGCTGAAATTTGGTATATCTTATTTTCAATCTTCCGAATCGATTGGAAGTGGTTTCGAGACTTTTCAGAACCTCCAAAATTTTTTGGAATTTTCCAGCACAGGAGAAAAGCCCATAAAAATGGTCCATATGAACTTCAGCACCTACAATCGCAGATTACCCATATTAGTGACCTATTTGATTGATTAAAGCACAATTTTTAGGAAAATCGTGAGTTCGAGTTCAAATCCATAATTATTTTTTGACAGAAAATTTCCCTGGAAAAAATTCAAAAACACGTCGACAGCGTACTCATCGAGATAAAAATCTGAAAGTTAGTTGATACCCATTCTCGATTAAATTAGGTCATCAATATGGGTAAATCGCGATTATAGATGGGTAATTCTACCAAAACTGTCGCATTTCCAGTATATAAAATTCAAAAAATAAAAGTTGAATTTCTTAAATTTTTTGATTGAAATCTAAAATGTATACGTTCGAGACACCATTTTTTGTATTTGGCTCAGTTCATAGCCCCCAGGGGAGGGTGTGGGGCGATTCAAATTTTTGGTATCCACTACTATGGAAAATCTATAATCGTGGGTTCCATGACCATAGAATTTTCTTTGTGTGGTCTTTAGTTCCATCGTAGTGGCACCTAATTCATTGAAGGAGTCAAGCCCACTGGATGCAGAATGAATTATACTATTTACATGTTCAAAGTTCTCACGTTGCGGAAAAAAAATCCTTTGTCGTGGATGCAAAAATCATCTTCGCCACGACGAAGGAAATGAAAGTAGTAGCCACGACGTAAGAAAAATCTTGAATATTTCCCATTTTTTCAATTGCGAATTGATTTTAAAGTGCATTGTGATGAATTTGTGTTGATATACTTGCTTGTGGAATATATTTTTCTTATTTATAGCTCAATACCATAAGCATAATTCGAAAAATTGATAGCCACGACGATGGAATGTAAAAATTGTAAACACAAGAATTTTCACAAATTTTCATTTCAAGATTGACCAAGTAGTCAGGAATTTAAAATTCAACCGATAAAGGTTGTTCCTATTACACCCCTGAATCAGTATTGCGATTGAAAAAAATTAAATACGAAGTAACAGAGCCAGAAAAAATTAATGAAATTTCGCCACGGCGATGGAACAAAAACCTAGTAACAGAGTTTTGGTTTCGTCTTGAGGTCACCCAGTGCCCTTCTGGCGACCCTCGGAGAGGTCAACGTGTACCCCAACACTCTACCAATATCATGTTTTTAAAATTTTTCAAAAATATCAATTATCTTCAGTGCTAGGGGTAAGTAAAGGTTGAAACCATGAGTGGTAACAGCCACGACGATGGAACTTTTGACCATTAAAATTTATGCAGGGGGTGGTGGGGGAGGGGAAAAATTATTTTTTTCACTGGAAAAGGTGGGGGAGATGATATCCAATAAAACAATGCAAAAAAAAGCACTCTAGCGCATTTAGTACTCGAGAAATTTATAAGTAACTTAAATGCGACAGTTTTGGTAGAATTACCCAGATGCTAAAATTCATATGGCCCAATTTTATGGATTTTTCTCCATCATTGGAAAATTCCAAAATTTTCTGGAGGCTCCGAAGCCTCTTGAAACCACTTCCAATGGATTTGGGAGGTCGAAAATTTGATTTATACCAAATTTCAGCGTTTTTCGTTGATTAAATCAAATTTTTATACCTTGTAGGGCGATGAGGTAATTTTGAAATTTCAAAAATTCGTCAAAATTCAAGAAATGAACTTCAGCACCTGAAGTTTTGAATATGGGTTTCTTTTATGATGTACTTTTGATCTATTTTTGTTTCGGCTCAAAATTTTATTTCGAGTAGGTAGCCTGCCTTGTTAAAAAAATGTTCATTTTCGGTTTAGAAAAAATGAAGGAATTCACGAAAATGAGCTGCATAATCTTATCTACACACCTATACAATCTTGACTACATACTTAGTGGCAGTTTAGAAAGGTTCCAGCTTCATCGTCTTAACCATTCTACAATCGAAGATTATTATTTCTATACACTTCCTCCTGGAATTTTCCATTCAGTTGACCCGAAGGCAAACTGTTAATCTTACGTATTAAAACATTCTATTTCGAGTTTACAAATTCATCCAGAAAGTTAGCAAAATAGAGCTTAAAATAGCAAATATTTATGACCATAAATTTTTTCAAAGTTGAAATTTGCATCAGAAATACATAACCTTCCTATTTAAAAATTTTTTTTGCCAATTTAAAAATTCTCATTTCTTTAATTCTTTTTGCAATTATTCGTGATTCCACCTACACTCCTACGTATTATAACAAGTGTTTTATATTTTTCTTATTCTTGCCATGTAATCTACATCGAGTAGATCATTAAAACAAAAGTATCCAGCTACCCACTAAAGAATAAATAACTATCGAAACTGTTTGCAAACAGCTGGCGAAAATTTTATACTGTTCTGTACGACCAATTAAACGATAAGATTGCCTACTTCACTTTGAACACATTCGTTTTCGTTAGCCCTACAACAATAACACTTCTTAATTTAAAGATTCCGGACGAAGGTTACAGAAAAACATTGTTATTGGAAATGGAAAAACATGTTGCGGCTGCGAGTGTGTGAAAATGAATAAGAGTTGTCACAATGAGTAGAAAACTTAATCGTGTTAACAATTTTTTTCGTCACCTAGTTCGAGGTTAACCATTTCGGGTTTATGAACGAAAAAAAATACTTAGGATTTTTTTTGGAGAAAAAACACAACTACATCGAATATTGTAATTTTCCATGATACATTCGTTTGCTATTTCTTCCTTTGTTCGTGCCATGCAATGTATTTTGACTATTGTAAGGTAGCTTAAGTATTATAATAGGTAAAGATAATATTTCATATTTTAACTTTCATTTCTGCAGGTTGTTTAGAAACGAATTGAATGATTATTGACGTAATGGATCAGCAAGCATTGTTCATTTTCTCTATTTATTCGGCGAAAAATACGCCTCGTATTGGTACCAAGCGTTGTGAAAATTTCAAAGGTGATTGTACCTACTACCTACCTATTTATAACTACAAATAGACTGAATATACTGATTTTAATATAAAGGAATGTCCTGGCAGGAAGTATAGTTATTATTGTGGATATGTAAAAATGGCTCAAATTATCACCTGAATCATCCAAAAAGTTGAAAAACTCGATGGTCAATATATTATTTTACTTACATTGGGAGTACCTATGTTGAAAAATAATTCAAATGCTCTGGGATTCGGAATGGGTGATAAAATTATTATTCCTCCTGGAACTTATGAAGTGCAAGAACTTTTAGATCAAATTAGACTAGATAAAAAAACTCTAGAGGCTGAATTAACTGAAATTGTACAACCCAATATAAGAAAAATTAAAATAGTATGTAAAAAGAAAAAAGTAGATTTCAACTTATCAAACTCTATAGGCGGTCTTTTAGGATTTAGTGAAAGGGTTATACAGGGTGGCTCGGTTAAGGTGTGAAATATTGAAACCTCATATTCTACTTATCAATACGAACAAAAAATGTCATATTCAACATGGGCCCAAAACGCTTTCTTTCTGAGATATTGCCGAGTAAAGAACTGGAAATTCGGCAACGTTGCGCATCGCAACGCCCGTAAAATGTTGCATTTAACGAGACGAGCGTCGGGGTTACTTACGCGGAAGCGCGCGGAAGTTACCGTAATTACAGCGTTGCCACAAAATAAATTATGCTGAGATACCCTCCATTTTTTTGATTTTTTAGAAAAAAATTTTAGGCGAAATTTTTTTTATAATAATGAGGAATCATGAGAAATCATTAAATTCAATTTCTATTGTAATTTTGTGGGATGGTCAAAATTTGATAAATTGATTACTCAGCATCCAATAAATAAAAAAAAACAGAAATTTGGGTTAATAGGTGTTAAATAAGTAGTACTACCCCTAAAAGTGAATAAAATTTCAAAAAAATGATTTTTTGTTTTTGTTCGACCATTTTTCTGGTACAGGAACACATTTTTTACTTTAAAACACTTACTTATGAACCAAAAAAAAAAAATTGGTATACATTTCTATGGACCTTCTTTCACTTTTTCCACCACCTACCCCCCGAAAATTTTCACTACTAGAGCAAACATTGTCAATTTTGGGTGAAATCTGGGCCCCCTTTAAAGGTGAATAACTCAGTAATGAAGCGTTTATGACCCATCATGTATATAACATTTTTTACTCCAAATGATAAGTAGAATACGTGGTTTTAATATTTCACACCTTAACTGAGCCACCCTGCAGATAAAGATACTACAGCCTATTCTGATATAATGGTTGATATTTTTCCAGTAAATGCAATTCGAATTAGATGCAATCTCATTGAATCAAATTATGAAAATGGAAAATTAAGAGGAAATATTGTTTATTCATTTCCTTTGAATACTTCTATTTGTGAGAAAATTGTACAAATACCATCTCAACATAGATATTATTCTTTAAATTCTAATCTGATTAAAGAAATATATGTTCAAATTGTAGATCAAGATGATCGATTAATAAATTTTGAGGGGGAAACTATTACCTTGGAACTTTATGTAAATTCTTTTTGAGTTTTTTTTAAATTATAAATATATCTTTGATTTGAATCAGCAATATGGAACAAAATATAATTGAAAGTGAAGAGTATGTGTCTTACAGACTATAATGAATGAGGTTCTTCTGTACGGAGAATAAATGGAATAAGATTATTTTAAATCTTTTAATTATAAACTTCAACATTAACAAAACCTCATTGCACGTATTGTAAAATCATACAGTTTTAGGTACAACTGGATAGATTAAACTAACGTATATCACAGACTTATGAATAGTTAATGGATCGAATCGTGATAGTTCACGACACGCATAGATCCAAACCCTCACACAGTAGAGCACCAACTAGCTAAAAGCATGGAAAATATCGTTCTAATGTGAACGAACACCACTACATCAAGCGCGCGGGCCTGTAGCCGACGCCGAGCGACGCGGGCCCGTAGCCGACGCCAAGCGACGCGGGCCCGTAGCCGACGCCGAGCGACGCGGGCCCGTAGCCGACGCCGAGCGACGCGGGCCCGTAGCCGACGCCGAGCGACGCGGGCCCGTAGCCCGACGACGCCGAGCGACGCGAGCCCGTAGCCGACGCCGAGCGACGCGGGCCCGTAGCCGACGCCGAGCGAAGCGAGGCGTCGGCTACGGGCTCGCGTCACTCGACGTCACTATTTATTTGAAAACTGTAAAAATGCAATAAAAATTACTTAACACAGTAAAACTACCAAAAATAATTTGTTTCAAGAAATTTTAAATGTAAAAAGAAAATCAGGAAAAAGAAAAAACTTGTAAAAAAAGAAAATGGAAAAAAAATTTCCAAAAAAATCTGCCCGCGCGAGGATTTGAACCTGGTATCTCCAGGGTGAGAATCCACTACCTTATCCCTACAACCATCTGGCCAGTTGAGATATTGCGTTTCAACACTGTATACATGCTACTAAACTGCATGAAACTACCCCCCCCCCACGCGCGTATATGTGTATGCGCGTATACGTATGCGTGCACAGGCGTTCAGTTCGTTCAGTGATGGTGCTCTACTGTGTGAGGGTTTGGCTAAATGCTCACGACACAGACCTCCAGTCTCAGTTGATATCAATAAGTTTGGATGTACAATTCCAATCTCATTATACAATGAAGATATCAAAACTTGTGCTCATAGAAGTATTCTAGTTCTCAATGGAAAAATAACTGCAAAGAAAAATGCTGATGATACAGTTTCAACTACTATAGATACTAAAAAAATAAATTTTGTCAATAATGGTAATTTACATCTTTTTAGTAGAATTAGTTATTATATGGGTGGGAATGAAATTGATTCTATAGATAATCCAGGTATTGTAACAGTAATGAAAAGAATAGTTTCTTTTAATGATGACTTGACTTATAATGATGCTTGTTGGAAAATAAAATCAACTTCTAGCATGATTAATAGTAGAGGTTATTTTTATATTTGTATTCCACTTAAAATAGTTCTAGGATTTTTTGAAGATAATACAAATTATGTAGGTATCGAATTCACCAAGAATTGAGATTGATTAAAACAAATACAAATTATAATAATGTGTTGTTAGTAGATGGAACTTTGGCTGATAATCATACAATTTCTATAAATTTAACTGAAATCATTTGGGGAATTCCTCAGTATACATTTTCATTAAGTTATACTTAAAGCAAAAATTAATAATGAAATAACAGCTTCAAGATATGTTATTATTGGTTTTCAAAAGAATAGAAATGACAAAATTACTACAGATAATGGTCTGTTTGATCTATGTAATCTTGAAAATATTCAAGTTCATCTCAATAACAACATATATTATCCCAACAATAGGCTGAATATTTCTTACTCAGAGAATAAATGCGGTAGAATTTATCAGATGTTTAAAAATTTTAAATATTTGTATTATGGTAAAGATGGAAAACCATTAGTTGATTATAATGATTATGTCAGCAAATATCCGTTGATTGTCATTGATTACTCAAAACAATCAGAAGTAATCAAGGGATCTACAATTAATATAAAAATCAATTTTCAATGGTGGGATTCATTTGTAGTTGATTTTGTGATTAATTGTTTGGTTATTACATCAGATCAAGCCAGATATAATCCATTGAAAAATACTGTTGTAGTTCATTAAAAAAAATTTGTAATAAATGAAGTGGTTTTTAAAAATAAATATTTTGTTTTTCCTTTTCACTTTATCCAAGCAAGCTGATGATTTATTTTTGAGGGTACAAAAAAGAATTGATAGTGATGAAATTACGTTATTTTGTAATGTCATATTGTCACTTTTTCTGAATAAGAATTTGTGGATAGATTAGAATGGCTCAAAGATACTTATATATTAAATGTTGATAATAATCATATGAACCTGGTAATGAAATTAATAATTAAATTCCTTATTCAAAAACTTGGATAAAACTATTAATAGAAACAGAAAGATCTAATAGCAAAATTCCTAGTGTTTATGATCCATATAAATTTCAGAAAAATAATAAATGGTATGATTATTATAATAAATCAATCAGTTCTAATGATTGAATTCGAACGACAGATCTTTACATTGGTATAAATAATTTAATGTTGAGCGATCAAAATTTATATAGATGTGTGAATCCTAATAATGAATTTTATACAATTTTAATTGTTATTAAGAGGGTGCTCTACGCTTTGCGGGAATTAATTCTGGTCTATCTGCAATTTACTAGGCGCAACCCCAAATTTTCGTTTTTTTGGAGTAAAAAGTGATAAAAATGATGAAACAACAAACGAATATGATTTTGGAACGAAGAAAGAAGAAAATAAAAGCATATGGAAGTTTCAATTGTCATTATAATTATTTTATTGAACTTTGAAGAAATGTAAGATTTGATGACAATTTTTACAAGAATTCTCAGGGACTACTGAATCAAATTTGTTGAAATTTTAATATGTTATATAAAAAAGCATTCCTGACAGGCTGAAAGAGCCCTTTTTTTGATTTTCTAAAAAAAAAAAAATTAAAATAGAAATATTTTTCTAAATTTTGAAAAAAAAAAAATGGGAAAAGGGCTCTTTCAGTCTATCAGAAATGTTATTTTACACCACATATCCAAATTTCATCAAATTTGATTCAATAGTCCCCTAAAAATCTTGCAAAAACCGTCATAAAATCTGGAGTTTTTTACAAGTTCAATAAAAATAATTATAATGTTAATTGAAACTTCCAAATACTTTCATTTTCTTCTTTCTATGTTCTAGAATCACATTCGTTCGTTATTTCATCATTTTATCACTTTATAATCCAAAAGAACGAAAATTCGGGGTTGCGCCTTGTAAGTTTCAGATAGGCCATAATTACTTCCCACAAAGCGTAGAGCACCCTCTTAAAGATTATATGAAAAATATGTGAAATTTTAATATTCATTTTTGATTGCATGAATAATGTATATTTATCATGTTAATTGATTACCATGTACTGATTTCATTAGATAAATTAATATTATAAGTAGTATTAGAGATGAAAAAATTCTAATCAAAAAGATAACTCGAAGGAAGATTATTATATTAATAAATTCCATTTATTGACTGAATATTTCTCAATAATCAATATTGAAATTACTTATGTGGCATTTGTGGTTAGTGTAGCTTACACAACTGTAACATCTTTTAAAATTCTTCCAAAAGTCTGTAAAATGTTCTCAATGTTCACAATTTTAGTTATATATCTCATAATTCCATCAAGATGTGACAATATACCATCAGTTAGTGGTGAAAAAACAACTCTCAACTTTGAAGATCAAGTAAAAAAGGTAAACCATAGTTGTTAATCTTGAATATAAATTCATTTCTGTATCTGATTACAAATGGTTTTGTACTTTTAGGAGTTGCGCCCATTGAAAAATAGATTTAATAAGATTATGGATTCCCTACGCAGCGTTGATTTAAAAGTTAAACTGGGAAAGATTCAGGGCATAGTGGAGACAAAAATTAAAGAAGCAATGAAACAAGCAGTTAAGGCTGAACAACAAGCAGTTAAGGCTGAACAAGAAAATAAAATACTCTTAGAAGATAGAGGAAGCTTGAAGGAAAAGATGGTAATTTATATATTTTTTTTTGTATTTGCTGAATAGTGTAAACAGTGTTTATGTTGATTTTTTTTTTTTATTCAAAGAACGAAGTGAATTACATAGAGTGCTGCTTTTCTGTTGAGAATTGACATGGTATGTTCATTTTTTACAGAATGATGCTGATAAATATAAGTTACTACTTGGATTAACTTATAGAATAGATACTTTAGAATCAACTTTAGCTCCTGGTGTGGATTTTAAAGGTAAACAACGTCGTCAAAGGTGGTTGACAATTCTTGGTCTAACAACTCCCGCAGTTGAAAAATTTCGAAAGAAGATTGCCGATGCTGGTATGACTACACTTGCTTTTGCTGAATGTATTGAAAGATTATGTAATGAACGCAATAGCCGGGCTGGTCATGCTAAAATTTCATTACCAAGAATTCTTAATGAGAAAACGATTGAAGAAGCTTTGGCAATAATGGAAATTATTGATGACAAAACTACTGTAGAAACAGTAAAAATCATTGTAGCTCCTGTTGAAGATTTAGATTTAATTACCCAAAAGCCTCGAGTACACTTACTTTTTTAAAAATATTTTTACATTCAAATTTGTACTGTCAAGTGGGGCTAAAATGAACACTGGGGCGAAAATAAACACCTCACGTTTTTTCGACTGTTTCTCGTCCTAGAGGGGGCTGGTGAAATGTTACGGTGATAGAAAACAAAGTCACAAAAAAATCAAGAATGAAAATGATAAAATTGTGTTTTGAAAAAAATTGCGCCGATTTTTCCCGATTAAAAAAATATATTGATCAGCTAAGTTTTCTGTGTATTTTATATTAATAGCCTGAAGTCTTAGCTACAATTTCGTTTTTGGATCATAAAAAACGGTTTAGAAACACCAGAGTTATGATTTTTTTCCTGAAAAATGAGCGAGTTAAATTTTGGCTTAAAAAAGTCAATACGTGATTTCACCCCTACTTTTCAATTAAGAATATGTTCGAAATTATGTTGCGAAAGTTGAATCGAGTGCGGCGAAGTCTGTCAACGTCTTTTACTTAAGAAAGTATCAAAATCGAAGTACGGAATTTGTATTTGTAACTCCTGATGGTATTATGCCAGAGCATCCAAAATCTGTTCCTAAAAATCAAATTTCTCACGTTCTTGACTCGCCAAAAACGGTTGGCCGTGGTCGATTTATCTTTAATTCTGTTTGGGTAGTCATATAATTTGTTTTGGTAATGGTATAGTTTAAAAAAATAAAGTTTTTTGCATGCATTTCTGTCATTTTTAGAGGTGTTTATTTTCGCCCCATTTTTTGATGTTCGAGGTGCCCTACTTCAAAAAATCGCCAAAAATCAAGGTTAGGGGCTAGATTTTTTTTGAAAACGGTTTTCTGTAGCCAAAGGATGGTCCCGGCCAGGAAAAAAAATTGGGTCGATATCTTCATTTTTAGCCGAGATATTTGAAAAAACCCTCGAAAATCGTTCATTTTAGCCCCACTTTACGGTACAAATAAGGATAAGGAATTGAACCTCTGATTATTCAGTCAATTATTTTTATAACTTTTTATAATGATTACAAAAAATATGTTGAATTAGTTTTATGTTTGTAAAATTTTTACTACTGTTAAGTCGGAAGGAAAAAAATTATAATTTATATTGCTTTAATTGAAATTTATTTATTTATAAGAATGATTGAACATTTGTTGTGTATATTTAAAAGATCATGTTGATTTGATTTTTTAAAATCTGCTCTAGAATATTTTGTGAAAATTAGTTGTTGAACCAGAAATATTAGAGTTACCTAAATCTTTGTTGAATTTTTTCATAAGATCTGGGTTACCAAGAATGTTTTGAATAATGTGAAAATATTGGTGTTGAACCTTCTTTGGAAATCTGGTCCAGAAGTTCAAGGTTCAAATGCTCATTCACGTAAGAGTAGTTTTTGATAGAAATATTAGCGTTGAATCTACTAAAAAAATAAATACCAATGTTGGTTGAAAGTAATTCTTTATTTTTTCTGGATAATGAACTGATAAAACTTTTAATCGGTTGTTGAAGGGTTAAAAATAAAATAAATACGGATAGGAAACTGAAATTATTTTTATTGGTTGTTTAATAGATGAATAGGTATAAGATGAATTCGGTTAAAAATCCAAAGAAATAAAATGTGTTTCAGGATCAGGTATAATATATACTACTAAGAGGTGAATTTCTACTGGTTTTGAATTCCCAGTGAAGTGGTCAAGAGCTCACAAAATGTTTAATAAAATTACAAATGTACTCTATATTCAATTTGAAAACACCCCCATTAACTCAAACTTTCTTCAAAAAATCGATACATTTTTTAAAAAATGGGCAGATTATTAAAAAGGTTGAAAAATTTTCCAAAATTAACACACTTTTTCCTTTAGGGTAAAAACCTTAGAACATGGATATGTCCAAATAAAAGGTTCAAATAAACCTAAATTCGTGACATTTTTTTAAAATATCAATGCTCTTAAATTTCAATTCTAACATAATGTCACTATGTCTTGATCTAAGTCTAGCATCATTCTTGGGATATTACTATATTCGATTATACATGATCCTAGAATAAAAGACCCACACCCACTCAAGATAAGAGATTCCAGTTTCCATCAACACTAACATAATATCATTATGTCTTCATCTGAAATACATTTTCTAAATTTTTTCAAGTCTAACATAATGTCATGATGTCTTTGATCTACCGTAACGTAACTATTTTCAAAATTTTCACCCCCCCCCCCAAGACATATCCATGTGTAATATCATTATGTCTTCATCTGAAATACATTTTCCAAGTTTTTTCAAGTCTAACATAATGTCATTATGTCTTTTCAAATCTAACATAATGTCATTATGTCTTGATCTACTGTAACGTAATGTAACACTTTTCAAATTTTTAACCCCCACCCCTAAGACATATCCATGTCAAAAATTAACGCACTTTTTCCTTTAGGGTAAAAACCTTAGAACATGGATATGTCCAAATGAAAGGTTCAAATAGACCTAAATTCGTGACATTTTTTAAAAATATCAATGCTTTTAAATTTCAAGTCTAACGTAATGTCACTATGTCTTGATCTAAGTCTAGCACCATTCTTGGGATATTACTATTCTAATGTACATGATCCTAGAATAACAAGACCCACCCCACTGAAGATAGAGATTCCAGTTTCCATCAACTCTAACATAATAACACTTCAAAATTTTCAACCCCACCCCTAAGACATATCCATGTATAATATCATTATGTCTTCATCTGAAATAAATTTTCCGTTTTTTTAAGTCTAACATAATGTCATTATGTCTTGATCTACCGTAACGTAACGTTACCATAACGTAACGTAACACTTTTCAAATTTTTGACCCTCACCCCTAAGACATATCCATGTCAAAAACTAGAAAGAGTCTGAAAATATTAGTTACTCATGCCAACTGAAATATTGCAAAATTTTCACAACTTTAGTCAAATATGGGTAAGCAATAAAACTCAATCAAAATAATATAATTTCACATTTTTTGATTTTGAAAAATGAAAACCCAATCTAACTATGAAAACTGATCCGATGAATCCATCCTATCTGTTCTAGAAACGCAATTTTTTGAATTTGGGTAATGGAAGAAACAGATTACACCCAACTATCCCTCCTCTCTTCCTTTTTTCCGGCCCTATGTCTGGGGGGGGATGCTTACAGAATTTTTGTATGTGGCCAGAAACGTTATTTTCAGGGATATTTTAAGACTGAATACAAAAGATAATTACTTACATAGACTTTGATCCAATTTGTGAGGTTGATTTTTACTCTACATAGATAAGTAGACTAGATGTAGGACGAGGGCGGCCGCAACCCCATTTCCCTTTTTTTAGGGTTCCTCAAATTTTTTACATTAGTTTTTTTTAAATTTGAATCAGTGAAAATTCATTGAAGAAATAGCCAGAATTAAATTACTGAAAAATCAGTGAAATTTCACTGCCAACCAATGAAAAATTACTGATCTAATTAGCGGATTTTCATTTTTGAATCAGTATTTTTTTCAATAACTACTTAAATGAATCAATAAAAATTTACATTTACTGATTGAATTAGTAAGTAACTATGGAAAAAATTTACTGATTCAAAATTGAAAGTTTACTAATTGAATCAACAGTTTTTTTATTGATTTCTGCAGTGACTCAATCAGTGGCGTCGTTAGAATCGAAAATTGGGGGAGAGGGAAATCATTTTTTTGTCAAATTCAATCTTTTTGGACTCAGAGAACGATAATTTTTTGGAACATTCTCAACTAATCAGTTACAACTTTCATTAAAACTAAAAAAAGTTGTAACTGATTAGTTGAGAATGTTCCAAAAATTTTTTTAGCTCCATGCGACCTGACCTGAAGGGGCTAAATCAATTTTTTCAAAAGAAAGAAGTCCCTACTTTGAAAAGCCATAGCTCAGCCCCCTGGAGTCCCAAGAAGCTAAAAAAAATTTTGGTGCTTTTTCTGGGTCCAAAAAGATTGAATTTGACAAAAAAATGATTTTTTTCCACAATTGGGTGGACGTGTAGTTTTTGGAAAAATTGAAAATCGCAATTTCATGTAAGTTTTGGTGAAATTTGGGCGTTTTACGCTACACTAATTTCACGATTGAGAGAATTCTCTACTTTGAATCGGGAAACTAATCAAAAAATCGTGTTCAGGAGGTTCGAATTACGTTTTCATACCAGGATTGGTTCGAGGTATTGGGTTGAGAAGATGAAAAATTGTAAATTTGAGTCGAGTTTAGCGAAAATTTGCTGTTTTTCACTACCAAAAAGCGATTATCAAGAAGGTACTTCACTTCTCATCAGGAAACCAATAACAAATTCGAATTCAGAAGGTTCGAGTTATATAAAGAACTGGTTTCAAACCTTACTTGATCCACATTACTCCTCTCAAGATGAAAAAAATCGCAATTTTACCACTTTTTCCTCAAAATTGGCGTCTATACGATTGTGTGAATTTTACGCTTCAGATCGGAAAACTAATCGCAGATTCGAATTCAGGAGGGTCGAATTATATGAAAATGACACCAAATTTACCCCGATCCCTTCATGTGGAAAAATAGGGATAAACTCCCCCCTAAAACTTCCCCTCCCTCCACTCCTAAGGAAATTTTTTGATCTCCCCTTCTCGAAAAATTTTTTTTATGTCATACTAAAATAACAAATTAAAAACCACATTTTAACCCGTGTTCAAAAAGTGCAGTATGCCCGAGGCCCGAGCTAACCGCAGGGACTGTATGTAATTTAAGGTCATATCACAATAATTTGAGAACTCCCCAAAAAAATAAAAGGAAATAGGATCGAAGGTCGTCTTACGTCCATCTGAAGTTAAAATCAACATCATCAATCAAAACCTATGAAATTACTTTTTGCATTTACTTTCAAACACCGTTTTTGGCCATAAGGTAAAATACCAATTCTGGATCAAGGTACCAATTACGGACCGCAACTTTGAGGCGATATAGTGAGTTCTCATGTTGACCAAAAGAGTCGCCGTTTGTGGCATCTTGTAGAACGTAGTCTTCTCTACCTAAATGATAGTAACCTCGGAGCACTTTCCGTTGCATCCAACCCAAGTAAAATTCGTTTTTTAAAAAAAATGTTTAATTTTTTAGTTAAAAATACGGCGCGCGGCGTTAGATTAAAATTCGTGTAGAAAGAATCAATACCAACTTTTTTCAAGACTCCTGCGATTTTTGGGTCAAGGGATGTACTAGCAACTATTTTTTTTAGCTTGGATTTTTATTGTGGGCGTACGAAAAAAGTACAAAATTCATGCCTTTAAAGTGTAATAATTTCGCAAAATCTCAAGTATTTTGACTGATGTTTGATTTTTTACATTAGGTATTCAAAGTGTGAATTTTCAGAATCTGTCATCACATCAAAAATTTTTCGTGAATCTGGTGTTGAAGATGGTCCTTCTGAACTGAGAAATACAATCAAAGCAGAATTTTTTTTTGGTCGAGTTATTCCATGATCCGTAATTGGTACCTCCTGAAAAATCGCATTTTTTAGGATGTTTTCAAATACCTAAACGAAATTGTTGAAACTTTTTTTTTCAAAATTCAACCCTCCTACGTGAAAGAGAGGAAGGTTTGAACTTTTTTTTTTAAAAACCGCGAATTTGGTCCATAAAAACGATTTTATGGCATTAAAAAAAATTGATCCACAATTGGTATTTTACCTTATACAAAAATCATGTTAACACTGAAAAAAAAAATCAAGAGAACTCAGGATTTTTTCACTTTTCCATACCGCATGATACAAAAAAATATCCACAAAAAGCAAAAAAAATCGATTTTATTTGAAGTAAATTACCAAAATTTTCCAATTTATTTTTTTTAGGAGGAGGGGGAGATAGTCCAGGAATTATAGCAAAATTTTTACGCGAACCTCGGAATAATTGGGGGAAAGCTGAATTTTACATTATTTGTACATAATAGCCTACCAAACATACTCCTAAAAGTTGCACCCCCCAACTCGCCGGCTACCCCCGCAAGAGGTCAATAACCTTTGCGAATATACGATGTAATTTTAAATTGGAATGGGCTCAAAAATATACTGTCAAAAGTTGCATCTGGCAACTTGTGAGCCACCCCCGTATGAACACATAAAATTACCAATTTTTTCAAATTTTTTCAAATTTGGAAAAGTTTAACCCCCACTGTAAGCTGAATATCGCAATTTTGAGAAGAACTGAACTGGTCAAGTTTATAGGAAATTTCACATAAAACATTTTTTATCTCACCACTTTTCCCTCTCCGACCCTTCCTTTCGGTGCTACAGTCAAAAAACGTATATTCGCAGAGGTTATTGACCTCAAACGGGGGTGGCTCACAAGTTGCCGGGTGTAACTTTTCACAGCATATTTTTGAGCCCATCCTTACTTCAAATTACAAAAAAAATTATCATTTTTTTGAAAAAATTTTTCCAAGTTGAAAAAGTTTAACCCCCACTGTAAGCTGAATCTCGCAATTTTGAGAACAACTGAACCAGTCAAGTTTGTAGGAAATTTCACGTAGAACATTTTTTATTTCACTACTTTTCCCTCTCCGACTCTTCCTTTCGGCGCTACGGTCAAAAAACGTATATTCGCAAAGGTTATTGACCTCTTGCGAGGGTAGCCGGCGAGTTGGGGGGTGCAACTTTCAGGAGTATGTTTGGTAGGCTATTATGTACAAATAATGTAAAATTCAGCTTTCCCCCAATTATTCCGAGGTTCGCGTAAAAATTTTGCTATAATTCCTGGACTAAGAAGAGAGAGGTAATGGACTAAAATTTTTCAAATTTTTACCACGCGTCTTTTTAAAGTCATTTCACAACTATTTTTCGCTTAGGCCCTTTAAAATTCAGAAATGTGAAAATCGTCGTACCCTAGCACTTACTTTCGATTAAAAAAAAACAGGGTTTTTTGGAAAGATCAAGTTTTAAAATCCCAGCAATCAAAATTCCAACCCCAGAGTTGATTTTTAACCAATTTTTAAGAACTCAAAAGTCATAATTTTTTGTCAAAACTCAAAAATTTGATATTTTCAAAAAAAACCGTTCTAGCAAAATTTGATGAAAATTAGGCACCTTCCTCCAAACAACCTCTCAATCCGAATTCCACATTTTAGCCATTTTGCCTGGGGCTTCCAGCAGAATTTTGTTTTCCTTCAATATTTCTGAAATTCTCCAAAACATTTGGGAGATTATAATTCGAGTTCCCGCCGCGCCTCATTCCGAGCAATTCAGCTGGAAAATCCACATGTTGAAATTTCCAGGCATACACCTCTGTGTGTTTTTTCCAAACAGCTTCCAGTTTAATCACTGGAAGTTAACCAATGGTCAAAATACCCACAAGAGTGAATCACCTTAGGCAATTCATCTCGTATTTGCACCACGACCATATAAATAATCCAAAAATCCTTCACGATCTATACTCACCACATGCTCCATAGAAAAAAAGGTGCATTTCCGATCACATGCTGAATAAAATAACCATTCGTGGCGCGAACACTAACCTTGATTTGTTTGATAAATCAACGATACACATGTAGCTTCCAACAGTTGTGTAAACTCGTTTGAATTTATACTTACGTGCTGCTCGTATCATTATTACATGTTGCACGCATAAATTACACATTTATTATTCATCCAGTTAATCGCTGTTTGATTATGATGTACTACAAAAGCTGCTTTATGTCAATTTCGTGTCGTAATCAACAGCTGAGTGAACGCCTAACTGGTAATTAAAGGAGTGGGCCGATGAATGAGAAAATTAAGCTTCGCTATTTTCAATACTGAAATTAAAATTCGCGCCAATTTATTTCAAATTTAAATTCAAACTTTTGTCCGAAATTAGGTACAATTACCCGACCATATTTTTATACCCTCAAAATTGACGATTTAACACAATTCCAAATAGCTACCTGAAGTTATTATATTAACCTATCAGGTTTTTTATTGACCTTGGCACGTTACTAAATAGATAAGCGGGGTACACTATATTTTTTTCACGTAAAAATGATATCTAATGCACGAGTATAACCACAAATCACGTCAGAAAAATTAACCAGAATATTTTTACAGTCCAACACCAAACCATACCAAGCGTAAATTAAAAAAAGAATATGATTTGAAACAGGAAAACGATAATTCTACTAATTACGGTATTTTCGTTGCGACAACCTGACCATATGAACCCACAAATAGCAACAGAACTGAAAACTAGGCAGTCCCAGCCTAAGCTACCTATATGTTCGAGTTCCATGCACAGGTTTTTCTTTCCCTTATTTTATACACTGCTTATATTGGTAGAAACATCAAAAATTTTTAATGTTTAAATTGCAGTCCATCGCAAGGCCATTTTTGCTAATTACCTGACCGAAGTTCACGGACGTGAAATTATTCGAATTTTCTTTACATGTACTTACATTTAGGAAGAATAGGTATTTCCTGCAGAATTAAAATGGAAAAAATGTTCTTCAGAGGAATGACAGTTATGGAAATATCTACTTGTACGCATAGTTTAGGGAGTTTTCATTGACTGGTGCGATGAATTCTTGATCCATACGTATCAACAATTCAACATAGACGTTGAACTTGAAGAAAAACATGTGTAGGCCATCTGGGCAGATTTTTTCTCATAGCAAACCTTGCTATGGGTATACGTAAATTTAGATACAATGTATTGTGTTTCGTTATGCGGATCGTTTTTTTATAGGGTCTTAAAATTCTCACCAATTTGTTGGTTCGTATGATCGTAATTTATCATAAGAGAATAATTTAAGTGCTTATTGTTTCACATTATGTTCTTAATTTAGCCAGAAAAATGAATAAATTAACTTTGATTAAGTTCAGTACGAGTGGTGAATTAGTGACTCATGATATTTTATTGGAAAGATTATATGATTGTACATAGAAAAGTTGATCAATTGGGGGAATTATTCTAGGCAATTTATACAAATAGTTAATTTTTTTATGGAAAGGAAAGAAAGAAGCATGAGAGAAGATGATTTAGGATTTAAATTAATAAATTGGTAAGGATTGATAATATTTAGATATCGAATAAAAAAAAAGATGAAATGTGCTGAATGCAAATCCATTGAACTGGGCTAATGGACCTTGTAGTTCGAACCCATTAAGTACAAGGAAAAAAAACACTAAACCCCAAAAATTGAATTATTCTGTGAGTCGAGATTGAGAAAAAAGAAAGCAGAAATTCAAGTATTTCTGGTTCACATTTTACCATCTCCTTGCTAATTAAAATCATAATGATCCAATCCAATTCAAATACCGATAAAACTTCATGTTTTTTTTTCTATTTTTTGTTTTTATGACTTTCACGACACCTGCAATCCATACTTTGCAACGGTGAAATTTTGAAAAAATTGCCTATATGTTTAGGAAATGAAATGTTTTTCAAAATTTTTATCTAGGTACCCATCCCACTAATTTATTTCTGTAACGAGCATTTTAATTTTGCTTTATGGTTGTCGGAGAGAATTTTATATCCACTAAGATGAAATTTACGACTCTTGTGAAAACTTTCACGACATTTATGATCAGTGAATATTTTGATAATAAATCGTGGTTGTGATCAATTGATCTCTTGATTAGTATAAGCAAATCAATAAGGTAAAATTGAAAATCGTCTCTGGTGAATTGAGATTTAAGATTTTTTTGAATTTGTACGAAATTAAAAATATAATATTTTCTATTTCATTACTTGCCTATTATGCAAAATTTTAATCATTTTCCCTAAAAACTGATTCAAACTAACTGGGCGCATAAGAGTATTAAATTAAATTTTTACCATAGGATCTAAAAAAGAATGGATTAAAAAATTATGCTATAAAATTGTACTTAGGTATGTTAAAAAATAGGTACCTGGTATTAAAATGGTTGTAAAACTATACAATTAAGGAATATCATCAGAGAATAGATGCAGAGGCGAAGACGAACCGAAAATGACTTTATCAGAGGAACAAAAAAATTTAAAACTTTCAACTACGAAATTTTTTTCTAAACCTGGTAATTTTTTAAAAACTTAAAAAACATTTCAAAAATTCGAAAATATTGAAAACTTTTTTTAAAATGAATTTTTTCAAATAAGTAGGTAGGTACTAAAGAATTTGTCAAAACTACAACAATTTTATAAAAATTTTAAACTGAACAGTTTTTTTGATACCTACCATAAAAACATTTTCTTCATTCTAACGACCAGTCAATTTTTAAAAAATTGGTCAACTTTTTCAAAAAATTGGTAAAATGTTCAAAAAATTGGTCAAATTTTCAAAAAGTTGGTCAAATTTTCAAAAAATTGGTCAAATTTTCAAAAAATTGGTCAAATTTTTAAACAGTTGATCGAATTTTCAAAAAATTGGTCGAATTTTCAAGAACTGGATAATTTTTTAGAACCTGGACAACTTTGCGAAAATTGTATAATTTTCTAAGCAGGACCGAATTTTAAAATTTGAGGAACAATTCAAAACACGCCCTCCCCTCCTTTGATTTGGCTCTATGCCTAAATACTCTATCAAAACGTTAAAAAATTGAGAAAAATTCTAAAAAATTCGTTTTTTATCATCAATCAATTTTCTTCAAAATTTCTTCCGTTTTCGTACTGAAAAAAAATAGTACTCTGACGATCAAATTGAAATCGCCTTATTGAAGGATGAAGGGGCAACAAGGACAAAAAATAAAAATTTCCAAATGAGATGGATTGTTTTTATTCAAAGTATAACTTTTCTGAATTTTCCTCCAATTTGAAAAAAAAAATTCAAAAAAAGGTCACCTTTTTTGAATTTTCTGAAATTGTCGTCTATGGTCGTTTCTTGAGAAAAGATGAAAATCTACCTTTCTCGATCTTGTAATTTGGTCGTCTCTGGTCGTTTCCTCGAAAACGACTAAAACTTCCATTTTCCAATGTTCTGAAAGGGTCGTTTTTGGTCATTTAACCTTCAACCTTCATCATTCAACCTAAAAACTGCAACCTTCAACTTTCAACCCTCAACTGTCAACAGTGGCGTAGCCATGAATTTCTCATGGGGAGGAGGGGGATTCGAACTTTCAAAATTTTTTGATAAATTTTGAGTTCAATCCAGCCTCTCTCTTCTACGAAATTTTCTTTCCCTATAAAAACACTAAATTCAAAATTTAAATCATTTTCATAAATATTAAGGATTTGCACAAGTGTTATTAAAGTTCTTACGCGATTTGCATAGAATATTTAAAAAAAAGATTTTGATGAAAATGTAATTTAGGAACAAACAACTTCCATACTAATTGTTTTGACCTTAAAACCCAAAAATAATACCTAACAAATTCAATTAGTAGCATCGGAAGCATTTTTTGGGAGGATGCAAAGTGGGTTGACCGCCAACCTGCAACCTGCAACCTGCAACCTGCAACCTGCAACCTGTAACCTCCAACCTTCAATGAAACTTGAAACTTGAATTTTTTTCAAAAATGACAAAAAACAACGGTTCTTGAATTTTCTAACCGTTTCCACAGAAACGACAAAAAACGACCATTTTTAAAGGGTCGTTTCTGGTCATTTCTTAAGAAACTGCGAAAAACGACCATTTCCCAATCGTGTAACTTGAACGTTTCCTGTTGTTTTTTCAAAAATGACGAAAAAAAAACATTCTTGTACCTTGATAGATGATAGACACCCAGACACTTAGACGCCTAGACGTTGCTCTCCCCTCCTCCCCGGTCTGGAAAATTCATTTTTCATTATTAATCATGTTCCATTTAAATTTCACATTCAAATTTACAAACATCTTTTCAACATTTTTGCACTTTTCAAAATCTAAACAGAAGGAAATACTATTTGAGACCAACCAAAATTAACTTATAGGAAAAGGGGTTGAAAATTTCTGACTGAAATTGAATTTTTTCTGATTTTTTCTACGAATTTAAAGGACATTTTCTTCAATTGAATCATCTAAATTTCTGCAAATTCAACTGATTCAAATTTAGAGGATGGTATATTTATTCAAGAAATAGACGAAATAGTCACCAAATACTGCCCGAGCGAAGCGAGGGCGAATTTTTTTTAAACAAAATCATACTCTTCTTTGACATTTTTATGATAAAAAAATCATCTTGCCAAGCTTGGGGGGGCTTGAGCCTCCTGAATCCCCTCCCCCGCTTGGGTGCGCTTATGAAATCAATGGTGTAATTTTGAAATGGACTGGGTTAGTTTGCTCTGAAAAATATGCTTCGCAAACACATCTATATTCTCTCATTCATAAATCAGTGAAAATTATCGCAAATCACCGGAAAACAGTCAGAATTGCAGAACAATAATAATTTAGTGAAAAAAATTGTTGGAAAATCAGTGAAAATTCACTGAAAAGTCAGTGAAATTTCTGAAATTTGCTGAAAAATTAGTGGAATTCTTTGAAAGATTGGTGAAAATTCGCTAAAAATCAATTTCACTGATTTCCCCTTATGCTGCAATTCTTACTATTTATCAGTGACATTTCACTGATTCAAAATGAGAGAGAACCTAATTCTAAATTTTTTCTTGTAAATGAAAATTTGCGTAATTTTTTGAACAATTCTCACTATTTTTAAAAAAATTTAATATTTTTAACAAAGTTTCTCAATACAATTTTGCGTTCGTGTTGGTTTTAACGACATTCCTTTTTTTTTTGCAGTGCCTATTTTGCTGCAAAATCCTCTTCGAAAACTGCTCGAAGCATTTCAAATTTCAAAACAATCTAAAACTCTTCAAATTGACCTCAGAAAGGAGCAATCTAATCATTCAAAAATAAAAATTAAAAAAAAAAACAGCGAACAATTACATCTTTAAAAAAATCGAAACCGCACCGTCATTTCATCAAGATTCTTCACCAACATTAATATGCTTCCTCGTTCGAAACTTTCAATAGCTTTATTTATAGCCTGAACCGAAGCACATCTTTATTTACTCTTTGATAAAGAACAAAACCTTTCATCAGCAATAACCGTAGATACTCAGGCAAGCACTCGCAGATACCTAAAACCCCCCGAACCTAAAAAAAACCATCAGCGTCATTTTCTCATAAGTTATATGACGTCATAAAGTAGTTTTATTACTTGATTAAATGCGATGTTTTCGAAAACAATGCCACGCCATGCAAGATTACAATCGAAATTTTCATTTCAGCGCGCAATTCACATATGATAACCCTGCTGTTATAATTTTACGAGTCACAAAGCCGCATCACAATTACCGTAATTTTTCATTTACACATTGGATTTTTGAAAATCCTTCCATACATCTACATATGCATCATACAGTCGGCCAAGATACCCTTGGATATGTCGATAAATTACTTAAATGAAAAAAAAAAGTTGTTTTTCACGTATTACCCGAAATGACTTCATAATCTTTATTTCATTCAATTGCATAAGTAAAGCGAGTGGCATTGTCTCGAGTCAAAATTTACGACAAATGAGATGAAAATTACTACCAAGTTTATTTTCTTTTTTAAAACTGCATTTCGCAATGGTTCGTTGATTTGCACACGCGGAGGCTGGAATTTCACCAATTGTTGCCATCTTTCGTAGGCATATTTTCAACAATACGACTTCATTCATAATAAAAACGTCCGTCATTCGTGTAAGTAGGTATAATTTCACAATGGACCTACTTTCTTCGACGTATCATCGACACGTTCATAAAAAACACTTCTCACAGTAACGAATTCGTCACCTGGTTGCAGAGATAATAGTCAGGTCTCAATTGAACAAAAAAAGGCTTCCGCGCGGGATTCTTGTTAAAATTGATTTTATGATTGATTTTTGTTTTAGACACTAAAACAAATAAATTTAGCATAGATGCCTATTTTTTCCCCTCCCCTTTTTCTCAGGGTCCACCCCCAACATTTCAAACGCATGTACCGCCCAATCTATGGGTTGTAATGAAAAAATTTTCAAACAAAAGTTGTTCCCCAGCCTCTGATGTACATTTTCATTACTCATCAAAATCCATTTTGGAGCAACTCCTGCCCCCCAAATTTGAAAATAAAACAGTTTTCAGAAAACTTCAAAATTACGTTTTCTTCATTTTAAGCGAAAAGTTTCAGAGATACGGCAAAATTTGTAACCACAAAAAGTATTCAGAATTGAATTTCCTTTCCAATGAGCTTTATCACGACCATTTTTACCAACTTTTCCCGACAGGGTGGATCTATCCCCCTCCCCCTTATTTCAAAAGTTGGACCCATGAAAAAAAATTGAACGATTTTTGTTCTTCAATATCTAATGCATGATTTCATTTATTATCGGGATTCATTTTGAAGCAAATTTTGCTCGTGGGTTCAACTTTTGTGAAAACGAGGAAGGGGGAGAGGTCCACTTTGTCGGGAAAAGTTGGTGAAAATGGTCGTGATAAAGCTCATTAGAAAGCAAATTCAATTCTGAATACTTTTTGTGATTACAAATTTTGTCGTATCTCCGAAACTATTCGTTTAAAATGACGAAAATGTGATTTTGAGGTTTTTTCAAAAACATGTTTTATTTCCAAATTTGGGGGTCAGGATTTGCTCCAAAATGGATTTTGATGAGTAATGAAAATGTACATTAGGGACCGAGGAACAACTTTTGTTTGAAAATTTTTTCATTACGACCCATAGATTGGGCGATACACGCGTTTGAAATGTTGGGGGGTGGACCCTGGGAAAAAGGGGAGGGGGAAAACTAGGCATCTAAGCTAAATTTATTTGGTTTAGTGTCTAAAACAAGAATCAATCATAAAATCAATTTTAACAAGAATCCCGCGTGGATGTTTAATTTCGACCTGACTATAATGAAACATCTACGAACATAGGTATGTTCTGAATGAAAAATTTGGCCTCGTGACAGATCATCTGCATATGGTTTACTAACGGATAGGAAAAAAAATGTAAACAAATCGTAAAATCTAAGTTCCCGTCTAAACGTAGAAAAATTCAATTTATAAACTCGCTAATTTTAATTTAAAATAGTTTGCATAATTACCGCACGTACAGGTCGATTACCTCGCCCGGAGCAATAAATACGATCGTAAAGTGTCTTTGCATACTGTGCAGTGCTGCAGACGATATAGGTATTGGTATGTGCGGTTTTAATACGTCTTTGTAAATCTTTATTTCTACAGAGTTGAAAAAATCAAGGTTCTCGCATTGACCTACTGACTGTGGCCTTTTGCCGTTTATTTTCTTCTTATCATCTCGAATAGGTAGACGTGTTATCAGTAAATTGTGCAGAATCTAGCCGGTATTGATACATTTGTACGTGGAATTCCCTTGAATCGAATTGATTGGTATTTTAGCAATTTTTATCGCATGGTTGTACTTTTTTCCAATATGAAACAAGTACGGTTAGTAAAAAAAAATTGATATAGGAAGCTCAAGTTGAGTAGGAATATAAAAAAAAAAACTGCATTTTATTCAAAGCAAACATGATATCAGTGTCAAAAACGGTAAATATTAAATATTCGTGGTTTATTGCCAAGTTGACGAGTATTCCTTTCTCTCTCCCCTTTTTCTGTGTGTGAGTGAAATTCCGTTATATGGGTAATTACTTTTACTGGTTCAGCGGTCTTGATATTTTTTTAAGTTGCACGTAGACAAGGTCTAACAAAAGGAACTCATGCTAGGTGATGGAACAAGACAACCATGGTCAAGGATTGGTAAAAAATATTAGACATTCGAATGAAAGAAGGAGTTGTAGGTACATCCATTATTTTTTTCAACAGACTAAGTTCATTGCCACGTTAATTTTGTCGGATTAAGTTTCTGCATTATTATTTTTTTCGGTCACACGATGAATTGAGTTGAATAGTCAGCTTTGGTTTAAACACGTTGCTATATTATTAATTATAGACTTGAAGAATTGATTTTTAGGGAAATTTTCTTCAGTAAGGAGTGAAAGTTTTGAGTGGTTGTGGAAAATGGAGGAAAATAGGTTGTAAGCTTTCTGCAAAAATTTGAAAGTTTGAAGCTAATTTTTTCTAAAATTTCAAGCTTAAAAAAGAATTCATCTTTTGTATGAAATTCTGAAAGCTGGAGTGATTCACTAGGGGTGATTGTTTTCGATTTGCCTTTTTTTTTTTCGGAATTCGAATGTAGGGACAAAGATAGGTATCTACTAAAAAAGTGTATTTTTTAGACCTTTATAAGAATTTCATCCCCTTGGCTTGACTCTAACTTTTTCCCAAACGCATTAAAAATCTCATCAGGTTCAAAAAATGTTTAAATTTGACAAAAAAATTTATGTAATTTTACTGGAGTTGGACTTTATAAAAATGTTTTTACCAACGAAACAGTGTTTCAAAAACGTAAAATTTTTGAATTATCGTTTTTAAAATTTCGGTTTGCGTTTTTAATGAAATTGTAACGTTTTCGTTTTAAAAACTTTTTTTTTCATTTTTTTTGGAAGTCAAAATGTGACTACGTGTACGTACCTAGCTACCTACGTGGTATCAGAATAACAACGAAAACTGAAAAGTCGAAAAATTTATCAAAAGAGCAAGAAAAATGTGCAAAATATTGTGTTTTTTAATGAATTTCTTCATAAACTGGAATACAAAATGAACAGCCATTATGTGAAACGAAAAATAAAAAGACAACTTCATGCTTTATTCTGATGTTTCTTCTTTCTCTATAAAACCTCAGTTTATTTATGATTGAAAAATTCAATTTTTTAAGATTTCGCCATCATAAATTGAATTTTAAATACTATTCACTTGATTTTTGAGAGTTGAAATCTAGAAATCTTGAACTTTTTGCACTCTAAATATTTCATTTTGAAAATTTATACTCTCACAGATCTGTATAGATTCAAAAATCAATTAAAATCATATTTTCACTACCAAAATGTCGAAAAAAAAAATCAAAAATGAAAAAAAACAAAGGTATTTTTTTGTTTGGCGTTATTTGTAGAATTTTGATTTCGTTTTTTTCGTTCTGTGAAATGTCGGAAAAATAAACTTTTTTTTCAGTTTTCCGTTTTTGTTTTCATAGTTTTTGAAACCCTACAAAGAAATATGGTACCGTTGGTAACCGTCTTTCACCTGTACCTGTTTCTCAAAATGATTAGGTAAATTTGGTTACTTTCAGTGGCGTAAATACGAGGGGAGAATTAGGGACGAAACCCCCTTCCAGAAGTCCTTCAAAAATGAATTTTTTATTCGGAAAGTATTTGTGGTATGAAAACCATAATTACTGTTTCGACAGCAATAACAAATCGAGACTATTTGTATTCATCAAAAATCCAAATCATCTCAATTTTCCTACTTTTGAAAAATTTTCTTACAACGTTTCTGACTCAACGTGAGTAATTTTCAGCTCTAGGGCATTTTTTTGAGTTTTTCTTTCTGGCTTTGCTCGGGTCAGAATACTTTCTCCTCTCCATTTTGGAAGTTTTAAAAACTTTTTTTGAAAATAAAGGAAATTGTGAAAATTTTGCATTGATGATTTTTATGGAGAAAAATTTGCATATTAAAATAATATTTTACAGAAAAATTTTTCCCAAAAATTATTTTGGATTTTGATAAAAATTTACCTAAATTGAAAAGTAAAGATTAAAAATAGCCGACTTTGATATTTTTGGTCAAAATCATCTGCAATTAGGACTATTTTCAATACTTGATATCCATTTTGAATTTTTTGTAGAATTTTCAAAATGTTTTGAATATGGCCTAATTTTAAGGGGTATTGCATTAAGGTAAACAATCGTGTCAAAGGGGTGAAATTTTTACAAAATTGTTTTGAGGCATAGACATACCTTTTGGGTTACTTTGTACTCCCCTTAACAATTTCACAACTTCAGCTAACTTTAGAAAAAAAAAAAACGAGAAAAATACTCTTTTCAAACGAATAACCAGCAAGTAAATTTTAATGCAGTAGAAATGGGGCTTTCGCTTCGTCATTACGTTGCAGGAAAAAATTTTCACTTCCAATGAATTTGTTGTCATTTTTGAAGAGATGGCGAGAAGTTGCTATCTCTCTCTCTCTCTTCCATTCAGTCGATCTTTGTTTAACAATGTGAAAAATATTTGAAAAAAGGATGGTAAATTTTGAATATGAAATGAACCCTTTTTTGACTTGGCAGTTTGGCACTGATCATGTACACCTTTTTTTTTTCAAATCGAAAATTGTAGGAGTAGGTAATAATTTAGAATAAAAAAAAATCGATTATCGAATTCTAAAAACAAAAATTATGAGACGTTGTGTGATAAGGGACCTTGTGGTGAAAAAAAATTGGATATGAAATTTGCCTAATTCGCCTAAAAACATATTTTCTATACGAATCATGCAAAATCTGATATTCGATTTTTTTCACCATAAGGTCCCTTATCGCATAACGCCTCACAATTCAGTCTTAATAAAGGTCGAACCGAACGGAGAGGGGGTACCTCGCCTTTCCAATAATAAAAAAATGCATTTTTTAGTCGGAATTCGAGAAATTTTCGTTCTGAATTTTCAAAAAACCTACTTTGAGACAGAAAAATCTCAAGAAAATTCTTCTTCAGTTGGATATTTTCCCTTGTTTTTATTAATTAAAAATTATTGTTTTTAACGAAATATTGAAAACTTAAGAAATCATTCAAACATACCCATGATTCAAAAGCTTTTGCTCTGTTGCAAAACTTGTGTAACTTTTATCTTATATTGAAACTTGACATTTCAATTCAAAGTTAGGTAATGTGACGTTTCTTTTCACCCATCAAAATTATAAATGGACCCTTGAGCCCAATTTTTTCAAGTATGTTTGTCGTTCATCATAATCAGTCAGTTTGATAAAAAGTCAATCAAGACAGGCTTTCAGTAGTTTAATGAGTCTCATAATAGCCTAAGTAGCTGATTACGATGAAAAACTGTAAAACCATTAAAACCTTAAAAACACCTCAAACTTTGATGTTTTTATAAAAGTTAATAAAATATCAAACGTTGGACGGTTAAAAAAAATTACAGAAAAGTGATAAAATACACAATTTTATCATTTGAATGAAACATTTACCAAGCAATTTTAATATTGAAGAACAACTCAACTTTTAGTTCGGAGACCCCGAGGGATAGCCAGGAAATATATAATCAAAAAAACAGAGAGGTTCTCGAGAAAAAAGTATTTCGAAGTAAAATTTCGAACAATAAAGTATCCATTATTTTGTTGAAAAATGCAAATTTATTGCGCCTGAGCAAAGAGAAAGCGAAAAGTTTTGGCGCAGAACTCATTCAAAATACGAAATTTTACTATTTTTTTAAACACTATCCAAATGATTGAGCTAATTTATTGAGCTCGAGGGAAGCAAAAAAAATTTTGTTATTGGAGGTACTGAAAAGTTGAAATTTTACCATTTTTTTTCTTCACTATTTTGGTCACCAAGGGAGATGGAGGCAATAGAGGCACCTAACTCCTATTAAATCAACCTATGACCCAGCTGAAGTCAAATTAATGTAATGATATTAAACTTCAAAGCGATTTTCCAGGAATTTCAGTTATTTGTGGGGAGGAAGATCTTTAACACAGAAATTTTATCATTTCTGTGCAGCATCCCCCCCCCCAAAAAAAACCCTCTTATGATTTTTTTTACAATCCTCATCAAAATATGACTTCATTGTAATTCTTGAAAAATGAGAATAATGTCGGTACTTATTTTGGCTCGCTAAAAGTCACATTAGTGCCTAATGTACAAGAAATCCTCAAATTCTAATCAATCGGAAAAAATGAATTCAACTTATATCAATTTTCAAATTAGGTATTTTGTGGATAGGTAATTTTACCTATTTTTTAGGCCAACCTGAATTTTAAAAATAGTAAATTTCGTCAAGAAACCTTTCCCGTTAATTATTTATAGCAGAATTCGTAATTTGGAATTCACCTTGTAAATTTTTCAGGCACTGATATCGATTCTTTCAATTACTTACCTACGTATTTTCATTTTTTATGAGTAAATGATTAGGTATATAATTTTCAATATTCACGTATAATACATACTCACGAAATCCACTTTCCGAACACCTACAAAAAATATACTTATCCAGCCAGCTACTCAACGAAAATCATCGGCAGGAAACCGAAACAGCATCACCAAGGAGTACAAGTATTCAAATTACAGAGATCGTTCAACTCAAACCTATAGATCGTTACCAACAACTCTCACCTTCATTTCCATTTCAACGTGCAGTTTTCTTCCATAAATTTAGGTAATTAGAAATTCACCGATAAAAATTTTACCAGTACGACGAGATATCGTAATTCAAACTTAAAGAATCGTTCAAAGTCGACATTATTGCAAAAAAATAATAATAAAATTTCAAAGCCTTGATTTCCGCTAATAGATGTATCGAAATCCTTGTGCTCATTCAATTGCATAATATTATCTATAAATGCATTCTACAATGATAGCGAATATGTACATCTGAAAAGATATCCTTGTACTTAAACCTCAATCGATAAACTATATCAATATTGCTCTCATAATGATCGTAAAGTAGGCAAGGTGTAGATAATCAATTAATCTATCAAATAAGGTAAGTAATGGATTTAAAAATTCCATAATTTCACTTTTATGATTTTTTTGATTTTTTTTCGATAGGAGAAAATGGGCGTTTAGAATCGAATTCAAATCGACCATTATAAAATTTTAAAAATAATTCGGAAAATTAAACGAATAATATTTTATTCCACACAATAACCATGATTTATCTAAATCTTTCATCACATTATTTGGGTCATTTCCGATCCGATTTCCAAACACATCTATCATTCGATCAACAATTCACCGACAAAGTATCCACATCGAAAAAAGAAAACGAGCCATCTCATCATTTCGTAAATCATCAATCATCATAAAAAACCGCAATCAAGCCACGTGCATAAACAGGAAGCCACTTTTCAGCAAAAAAAAATCCCTACCATAAAAAATCATAACAATCGTATTTTCACACCATTTTTATTCACTTGGTAAATTAGAACAAATAACGATATAACAATAAAAACTTATACAATCAAATATTGGTATGCATAGTAATTTTTTTCTTATGCTAAAATAAATAATAGAAAAATATTTTTCTTCGCGGTTCGGTTGCGGGCGCGCATGCGGCACTGCGCAGTAGTGGTTTTTCCAAATCCAAAAACCATTAAATTGTATACTACGAGAGGTATATTATAGTGACTAGAATACAAAAATTGTATAGGTAATATACGTATGTTGTATACTATAGAAAACCCACGTGGAATGTGTTTTTTTTTCTGTATCGATAGCTAAAGCCATTTTAACTATTTCCCCCTCATCACTGTTCAATTTAAAACATCCTCGCGATACGATCGATTTGATCATTGCTGACCGATGTGTTATTACCGCATTGTGTAGTAAACCACGATGAAATCATTTTCCACCTACAGAGAAATCTCGTTTTCTTTAACGTTCGTAATTGGGGAAACACTCGAAGAATCATTATCCATGGAAATTTTTTTATCACTATGGTCATTTGGTTCGTTTACCACAAATTACCCACGTACGAAATGCCCAACACCATTTTCCATCAATTTATTCCAAATCAAATCGTGGTTTGTCTGTATAACAAAAGGAATCCATAAAATCAGTGATTCGAATCCATTCTCCATAAATTTTGGCCATTAAAAAAAAACATTCCAAAATACGACGACCGTCAACTTCACGAGGAAACCGCAACAGTGAAAATAATTCCATCGAGATTTAACCAGTCAGACAATAATTATCGATTTGTTTAGAAAATACCACATTAAAAAAAATAAAACGAAGAAATGTAAAAAAAGGAATCGAGACAGTCTGTAAGTTACTGTTTTGGTGTTCATTTGCGATTAAAAATACAAAGCTAAAAAATCAAATCGTACTGATATGAAGAGAAAAGTAATAAACAATGAATAAAATTTTGGTAAAAGCTTGATAGTAATAAAATGCCTTTTAGAGGATTCGCAGACGTTATTCGTACGTATTTTGGTCCCAATTTTTAGTACGATGACGTCTTTGAAGCAGGGGCAGGGTGGTGGAAAGGGGAGTAGAGTTGGAGGAGTGAACTAATGCCACGAGTAATTCGAATCTACCTTAAGTGATTTTTTTGAAACGAGTACAGTGTGATTTTTTACTGGATGAAGATAGGAAAATTATTCCAAAGGGGTGGATTTTTCAGAACTGGAATTTTTTATGATGATGAAAAATGAACGTTAAAACTTGACGAATTTTTAACAAGGCATGCATTTTTAAACCCTGTTTAGAAGTTTCCCAGCGATTACCAATAATTCTTTAAAAACCCAAAGTAGGTACCCCAAAAAAAGTCTCGTAAGAGTTTTAAGAACTGACAGTTTTTCGATTTTAAATTTTTGAAATTCACATTATAATTTTTTGGCTCACCAAGGTTGTTCCTGATGTTATTTCGTGAAAACATCAAAATCGAATCCGAAGGAGAGAAAAGGTAAGCTCAAAGTATTGAAGAAATTTAAAATTACACATCAAAGAGTAATTCAACGTACCTACATAAATTATGCTTTATCAAAAGAGGAAGGGAGGAATATAAAAATTGAAAAAAAAAACTTTAAGATTGAATTTGAAAACGTTTATTAAGACCAATTATTTTTTGTTTTTTGGAATATAAAATTACAAAATTGTCAAATTTATTTAATGTAACTTCCAAAGGATTTTGAAAATTTGACTTTTTCTAGAAGTATTTTTGGAGTGAGATTTTTAAAACCAATGTATTTTTTTGTACGTAAATTACTCGTTTTTTTAAAGCCTGAGAAAATGTCAAAAAATTATTTAAAAAATTGGAATAGGTGTTTTTTTTTTTCAAAAACATATCTAAGGTTTGAATTTTTTTCTGCTTTTTTTTCACCTTTGGAGTCCATTTCAAAAGTTATTTCACACTGAAATACGTTCATTCAGGGTGGAATAAAAAATCAAAAATTTTCGGTGTTAGCAAGTGTAATATGTACTCACTCCTCAAAACTGTTGCTGAAGTTTTGAGATGCAAAAAAATCAAAAAAAGAAGTTTCAAGTGAGGGGGGGGGGGGGGGGTCAACTCACATTGAAAGCCAAAATTTCCCCATATTAAAATGAATTATAGAGGATGAAAAAAAGATGATGGGTATTTTTTTTCTAAAACTCTGAATGAAGCCCAATCTCTTCAAGACTTCTTTTGTGTTATTTAAATAAAAAGGTATCAAAGATGAACTCAGGAAGTTGAAAAACATTGATTTTGATACTATCTCACTCAATAATATCAAAAGTGTTTGATTTTTGATTGGTATCTCCCCTCCCCCAATCTTTCCACAGTTTTGGAATTTTAGCTGAAAAGTATTTCAGATAAAAATATTCCAGAAGTCATAAAACAAGCTCTTCCGAATTCAGAATTTTTCAAAATTTTGGATGGATTGCTATGCTTTAGGTCATTTTTCATTTTTTTTTTTTTTGTGAAATAATATCATAAATGGACTCTGGAGGTAAAAAAACCTTATTATTTGACCTTGCTAGAAGGCCTTTAAAAATTTGGAATGATTTCGGATCCACCCTTCCTCAATTATCCATTTTTTGGGTCCAAGGTCGTCGAAATAACCCAAGAAATGGAATCACGAAGCCTTAAGAATCAAAATAAAGTCGAAATATTTGGGAAAAAAACGAGAATAGGTACCTAGCGATGAGTTTTATATTCCAACCAAGTTCTTGGTGTTCGAAATAAAGAAAAAATTTCAATTTCAATTTTTCACCGAAATTTACACCTCAGCCAAGGTTCGATTTGATGCTCGAAATCTAGAAAATTATACAATATACTCTCTCATTCTGAATCAGTGAAAAGTCACTGATAAATAGTCAGAATTGCAGCACAGGAAAAATCAGCAAAATTCACTGATTTTCAGCGAATTTCCCCTGATTTTTCTAAGATCACTGGTTTTTCAATCAATTTTACAAATTTTACTGACTTTTCAGTGAATTTTCACTGATTTCTCAGCAAATTTCATAAATTTTACCGACTTTTCAGTGACTTTTCACTGATTTTTTAAAAACAAATTTATTAAATTTCACTGACTTTTTAGTGAATTTTCACTGATTTTTCAGCAAATTTCATAAATTTCACAGTCTTTTTAGTGAATTTTCACTGATTTTCTCCTGTGCTGCAATTCTGACTGTTTCTCAGTGATTTTCGATAATTTTCACTGATTTATAATTGAAGCGTCCATTTCCAAAGAAAGTGAACTAAATACAAAATTCATATTTTTGTGTCGAGTGGTCACTCGGCTATATCTCAGGTACTACCAAAGTAGAAGTGACGTTTTTCATTTTTCGTCACATGTTGTGGCCGCACAAATGCCATATTTCTTGTCGTCATGAAGCCAAAATTGTACTTTCTCATTTCTAAATAAGTGAAATTTATCAAAAAACACTGAAAAACAGTCATAATAGCAGCACAGTAATCAATCAGTGAACATTTTTCACTAAAAGCAGGTCAGTGAAAGAAAATCACTAAAAATCAGTAAAAATCACTGCAAATTGGTGAAAATCACTGAAAATCAGTGAAAATTTACTGAAAAATCTGTAAAATTCTTTGAAAATCAGGGAATTTCACTGATTTTTTCAGTGCAGCAATTCCGACTGTTTATCAGAGACTTTTCACTGATTCTGAATGAGAGAGTATGTAATTTTCATTCCATTGATATTGAAAATTTCGTTATGTCATATCCCTTATTAGTAGGGAAAAGTTCCCTCGTTGGTTTAGAAATGAAAATTGTATACCTGGGTCATTTTGGAAATGGAAATCTGTTTTAATTTTCCATAGAAATTCAGAAGCTCGAAATTAAGAAAATTTTTAGTTTTTCACCAAAACTATGAAAGTTTCCAGAAGCTGAAATGCTACAACGCAAAAAATAAATTAATAACGCTCGTATTCTGAAAAATAGAGAGTTAAAGATTTCTAAAAATGTGTCTGAATTGAATGATTTTCACCCACAATGATATTACATTCCTATCTTCAATCAGTAAAAAATACCAAGCATCGTTCAGTACTCGGTAAACACACTGTACATAAATTTTCATTCCATAATCGAGATTTTTTACCCATAAATGAAAGTTAATCGACCCCCTCGAGTCACTCTACTCTTCAAAAAAGTTATCAATAATGATTAAGCAGCGAATAGCGATAGGACTGTTTTCTAGATTATAATTCACACACATCGTCGCGTACTCCACCATCGAGATGGAATTGAAAACGAAGCCAAAGAAGGTAAACATTTATCAATCATTCGATTTAAACACGAATTATAAAGACTAGACTAAATTTACTACGTGCTTCTGAAAAAAATTACAAGCCAGTTAAACGCTACGTAATAAAAACAGGGTCAGTAAAAACAAAACAGCGAACAAATTAGAAAAACAAAAACTTATTTTTCGAAATGTACCAGTACGTACAATCGAAACATAAACGTACGTTTGACTATACCTACGATATAAATACAGAATAAGAAAAAACCTCTAAGAAAGTATTAATCATTTACGTATTAACATTTTTTTAACGATTTGAAAATATTGATGTAATCCCCAAAAAATTTTCAAGAGATCAGGCAGGTATAAAACCCCCAACCAGTTTCATTCGCACGGTTTTTTTCCCCAAAATCAGTCAGCACCTGTAATGTCGAAAATGATGAAATCTCATTGCCCAATTTACATCAGAAAAAAAATTAATCCTAATCAAAATCCCATTAAATCACAGCTGTGTTGTATCACTATCATTCGATAAACCCGTCCGGTTCGTAAGTATTATTTTATCCCTAAAACCGAATAATCAATCAATACCATACGTAAACGTATCGTCCTTAGTATTTTTCCTCTACTTATATAAGGTAACCTAATAAAACACACGCGGATTTTCAAACCTCGTGCAGGTGTTACGCTGCTGTAAATCATTACTCGTTACAATGGTAAATAGCAATAGACGCACAACGACCTCGTACACCATCGAACTGCATTCTACATTGTTTTTAAATAAAGAAGTTATGTACAATAGAAAAAGAGAGAGAAAAAACAAATAAAACGAGAAAACGAAACGAAAAAACACAAGAAATAAAAACCAGTAACATGAGTATAGGTACTGAATTGTAGTAAGCGATATCACATTATTAGAAGAATAAAACATGTAAATATACTTGCGTACAATTAAACCGTTCATTGTATAAATACCAAATCAATTAGCCATATCTTCGAAAAAACCAAACCATTCCTGTAATAAAAATAAACGAAAAAAAACGAATAAATAAAAAATAATATAAATAAATTTTGATGTTAGATGTAGCTATGTGTAAATAAGTATAAGTGCTTGTCAGAGGAATTAAGGAAATATGGACGAATTAAAATAACACTCGTTAAATCAATTGGAAGAACCACAGACTACACTGAGAAAAATGGAGAATGAAAAATGAATAGAAAGTGTTGCAAAAAATTATAAATTTTATTCAAAAAAAATAAATTTTATTCAAAAAAAATAAATTTTATTCAAAAAAAATAAATTTTATTCAAAAAAAATAAATTTTATCCAAAAAAAAATAAATTTTATCCAAAAATAATAAATTCTATCAAAAAAAAATAAAGTTTATCCAAAAAAAATAATAACGGGGCACCATTCGCAAAATTAGCAATTTTTATCAAAAAAAATAATAAAATTTATCACGAAATTTGGTAAAGTTTATTGCATAGAAAATAAAGTTTGTCAATTTTGCGATAAATATATTATTATTTTGCAATAAATATTATTATTTTTTGAATAAATTTTACTAGTTTTGTGAATGGTGCCTTTTTATTATTACGTTTAATAAAATTTATTTTTTATTTTTTTGAGTGTAGGATTGTATTTTTTAATGATTATGGTTCATTTTGCCGAATACCAAAACTTCGAATAATATGATCTCGAATTCATTCCCTAAATTTCAAGATCCCCCCCTCCCCATTCCAAGAACTCGAATTAATGTTTGTCCGAATACCACAGTCTTGAATTTGAAATTTAAAAAATCGCGAATTCGTTTACCTGAATTTTTCGAACCCAAATAATGAACATTTTTGACCTATTATTATACGACGAAAAAATAAAAAATTTAATTTTTGTAATGCTAGACTATTTTGAGAGGTATTCTATTGTAAAATTTTTCTGGGACAAATCGAAGTTAGCATACTTAATACCCATTTTAAGAGGAAAAAAATCAGATGAAGAGGCAAAAATGGAAAATTTTCAATTCAGATGACTTTTTCCCAGTGTTGCAAGAGTGGAGTGGGAGTGGGAGTGGGAGTGGGTGTGGGAGTGGAAGTGTGAAGTACAAAGGAGTGCAAATTTATTTTTGAAGGAGTGTCACAAGGAGTGAGAGTGAACTCCACTGAAGTGCACAGGAGCACTCTCTTAATGGAATGTTCTGTAAAGGAGGGGAGTTAGGAATGGGAGTGTCAAAAATTTCAACACTCCACAGTCCACACGCCCCTTTTTTAATTATTTTGCACATTTCAGATGGAAAAAAATGAAAATATGAGACCGGGTGCTAAATTAATTTAGGCATTTCTGGTTCCCTCAGTTTTTTTCTAAATTCAATTTTTATAATGTTGCATATTCATTTATTTCAATACATAAAAAAATTGAAAATCGAAATAAATTAAATATACAAAATTATAAAAATTAAATTGAGAAAAAAACTAATTTTTGTTGGTTTTGTTTCAGTTTAAATTTCATTGTGAAAAAATATAAAGGAGTGGGAGTGAGAGTGGGAGTGGCCAGAGTAAAGGAGTGAAGTAGGGTAGGAGTGGGAGCAACATAACAGTGAAGAGTGTATTGGGAGAGGAGTGGAAATAGAAAATAATGAGCACTCCTAGGGAGTGTTTTGACAACCACTCTTGCAATACTGCTTTTTCCTATTTTTCTTCCTTTGAATCTAATGCATCTTCTCAAAAAAAAATCACGTTCCCAAATTTTTGGCTCAAAACTCAATTTTTTCCATTAAAAAAGGAAGCCAACTGTCTCCCCTTCCTTGTTTGACTTGACCCTGAAAAATTCTCTAAAATGAGACCACCCCCCCCCCCCACCCAAAAACCAGAAATTGATTCAATGTGGAATGAGAGACCATTATTTTGTCCAATTTGAAAAAAATTTAATATGATTTTTTTTAATTTTGGTACCTGCAGCCGGCTATTAAAAATAAAAATTTTCGAGGAAATTGTGTGTCAAGATTTTAAAATTCGAGAAAATGGATTCGGGATTGTATTATTCGGGGTATTGATATTCGGGTAAATGGTAATTCGGGTTTATAAATTCGGAATATTTTTCAGGAGAATGACGATCGAGATTTAGAGTTTCGGAAAATGTTCTGCAACTATTATTATAATTGAAATTTTAAAAAGCTGAATTAAAAATCAACCACGTAAAGCCCTCTGTACGTTGTTCGTGATTTATTGGCGATTTATTCGATGGAGAAATATTAAAAATGAATTTGTTCATTGGTTTTGTTCCACCGTTCTCTCTCATTTCTATCTTTCCTCCCTTACTCTCTTACTTCAAAAACATAAGATGAAGATATCTGATCACTGAAATTTCATGATCACCCCCCCCCATTCTTCCTCCTCGAATCTTCCCACTCCTAATATTTATTCATTTGAATGATTGAAAAAAAGTTACGAAAATTTTCAACCATAAAAATATGATTTTTAAAATTTCAACTTGGAAAAATTCTCTGATATTTTTAGACTAAAATCATCATGGGACTCTTGGCCAAAATCCCTGAAATTTTCAATTTTTGAGTCAGATTACCACTTGAAAAAAATATTATATTTTTTAAAATAATTTTTGATTATAATAATTGTAGAGACATTATTCAAAATGTTTCAAGGTATGAAATTACTATAAGTTTTGAATTTAAATGCCTTTTTCCAACAGTTCAAATTTATTAATGATTCGCGCTGATTTTTGAATACATTTTTTCAAGCAGGCACAAACCGAGAAGTCATCATGTATACTTGATGAAGGGGAAAAGTGGAAAATTTCTGACTCAGATGAAATTCATTTCCATTTCATGACTCGAAATGCTAAAAATTTTTCAGCACTTTCCACAAAAGACCACTATTTTCATTCTCAAAATTTTGCATTTGAATTCTTTTTTGACCGCACTTACAACTAAAGAACCAAAACTGTGATTTTTTTTAATATTCCAAAGCTTTCGAATTATTTCGATTTTTTTTTACATTCTATTTATTAAAGAATTCAGGATTTATGGATTGGAAAATTAATTTTTCACGCAATTCAAATCAAAAAACAAGACTGGATAGTGAATAAATTTGAATCACTACGACAATTTTTTATGATTTTTTGACAAAATACATATTCGGCTCAAAATTGTGTTTTATTCGTGATTTTGGCTAAAATTTGTAAATCATTGAAGCAACATGCAATGAGATTTTTAAAATTGTGTTTTTTAAGAACAAAATAATCCATTAATCAATGGTCTGTAGGAAAAAAATCACGACTTAAGGATGAAAATGTAAATTTCCTCCTTTCCTCAGGATTTCCAGAAAGTGGTATAATCATCGGAGGATCGGAGTATAGAATCCATAGGAATGGGCTGACCGAGGACAACGACATAGTTTTCCTCTCCCCACCAAAAAAATTTGTTATCAGTCAAAAGAATAAGAAATTACGCAAAAATTATGATTTGTAAAGAAATTTTGCATTTTGAGCAAGAAATTTTAGAAAAAATTGTATTCAGAGTCAGAAAAATCAGAAAAAAATTTATCTACGTTAAAAATTTGTATTTTTTATCCTCTTTATTAATTCCAATTTCGGGGGTTTCACCCTGAAAAGCAATGGTTGAGTGATTGGAATACAAAAAAAAACAAAAACTATGAAATGAAAATCACAAAAATTAATTTTCCCAATCAAGCACAAATTTTATAATTTTTGTTTTCTGTTTTCAATCTTTGAAGTCATTTTGGCATAAAAAACAGACACAAAAAAGTATCCACTTTCTCTCAAAATGGATGAAAATATTTTTTTTCCACTTTAAGGCTTTGAATTGAACGAATTTAAAAACATAACATTCATTATGTTCGAAAATCTATCGATTAAACTCGGTATTTTTTTCTTCGTATGTTCGTTCCTTATCAATATTAAAATCATAACCAGAAAATTCGAGTCCACAAATTATAATAAACTAAGATTTTCATTCCTTGTCATTCTCGAAAAAATTTCCATCTTTTTTGTCTAGAGCTTCTGACGTTAGCACCTAACTAAGTATTATAAGTTAATTACTAATCAATGATATTTCGTATACAATAACTTGCATTTTGACGATTTGGAACACCGACTTGAAAAAAAATGAAGCTACCTATTTTAGGAAATTGCATTTCAAAAATCAAGTTCTCTCTAAACACCAAAAAGTACAACTTTAGTAGTTGAGTAATCAGGTTTGAGAATTTTGTAGCGAAATTTACTGAATAATCGATATTGAAAATTTGAAATCATCAATCGTAAAAAGTCAACTTGATTTCAAGTTTTCCAAAAATTCCAAAAATTTGCAAACAATAAATTCAAAAGCTGTCAATTTTCTACAATTATAGATAGGTACCTCGAATTTTGAAATTTCAGGCTCATTTTTTTTTACAAATTCCTTTCGCTAGGAAAGCAAGAGAACTTTGGTCGTTTTAAATCATATAATTTTCTAAAGAAGAGGAAAGGGGTATTGGTATTATTTAATCTCATTCGTATCGTGAGATCGGTAATACTAGAAACAAATAATTTCAAGTACCTACGCAGTTTAGAAAATATTTATCTGAAACCATTTAAAAACATTTTTTTTAATTTCAAAAGTCGAAACTTTTCGCAGAAGTCTAACTTGGAAAAACACAGCGATATCGTTATAATTCTCTAATAACGCTCGTGTACCTTTAGTCCTGCGCACGTTCGTAATAATTTTCTGGTACATTACCGACACATTGTAATAATAAAACAAATTACTTTACGTTCCATCATTGTCGGCGTCAGCAACGGGTGTAAAGATTCGCAAAAATTATTCCACGTTAATTTGATCTTATGGTGTTTTTTCAACGTACGAGTGGGTATTATAGGTAGAGGTACAAGACTATACTTACAGTAGCACGGGTGCGTTACGCTATTACGAGTACTTACTAGTACATCTACATACATAAACATCGATATCATCATTATAAGGTCTCATCGCATCGTTTCGTATTCGTGCACGCCATGCTAGTTTTTAAACTTGACATTAAGCTTTGAAAATTCCTATTTAAAATTTAAACGCTTCATCGATCGCGTGCAGTATCGGACTACAGTACAATGTTTTTAAACGAAATTCCTTCGCAAGTGTAGCCTTTTCGCACGAAGGTATCAAAAGTGGTGTTTTTGTTTCATTTTGGTAGTGAAGTAGGCCTGTGAAGAGCTGAATAATTAATTTTTATGGATTAATTTAGCGATATTTAGAATTTTTTTCAATTTTTCGAAGAAGAAATTTTAAAATTGATTTCATTCGTAAAAGTCCTCTTATCCTAAGAATTACGTAAGTATTTTCAAGTCTCAATTTCAAAAATGCTGATTTCAATGATACCTAACGAGGAGAAGTCCCAACCGGAAGTAAAATTTTGAGCCAAAATAAAAATAGGTACATTGAAAGTATCATAAGTGCTGAAGCCCATTTCTGGAATTTTGGCGAGTTTTTGAAAATGCAAAACTACCCCATATGCCTTGGAAAATACAAAAATAATTAATCAACGAAAAAGTCTGAAATTTGGTATATATCCTATTTTCGACCTCCTGAATCGATTGAAAGTGGTTTCATGACGTTTCAGAGATTTTAGAAAATTTTAGAATGTTCCAGATGTGAAAAAAATCCCATAAAAATGGTTCATATGAACTTTAGCGCCTGAAAACGCAAATCATCCATATTGGTGACCTATTGAATCGATTAAAGTATAATTTTCCAAAATTTGTCACCGTTGGTTCAAATCCATATTTTTTGACAAAATTTTTTTGGCAAAAATTGAAAAATACCAAAATTTTTCAAAGCCTCCGAAACGTTTTGAGAAACCGTTTCTAATCGATTTGGTAGGTTGAAAATAGGCTGTCTACCAATTTTCAGCTTTTTACGTCAATGCGTTCTCTGTACTTAATTGTATTATTTTTAATTTTCAGTAAAAAAATTTTTCTGCCAAAAAATGTAAATTTTAAACGAAGGTTTTGAATTTTAAAAAATTGTGCTTTAATCTATCAGGTCACAAATGTGGCCTATGTGGGAAATTCGCGTTTTTAGGAACTAAAATTGATTTGAACTACTTTTATGGATTTTTTTCCAGTGGTGGAAAATTTCAAAATTTTCTGGAGGCTCTGAAACAACTTGAAATCACGTACAATTGATTCAAGAAGTCAAAAATAGGATTTTACCAAATTTTAGGTTTTTTTCGTAGATTAGATTGAATTTTTACATTTTGCAAGGTCATGAAGTAATTTTGAATCTTTCTTCGCCAAAATTCGAGAAATTATTTTTAGCACCTGAAATTTTGGATATAGAGTTCTTTAACAATATACTTTCGATATTCTGTTTCGGCCCAAAATCTTATTGCAGAGTGTCCACTATATTTCAGAAATTATTTCCCCTGATTTTTCCAGATTTTCCAGACTAATTTTTCGAATTTTTCCAGACCTTTTAAATATGATATTCGTAAACCCGGCGGGGGGGAGGGGGGACGTGATGACTTACATCCCGAAATTTTGCATAATGCATGTGGTCGGGACCTCACGATTTTTTTTTAACCACTACCTACCTATGATACCTACTTTTTACGAGATCTTTAGATGCTCCTCTTCGAGCCAAATAAAAGATTCAAATTCAATTCTGGAAAATTTTTAACCCACCCAACTTCCCCTCATCACAAAAATTTGAAAATTTGAATTTATCATCTACAGAAAGAATTTCAAATAAAAAGAAACAACTAAGTATTCCAACAAAAAATTAAGTTTTGAAAAATGAAACAAATTATGCCAGGGTATCTACCAAATCAAGCAAATGAAAATTCGAATTTTTCCGGACTGAAAATTGAAAAAAAATCCCCCCCCCCAATGAAAAAAACACATGCCTCAAATTTATAAACTCGCGCAATCCCTAGCAATTTTCTAGTCCGTACCAATAAATAAAAAAGACAATCTTTTTATGGAAATAAGTACTTATATGGGCAAAAATTTTTGCGAAAAAGATCTTCAAAAGAAAAAAATTAACCACTTTTCCCTCATTAATGTTTCCAAAATATGGCCAATCCGGTTTTCCAGAGAATGGGCACCCTGTATTGTCTGGTAGGATATTCGTCTCGTAGCATTGGGAAAATTCACCTAAAAAAGATTCTAATCTCGAACCATGAATCATTTCCAATTTTGACGATTCGAGTCTCCCTAAATTTCAAACTTTTTGAATAAGCCAAAATATGATTTCAATTATAAATTACAAATTAACGACTCGCGATTTGAATCATCATTTTAATGTCCATTTTTTTTTTTTGAATATTCAGTATTTTGTTTAGGTATTCATATTATCGAGGGCTAAAAATTGAAAATGTACTATTCAACCGATTTTTTTTTTGATTTTATCAATTTAAAATGCAAAATTTTCAAAAGAACACCAAAAGGGCTCAATTTCAAGAGAATCGAAACACCATCAAGAATCATCCCAATTGTCAAATCACGAATTCCTGAAAATTTGATTCTAATCTCCTTCGAATTATTCTTCTTCCCGAATACCTACCTACTTCAAAATTTGCTTCGAATTCGTTCACAAATGAAAAATTCGATTCGAATTGCGCCCATTCTGTTCCATTGTGAGGTATTTTTACGACCCTTAATTGAAAAAATGATAGTCTCAAAAATTTTTTACAGTAAGCTTCGTAAAGAGTTGAAAATGACAAACGAGAATATCAAAACTCTACTCAACAACAAGAAAAATCACCTTATAATTTGTAAATTTCAAAAAATCCCATTTTTAAACTTCAAGCTCACTTCATCAGAGATTTACAGCTTTCGCCTGGGCTCTCGTATACCATATACAAATCATATCCATAAATCAACTTATTTTTTGACCCATTCCCTTACAAAATTAATTCGTTTCGAACACCTTTTACTTCCTTCCGATGATAATTACACACTTATTAGTATTCTTCTTGCTTTCTGAACATCTTTACTTTATTAATTTCGAAGAGCGTGATTTAAAATAAAAAAAATAATAATAATTACTATAGGCAGTCGTATAATATACTACAAAACGCCATGTGGAAACTTTCGTTAAACTGTTTCGCCGCACGCGGTCGCGTTACAACGTACAGAGTAAAAAAATTAATTAATATTATCGTCGCTCAGATACAAACGCGTCGAGAAAACTATACCTAGCTAAAGTAGGTACCATAATGTTATTTGAATACGAAACGTATATGGACATACGTGTAGGTGAAATTCTATAAAGGGGTTTTTTCCGAAAGGAAATATTAATTTGTATCATTTCCATTAATCTACGTCACACGTTGTCGTATGTAGATGGAGTTGCACATTTGCGTATTGTCGTCTGGCAATTTACCATTATGAAAGAAGAACCTCATTCATCTTAATATTAAATCGTGTTTATTATTTCTCTGCGATTGCTGAATATACATTGCTGGGTATTTTGAAAATATGACTTGGATGGGTTATAGAAAAGAATGCATTTTTTACGAGTTTACAAAAATTCTCGATTTGATAGAAAGCAACAGGTGTTTTGCTGTTTACACGATAAATAAAAATTTTATCGACATTGAAAGTGTCGCATTATCCTTGAGCTTGGGATGGCCTTTTGTAAGTATCCAAGTTTTTATTTGGTCGATGAGAAAATTTTATTTTACGACTAAACTTAGTCATTTTCAAACTTGAAACTAACTGGAAGTTGTGGACAAATTGGACGAGTGTTACAAATTTCGAGAGCACACCACGTGAAGTCAGCTCGTAATGAGATAAAATCGTAAAAAATGACGATGTATTTTTCTTTTAAGGTAGTTCATTTTTTTTTCACATTTTTGAAAAATAGTAGTTACCCGGTTGACAAGGTGCTAGCGTTTGCTAGCATTTTAGTCGCAATTGCGACAAAAATGCTAGCAAACGCTAGCACTTTGTCAACCGGGTATTGATTTGGAAGGAAAACATCTAAAAATATACAAAAACGTTGTTGCAATTCACTGATGAAGAAATGGGCTGTTTTTATTCAATTTTTGAGGAGAAAAAATAATTTCATCAGAAATAATGACATCCGAAATCGAATTAAACTTTTGGTCATTTTTTTAAGAGATTCGTAAATTTTTTATCAATTTTCATAATGGATGACTGTATTTTTATGACGTTCACTTCTGAGTCAAAATTGACTTCTGCCAATCACTCTCAAACTGAAATTATGCTATCTCAGTTTTTACAAGTTCATAAAATTCATAATTTTGATTCAAAAAATGAAAAAAAAACAGCATTAATTTTTTAGAAGAGAGATACGCCTTCCTTGAAATTTATCCAAAAGGGTTGTCTGTCTAAACAATATTCTGAAGCGAATTCATGACTTTTTCACGACTTTTTTTTATTTTTATGAAGTTTTTTTCAAGTCTTTCCTCCAAAAAAACCACGCGGAAAATTAAATACTTTAAAAATAAAATTAAGTATTTTCAATTTTATAAGTTTCTAAATTTATTTAGATTTTTGCAGTCAATTTTGAGCTGATTTTTCATGTCTTTTTTGAGTTTTCTTTTTTCATGATCCAGTCATCACACAATCTCAACGTATTAATAATGATTTGACAAATTTTTCAGTTCTTGTTTTTCAACAATTTTGGCGTCAAAATTATGTTTTAATGATATCTTCATCATTATGACTTCATTTATGGAACCGAAATCATGATTTCTGAATTATTTGAAGTTTCATATTTTCGTACCACACTGAGAAAAAAAAGTGTGGCGATATTGAGCACAAATTGTGGAAAAACTTATCCAGTCTGAGTTTATGATGCTTTTCACCACAACTGTGGTACTTTTTGGCCACAACTGTGGTACTTTTTAAAGTTTTTGTCACAAAAGCATCATAAACTCGGAATGGATAAGTTTTTCCACAATTTGTAGTCAATATTACCACACATTTTTCTCAGTGCAAAATTATAATCCCAAAATTACAAAATTTGCTCACTGAATATCTACGATTTGGAGATGTTCATAATTTTCTGCCCAAAAATTGAAATCATTGTGAGCATGGATGCTAAAACTACCCCTAGGGATTAAAAATTGGTTTTTGGGTAAAGATTCCCCGCTGATTCTAGTCCTTCTGAAAGGCCCAAAATCAGTGTCAACTCAAAAACTAATTTTTGAGCCAGAAAGATGATTTCAGCATCCAGACATATTATGATATCTGTGCCGATGCTATGAATTTTTAACAATTTTTAACATCAATTTCTGTCGGAATTTTGTAAATTTTTATAAACCTATAATCAAGATCGGAACGCAAGAAATAGATAACGTAAACGAATTCCGGTATTTAGGAGCACTGATAAACAACGATGGGAGAGATCAGAAGGAGATTAAAATACGAATTGGCATAGCAAAAAGTGTGTTCAACAACCTCAAGAAAGTGCTTGGAAATGAAAGCATGGATTTGGACCTCCGAAAAAGGATAATGAGGTGCTATGGACGATCCTGAAATATTCTTGAGAAACCTGGACTATGAGTGCGGAATGTGAAAAGAAGATTTCCGCCTTTGAAATGTGCTGTTATCGAAGACTACTTAAAATCTCATGGAAAGACTATGTAACCAACAAGTAGTTTTAGCAAGAATAGGAGAAGAATGGAAAGTCCTATTAGAAGTTATCAAGAAGAGGAAGATGAAATACATAGTACACAAAATTTGAGAGAATGGTATCTTCATGCTAGCTGTACAGGGGAAAATACAAGGGAAAACAACGAGAGGAAGAAGGCAGTCAGAGCTACTAACAACAAACTCACCAGCCAACTCACCTTGCAAGACCCTAGAATTTAACTAAATTAATTGCCAGTCAACTCAATCAGGACTGAGAGCTAGTATGACTTTTTCTGACATTTAAAATCAACCTCTTATTTTTTCCCAAAAATTCATCTTAATACATATTACAATAAAGTACCTAGACCTACTCAGATATTAGATTTATTAGGTATACATTTTTTAAATTCAAAATTCATAAAGTCGTCAAAATCAATATTCAAGTTTTCATAATTTTTAACAGAAAATTTTGATTTGAATTTCTTAAAGGAAGTTGAGTAGGTACAGCTGAAGACTTTTCCACTATCGATTCACCATATCTACCTCTCAAAAATTCAAAATTGACATCGTTTTCTTACTTATCATCAAAATATCAACTTAATTTATCAATGATTTTTGAATAATAATTATTTTATTGAAAAATTACTGTTTTAATTTTAAAATGGAAATCGTTAAAAAAAAACAAGATTAAACCCCCAAAAATTCAATCCTGATTTTTTTCGCGCTTTACGTTCGTAATGGTCCACTACACAACATACTAAAATGGACACCCCAAAACCCTCCGCTACCCCCAGAGGAGTGGTAAATGCCTGCTAAAAACCGGGTTTTCGTGAATATCTCCTCAAATAAGCATCAAAATTGAAAAATAGTTATGAACAATCTTGTTCTACGTGTAATTTCCTATCAGAAGTTTTTTTGGTTTTTTCAAAAACACTCATTTCTTTGACCAAAAATTAAGGGTAAAAAACACCAATTTTTCAACAATTTACAGCATTTTTGAAAAAAATTGAAACTTTTGTAAATATCTCCTCAAATAAGCCTCAAAATGGAAAAATGGTTATGAACAATCTTGTTCTACGTGTAATTTCCTATCAGACAGATTTTTTTTTTTCGAAAAATCCACTTCTTTGCCCAAAAATTAAGGGTGGAAAACACCTACTTTTCCGATATTTACATTATTTTTGGAAATGATGGATATACCTGATCACATTACCCAGCCTATACATCCTTAATATTGCAGAACTAGTCCATAATAAAACAATTATATCTAAAAATCTAACCCATCCATATGAAACAAGAAAAAAAGGAAATCTAATTATTTCACAGTTCAAATCCCAAATATTTCATTCAAATATTGACACACAGGCAGCTAAAATCTATAATAAATTACCTAACCAATTCAAAACATTGCCCCTTAAAAAATTTCGCCCAACATTGAAGAAGTGGCTTGTAGCTAATGTAATATATTCCGTACCCTTGTTCTTGTCCTCTCCTATAGAAAATCACCCATCCCTCCACTTAACCAATGATCCCCTCCGCCTAGTATAATATAAGAATAGTACTTAAGACATTGTAAAAATGGCTATGTCATATATTACAAATAAACTATTGATTGATTGATTGAAAATTACCCAAAATTATACCACTGAAGAGTAATTTTTTTATACATGCTGGAAGGGTATTCCAAAAAAAGTCACCACAAGAATTTCAACCCCTATCGTTAATTATAAGAGATGTCATTGAATACTGCAATAACCTCCCTTATAATTAACGGTAGGGGTTGAAATTCTTGCGGTGACTTTTTTTGGAATCCCTACCAGCATGTATAAAATAATTATTCTTCACTGGTATAATTTTGGGTTCTTTCAACTTCGTATTTCCATCATTTCCAAAAATACTGTATAAATATTGAAATAATAGGCGTTTTTCACCCTTAATTTTTGGGCAAAAAAGTTAGTGTTTTCGAATAAAAACGAACCTGTCTGATAGGAAATTACACGTAGAACAAGATTGTTCATAACCATTTTTCCATTTTGAGGCTTATTTGAGGAGATATTCACAAAAGTCTCGATTTTTTTCAAAAATGCTGTAAATTGTTGAAAAATAGGTGTTTTTACTCTTACTATTTGGTCAAAGAAATGAGTGTTTTTGAAAAAATCAAATAACGTTCTGATAGGAAATTACACGTAGAACAAGATTGTTCATAACTATGTTTCAATTTTGAGGCTTATTTGAGGAGATATTCACGAAAAACCGGTTTTTAGCAGACATTTACCCCTCCCCTGGGGGTAGCGGAGGGTTGTGGGGGTCCATTTTAGTATGTTGTTTAGTGGACCGTTACGAACGTAAAACGCGAAAAAAAAAATCAGGAATTAATTTTTGGGGGTCAACTCCTAAACTGACTGGCCTACCCAAGTACCCATCAATAAAATAATTACAATTTCATGAATTTTCTAATCAAAATTTAAACTTTCTTACGGAATATTTCATTTTAAAATAAGTATCAAATTTTCAGTTTCTTAAACCAAGATTATATATTTTTTTTAATTTTAAAAATTGAAATAGTGAAATTTCAGCAAATCTTTACGAAATTTGAGATATTCTGTCAAAATTATGGATTTTTAGCGACTTTTTAAACGATTTCAGACGTTTTCTCAATTTTTAAATAAATTCGTCATTTTTCGTCCCAATTTTAATTCACTCAACAATTACGAAAAATAATTTTTCGATTCGAGTGGACAACAATCTTTCAAAATTTTTTTGGAGTCAATATCCATTTCATTTCATGTGAAAAATTTTACATTTACTATTTCTAGCCTCCGTTTTTCATTTACGACAATTACACTTCCTCCGCGGCATTTCCACCTCGTTCCCTTCCTGCCCTTTTTCTTCAAAAAATAAGGCTACGCCTATTTCAAACAATTAAACATTACAGTCGACTCGAATTACATCATTTTTCATTTTTTAATAAACATTTACCAAGAATTCCACACCACAGTCGACAAATTGAAACAAATTAATGACAAACGCATCCTACATGGCAAAAATAATATCCAACCTCATCACCGTATACATTTCATTATTACTCTACCGAAAGGAGAATAAAAATTATTAATTGCGAAAGTCATAAGCACAACACTTATTAGTTAAGCTCCAATTTTCAATGTCGTGTATACTTAATTTCTCGCAACCACATTTCACGACCGTTTTACTCGTACGAGTATTATTCAGATGCCTGCTTACACGGTGTGAATCACCAAGTTGATAAACATTCAAATGGAACATTTACTTTGGCACGTAGCTGTAGGTCTCGAAGATGTGTGTACTTGGTACGGTAGCATTGTCGATATGTACCTGTATAACGAATGAATTGTTTGTCATATAAAGATAGAGAACTTTCACTGCGAGTGGTGCGATCTTTCACTATGAGTCACGGATCGTATAGTCTGGTGGGTTTTTTTACACCTGAGTGCGGTTGCATTCTTTGATTAAACAACGGTATATGGAATGGTGCTAGATTATTTCAAGTTTATTATTTCTATTGTATTAGTGGAGTATTACTTCTGGATTATTCTAGGCCTACTTGATAGGCAGACAGAGAGATAAATGGTACAAAAGAAGAGAGATTATGATAAGGTTTACCAAGTGGGTAAAAAATTTTGAGAAAGAAATATACTTAAACATTAATTTCTACGTATTTAATTTCATCGATTTTTTTTTAGAACGCTATGTCCAAATTGGGGTTTTTGGGGCATCGCATGTTTATTAAAAGTTTTGAGGATAGTAAATATGTCCAAATTTGAGTGTTTTTGGGACAGCATATCAAAATTTGAAGGTTTTTGGGACACCATGTCCAAATCAAAGGTTTTTTGGGACACCATGTTCAAACACTGACAAAAAAAAGTGTGTCGATATTGACCACAAAATGTGTCAGAACTGGAACAGTCTGACCATATGACGCTTTTCACCACAACTGTGGTACTTTTTTAAGTTTTAATCACAAAGTTGTGGCAAAAAAAGTAGCATCATAAACTCGGACTGGATAAGTTTTTCCACAATTTGTAGTCAATATTACCACAAATTTTTCTCAGTGAATAGAAAGTTTTTGGACACTGTGTCCTGATTTTTTTTTTTTGGAGTATGATGTCAAATTTTTTTAAAAACATTGTTCCAGTTGAGTTTTTGAATATCATGTTCAATTTTTTTCAATATACTTTGTTCAAATTGAAGGTTTTCCAATTTAACCGAATTCTAGATCACGCGAAATTAAAAATTTTCAATTGAAAATTTATGAAAAGTTGTCAGTTTTTTACTTTTTATTCTGGATTGAGATGATCTTGAAATCAAATTCCAAAATTAATTTTGAAAATCTTTCATGCTAACAATTACATCATGAAAAATTGGGATAAAAATAATTCTCCAATAGATGTGTTCCACATTGAGTATTTTATATTTTTGGAACATGAGTCCAGGTTTGAGGGTTTTTTAGAACAAAATGTTCAAATCATGATTTTTTGAACTCACGTTCCACGTTGAGTATTTTTAGGACATCGTGTCCAGATTTGAGGGTTTTTTGGGACACAATGTCTAAATTATAGGGGTTTTGGGACACAATGCCCCAGATTGAGTATTTTTAGGACATCACGACCAGATTTGAAATTTTCAAGGTCATTTTCAAGACATTATGTCCAGATTTGTTTTTTTTTTTAGAATACAATGTTCAAATTATCGAGTTTTTGGACAACATGCCCCAGATTGAAATTTTTTATGGACACAATGTTCGAATTAAAGAGTTTTTGGAACACATGTTCAACATTTCATATTTTTAGGACATCATGTCCGAATTTGAGGATTTTTTGGGACATATTGTCCAAATTAGGGGTTTTTGGACACATGTTCAACATTTTGCATTTTTAGGACATGATGTCCAAATTTGAGGATTTTTTGGGACATATTGTCCAAATTAGGGGTTTTTGGACACATGTTCTAAGTTGAGTATTTTTAGGACATCATGTCCAAATTTGAGGTGTTTTTGGCACACAATGTCGAAATTATATAGTTTTCGGACACTATGTCCCAGATTGCGTATTTTTGGAATATTACATCCATGATTTGAGATTTTTAAGGACACAATCTCTGCATTAAAAAGTTTTGGAACACATGTTTCATACTGAATTTTTTCAAATTATTACGTCCAGATTTGAGGGTTTTTTTAGGACACAATGTCCAAATTATAGAGTTTTTGGACATCACGGCAGGATTTGAATTTTTTAAGGACACAATATGTCCAGATTATTGAGTTTTTAGACAATATGCCCCAGATTGAAATTTTTTATAGACACAATGCCCGAGTTCTTTAAAGAGTTTTAAAACACATGTTCAACATTTCATAATTTTAAGACATCATGTCCAAATTTGAGGATTTTTTGGGACATAATGTCCAAATTTGAGGATTTTTTGGGACATAATGTCCAAATTATGGGTTTTTGGACACATTTTCCACGTTGAGTATTTTTAGGACATGATGTCAAGATCTGAGGAGTTTTTGGCACACAATGTCTGAATTATAGAGTTTTCGGACACTATGTCCCAGATTGCGTATTTTTGGAATATTATATCCATGGTTTGAGATTTTTTAAGGACACAATGTCCGAATTGAAGAGTTATTTCATACTGAATTTTTTCAAAACATTATGCCCAGATTTGAGAGTTTTTTAGGACACAATGTTCAAATTACAGAGTTTTGGAACACATGCTCCAGATTGAGTATTTTTAGGACATCACGTCCAGATTGAGATTTTTTAAGGACACAACGTCCGAATTAAAGGGTTTTGGAATACCCACATTACATATTTTTAGGACATCATGTCCAGGTTTGAAGATTTTTTGGGACATAAATGTCCAATTTTTTTTTAGACAATCGCCAACAAACCTGGACGATAATGTATCGAATCCTACAATGTATCAAGTTCATCCTCCTAATTAGAATTAATCGGTCTCAATTTATTACTCTGGTTTGTCTCAATCAATTTTTTTGACATTATATCCAAACTGAGGTTTGTTGAGACATATGGCCAAATTATTGGTAGTTTTTGGAACATTGTGCCCAATTTGGAAGTTTTTTTCAGGACATATGTCCAAAATTATCATTTTTGAGATATTATGTCTAGATTTGAGGATTTTTTGGAACATTACATTCAAATCAAAAGTTTTTGAGACACTACATATGAGGAGCTGAGAATCAAAACTCACTTTCGCCACCATAAATGATTTTTAGAAAAACGTAACTGTTTTCGCAAAGTTACCGACCACTTCTTATAATGAAGCGAGAAGAATGGCAAAAGTGAGTTTTGACTCCAACATGCACTTTTTTTACAGCTACCAAAAATTTCGTACAACCGAATTAGTAGAGATGATTTTTTTCTCTTGACATTTTTTTCTAAGTAAATAAATTGCCCTCGAATTATGAACCATTTGGGGGGGGGGTTCAGACTACAAAATATATTTCAAAATTAATGAATTTCGAAACTGGTTCATAATTCGAAGACGATTGATTTCGGGCAAAAATGTCAAGAGACAAAAAATGTTTCTTTTTTCAATCTCTACCTATTGGTAATACGAAATTTATTTGTAGATGACAAATGTGAGTTTTGATTCAAAACCATGGTTTCAACTGCGATTTTCTGCTCGAAGGGAGCGTTTTAGGAAAAAAGTAAAAATAGCAGGGTGTAGAGCGTATAAAACTTCTTCAGAATTCGTCATAAAAACGAAAAAAAAATTGTGGTAAAAGTGAGTTTTGATTCTCAGCTTCTCATATATCCAATTTGTGGGAGGGGGGAGAGGGTGAACGTTGGACACTATACCCAAATTGGTTGGTTGTGTGACATCATATCAAAATTGCGGTTTTTGGACAATGTACGAATTGGAGAATTATGAGATACTGAGCTCAGATTTCAGACGATACGAACACTACATCTAGAAAAAAAAAAAAGATTCTGGAATATTAAATTAGTGATTTTTGGGACGAGCTGTTAATTTTTTTTCAAGAACATAATTATGCTCCAATTGAGTTTTTTTTTTTTTTTTGAAACACTACGTTCAAATTAATTTTGTTTGAAATAATACACCCAAATTGAGTTTTTTGTGATACCATGATCAAAATGAGATTTTTTGGAGCACTAAGCGAAAAAAAATCAGATATGGTCCTTGGTAGAGTTCATTATCCAGGAAAATTGGAAAAAATTCCCTAAAAAATTATCAAAAATCAAAGTTTTCAAAAGAATAAAAAGATATTAAAGACCACTTCCTGATAAAATTAAGAAGTCAGGAGGAGTAAAAAAACTTCACCAGTAAGTTTTTACATTCCAAGAACCAATTTTAATTTGGAATTTCCAAAATCCCAGCCAAAAGTTCGCTATTTTAATTCCACAGTGCTTTTTTTAAAACTCTATCATGTTTTACTCTGGGAAATAATTTGAAATTTTCCCAAGTATAATAGCAAATTAGTATGTTTACTTTCATAAAACTGAAGCTGATGAAAGGAGGGAGTAAAAATCACATTAAGAAATTAAAATTTTCAATAAATTTTTTTAAGTAGATTGACAACCACTTATAAAGTTACCTCATTAAAAAATATTAACGAAATCACTCCAATTCAATTTTCCCAATGAATTAATTTAAAATTACGATGCAGAAGATTTTAAACACAAATAGGACGAATAAAATTGAAAGAATGCTTTAGGTACCCTTATGCATGAAAATTTCACAGATAAATTTTTTTAATTTCGTTTGAGAATTTGAAAATCAAAATAAGTATGTAGATTTAAACGTTAGGTATTTTTTTTTTTCAACTTCAACAAATTATTATTTTTAGAATTTTGAAATAATTTTAGTATTTTACCCATAGTTTTCACGTCCGCGTTACGTTAGGAATTTTAAATAGATACGATTCTTTTATGATTATAGTACAACTTTTACATATATAATTTTTTTACGACTAAAATTAGATCCTTGTACACTAAAATTTCGGCCAATTTGAAAATATAAAAGTATAAAAAAATGCAAATTAACGAATTAGAAACGTTCATCAACACTTTTAATCAACTTAATAACCTAACATAAAATTTTCCAAGCTGGATCACGAACCCAATTCAAAATCTTTCTCTCTAATTACTCTCTATCATTTTATAGGCATAGGCAGCCGTCTCTTCCGTCACTAGAAAACTCATATTGATCAATCTTCGTCCGTCTTCGAAGATTAAAATCATCAAAAGTCGTACCCGTATTCGTACAAACACATCGACAACGTACAATACATTATTGTAGACATTCGCTCATCATTTCTAATACTTCAAATCAAATACACCGTTATATACGTAGAGGCAACCTCGAGACACGAAAATAAATCTATACCATTAATCGAGCTCAACGTTTGGCCGGAAATGTCTATCATTTGGAACAAAATCTGTGAGCAAGTAATACGCCAAATTAAATCAATTTTTTTGCAATTTTCGCAGACATAGTCAAGGACAAAACGACGACCCAGATGGAATAAGAAAAGTCGGTAATTTATTTGGAAAAGTAGCATTTTATCAATGATTGTAATTAACGTGGTTATAGACGATGACGTGAAAGAAATCTCCCTCGAATGAGAATTCGAATCGTAGGTGGCTTATTTTGTATGTCATCATTGCAAATTTCAAAGTTCAATTTTAGGTACGTTTAAATTAAAATGAACCCGTGATATTTTTATACGATCAAATCAATTTTGCGAATAAAACATTTCCTCTTTATCTGAACTTATCAATTTATAGGTCTTATCGATACACTTTTTGTCAATAATTATTCGCAATCTCAAAACGTCGCATACGAGTTGATAAATTATTGCGTTGTTTTACACGATACGACGTACAAGACGTTTATGGTTCTTTCCAATATGTTATTTAAAGCGAGAGTGAAACCAGTTCACAAGTGAAATTAATTGAATGACAAAATGTACGTAATTAGCTGTTCGCAGTTTTTTTTTCAAAGGTGATAGAATGAATTAGGAGGCAAATGGCGGGCTTGTTTTGAATTTAACCAGCCACTCAAATGAATTCCATTTTAGTCGTTCGAATTCGCACAATAGAAACGTTTCCTACTGACTACTAATTCGAATCAATGTAACAACGTAGAAACGTTATTGCTAAATTGAACATCCTGTCCAGTTCGCTGTTCCGTTTCCTCGCTGTCTGAGAGTTGTTCTAAACGATACTTTTTTTACGTCAGCGAATTAAAAAAAAACCGGTGTTATAAAATAAATTCAACTACGTCGAGTGGGTTGGATCGAAAAAAGTGTCCTGGATTTCGACCAAAATCCACAGAAGTGGTAGATTCCGAGTCGAAAACCTCCATAAAAAATGTCAGCCCACTACCACAAAAGTTGGATATTTTTCGATTTTTTTTTATAGTTGCCTAAAGTACTCATCAAAAACATTTCTAAAATTTCCCAATAGCAGGTCATCGATTCGTCTTGATTATCTGCATCTTACTGACCCATATATTAGGGTGGGCCGAAAAACCAAAAATTTCGATTTTTAAAAAGTTACCCCCCTCGCAAAAGTTGTTGGCTGGATAGACTAGAAAAATGAAATAAAAAAATTTCAAAATCGATTCATATCTTCCGATCGCGCAGGAGCCTTCAATTCTTCAAAAATTGCCAAAAATTAATTCAAATATTCTCAAAAATTTCGAAAAAATTAAAAATTGACTAAAATTAATTTTAGAACTTCTGTAGTGACTATCTAGGCTAAAAAGGACTTTTTTTTGTTGAAAAAATCAGTGTTTTAGGTATAACTTTTTTCAATTTTTTTCAAAGGTGAAGAAATATAAGAAATTTAAAAAAACTATAAAACATGAATTTTTTCAAAAAAGTTGTGCTTTTTGCTTTAAATAGGCCCTAAATAAGCTCTAAAATTGATTTCAATGAATTTTGATTTTTTTTTTGAAATTTTTTAATATTTCTGAAAATGTTGAATTTTTGACAATTTTTGAAGAATTGGCTCTTGTGCGATCGGAAGTTATGAATCGATCTTGAAATTTTATTTTATTTTTCTAATCTATCCAGCCAACAACTCTTGCCGAGTGTAACTTTTCAAAAATCAAAATTTTTGGTTTTTCGGCCCACCCCTAATATATATTTTGATCTTCTACCTCGATTTTTATACTTTTGAAGATCATAAGTTTGAGTGAAAAGTGGACAAGTTTTTTTTGTTTTTTTGGGGGGGAGGGGGGTTGAGGAATTTGGTGACAAGACAACCTAAAGATTGTATTCAATCCTCAAAACTTGAAATTAAATTTTATTCTTCCCCTTCAATTCTTATGCTTTCTTTATCAAACCTCTATTTTGAACAGTTTCAAAAATTTAAAAAGTCAATAAAAACTCTTGACAATATTTTTTTGAAAAAAGGAAGGCCAAATTAATCTTAATACGTACTTTTACCCAGATCCACATTATCCACCATTTTTAATTTTTATTACTAGGTAACACTTCACACAAAGAGAAAATTCTCATTTTTTGAGATTTTAGAGAATTTAATATTGGTAAAAAAGCTGAAACTTTTATTGATTGAAAAAATAACCAGTGTATTTCAAAATCAAAATGGCATTTTTCATGCATAGGAAAAGAATGTGGAGAAAAATCGTTGCTGACAATCTGTTTGGAACAAAAATTATTTAGGTTCTGTGAGCACTTGGATGGAAAAGTTTTCAAAAAATTTCTTTCCATTTTTTCAAATTTAAAAAAAACACAAATCAGTAGGTAGTTTTCGGGACTGTTTGAATATGTAATGTTACCAGCGAAAGTAATTTCATTTTTTCCAAGGTCTTTATTTTCCAACTCGACGATCACTTTCGTTCCAACTTGAAAATACGTAAAAGAAAATTGTTTTAAACATGAATATTTAGAGTTGGAACAAGAATTCGTCGAATTAAACAATTTTTGAAATTCAAGAAAATTTTTTAAAAAATCAATTTTTGAAAAATGTTTTGAGTAAATTCAAAGGGAAGAAGTTTTGAGGAAATTGAGACCTAAAAATCTCAATTTTTGTGAAAATGATGAAAATTTTAAAATGGAAAACAATTTTGAGCTTCGGGAAAAATTACGAGGAAAAATTTCAAAATTCATTGAAAAAGATTGGAAAAATTTTAGCTACGATTTCAAGCCAAGGATTTTTTTCAAGGTCAAATTTTGAAATTTTCTCGACAATTTTCTCACCACTCTAAAGTTAAATTTTTTCAGATTTTTTTCGAAATCAAAAATCATTTTTATTAAGTAAGTTAAAATTTTCAAAATATTCTCAAGATTTTAGAAAATTTTTCATTATTTACTTTTCAGAATGTTGTGAGATTTTGAACTTGAAAAAAAGTAGAAAAAATTTGTATTTGATTGGAAAAATTATGAAATTTAAGGTTTGAAAAAAAACGTACTTTATTGCTTATCTCGTAAAAATATCGTGGATTATTTAATTATTTAAAATTTTTTAATAAAAAAAAATTCGATTAAAAAGAGGACGATATAAGAGGAAATAGAGCATTGGTAAGAATGCTATACATATCATACGAATTTTTAGCTTTTATAAATTTCGTTTATGTTAAATGCGATTCAGAACAGTTTTTTACCCAAGTTTGTAGAAATATAGAAATAACAAACAACTGCACCCATTCAAAAAGAATTTTGTACCAGTTTTTATTGATATTTCTCAATTTTTCGAAATTGTTGAAAATAAAAGTACATATGACGGGGAAGGCATAAAAACTGAGGAGTGAGGGTAAAATTTTCTTAAATTTTTTTGAGCTTTGAATACAAGTCTGTCCTGTCTCCCAATTTCCTCAAAAAAAAGTTCTCACTTTTTGGGTGTTTTTTAAATTTATTTCATAATTTTTTGAAGTTGTTGAAAATCAAAGTGTGACACAGAAGGCATAAAAATTTATGGGGGAGGAGGGGAGTGAAATTTAATTTCTTTAGAGGTCTGACTGCAACTTTTAGGCTGCCCTGTCCCCCAATTTTCTTTCCCTCCTCCAAAAAAGTGCATATTTTTTATTATTGTTAAAAGTGGTACCGAATCGAGATGTGAATGGGCCAGGAAAATGCAAAAATTCGAGATGCATCGATGACCTATTAGAAAATTTTAGAAACTTTTTTCAGGGGAATTTTAGACAAAAAATATTTAAGGGCTCCTAGCTCCAATTCCTCATAATAAAGGGGGCTGAAATTTTTTGTAGAAAGTATTCGATTCAAAGTGCATTTGCTTCTATGAATTTGGCCGAAATCCAGAATCATGAATACCTATTTTTTTTATTCATTCTAATATATATGGTAATAAATGGTAATAAGATATGAAAAAAAAAACTCACCATCAGCGAAAAATATCGTCGGCGATTCGATTACCCTATGTAACGTTATATCTGTTCTTCTGGTTATTGATTTCGGTCAGCTCGGAGTGTACGAGGAAATGCAAGCGCGTGTCTAAGGAATACCCGGAATAATTTTTCTTAGCGTCTTCCAACGTTTCAGCGGCTCGTTCAAAGTTTCCTTTGGATTTATAAATTAAGGCTAATTCGAAGAGTGAAAAAGGAACTATGTAGGTATCGTATTTGATATTCTTTTCCATCGATATAATATCTTTGAAGCACTGTTCGGCCTGCAGTGGTTTACCCATATGCCTCAGGCAGGATCCCTTCAGAAGTAAAATAAGGGCACTGTTGTCGCAAGCGTACTGTTTTCCAAATTGATCCGGGTTCTGTTGGAAATTTTTAAACGCTTTATCAATAATTCGATAGATATTATCGCAGAGCTCCCATTTTTTGGAAATAATTTTAAAATAGTTCCATATGTAGAGTAATTCGAGAGCTGGCAAAACTAGGTGATTATTCTGCGAAGCGAATCGTTCGGCTTTTTTGATGGCGAATTTCTCCATCGGCAAAGACTTGCCGGCGATTCGTTGCTTCCATTTGGGAACATTACACATAAGACTAGTAATAGTGCTTAGGTCATCGTCGCTAAGGTCTTCTTCGCCATTCATCAACATGATCGAAGCTTTTTGGTAACTATAAATCGTTCTCGACCATTTACTCTCTTTCAGCAAATACGAAGCGTAAACGTCGGCTTCTTTCCAATCAGCGAGCATACAATTGGCCCAGGTCAGCTCCCAAAAACAGATGTGATGAAACTGGGGCCAGACGTCTTGGGATTTCCACGACTTGATGTACCAAATAATGGACTCTTTGATATTACCTTGGATCAGCTCCAGGCGTCCTTTGAAGTACAAAAACCAGGCACCTTCCGGGTACAATGTCAATTGATTATTCAGCACTTTGTCGCAAAATTCCAAATCACCTTCTTCTTGACTGACGAAATATTTAATTATTAAATTATACGCCAATAAGGCCAGAACCGAAAGTACATGCATGAGTCCGGATTTCAAATTATAGCATAGGTAAAGCTCACTCAGACCTTTTTCTTTGCTACCGCTGAATCCAATAAATTCTAGTAATTTTATTACGCGACCTGGCAGCAGCGAAATCATCAAATTAAATAATCCTATACCGATTCGTACGCCGCTTTCGAAATGCACTTTGTGAGGTTCGTCGTCGCCCCAAGTTCGACTATTTAATATATTATTGCATTCTTTATACGAATTGTAGCACGAACGGATTTTCAATCCGGCTCTGATAAAGCTTACCAGGGTTTCATCTTCGATGAAAGTTAACAGAGCTTTTAGTAAGAGTGATTCGGCGAAGCATAACTCGGCGTGGATTTCTTCCGGCGTGTATGAATCGTAGTTGGGTTTTTTGACCATTTTGCCCAAAGATTCGGAGAAAGTGTTCTTTTTACGGTAGTAATTGCAAAGTTGGATGCTGAGCTTTAAACTAGACGAAGCTCTTTCGATACTTTTACGTTCAAAGGTCAGCACAGCTTCGAGGAAATTGAACGTAGCGTTGCCAACGGTTTGGTACATACTTCGGCCAACCCAGGGTTTGAGGATTTCCTGAGCTTCGTAGAATTTATTATTGAAGAAGTAATGAATCGCCACTTTGCCATCGGAGATCGATGTCATCAGATCCATGGAGTTGGGCAGAGATTGCACTTCCAATGCATCTTCGAATTCGTCTTCCAAGTCGCTGTTATCGTCACTCATGGTTGTAAAGAATTGATAACGTACGACGAAAAATAAATGAAATTACTGAGACATAATTTGGTACCGAGAAACACTAAGAATCGCGTCACAATTTATACTAATTTACGATGCGGAGAAGAACTACGCGAAAATTATACAAATACGATTTCGCTAACGAGTGAAAATTACAATACTTTGGGACTAGTATTCCCCACAAAGCGTACGAACGAATTGAGGCACCTGACTTTTATCGAATATCGATTGACATAATATAAACAACAATTTTATAAACATCTCCCACTCTTTGAAACAACTTCATTGACGAAAACGAAAACACCCGAGACTACTGGACGCCGTTTACGCCCTGGCGTCGGCGTCCATGTCCGAGAAAGTAGTTTGTCGACTTGAATGTAGGTTCGATGTATGAGTACTTCAGTCTATCTGGGTATTGTTTTTTCGAATTTTTGACCTTGTTGACCTTTGCGGACGGAAATTTTTCGGGGTCCGAATTGAGTTTAAAAATTGATTGTCATTTCATAGCAATTCGAGCCAAAAAATCACGAAATTCGAATGGGGGAGGAGGGATGGAGCACAAAAGAAGTGTTTACCCTACATTCCTGTGACCTTCGACTGACCTTCGACCTTAAACGACCTGATGAAAATTTCACCCCAAACGCCACCCTGAACCTTCCTCGCTTTTTCTTAAAAATTTAAAATAAAATCTCATATTAGATTCAAAATAAAACTTGAAAAAATAAAAATAAATAGTTCAACTTAACCCTTCTGCGCATTTGGAATTTTGGATACTGTGGCCTCAATTTGGGAGGAAAACATTTTTGATTTTGAATTTTTTTTACCCAAAATATAGATGATTTTCTTTTTTTTGGCGATTCTTTTTAGTTTAAGTCCTCAAAAAGATTTTTGGGAAGGGAGATAGGGAGAAGGTCCCCTTTCAGAAATCACAATATAACTCTGAAATTACTCCCTTCCCCCTCCATCAAAAACTGTCAATCCAATGTAGAAATTACCCAAATCGAAATTTTTCAAAAACTTTGGCCTCGCTACACTCGGTCTTGTATTTCTCTATAATAAATTGAAAAAAATGACAAATTTGGAGTAAGCAATGAATTGAATGAGAGGGGGAAGGGGGTCAAAAAATTTATTTCCGAGTCGGAAATTTATGCCATACACCCCCCCCCCCACAAATAAAGTTCAGTTTCGTGACTTTCGTGCTTGAATAACTTGATTTTAAAATTTTTCAATTTTGTTTACTGCAGCTACCTTGTACATAAAATTTAGTTGGGTAGAAGTCCAGGGTAGATACCTACGTATAATACTGATGTATAGGTAGGTAGGTAATAGGTATCATATAATTGGGAAAATTGAAAATCTGAATTGGGATTTTCACAGATTTTACCCTTCTACCTCCCCCTCTCAACGAAATGTCTTCGAAACGTCACTGGTTACGGTGGTTAGTTGAAAAAAAAATGAGTTTTCATGATTTAGGGACTAGGGACAGGACCAAAACGAGATAGAACGAAAAATTTTCTATAGTTTTTGAGAGTTTCCAAAAAATAAGGGGAAGGTATGTGAGAAATTTGGGGCTAAGTTCTCAAACGCTTAGGGGATTATGGTCACGTATGATATGAACTAGGTAATTGGCTTTTTTTTATATTTCAAGGTTTTTTCGTCAACTTTCAAACAGAATTGTGAAAAATTGAAAAAATTCCTATTTTTTGATTTGAAACAATCATATTTTTTTAATTTAAAAAAATCATTTTTTATTTCTCCAATTTTAAATTTTAAATAAATTAAAATCAATAACGAAAAACTGCTGATGATAAGCCGAACTCTGTTTAGGTTCAAGCCCCTCCCTCTCATATGCAAGACTACATTATGTTATTGAAAAAAACACATTTTTTTCAATTTGACAAACTCATTATTTTTTAATTTGAAAAAACCTTGATTATTTTATCAGAAAATTAATAATAAAATACGGTGGAACCTCCTTTTTCTCAATTTAAAAAAAATTATTTCTACGTGAATTTTTCAAGTCAGTAGCTAAGATACAAATGGATATTGGAATTGGATTCAATAATTTTGATGTCGGTGAATCCTAAAAAAATAACCGAAAATCGAGACTTTTTTCGCTGCAGAGAAATTACCTGCGTACTTTATGGTCAGCCAGATCAAAAATATCATTGAGAGGCGACATCCCTTGAATTTTCAAAATTATAAAGAGACGATTCTTTTGAGACTTTTACTCAAAGATATTCTCTTCACCAAAACTCCTAAAACTTCTTCAAATTTTAAAATATTCAAAATTTTCTGAGAATTGTTGAGCCCTGAACAAATTGAAAATTTTCAAGATGGGAAATTACAAATTGGAAAACTCCCAAATTTCAATTTTCCACTTCTTACAACATAAATAAAAAAAGTAACAAAAAATTAATTAATTAAAAAATCTTAAAAATTCAAAGGAAGAGCAGTTAATAGGCTGAGTCAATTCTTCACGTAGTGAAGTCGTACAGAGATAATGACTGGTAATTTCAGTTTTGAACTTCCAAACACTTTCATGAAATATTTAAAATTTCATTTTCAATGCCCTTCTAATCTGTGAAATTCTTTTCAAGTTACACATCATTGGGAGATATGCGTTGCTGAAGTTAAATATGTACTGCCAAAAATTACAAAAATAAACACCTCCTCCTCCTCTCGAGCTGGTGACAACCGAGTGTATTTTTTTACTTAATTGTTAGGAAAACATGAGGTCAAAACTCGGGTCGAATTGATACAGAAATAATGAATCAAAATTTCAAACGACCAAATTTTTCAAAACCATCCTCACGAAAAAATTAAAACATACAAATGACGCAATGACTATAAAACTTTATTCATCCATTGATCAAAATACACCATCTCTCATTAAAACGAAAATTAAACAAATCTCAACATTTTATTGCAATACACTGCTTTTATGTAACTTTATACATGAATTCGAAATAAGAAATGATAAAAAAAACACTAACTCGAATCATTTAAATAAATTAGATTGGAATAGACAGCGTGCGATAATAAAACATCAGCTGCTTGTTTTGTTTCTAATGAAATACGGGCTTCGTTTATCCATTCATCAGCTATGGCACGGGCAGCACCTTTTAATAAATTCATATATCTTAACGCTTGCAGAAAATCTCCTCTGTCCAACCAATACCTACGAAAAAGAGAATATAAGTCCAAACAAGATTAAGCTTTCGTACATAAATGACGAATAATTGCAATACCTCGCTCTGAATAATACATCGTAATTTGTCAAACTCGAAATATCGAACGGTTCGTTGGCCAGTTCTTCGGGTGGAATTGATTTAGATAAATTAACCAATAAAAAGCTTTGTAAATAAGACAGAAACATTCGTGGTATCGATACATATCCTTCGGGCAAATTAGCTAATCTAAAAGCGAGCTTTTCTACGTTGAGAAATCGATCTTTGAGGGCTAATTCTGAGAAGACTCCGCGTGTTTTGGCTTCTTCCGGAATTGCAGCAAGGACAGCGCCGACAAGTGGATCTTCATCAGCTAAATAGAAATTTCAATATTAGAAGAGTCAATTATTTTATTAAAATTAAAATATTCATGAACGTAAAACTCACCAGCAGCTTTATAAATAACTTTTACTTCGTTTTCAAGAGGTTTAAGTTGCTCTTCCCATGATTTTTCGTTATCGGCGGATTGTATGGATAAGATCAAAGATTGACAGGCGCTCCATAAAAGTTGAGAACGTTTGGCTTGTTTTTCAACCACTGCCTTTTCTGTAATAAAATATCAATTTAAATATTTAAAATATTGAATCGAATTTGAGAAATAATGATTTGTACCTTTCAACGCCATATCGAGTCCTTTCATTCGACCAATAATTTTTGCTAATTGTTTATTGTAATTTATTCTCATATCTTCGACTTTTTCGCTAATGTGTTGTTGTAATATTCTATCGGTTTCTTTATCTTTCAAGTAAACGATATCTTCTAAATTATCATTGTAAACTTGGGCTTGACGTTTCAATTGAGTTTTCAATTCGTTTTCGAATTCGAGTTTGAGTTTTAATTCCTGCAGAAAATTAATTCAATTAATTGAGATTTTAATTCTATATTCACTTCCATTCTTCTCAATGAAAAGTTAAAATACTTACAGATTTCAGCAGTTCTTGAGCCAAATTGCGTTTCAAAGTTTCAGTTTCGAGTTTTAAAATATCAGCAACTTCCAGATTACCAGCTTTTGCTTGTTCGATTATTTGATTGAGTTTTGATCGACCGATAGTCTATAAAAATTTAAAAAATCAAATATTTAGTAAATCGATACGTAAAATTATCCGGTAGATTGATTCACTTACTTCTAATTTTTGCAACTCTTTCTGATAGAAATTCAGTAACTGGCAAGTATACAACACAAATAAATCCAGTTCTTCTTCAGATGCGAGAACATCCGTATCGACTATCAATGATGGGAACAACGTGCCCAGCTCTTTCTGAAATAATGAAATACGAATTAGGAATTCAATTCTATCATAAAATTTACATAAAAATTGATACGAACCGATAACGATTGTCTAGATTCTTCAACTTTTTTAGCATATTTTTCGGTAACCGACGAATCACTTCGTTCTTTTGCGAATACTGCTTTTGTATAAATTAATTCGTTAATAACATTTTTGATATTGTTTTCGATCTCTGTTCTTGTAATGTGATCGATGTCAGTCTTTTCGTCGCCAATTAGGAGTTTAATGTGTTCCAACTTTTTCCTAAAGCATAATAAAATATTAGCATGAGTTAGAAAAATTTTCTGTTTACAGCATGAGAAACATCAACTTACATGGCTTTTCTACCCAATTTTTCAGCCCGTTCTATGCTTTTTTCTTTCTGATCGGTTTTTTCCTTGATTATTAACCATATGTTATAATCTCCGCTTTGTATTGATTTTTCAATAAGATTAGCTACTTCTTCTCTATAATCTGAGGTAATTATGACATTAAAATTCCGGTATTGATTTTTCATTTGCTTCAACCACCGTTGAACTCACTTCTTATTTCACCTACAGCTTTACTGAACTCTAAAATAGCTTTAACAGCAAGATCTTTCGCTTTGTTTTCCAATTCTGGGAAGTTGTATTTTTTCAAGTCATCTTGTTTTTCACGTTTTTCTTTCGTTGGTTTCGATTCGTTTTCTGGAACAGAAGAATTGATAATTTCACGAAGAAAAATAGTCGTTGAAATACGAAACACTAACTCGGTGGTGCAGATTCAACTTTCGCGGTTTCTTTAGGAGAGCTCTTCGGGGCTGGCTCAGCCTCTTTTTTAGGAGCTGGAGTTGGTTCTTTTTTAGGAGCCGGTTCTGGTTGAGATTTTACACTTTTTGTGACAACTGCGAATTTAAAAATAGGTAAAATATATTCTAAATTTTAATCAAAGGGAATTATTTTTCATACCTAAAGGAGGCGGAGGTTGTATTTTTGATTGATCTGCGTCTTTTCCCAAGCCTACCAATGAATAGATTTTATTCACAGCGCTGAAATTCAACGATTTTGTTAGTTCCCAATTTTTTAATTTTCCAATAGCGAGAAATAAATTATACTCACTCGCTAGAAGCATTTGAGATACTACTTTTGACATTCTCCCCGTATGTTTTCTCTTCTTGAGAAATAAACTTGATAAATGAATCGCTACCAGGCACGTATTCATTCAAAGTTTTACGGAACTTAGGATCGTATTTAGCGTACGCTATTGCACCGCCGATTCCAACGGTAGTAGCTCCAACTACATAAAAAATCGGTTTACCGATACCCCTAATGCAAAACAACAATATGAATGAAAAAAATTGGAGCAATGTACACAACATTCAAAATATAAACATACCCTTTCTTCGGTGCATTTGTATCGTAGCATCGATGAGAATTCTTCAGCACCTTCTCAGATTGGTGTTTGGTTAAAATTGAAGAGCCCTAGAACAATATAATCATCGTAAATGAGAATTTCTTCGTGATATTGATCTAGTTGTTAGTTAGATGAGATGGAGTTTAAGCCAAGGTTAAACTTCACTTTAAGTTTACTTGAAAAGTATAATTTGTTAGGTTACCTGACACCGAGTGAGGGGAGGTAGTTTCTCAGCAATTCTGTACATTCTTAATCAAATTATTCAACTGTATCCTGAAATTGAAGATATTAATATATTGAAGTGTATTTTCACCTTGTAACGTGACGAAGCGATGCATCATTAAGGACATTACCTAATCAGTTCTCAATCAGGTAACGACTGGTAAATAAGATTAGCATAACACTACGGTTGAAAGTATTTAAAAAATTAAATTATTTAATATAATTAATTAAGAATTAAATAGTAAAATAGCTTACGAAATACAGCTCGGCGAAGGAGCGGACCGATATCGAAATTTAACTGATAGTGTTTGTCATGTTAAACGTGTTTGAACATTTAAAATTTTCCAGATCATCGAATTTTCAGTAATGAAAGTTCCAGATTTTATGAAGTATTTTTAATCATTAAAAAAATATTTAGTGATAAATTTAGATTTAAAATTCATTTCATCAAAAATTGTCTAATTGAAAACTTAAAAAATGAAATTTTAAAAAAATCCAATTTTTTGGCGTTTTTGATTTTTATATTTTAGCACAACTGCATAAACTTTTCAAGAAAAAAAAACAGAAAGTCAAAAAAGTTGTAATATTTTTATTATCATTTGAAAGTTTTTTAATTTTTTAAACTTTGAAGTTTTTTTCTGAAAAAAGCTTTTAAATGACGAAAAATGTATTAAATTTGCGTTATTGAATGCAATTATTTCAATAATCAGGTGTTCTACTCGCGTTTAAATAATTTACTCACCTGTATAGCTGAAAAAATGGCATCAGTTCAGAACTCGAAGGCGAAATTCTATCAATTCGATTCTTACGGAAATGAGATATTTCACGAACAAATTCAATCCGAAGCTGATATTTTCATCAAAAAACTATCGCATAAACAACGTGATACAGATGTCAATCTTGAAAAGTAATTATAGCTTTGATTTCATGATCTTTGTACCTTTTATTGAAGTATTCTTGAGTCGTCTAAAAATCAAAATCTTGATAAATTTCAGATGCTTAAATACTGAAAAACAGTTCGAACTGTCTCACACTTTCAAACCATTCACCGAAACATCGACTGGTAAACTCACCTATGAAGATTTCAAACAGCTATCTGCTGACTTAGAAGAAAAAGTAGAATGTTCTGCGGATAATACTTCATCTGAACAAACAAAGTAAATTTTTCTATGTTCTTGGAACTAAAAATAAGTTGAGATAAATCATTAAATTTTTATTCTTCCTTTTCAGTAAGAATATTAGTAGACATGTTCGAGAATTGGCACTGGCCGTTAAACCCAACAGCTTAGAAACCAAGCTGCTCGAATTCGCTATTTCCTGCAATGCGATTGGAGAAACTTCAAAAGATTTACGACCACCGGAACATCCTATCAACCAGTTGGATAAAATCGAGAATGAATTATTCGGTCATTTGTCTCTACCCGGTAATCCTGAAAAAACTGCCAAAACTATATTGAGAAAAAGAAAACAACTATTGGAAGCTGTTTCCGAACCCTGCGGGGTAAGAATTCACTCACATATTTGTCAAAAAATCCATTTTTAATCATTTCGGAACTATCATTTTGTATTTTTTTTTGTCACTTAGCCGGAAAAAGTCGAAGAACCAATTCGAAAAAAAACATTATGGGATGTCACTGAACCTATACCGAATAAAAAATCATGCCCTACCAAAGTTTACTCTTGTAAACCAGAAAAACTTTTCACCATAAAAGACGGAAAGATCATCGAGCTCAAAAATGAAACCAGTTTTAAAGAAAAAGTTAACAAAACGTGTGAAAAATCATTGCCATTTATATCTATTGATACGGAAAAAGAAGCTAACTGTGAAATACGTTCTAAATTAAACGAAGAAGAGATCAGAAAACTTCCCAAGTTTCATAATTACGAAAAAGGAATGCCTTCAAATGTACTATGATTTTTATTCGTTTATGTTTTTATAATTGAGTAATCTTTTCGCTAATGCGATAAAATTTGATTTTTTAGGTTCTTTATTTGAAGAATTTATCGTCTTCGGTTTCGGAAAAAGATTTGGTAACGCTGTTTTCGAAATATCAACAACCTGGCGAGCCTAGGATTATTTATAAATTGATGCAGAAGGGGAAAATGCGGGGCCAGGCTTTTATTAATTTTTCAAGTAAGTGTAATTGCATAATGTGTCGAACCGATAAAAAAAAACATGCATTGGATTTGAACCAAACTTTTACGGGTGGTTCATTTTGAGTTGGAAACTCACCATTAATTTTTTCAGCTCCGCAGCTCAAAGCAGGGCTGAATTGAGAATTCTTTGAAGTAGGGTCATATTTTTTTTAAATCGTATTTTTTATGGATAAAAGCCCAATTAAAATTGCGTAGAAAAAGGGAAAGAGGGTAAAAATGCGCAGTTTGAGTTTCCTCCCCAAACTAGATGGTTGAAAAATCAAGATTTGTGATTTTCTGTAAAACGAAAAAAGCTCTTGGTCAGCAAAACTCAACTATCTAATGCTCAAGCATCAATGTAAAAAACCATTTTGATTTAAAAAATTGGAAATTTTTTTGTTCCATTGCCCCAACTTCCTATCTTGGTAAAGATATTTTTACGGACCAATTTTTCTAATTTTCATCGCACAAATTGATTTTTACCAAAATCAAAAGTTGACAGCCCTAGAATGAACAATTTTCAATATTTTGCATCAAAATAGTTTCAAGTGAGCAACTCTTGTAAAAGTCAAAATCCAAATTATACTGTTGTTTTTTTTCGATCCGCCGTAGTCCTAAAAATGTTCTCAATTTTTAAAGTTTTTTTTTTATTACCAGTGATTCTGATTGGAAATTTTACCAGGAATTCAAAAGTTTGTTAAAGCTCAAAATAATTGGGATTTTTTTTCTTGTACTTTGAAATTTTGCGGAGGATGTGAAAAAATTGGTTAGGTCGTGCCGTGCGTGCCCTAAAATACCATAAAATGGTCATTAAATTTTAATAGGTGTTTGAAAATTTTCATTTTATTTTATTCAAAATTTTCATTTTATTATTTTTATTCAAAATTTGCAAATTTTCATTTTATTATTTTTATTCAAAATTTGCAAATTTTTATTTTATTATTTTTATTCAAAATTTGCAAATTTTTATTTTATTTTATCTTTCAAAAATTGAAATTTTTATTTTTTTTTCAAAATTTGAAAATTCTTGGGATTGGAGGTCTTTTTGAAGTTATTGGGAATCAGTGTACTGCGTTTTTCAAAATGATTTTTTCGATTTCCTATCAGCAAATGATCAACTCCATATTTTTCTCGAGATATTTGCCAAAGAAAATCGTTGATTTTACAGCATAAGCCCCTTTTTTGATATGAGAGTTCTGCCGTAAATTTATCGTGTATTTTTCATGTTTTCTGTTTAGATACTGAAACTGCTGCCAAAGCTATGAAAGATATAAATGGTACTATATTGTACAATAAACCAATTATCATTCATTTTGGTCGAACGAAGACATGAACTCTCGAATTTCTGTATATGATTTTAAAATTTTGGCTGTGATTAATTTTATGAAATACATTATCGAATGTGACCAGCGTATTATTTATTTAATTTACTCAACCTCACTCGAGATTTCCTTCAGTAACAAAAAATTTGTAGTTTTTATGGTCATTTAGAAAAAATTGTCTCCGCGTACAGAATGTTACGAGTTCTTTTCATTTACCCATAAATTAGATGACGAATAATTTATCTGGCTGCGCAATTTTTTTTCCTTTGTAATGTACCTGTTTTCACATAATTTTGTACAGTTTATATACCTAATGTCAAGACGTAGTACCCATTTGTTTACTACTTTGTTCGTGGTTCCTTGTAAACTTATTTGACTGCGATTATCGGTCACCTGCAGAAAAATTTCCTTGAGCCGTATTGGCTACTTTTATCTTTAATGCTTGCGTGTACATAGGTACCTATTATTTTACTTTTTACCTACTCGAACGAACTTGCGTATTTTCGTGAAATTCGTTATCTGGTTAACAGCAAGACAAGATAATGGAAATCAAGAAAAACTTGACACTTTTCTTCGATTTTTTGTTGCTTTGTTAAGTGATTTTAGTTTGTTATGCATAAATAGATATACTTTTCACAGTGTAGGTAAGTTCATTGAATTACTTTATACTCAGTATTCATCGAAATTGTTAACTGGTACAGAACATTTTTTATTTGTGCGAATCAAATTTTATCATCAGGTAAGTAGGCAACCTGCTAAACAGGATGACCTATTAAAACTGTTTCTAGATTATTTATGCTGAAAATTTTGTAGTAAGTATATTCATGTATATTCATTTTTAGAAAAATGAAAGAAGAATTATGTGTAACTATACCTCAAGGCAAATTAATGGGAAAGGAATGGGTTTCCTCGTTTACTGGAGATACTTACTATGGGTTTTCTGGTATTCCTTATGCGAAGACTCCTATAGGAGAATTGAGATTTAAGGTAAAAACCTACATCGAAGAAGTTGATTTCGGATGAAAATAACGACACTGCAACTTCGACATCGCATCAAAGTCGCAGATATAATGGAACTTTTGAGTTTACGACAATCAATTCCTTGAAGTTCGTTGAATCGGAATAGATTCCTCTCCAGGGATGTTGAGCCAAAACAAATTTTAAATAAAGTCCGATAAAACAGAAAAATTTCCAAATGGGCACTTTTTGGAGGAAAAAATTGAAAATTGGATTCCAGGAAATATTCGAAGCCTACGAATTTACCATTTCTATGGATTTTATGACTTCTGACCTAAGGCTGAGATCTCTGAGATGAATAGAGAAAACAATTTCGGCCCCTTCTCTTCATCTCAGAGACTCCAGAGGTCTCCGTTTCACGTTAGGGGTGGAAATAATTTCAGAAATGAATTTTGAAGGTCAAAAGCATGCATTTTAATACCTCACTCGAAAATTCCTCAATTTTGGCCCCTTATTCTATACCTTGATGGCCCTTTTTGGGGGTTTAGGAATATTATTCCGAAAATGAACTTGGGTGGTCAAAAAACATAGATTTCGATGCCTCGCTCGATGATTTTGAAAAATTCTCAATTTTTGCCAATCTATCTTCTCTATGAGGCCCATTTTGTTTTTTTTAGAGGGAGGGGATGACCCCGAAATGAATTTAGGAGACCGAAAAACATAATTTCGATATCAGCCTCAATATTTCCGGATTTTTTCACCCTAGTCTCCTCCCCTTAACCACAATAGGCCTGGGCCTGGGTCTGATTTTGGGATCAAAATAACTTCAGAATTTGATCCGATGGCTTCAAATACCTCCGGAAATTGATTTTTTATTTTCTCATAGAAATTATCTGAGTACTTGGAATATTTTTATTATACTCGTAATATGTAAATTTTTCTTTGTTTTTTTTCCTAACTTGATTTGCAATTTAATTTGGCTTAATCGTCACAAGTGCGGATAAATTTTTAAACTAGGTACCTTTCTACTTATTACAATTTGGAAAACTTTAAAGAATCGAATGCTGCAAACATGAAAGCTCTATCTTTTTAATTACGACTTTGACGCGACTTCGTTGCGGTCGGTGTCACTACAAATTGATTTTCCACAATTGCAATTGATTTTAGGCTCCTGAACCCGCCGAAGGTTGGGAAGGTGTTCGCGACGCTACGGTTGAGGGAGATGATTGTTTGCAATTTTCAATTCTAACTTACAATTGGCAGGGATCCGAGGATTGTTTATACGCAAATGTTTACACCCCTGAGGTTTGTTTTGTTTTTGATTGAATTTGTGGAAATTCTTTGTCAGAAATTTTTTAAAGATCTGTTTCAATTTCATGGCAGCCCCCTTGCAAGATAACCACACCGAAACCAGTTATGGTGATGATTCATTGGGGAGGTGGTTCATGGGGATCTGGATCATCGAAGCTTTTTGGAAATGTAGATTATATCATGAATTCTGATATAATTATCGTTACTTTCAATTATCGGCTTCATGTTTTCGGTAAAATTTTGAAAATTGGATTTACCTACTTAAATACCTACGTAGTTTTAATTGCAAAGACACCCATTTTTGTTTTCTACTTTACCTCGTAGCTATCCTATTTTTTTTTGTGTTTTAATTTTTAGATGATCGTAAATTTTTTTTGACATGTATAGGGTGTAGTTGTACGATACGATAAGTCGTTTCAGATTCGAACGTAACCGGATAGCTCAGAAAAAACTTTAAATGATCATGTTGTCTAATTTTAAAATCGAAGGAGTTCCAGAAAAAATGTGCTGAAAAATTAAAAAAAAAAAAACTAATAGAAATCAACGTTAAAAACTGAACAGATTTTGTTTTGAATAATTTTGTCCAACATCAAAATTGAAGGAGCCGCAATTCATTCAAAATAAATGGTCTTTAAAAAAATGTTCAAATTTTCTCAACTTTGAATGACCCGTGGCGCTTTAATTTTCGAATGGGTAAAAATTCTTCAAAAAATTGCTCAGGTTTCAACGTTAATTTCTTTAATTGATTTTTGCAAACAATTTTTTTGCAGCCCCTTCAATTTTAATGTTAGGTAAAAAAAATCATAAGGACAAAATTTGTTCAGTTCTCAAAGTACTACTAGGTGCCCATCTTTTTGGCTGAAAAAAATTTTCATTTGATTTTTTGGAAACAACATTTGTCTCTTCAATTTTCAACGTAGGCAATATATTGTGTTCATCGAAAATTTCTCAATGAACGTTTTTGAGGTTTTCTTTGGCGCCGGAATTTTTTTTACAGATTTCTTCCCCAAGATGTCAAACATAAAGTTAAATTTTATGTTTAAAAATTCACTGTTTTTTTCAAGTCTGACAGAATGTCAATGAGTCAAACTGTTAATGTGCATCTATGAAGAAATCCCTACGTTGTCTGCCTTTTGGTCTTTTTCGAGCTTTTACTTTTGTTCTAAAATTTTTCAGACAGACCTCATCCGTAAAATATATCTATGTTAAAATATCATTGAAGTAGGCAGTTTTCTATACCTACCATTTTGAAATATCCTAGAGAAGACACCTCATCCCCAATCTAGATCAAGAAAACAATTATCAAAAATAATTTGTTTTAATTTTTCAAAGAAAATTAAGAAAAAAAAAACAAAAAATTTGATTTATTTTCAAAAACTTATCTCTTGAAAAATGAAGTCAAGGTGAAAAAAGAGAATCAGTAGTGGTTTTGGATAAAAATACCTATTAAGTATTACCGCCATTAGTGCCATTTTTAGCATTATTTATAAAAAATTTTCAAAAAATTTTCAACATTAAGGACTACTAGACAAGAGTAGGGGCTGAGTTGCAGAAAGAAGAAATTTTTGACGTCACGACACATTATCTTGGCTACAATCTTATCAAAAAAAGTGAAAAAAACATTAATTCGATTGAACCTTTACAAAAATTTCAAAAATGTATGAAGCTCCCCATTTCCCCTATAAGAGGGTAGAGACCAACTAATGATGTTTTTCCTATCTGGGTGAGCATGTGGACATTATAGGTAGACTTCGTAGAAAATATATTCAGCGAAATGGAAAATACTGGAGTAGAAGTTGTGCGATTTTTTGGTTATATATAGAGTGCGGATTTTTATGCTCTAAAAAAGTCAAAATATGCGCATAAAATATGCGTTTTCAGTGTCTGAAATATGACGAAAATATGCGTTTATTGAGCGAAATATGCAAAAATATGCAAAATCGATATGGGTGTCTGAAGAAAGGATTTTTTGATTAGAATATCATGAACACTATTTTTTGATAAATTACACACATTTTACGACTAAATTAGTTAGTGAAGAGAGAGCAAAGATCCATCCTCATTAAAAAAAAATGCCGTGACATGGAGAGAAAAGTGTGATTTTTAAAAAAAATTTTTAACCATATTTTTGGGCGATTTTTTAGAAATGCCATTTTTTTTTGGTCGAAAAAAAGGAAAGATTGGTCAAAATCGTTGAAATATGCTCTAACCCTGGGAAATATGCCGAAATATGCGCTTAAATTGTCAGAAATATGATAAATTATGCATTTATGGCCAAAATAATATGCAAAATATGCAATAACAAATAGGGCTCATTTTACTCTAAATTTTATGAATCGCAAAGATCTTGGTGATATGCGCAATCATCTTTAATGTAGCAAAATATGACAAATCATAAAAATCCGCACCCTACTTATATATATAGGTAGTAATATCCGTACATGTCAGCCACCTTGTGGGTTAATTCTTAATTCTACATACAAAGTGAGCCACCTATTTTCAAAACTTCCACCAGAGTGTGCACCACTGAGAAATTGAGTCGTGAGGATGAACGTAGGCTTATTTTTCAATTGGTGATGAGTAGAATGAGGTGTATAGGTCGGAATTTTTTTACCTGTACCAAATTTGGTTATGCACTGTATTAAATTTAGCCCATCATTTTTTTGTCATTTTATCAACTTGAACAAGAATTTTTGACACCAAAATTTTTTATTTAAGCCAGGCTTTTTTGTAATAGAAAAATTTTTCCAAAATTTGCAATGACTTGGAAAATTTTGCAATTTTTTTCAAAAATTTTGTTGCAGGAGTCTCATTTTTTTTTTCTAAGGTGGATTTTGTGTAGCTAAGCACGAATCTGCAATTAGAATTTTGATAAGTCAATTAATAACAATTTTAGAAAATTTTGAAAATTTAGAAAATTTTCAAAAAATTTTGAGTATATATATAGAAAGTGGCTGACAACCTACGGTCGCGTGCAAATGTATAACTATAGTTATGGCACGGAATGAGTCTCCTTTTTGATTCTTCGTACCGAGTGATATTGAATATTTACTTAGGAGCTTGATAAGTAAGCTATAATTACTTATTACAGGGTTCTTAAACCTCGGAATACCCGAATGTTCGGGTAATATGGGATTAAAAGATCAAGTCATGTTACTAAAATGGGTGCAAAATAATATCAAATGTTTTGGCGGAGACCCCGACAACGTCACTTTGTTTGGAAGTAGTTCTGGAGCTAGCAATACAAATCTACACATGATGTCACCGATGTCCGAAGGTCAACATTTCCTACCTATCTTGACCTATAACGATAAAACTACACTTCATACAAATTCGATTTCATTCCAATCAAACCTACGAATTTTTCAGGATTATTTCAAAAAGCCATATTGCAGAGCGGATATGGACTCACTCCAATCTGGAGTTATCAAAATTCACCTTTTGAAAGAGCCATCGAACTTGCAGTAGTAGCAGGTTTCACTGGTCCAAGAACTCCCAAACGACTTCTTGAATTTTTCAAACAAAAAAGGAGTCAACATTTGGCTAATGCTTGTGGTGTGTTACGTCATTTGAGCAAAGAGGTTAATTCAGAAATTCTTCGTTAAATGTCTCTTGTTTCTAGTAACTACATATAAAATAGGCACCGATTTAATGTCAAATTTGATTTGTTTCTGAAGAAAAATGACGTGAGATGCGAAATGTGTATGTTTCTTCCATCCGTTGAAAAAGTTGAAGAAGGAGCATTTATGTGCAAAACACCTCGAGAAATGATCCAAGATATGCGACCTATGCCTACCTTATTGAGTATAAATGAAAAAGAAGGATTGTTGGCATTTTGTGGTAAATACCTCTCTACTTAAATACCTACCAATCACGGCAAAGCTTTTTAATCCACCAAGAACTTTTTTCTAGCTGACATGTTTAAGATCATTCCAAAAAAACTTGGAAGAAGCTTAAAAGAAAACTTATGGCAATACAATTTATCAGCAGATACTTTAGCCATGATGACCAAAAAAATCAGACCATTCTATTTCAAAAATAAAGACGAGCCTACCATAGATGAAATAATAAATGTAAATATCGCATGGTATCTCGGCTACTTACCTACCTCCCTACCTATTTTTTAAAGACCTTTTCAATAAAGAAATTCTTCAATTGAATATCATCCAGTTAGTAGGTAGATAGGTAAGTATATGTGTTACAGACATTGTTGTCAATCCAGTCAATGATGTCATTGTTTAGGCAAAGTTGTCAATGGGCATTTTAGCCAATGTTGTATTTCTGGTAACATGGGCTAGACTATGCTGCCTTGCTGACAACTATGACTAGTCCATGACGTCAGTGGCTATGAAAATTTAGGCAATGATAAGTAGGTATTAGACATTTTTCCTATTTTGACATCTTCAAATTTTTTCAACCTCTATGTTTCAAAATTTTGTTCCCACTCGAAAATTTTTTTCAATAATTTAAAAATTTTTCCTCAATTTATTTCACCTTTAAAATCCTTTTTATTAAAAATTTTTTAACATTTTTTCCAAGAATTAAAAAAAAATCGACTTAATGTTTTTTCGAAATTCCTTTCAAGTAAAATGAGTTATTACTTCGAAGAAATTAAAAAAAATAATCAAAATATGTGACCGTCCACGAAAAAAGGGACCACGCAGTAAAAACAAATTTTTGAAATAAACGAGCTTTTTTGGTACCTAATAAAACTTGAAGAAGTTTTTGTACAAAATATCAATTTAAGAGCTCGTCTTGCATTCTAGGGACCTCGGGCGAATTTTAATCTGGTTTTTATGGGTTTGTGGTTCCAAATCGGTCATAAAGTGTGTTTTGGTAAAATGACCTCCTAGGTCCCTTTCTCCCTGGACGGTCACATATAAAATATTAAAAGAATCAAAGTTGAAAAATTTTGAGAAAATTTAAATTAAAAAAAATTATAGCTCGAAAAATCCAATTTTAAATGAAATTTAAAATTGAAAAAACTTGAATTTGGACCTAAATTATCGAAATTTCATTTTTAGCAAAAATAATTTGAAGCTAGTATTAGGTACATATAAAAAAAATTTTTCTGAAAATTTTGACAATGAAAAGCATTAATTTGGCTGCCAATACTTGAATAAATTTCTAGTCACCATTGCCTAAGATGAGACAGTCATTGATGTCATTGTCTAGTCTGTTTAGCCATTCACAACTTTGCCTAGATAGTCTACAGTCCAACTGGCAAAAAGTGCACTAGAAATCGAAATTAGCTTGCTTTTTTGCAGGTCAAAAAAATCAGTTGGCTTTTTATGTGTATTGGTCCCACAGTTCCGAAAAAGTGTATTTTGAATTTTTTCACTTGCACAATTGGGGGGGGGGGCTGGAGCCTTAAAACCCCAGTTTTTCCCCATTTTTTAAATTTGACCCGGCCTAAAAAATTTTTACACTGTGGTAGCGGGCACTCCCCTCACTCCAAATATATGTCAACTTCCTTGGGCTACTTGCACAATGGGGTGTCAGCGCCCCTACTGTACGATTTTTCGTGAAATTCGACCATTTTTGGCTCAATAATGGCTCCGTAGGCGTCATATGGTCTGCGGGCCAAAAAAACCCACCTCAATACATACATGAATTTATTCCACATCCATTAAGCCGAAGTTTATGGAAAACGGTTAGCACAAATGGTTGTGGTGAATTTTCAAAGTTGAAAAAACGCATCATTTTCGCCCCCCTTCATCAGAACTAACTTATCAAAAAAAAAACTCGGTACCATGGATTGTGACCAATCAAAATGGGTTAAAATTTCACGAGCAGCACAAAGATATTAGTGAAAAAATTTTAATCTGAGTATTTTTGAGCGATTTTGAGCATTTTTGAGCCCCAAAATCAGGACACTTTTCAAGTATTTTTCAAAAACGGACGTGTGATCTATGAAAATGTAGTTAGAATTTCACTAAAAACTTGGAAATGTTTACCCACATTTTTTTAAGCAATTTTTGAGAATTTTGAGCATAGGTCAATTTTTGAGTATTTTTAAATAATTGACGTGTGACCCATGAAAATGGAGTAAAATTTCACAATCAGCATAAAAATATTAGTGAAAATGTAATCTGAGCATTTTTGAGCCTCAAAATCAGGTAAATTTTCAAGCAATTCCAAGAACTGGCGTGTGATCTATGAAAATGTAGTTCGAATTTCACTAAAAACTTGGAAATGTTTACCTTTTTTTTGAGCGATTTTTGAGAATTTTGAGCATCGTGTGACCTATGAAAATGGGGCAAAATTTCGTCCAAAATTCAAATATGTGAACCAAAATTTGCTGTACTCAATTTTTGAGAATTTTGAGCTCGGTTGCTGCTTTCGTTTCACTTAAAATTTATTGAGCAAGACTTGTAATTTCCTCAGAAAATTTCGTCGACTTTTGATAGGTTGCGTAATGGAGTTTTGAAACTGTCCAAATTATTCTTACTTAATCAAAAGCTCAAAATTCTCATAAATTTATTAAAGAAAATTTTGGTTTACATATTTGAATTTTTGGCGAAATTTAACCCCATTTTCATGGGTCACATGTCAATTATTTGAAAATACTCAAAAATTGACCTGTGCTCAAAATTCTCAAAAATTGCTTAAAAAAATTTTGGTGAACATTTTCAATTTTTTGGTGAAATTCTCCCCATTTTCACGTCAGTTTTTGGAAAATACTTGAAAATTGTCCTGATTTCGGAGCTCAAAAATGCTCAAAATCGCTCAAAAATACTCAGATTAAAATTTTTTCACTAATATCTTTGTGCTGCTCGTGAAATTTTAACTCATTTTGATTGGTCACAATCCATGTTACCGATTTTTTTTGATACATTAGTTCTGGTGAGGGGGGCGAAAATGATGCGTTTTTTCAACTTTGAAAATTCACCACAATCATTTGTGCAAACCGTTTTCCATAAACTTCGGCTTAATGGATGTGGAATGAATTCATGTACTTGTTGAGGTGGTTTTTTTTTGGTCCGCAGACCATATGACGCCTACGGAGCCATTATTGAGTCAAAAATGGTAGAATTTCACGAAAAATTGCGCAGTAGGGGCGCTGACACCCCATTGCGCAAGTAGTCCAAGGAAGTTGGCATATATTTGGAGTGAGGGGAGTGTCCGCTACCACACTGTAAAATTTTTTTGGCTCGGATCAAATTTAAAAAATGGGGAAAAAAGGGGTTTTAAGGCTCCAGCCCCCCATTTTGCAAGTGAAAAAAATCCAAAATACACTTTTTCGGTACTGTGAAACCAATATACATAAAAAGCCAACTGATTTTTTTGGCCCAAAAAAAAGCATGCTCAATGAATACTTCTTGCCACTCGGACTGTAGACTAAGACAACGACGTCAGTGATTAAATGTCAACATTGTCTGTAACATATGCATCACGCGATAGACCTTTATAAAAATAATAATAAAAAAATTTCATACTTACACCTATCGATTTTAATTTTCCAGCTGTACTCTGATTTATGGTTTTGCGAATGGAATAATGTAATTGATATTCAATCCACTCGTCCATCAAATCCCCCGGTGTACATTTACCATTTTACATTCGACGGAGAATACAACTTTTCTAAACACTTTTTCGGTCCTATAGTTCCAGGAAATGTTGCAGGTTTGTCCCAATAAATATATACTTGCTATAGTTTCGCTTGCGGTAAAAAAAAAAAACATCTGCTGATATTATAGATATCTAGAGGCCTAGACCTACTCGCAATTTTTTGACTTTAGGTGCAATTCACGCGGATGATGCTTCCTACCTAATCACATACAAAATGTTTCTAAAAGAAGTCAGTGGTAAAATTGACTACAAAGAAAAAGAAAGCAAAATAATTAAAAAAATGGTCTCGATCGTCACCACATTTGTAAAAACTGGGTTTGTTACCGCAATAATTTCATTTCAGCATGGTTCAGAACTATTTCGCTTTCTTTTTGAAACTTAATTCCTTGACTTTTCTCCTTTTTTCCAATTTCAGAAATCCGAACAGTGACGAAATAAGTGAGGTAAACTGGAGACCATTTCATCCTGAAAATCCTTCACATCTTTTATTCGGCGAAAAATTAGCAATTGTAGATGGTAGAATCAATCCTGAACGAGTAACTTTATGGAATGAAATTGTTGAACATATAAAGAAGAAGGAACCTTTTGCTGCTAAAAATGAAAAAGTAGCTGTGCAAATATCACCGAACGATGTAAAAGAAACTACCATGTTAACGCCTGGTAACGTGATACGTATAATGTCGGCATTTCCAAATCATGGTATTAAATGAAGGAAAAAATAAATAATATTTTATAGTTCAAAGAAAAAATTTTGACAAGTATTCAAAATAAATCTACTCGACGTACTTAATATCCCAAAACCCAGCCCCATATCCCTAGCTCCACTTATGTGAGGGAGTGAGGTGAATTTAGGTCAATCATTTGTGTTTTGTTTGTGCTTGTTTGTGTTTAATTTTTACCCCCAGGAGCGCACAAACGATCACAAACGAAGCTCAACGATTGACACTAGTTTCCCCCCACTCCCTCACATAGGCGGGGCTGCATATCCCCAGTCCCACGCAAAACCCTTTTGACTTTTTCTAAATAAAGCAATAAGGGGGAAAACGAAAATAATATGTGCACAAACGAGCACAAATAAAGTAGAAATGATTGCCACTAAATTCACCCCACTCCCTCATATGGATGGGATTGGGGGTATGGGGTCCAAAAACCCCACAAATTTGGACATGGGCTCTGTGTCTCACAAACTCCAATTTGGGCATGGTGTTAAAACAAAAAATTAAAAATTAATTCACTTTTTCCTTCATGGTAAAAACCTAAAATCATGGATATGTTTAAATGTACTGAGAAAATAAATTGATCTCTTAGTCTCTTACTACATACCAAACCCAAAAAGACTTGTCCACCTCTTCAAAAATCTTCCACTCCCTCTTACACCAGGTGTCTCTCTAAAGAGATTTTCTTTTTCTAAATTACCATCTTCTATTCGTGAAAGATATAGAAATACTAATTACCTAAGACTTAAATCTTCCACTCCCTTTTACACCAGGTGTCTCTCCAAAGAGATTCTCCTTTTCTAAATTACAATCTTCTAGTCGTGTAAGATATAGAAATACTAATTACCTAGGACATGACCTACCCAACTCCTTAGTTTTGTAAATAATTGAACCAAACCTTTCAAACTCGCTGTTCAAGTCTGACACAATGTCATTTTGTCTTACTGTAATAAAAGTGTGTTGTAACTTTAACCAATATTACTGTAAAAGTGTACCTAACATAATATCATTATTTCTTCTTCTAAAATCATTTTATTCCAATTTTTTCCAAGTCTAACATATAATGTCATTATGTCTTGATATAACAACATTATGTAACTGTAAAATTACATAACAAATTTTTTCCAAGTCCAACATACCTAATAGGAATAGGATATCCCCGGTGTGCAAAAAAGCAGACAAATGGACAGAAAAGAGCAGAAATTTTCACTTGTCTGCTCTTTTGGACCCCCGTTGCGCGATGAACTACCTTTTTTGAATACCTATTGCGCGTTAAACGACCCTTTTCCACCCCCCTCCCCCCGGTTGCGCATTGGACGGTCAAAAAGGAGCACAAAGGAACAGAAAGGAGCAGACAAGAGCAGAAAAAAGAGCAGAAAAGAGCAGAAATTCTCAGCAGAAAGGAGCAGAATTTGTCTGCTTTTTTTGCACGCCGGGTCACTATGTCTTCATCTAAAATACAAACTTTTTCCAAGCTTTTTCAAGTTCAACATAATGTCATTTCATTACCTATGTATTGATTCTAAAAACGTTACGTAACCACCAACAACGTTACGTTACACGGTTACACCTCCAGCGTTTCGTTACACTTTTCAAATTTTTACCCCCCCCCCCATTCCTACGACATATCCATGTGTATCAAAAAACCCAATAATGATGGATGTCCTAAAACCTTCTCTACTTGAACATTGTGTCTCAGTGGAATTAGATCCCAACCTTGGACGCAGCGTTCCGTCTTTTTTCCAGGCTTTTTTAGATTTTTAAAATTCCTTGATTTTTCCATGTTTTCCAAATTTTTCAAATACTAAACAGCTCGTATCTCAAAATGACAATTTAATTGTCTCACAAAAATGGTGTTCAAAAATGCAAATGTGAGTAATGTGCCTAAAAAAATTATATTTCGACATAATTATTAATTACTCTCAGTGTCTAGAAAAAGGCAATTTCGACATGATGTCCAAAAAAAAAAGTTAGGACTTGGTGTTCAAAAAAATTCTTTAGGCATACTTAGGTGTCCCATAAAAGGACTTTCGATATGGTTCCCCAAAAAAACCAACAGGACGAAAAGTTTCAGGAAAACCACTCAGAATGCTGTGCCCCAAAAAACAATTTTGAGTGGGTGTTCAAAAACATTTGAACACACCATCCCACAAAACCAATTTGAACTGTATATTGATTATAGCATTCCCTTGCAAATGAAAGAAACCCCTTCTCCCCCACCGGAACCCCCCCCCCCCCCCCAAAAAAAAACAAGAAATTGCTCCTCGAGGATGTATCTCCACCGCACAACTGCATGTGGTATATCATTCGTCACTTTTTTTTTAGGAAACCGAGTTCAACATTCATTTTTTTGGTGTGATCACTCAAAAATCTTCTCTCCCTCATGGTAGCTTCTCATTTTCCAATTTTAAAAGCTTGTAGTTCACGAGCAAGAACATTTGGCACAATTTTTTCTCATTCACTTAATGTGACTAGAACCTATTGCGATGAAAAGAATCCATTCCCACGCCTCCTAAACAAGTCAAGAAAAAAAGAAATGACATAGGTACTTCATGAAAAGTGTAGGTCAAAATCGAAAAACGTTTTGACCAAAAATCAGCCAACCTGACATGGAATAACCCCACAAAAATATCACCGAAATAAGAATTTTTTCAAATTATGTACTCACGACTTCATATTTTTCCCTATTTCAAACTTTCAGATTGATTTTTTTGTTTGATATACCTACGTCAATTCCTTGTGCTAAAAAATGAAAAAAAGTTCAAGGTTCTGAGTCGGTTATACCTAGGTAACTCTTAATATAATCACTTGAAATTTTCAACTGTACGCTATCTTGCTTAATTTCAACGGCTTCTAACCGAAAACTTCTTTATAAATAAAATAATAAAAAAGGTATGGCCGGATAGGGGGTGAATTTGGCCTCAGACGCGTTTGGACTCCTAAACACCTCAAATGGTGTATATTGACTAGAAAAAAAATTTTACAAAATTTTGGACCCGTACACCTTCCCTATCGGAGTTTTGGAGTTATGGCCATTTCATTGCATTATTTTCAAGTATTTTTAACAGAGGCGTGACGAAGCAATATTTCTGGGGGGGTGAAGCTCAAATTTTCCCAACTATTTTCCGAGAAATTCCCAACTATTTTTCCTACTTCCCAAAAAAAATTCCCAACTAGGTAATTTTTATCGTGGCTGCCCAGGTGTTGTGAAAAAAAAAACAAATAAACACACTTGACAAAATTTCAAATTTCAATTTGAATGCAGCCTTGAGAGGCAGTGATATGGACAGAGACGAAACTTAGGCAAAAGTCTGAAGGGGTGAAAATAAAAGATTTGCCAGTTACATTTTCAAAAAAAGGAAACTTTTCATAAATTGCACGCAAGCCATTGCAATTTTTACCTTGTTTCAGTAAATAAAAAAATCTAGGTTAGACTAGGTAACGTATGTATTGATAATTATTTTGTTAAGATTTATACAGATTTAATAATGTGTTGAGCCCGAGCGAAGCGAGGGCAAATTTTTTTAGCGAAAATAGACTTTCAAAAATTGAAAATTCAACACACTTCTCTCATTGAGATTTTCCAAAATGTGACCAATACTTTCGAATTCTTCTCTATTCCTGCTTTCTATTTTCAACATCGTGGTCACTGACATCACAACAAATAGAAAAACAATTTGCAAGATATGGAACGTAATATTTAACCCGAGCGAAGCGAGGGCAATTATTTTTTTTGAAAAATGTATGATAAAATAAGCAAAAGAACCACTATTCTGAATTCCTTCTTAAAGATTTTTGAAAAGCGTGTCTTGAAAAAAAACAAAGGGGTTCAATAGTGATCATTTGGCGAAAAGGGGTGGCTTTAGTGACTAAGCGTGAAAATAGGGGACAGCCATTTAAAAGCTGATTTCTGTCTGAGGCCTGTAAAACCAATAATAAATGAGAAGGAAATTTTTTTCCCCCTTCAAAAAGTATTCAATGGGTGATTCTAAATTTTCGCAGAAAACTCTGTACGGAGTAATTATCTCAGGAAATATACATGCTGGAACAATGCGGTTGGAATGTATAGATAGATAATCCCCCCTACATATTCCTGCAAAAATAATGGAGCAAAAAATATTCCTGTCCCCGAGGGGGCTAAAAAAGTAGTCCAAATGTCCTCGTCGTGGTCTGTACTGGATTTTGTGCTGAAGTCAAAATACTTCTGTTCTCTCCTATCGCAACTTTCCAAGCTGAACTATTGCACCAACTTAATGCAGAGAGGTCCCATATTAGTACGGACAATTTAGCTTAAAAAAAGCCAAAAGCCAAAAAAAATTCCCGGAAACGGGAAAGTTCGTATATAAGCTTTGTAGAGGGTGTATTTCAACATACCCGACTTTCCCTAAAATCAGTGAATATTTTGACCACCTTTTGGGGGGGGGGTGAGGGGTTCAAATTTTCGTTTTTCGACTATAACTTTCAAAATTGAGTATTTACGAAAAAATAGTTGGAACAAAAATTGTAGAGAATAAAAAAACAAAAAATTTTGTTATTTACAATTTTTTCCTAGAACGTCATGGAAGGGAGCTAAGGGCTTCAGAAAAAATCAATTTTGAAAATTTTCCATTATCAGAAAGAATCACCAAAAATCTGGTTAATCGACTTTTAGGAGTGGCTCTTTTGCATAGTACATCCCATTACTACGTAGAATAAGAAAAATGTATAGTTGATCCCTCATCTCAAAGTAGGGGGGTGGACCCTCCGTAGAAAAAGTCGCGTTTTCCTCCAAGCATAGCTCAGCTACAGTGAAAAATTCGAAAAATTGGTTCAAACAAACGTTGTAGAGGGTTAAAAGACGAACATTTTACTGTTTTTACTTTTTTTCTACGTGGTCTTGGGGCCGAGCTAATGCGAAAAGAAAAAATATCTACGCAGCGTTCGAAAATTTTTCACAAAATTTTAAACCCCTCTTTTGTGGTACAATTTGGGTCCAGGGGTTAGATGATTATAAAAATCGACTTTAGTGACCACGAAAACCCCAGAAACCAACTTGTTGGGCTATTGGTTCGCTAGATTTTATACCAGGCCTACACACATGTAATTTATTGAGTTGGTGAAAAATTTTCGAACCCCGCGTTGATCTTTTTTCATTTTGCATTAGCTCGGCCCCAAGACCACGTAGGAAAAAAGTAAAAAAAGTAAAATGTTCGTCTTTTAACGCTCTACAACGTTTGTTTGAATCAATTTTTCGAATTTTTCACTGTAGCTGAGATATTCCAGGGGGAAACTGCAACTTTTTCTACAGGGGGTCCATCCCCCTACTTTGAGATGAGGGGTCGGTTGTTCATTTTTCTTATTCTACATAGTAATAGGATGTACTATGCAAAAGAGCCACTCCTAAAAGTCGATTAACCCGATTTTTGGTGATTTTTTCTGATAATGGAAAATTTTCAAAATTGATTTTTTTCTGAAGTCCCTAGCTCCCTCCCATGACGTCCTAGGAAAAAATTGTAAATAACAAAATTGTTTGTTTTTTTATTCTCTACAATTTTTGTTCCAACTATTTTTTCGTTAATACGTAATTTTGAAAGTTATAGTCGAAAAACAAAAATTTGAACCCCCTCACCCCCAAAAGGGGGTCAAAATATTCACCGATTTTAGGGAAAGTCGGGTATGATGAAATACACCCTCTACAAAGCTTATATACGAACTTTCCCGTTTCCGGGAATTTTTTTTGGGTCAAACCCTAAAATGACCGTACTATATTACTTATTATGACGTTTAAAACATATTTCAAAGTCGATGAAGTACATTTTTAAAAGCTCAAAGTAGCATACGGAATTTTTGGTCCTTCGTCGTGGCTTTTTTTCTCGAAAGGCTGAGAGAGACAGTTGGTTATTTTAGAATACAACAATTGGTCGAGTCGATACCTTGACATCATAAAATTACTGTCCAGCTGTAGATTTGACTTCAGTGTTCATAATAATAACGATTTCGTGAAAAATGTTTCCAAATTTATAATTCGGCACACAGAAATGTCCTCGTCGTGGCTCTTCATTGTGAGGCTATATCTCAATTTTTTATTTTTTTCAAAGCTGCCTCAAAATAAGAAGGCGAACCAGTTTTCGATGCAATAGTTGGTTTTTCCTCAAAATGCATTATTTTCCTACAATTTTGACATTTCTACAATTTTGTCCTTCGTCGTGGATGTCCATCGTCGTGGCATTCCCCATTTAAATTACATGAGGAAAATTTATTTTTGTTTTCCAGTTGTGTGAGCATGTGAATGTTATCTGGCACACTAGTATTAACGACTCTGATAAAAAATTTTTCAGAAAAAAATGTTTAAAAATTTTTAAAAATTCTTAGACGAATTTCTGCGAAATTTTAGAATGACCCCAATATTGTCTGAGTTAGAAGATGAGAGTGTTCATATCATTGTAAGTAGCGAGGGCGAAAATTTTTGAAGAAAAAGTATATACAAAAGCTAAAATTTTTTCATTTTTCAAATTAATAGGTGAAGTCCTCAACTCATACTTCTTAAGTAATTACATTGGTTTGCTTAGGTGTTGGTATATGCCCGAGCAAAGCGAGGGCTAAAATTTGAAAAGTTAGTGATTTTTAAAACAAAAATAATTATTTTTTCAATAGATTATTCTTTGAAAAATTTCTATTACTTCCATATAAAAAATTTGTGATTTTAAATGTTTTTTTAAACGAAATTTTAGCTATTTTACACAATTTGCAATCAACTTTTTCGATATTCTCAAGTTTTTTCAACGTTCCCAAGTACAACTTTTCAAAAACTTGGGAATTTTAACTTTTTTGAATCTAAACTTGAGAGAATTGGAATAAGTTGGGAAAAAGTTGGGAATCCCAACTTCACACAATTTTCCAAGTCCAAATTAGGGATTGTGATATTCTCAATTTTTTCAGCTTTCCCAAATCCAAACTTCAAAAAAGTTGGGAAAATTTGGAAAAAAGTTGAAAATCTCAATTGTACCCAGTTTTCCTATAATTTGATTTGGGATTGTGATTTTCTTAAATTTTTTCGACTTTCCAAAATTCAAACTGCGGAAAAGTTGGGACAAGTCCCAACTTTTCCCAATTTTCCCACTTTTTCCTGATTTTCCCAACTTTTCTCAACTTTTGAATCGTCTGGGGGGGTGACGCACCCCCCCACACCCCCCCGTTAGTCACGCCTCTGATTTTTAATTTCAACGGAAGTGAAGGGAATTTTTTGTTCTTTGGCACAAAGTTACATTTCGTAGAGGTGTATTCATGATAATTTTTTCCATAATTTTGGTGCACTCCTTCACTTTTTTTCGGCTATTTGAAGTTTTCAATCGTAAAAAACACCACATAAGCAAAGAGCGACCACCCTGGAAAAATTACTAAAATATATGTTTTTATGTAGAATTTGGCTGCGTACTTAGTTTTAGCCATTTCTTTGAACTAAGGGCCGAAAACTGCAAAAAAAACGTACAGACTTTTCAAATTTTGAGAAATATGCTCGAGCATGAAAATCCTAGTCATGAATCTTACGCATTGAAAAAATTGTCGAATTTCATCATTCAATTGGAAATATCAGTTAAAATTTTGCCATTACTCAATTATGACCTAGGCAACCTTGTTTGCGAATTACCTATTGGTTGGTAAACCACTCGAACCTATTTATTTTCTCACCTTTTAGTTTATGACTATTACAATACGTACCTATGTAGGTAGCTAGGTACTTGAAACCTTCACGTAATGAACAATGATTATCATCGGTAGTAAAAAGATTTCTATTTGGCGTATTTGTTAACTATTACATTAGTTATTTTTGTTGTTTTGTCTTATGTACCTACCAAGTATTTTACTATAGCCTACCTAAACGAATTTTCGTATTTGCGTATATACGTATCACTTTTTCAGTTCAGTAAAAATTGCAAGATAGGTAATGAAAAACATGAATTGCTAAAAATTATTTTTCGAAATCCTTTTTTAATAATCAAACAAAGTGTTCTGCGATTTGGTTCGTGTATTTTTTTCAAACATACGTAAGTATGTGAAATTTTTCCGAATAAGTAGGTACCTATCTATGTGTGAGAAGTTCATATTTATTGAAGCAGTGAACATACAGAAAAATCCTCATCCATCTGAATTTATTCTCATAAAAGGTAAGAAGAAAATCTACCGAATAAGCAAGGCACTGAAAAAATTTCAAATTTTATTCGTGCTTCAAGAGAAATGGAATTTAAATTACCCAGTCTTCTCTTTCTAAAAAAAAAAAAAATGCAGCCATATTATTTCAACTAAAATTTGATATCTTGACTTGTCCATTTTTAGAAAAATGAAAGAAAAATTATGTATAATTTAACTAGGTACACCTCAAGGTAAACAACTCCAGATCTATGTGATTAAAGTTTCGATTTTTGCCATGTATTTTAAATGGGCAAAAAAATTTCTATAAAACCATGTGAAGAGGACCAAAAAATGTTATGTATTATACATATAGCCCAATTTGAACATGGAAGGGGTTATTCGGGGTTATTCTTGGTCAAAGATTGCACTTTTAGTAATTTTTCCGATTTCAATAAAATTTAAAAATATGGAAATTCTTCAGAAAAATTGAACGGAACACCTTCAAAATTGAAGATGAGCAAAAACGTGTGTTTTCGTTTTCCACTCTTGTGTTGTGTAGAAATGGTAAATTTTATTTCAATATTCATCATTTAATTTGGAAAAATCACAAAAATGAGATCTTTGATAAAGAGTTGCCCCTTCCATATTCGAGTTATGCAATATGTGTACATAACATTTTTTGTCCCTCTCAACGTGTTCTACCCATTGGTCTTGATAGTTTTGGTTTTATGAAAAAAAATTTGTTCAAAAATCAAAATTTTGAATTCTCATTGTGGGAGCTAAACTCAAAACTAGCAGCTAAAATTTTGGTGGTGTGGTACTTGAGCCATACCACTGAGACCACTTTTCTTTAAAATCCCGGGGGACACTTCATGAGGTCCCCTAATAAGTATGATTTTAACATCCAGGCACACATAAGTAAATATTCACTGGCACTGAATACTCCAAAAGTTATTGTTTGGATACCTTTTTTAAAAAATGATAATTTTTAGTTATCACTTTATAAACGTGTTTTGTGTTTTGCATACCTAAACTTTAAAAAACTATTTGCTTGCATACGTAAGTAAGTTTAAGTTTTATCTCTATTGTATTTGTCCATGTACGTATGAATAAGGATATTTCTTTACATTGATAGCTACTCAATGAGGTGTTTTAACCTAGGTACCAGGAATTGTACCATGTTATCTTTCTGGATACCGTCGCACAACAGCGAGAAATCATATTTAACACCAATAGCTATACCGTTCATTTTACGTGAGAAACTAAAAAACTCAAACGTAACGAGTTCATGCATTGTTTAAAATTAGATATTGAGTCGGAGTAATATTTTTTTGGTCAATCAAAAGTTGCATTCTTTTTAAGGTATGTCCAGCCGATTTCCTAATCATGGTACTTACCTATTCATAAATCCTATGTAAATCATAATTTCATGAGAGTGTAGATGTGTAATCAGGCGATCAGGCCTGCAGATAAAAATCCATTGACTCACCTTCCTAAATATACTTATGATTTAAAATTTTCATGTGAAGGGCATAAAATCTACTTTTTTGCATCTAAAATTAAATAATTGATCTTAATATTGTTCAAACCTTTTGAAATGCTGTTATACAGTTTTACCGTAAGAAAATGAGTGATTTATGTGTTACCATACCGCAAGGTAAACTGGTAGGAAAAGAATGTGTTTCCACATTTACTGGAGATACCTATTACGGATTTTCTGGAGTGCCATATGCTAAACCACCAGTAGGAAACTTGCGATTCATGGTTGGTAAACTTGGATTACAATTGAAAATTCTATTCAGCTGATAAGTAATTAGATATTCTTACTAATTGAAGTGTTCGTCGTTTTCTTTATGAACAATTAAGCCTCCACAACCTGCTGAGGCCTGGCAAGGTGTACTTCAAGCGACCAGCGAAGGAAATGAATGTAAGCAATTCTCACTCGCAACATTTCAAATATCAGGATCAGAAGATTGTTTATATGCAAATATCTACACTCCAGAAGTTTGTTTGATTATTATATCTCTTTCAAACTATAATTTTCATGAAGAATTTAATTCGAATTGTTTACTCTATGGAATATTCATTTTCAAAAAAATGGCCAATAACACAGGTCGACATGGAAAATGCGGTTTGAAGTTGAATGAGTGATTTTTATAGTATTTTTCGAGCTGGTCACGAGAAAAACAGTGAAAAAATTCCATCACCCAAGGATTTTTTACAATCTTAATTTTTTTGTTGAACAATTTTTTTACTTTTTTTGATAACTTTTGACACTAAAAGTCGATTTTCTGAATAAAGAAAGGGTTCTACGAAAAAAATTAATGGAACATAAATTGTAGAGCGTAAAATTTCCTTTCCATAGAGTTCAACTAATTTTCTCTTAGAAGGGCTGACTCTTGAGATATTTTAGTTCAAAGTTCAAAGTACGACTTTTTTAAAAATTTAAAATAGGTACCCCAAAAACTAAGCCTTCTGAGAATAACTGGTAATTGGACTATGCAGAAAGGAAATTTCACGCTCTACAATTCATGTTTCACTCATTTTTTTTGGAGGCTTGGTTTTCTCAGAAAATGTATTTTTTGTAAGTAATGAACCACATTTTTAACATTTCCCATTTGTAAGGAAAGATAAGGACGGCAATCAACAATTTTTTAATTTTACTTTCTTTAAAGTTCAAATAGTTTTTTCTTCGGAGTTTAAGTTTTTGAAATATTTTTAATTTAAACAAATAAGTTTAACTTTGAACTGAAATATCTCAAAAGCTAGCCTTTCAAGAAAAAAACAATCGAACTTAATAGACAGGAAATTTTATGCTCTACAATTTATGTTCTATTCATTTTTTTCGTAGAACCCTTCCTTTTTTCAAAAAATTTACTTCAAGTGTCAAAAGTTATCAAAAAAAGCAGAAAAACTGTTCAACAAAAAATTCAAATTGTGGAAAATCCTTGAGTAATAAATTTTTTTCTCTGCTTTTTTCGTGATCAGCGTGAAAAATACTATAAAAATCACCCATTAAACTTCAAACAGCATTTCAAAAGTTTAAAAATATCGACCTGTGCAAATTGATGAAAGATGATTGAAATGGGAGGGGGGGGGGAGAATGACTGAAAGGAGCCGAAATCTTTGGAGTTTCCTTTTGTTTTTGTTTTTTTTTTTTCAAAAAAATAGTCATTTTTGGGGATAATTTCATAGTTTGCACAGCTGCTCGTATGTTTTAAGTAGGTAGGTAGGATGTTTCTTAAATCAAAATTTCGAATTTGGCGGTATCATCCCTTCAAGTATTGTTCATTTTTCTCTAAAAATGAAATTCTCAATATTCTAATCCCTTAATTGATGTGAAGGACTAAAATTTTGGGAACCTCATTGGAGGAAAATGAACCACTCTAGGTGGTCAAACCTCTAAAATTTAAAAAAAAAATCGCTATTTGTTGTAAGAAAACACCCTATTTTGAAACTTGTTCAAAAATTGTTTGAAAAATGGTTAGGAAAAGTTTGATTATAATTATTCTTTTAAAAAAATCAATTATTCTCGTAGATAGTCATAAAATTCCATGATATTTTGGATAGAATTTTAAATTTTGAATAGGTATTTGGCCAAATTTGCTAAAAATTTTCTGTAAAATGATTGGAGTGATGGGAGTTAATTAAATGGAACTGGGGAGGAATTTGTACTTCCCCTTTTTTCGTGTTTTCAAAAATTGGCCATTTTCGGTCTCAAAATCTCTAAACTCCCGAAGAGAAATTCAAAAGTTATGAACCCAAGTTTTCAAAAACTCATTTAAAAAATGATTGGAATAGTGTAGAGTGATTGAAAAAGAGCAGAAAGAATTGGAATTTTCCCTTTTTTGTTTTTCATTCTCGAATTACATTCTTACATTGCATTTTAGCCACCATGTCGAATCACAACATTGAAACCAGTGATGGTGATGATTCATATGGGAGGTAATTCTTGGGGATCTGCGTCTACCGAGCTGTTCGGATGCGTTGATTTCCTCATGAAATCTGACATGGTCATTGTTACTTTCAATTTTCGTCTTCACATTTTTGGTAATAAGAAATATTTTCATTCGATAGCATTCTAATTATTATGATTTGTTATGCAATTTGAATGATGTACCTATTCGGCATTCATATTGAAAATAATTTCAGGATTTTTAAACCTTGGGATACCCGAATGTGCCGGAAATATGGGGCTAAAAGATCAAGTAATGTTGCTCAAGTGGGTGCAGAGTAATATCAAGTATTTTGGCGGCGATCCGGATGATGTTACTTTATTAGGAAGCAGCGCCGCTGCTAGCAATATAAATTTGCATATGATGTCACCCATGTCTCGAGGTAACCATAAAAATCATCTTAACTTCACGATAAACAAACACAATTGTTTCTGGCAACTATTTAAATGCCTATTTTCAAATTTGAAGGATTATTTCATAAAGCTGTATTGCAATGTGGATTTTCCCTAAGTCCAATGTGGAGTTATCAAGTCTCGCCTTACGAAAGAGCCGTCGAATTGGCAAAAGTAATGGGATACTCAGGTCCAAGGACTCCTAAAAAGATTCTCGAGTTTTTAAAGCAAAAAAGCCCAACAGACTTGGTCAACGGTTGTACCACTTTGCGTTCTCATAAGAAACTGGTAGATAAATACGTTAAAGATTGGAAACAGAAATAAAAAATGAGACACTCTTAATTAATCATTGATTTAAAATTATTTTTAAAGGAAAACGCTTTACGATTTGACGTCTTCCTGTTTCTCCCCAGCATCGAAAGTATTGAAGAAGGAGCATTCATAACGAAACCACCACGAGAAATGATGACTGATATTATGCATATTCCTACTATATGGAGTATGAATGAGAAAGAAGGACTGATTGCATTTGTTTGTATGTGATCTTACCTAATTGCATTTTTTTATTTACTTATATAATTTCCACTTATTTAGTAATCATAATATGTAATGGAAAAGTTCATTCAAAACGATTATCTATGTTAAATTTCCCTATTGTTTAGCTGACATACTCAAAGTTATATCAAAAAAACTTGGAGTTGCTATAAAAGAAAATTTATGGCAATTCAAAATGTCTTCTGAAACATTATCAACGGTTACGAAAAAAATCAGATCATTTTACTTTAAAAAGAAAGATGATCCCACCGTGGAAGAACTAATTAAAGTACGTTTAAATAATGCATGAGAAGTACCCATCTGATCAATTTTTTCAGGAATTGAAATATCAAGAATAAATTTTACATCGCGTGGTAATTATTTTTCAGCTTTATACGGATATGTGGTATTCTGAGTGGTATGATATGATCGGTGCTGTAGCAAATAATCCGGAAAATCCTTCAGAAGCCTACATTTACCATTTTGTATACAATGGTGAATACAATTTTGCAAAAAAATTGTTTTCTGCATTCATTCCAGATCATTATGTTACAGGTTAGTCAACAAAATAATAATAAGTATAATTAATAGGTACATTATTGGTACCTACATATTTAGGTACATACAGGGTGTTCCATGAATCGTCTGCCAAACATATTTTTTTGGATATAGCCGGATACCACTAAAAAAAAACTTGAGATGAACATGTTGCCTATTTTAAAAATTGAAGGGGCAAATGCTGTTTCTAAAAAAATCACGTTAAAATTTTTTTTCAAGCATGGTAATGTTTAGTACTTTGAAAACTGAAAAAATTTTCTCTTCATGACTTTTTGCCTATGTTTAAAATTGAAGGAGCTACAAAAAAGTTGTTCAAAACAAATTCTCAAAACTGATCAAGGGAATGAGTGGTACGTTGAAAACTGTAGAAATTTTGTTCTGAAAACTTTTCGCCTAACATCAAAAATGAAGGAGCTAAGGGTCATTAAAAATTGAGAAAATTTGAATTTTTTTTGAAACCCATTTATTTTGAGTGACCCTTAGCCTCTTCATTTTCGATGTTGGGAAAAAATTCTACAGAACAAAAATTTTTTGGTTTTCAACGTTCTATCCATTACCTTGATTAATTTATTTTTTTAGAATTTTTTTTGAACAATTTTTTTGTAGCCCCTTCAATTTTAAAGTTAGGCAGAAAGTTCTAAATTGAAAATTTGTTTACTTTTGAAAGTACTATCCATTACCACGGCTGAAAATTTTTTTGACTTTTTTTTAGAAGCAGCATTTGCTCCTTCAATTTTTAAAATAGGCAACATGTTCATTTCTAGTTTTTTTTTAGCGGTAGGTACCCGGTTTTATCAACCAAAAAAAAAAGTTTGGCAGACGATTGGCGGAACACCCTGTATTAAGCTAAATTTCATCAAAGAATTACGTATAAAATACCTATTATTGACGAGTTTGCACATTTTCTACCCAAATAATAGGTCCAATGCATGGTGACGATAATAACTACCTATTCCCGTATAAAAAATGGCTGAAAGATGCCAGTGGTAAAATTGTATACAAAGAAAAAGAAAGCAGAATGATTAGGAAAATGGTTTCATTAACTACCAATTTTATAAAAACTGGGTTTGTATCGTGAACAATTTCATCCATATTGCTTGCATTATGCATTTTTGCTTAGTCAGTACCTAATTTTTACTTATTTGATACAGAAATCCAAATAGTGATTTCACCAGTGAAGTGGAATGGAAACCATATCATCCTGAAAATCCTTCTCATCTAGTATTTGATGAGAACTTATCAATATTAGACGATAAAGTTAACTCCGAACGAACTGCTTTCTGGGCAGAATTGATTGATTATATAAAGAAAAATCAACCAGTTGATGGTAAAAGTGAAAAAACAGGCATCAAATTGTCATCGAACAGAGAAAAGTGAAATCCTGTCACGATATGCAGAGATCAGTAAACATGAAATATATATTCAATAGAAGAATGTTTTATATTAGATGAATGATAGTCAATAAAATCTGGAATAGGTACCTATTATTAAATTTGAATGGAGATATGTCAAACATTCCTGGATTACGATGAATCAAAAAAAAACATCGTGCAAAAATTATAGAATTTTTGCAGAATTCTTGCGAAAAGTCTCAGATCCTGCAGGAATTCTGCAAAATGAAGCCACCTAGAAATCTGCTACGACGCTGCCAGGATTCTGCAAAGGTTCTGTAAAAATTTTACAAGAATTCTGCAGCCTTGATGTACTACAGATTGCACTCCGGAATCTTTGCAGGAAGTCTCGACAGAATTCTTGCAGAATCCTTGTAGACTTTTGTACGTCGGGAAGATATTATGGATTCTTACGAAAATTAACGATTTCAATCACCAGCTCAAGAAAGTGCGATTTGAGTTTATAAGTACATATATCTCCCTCCTCCCCTGAATTATCGACCTAGAAATATTTTATCAAAAATTATTCTTGATGGTAAAAAAATTGTTGGAAGATGTTCGAGTGAGGGATTTGAATTTCTTTCGAATCATTGAATGGTTTTGACATTTTCAGAAGTTGAACAATTTTCGATTAGGACAAGTTTAATTTAAGTCATTCAAATTTCTTAAATTCATGCATTTTTTTAAATTCATATTTTCAACATGTTTTGAGTAAAATTTTACAAATTCTTGAAATTGAATTTTCAATTTTTTTAGTTAAATTTTGAATTTTTTACGTTCTTTGAGTGAAATGTCAAAAAAAATTGTGTAAATCCTCCAGTTTCTGAAAAAATTTTCAGCTGTTGAAAAAATAACTTACTTTTGGAAAATCGCAGGAAAGGTGTGGAAATTTATTCAATTTATAGGAACATTATCGTCAATCAACTGACAATATTGATATCAATTGTAACTATCTTGTAATATTTTCTGAAATATTACAAAATTCCTCAAAGTTCAATTCAAGTTTGAACTTTTTTCTCTCAAAAATGTTTTCGTGTCATAGGTATAAACTTTATTTACAGGTTAAATTTTCTGATTGTGAAGATGCAAAATCACAAAAAATGCAAAAGCATAAGGAGAGCTAAAAAATTTTTCGAAAATTGTTTTATATGTAATTTTAAATTTTTTACTCGACTTTTTGTTTCCTATTCTGGTTGCAAATTAGGTAAACCCTAAGAAAACGGGGCTTTGTTGTAAATTAAAAAAAAAAAAAAAATAGGTAGGTACTTACCATTATTTTTATCAATAATGGCGAATTTCTTCTTTAAATATAAAACAATAAAAGCAAAATCCAAATATTTTTTAGATTTTTCCGATTTTTTTCAAATACCTAATAAAATTTGCTAATTTACCTACTTACTTGTATATAAAAAATTCCTTATGTAGGAATAGGTTGGTAGGTACCTATTAAAGAAATGTAACCAAAAGAAAATAAACGTTTTTTTTTTTTATTTTTACAAAAACGGGAAAACAAAAATTGAAGTATATTTTAATGAACTTTTGTCTAAATAAAAAAAACAAGGTCAAATGTGGAATCAACCGGTTCAAAAACATCGATTTAGACCCTTCAAGTCTGCAAATTGATGAAGTGGAATTTCTTCCACCTAAATTTGCACCATCTCCCAGTCTCCCATTATGATCTATCTCTCTCATTCTGAATCAGTGAAAAGTTACTGATAAACAGTCAGAATTGCAGCACAGGAAAAAATCAGTGAAACTCACTGACTTTTCAGTGAATTTTCACTGATTTTCCGGTGGTTTTTCTCACTGATTTCCTTTGTGCTGCAATTCTGCTTGTTTCTCAGCGATTTTTGATAATTTTCACTGATTTATAAATGAGAGAATATACAAAATAAGGTAGGGTAAAAATCTGGAAAAAATGTTACTCCAACAGACCATATAACAAAGATGGGCATGTGCTTAGACCGGCTTAGATATTAAAAAAAACGTTCACCAGTTTTTTTATCGTCACTGTTGTTCCCATTTTTGATTTGAGCAAGGCCACCCACTTTACGTCGTACAACAATGATAATATGTACCTACCGTTTAAAATTAAGCTCATACTTGTGCTTATCTTATGAACTTCTAATGACATTGAAATTAAGAATTGGAAGGTATCTACCTACGTAGGTAATTCTGATAAAATATCTCCCAATTTGTTGAAACAAAGACGACTTTCGAAGTAAGGTACATTCATAGTTGTAAAAGTTACAAAAAAGTTTTTTTTTCTTTTATCTTACTCTTTGATAAAAAAGCTATAAGTATTGGTGTTGATGATCAATTTTCAGAAACGGTTTTGCCAAGTGTTTTATTATGTCGATATAATTTTCTGTTTTTATGAAACGTTTTGCTACCTCCCAATTCCAAAATCTGACACTTGAAATTTTTAAAAAATTGGGAGTGAGTTTGGAAAAGAACATGGGGTATAAAAGCGATTACCTACGAAGAAAGTTATTATTTTATTCGATCGTTTGATATTTAATTTATTTTTATGACATGAAAAAATTTCAAATCAAAATACTTGAGTAGGTATTTCATGGGTAAATTGATGATTAAAAAATGGATCTCTTCATTCACTGGAGATACTTAGGCATTCCGACTTTACCCTCATTCCATTTGCAAAACCACCAGAGTGATTTTTGAGATTCATTGTTTTCATCGTTGAAGACAAGCTAATGCCTATTATCATGGAAAAAATATTTACCCTACAAGAAATATATAGGTATTCCAAATTTGAAAAAAAAAATGTGAACTAATTTCATAATTTGTATTAATAAAAAACTGTTGATTAACTCAAAACAGTATAATTAAATTTCATAAACTAATTAGGTAACATCGTGATTGAAATACAAAAAAAGTGTCTTGGGTGATTCCACGACAGATTTTTTTTGTAGGTCTACGATATTTTTCAAAAATCAAATTCCTGTTTTTCATTTTTCCAATTCAGCTTCTCGGTTTTTAATACGTTTCATTAAATCATTCCAAAATTGCTGGCGTTCCTCGAAAATTCTACCTTGAACGATTTTCAAGTCTCCGTCAAGTACTAAATGTGATGGATTATCCCTACTAAAAGGAACCCATCGTATATTACCTAGTTCTTCTCCATTCGGATCTCTTCATCAAATATGGAACAAAAAGTATTTTAATATACCAAGTCTGATTTAGGGTACATACGTAACATTTTGATCCAATTTAATGCTAAATAAATTCGTCAATTTACCCATTTTTTGCAAAATTTGTTATCATGTGAGTCATATGATTGATAACTTTTTTATCAGAATCCGAAATTTCCAAAAGGGGACGTTTGTGTTTTCCAATCAAAAATAATGAGAAATATGAACCATCGTCACCATGAGTTGCTCCTGTAAGTGTAGGTAAATATTTAAAAAAAATACTCTACTAGAATTTTGAAGAAAATTGGTAAAGTAGATAAATACTTAGTTTAGTTTGAGTGGGAAACCTTTACGAAAAAAATTTGTGCCTCCTAGTCATAAAGGGATGGAGATAGGAGTGCTCAGAGTAAGTAAGTCTAAGTACTGCTATTTTGAGGGGGGGCAAGTTTTTTACTTTTGAACAGTGCCATTTGGACCATACTTCGGTTACCCACTTTCTAAAAACGTTCAATTTGAATTGATATAGGTATTTCTAAAACTCTTTGACGTTTAACACTGGATACCACTTGTTACTTTCTATACGAGGTGGGGGGGGGGGGGTAAAGTTGTATTTTGAGCAATTGAAGATTTTTTGATTTTTATCAAATAAAAATCGATCATTCGAACATCTCAAAATCAATCCAAAAATTATTTTGGTCACTAAAAATATGTTTTGATGACATTTTTCAAACAAATTTCATGGCATTGGCAATGCTACCAACCCCATTAAAACCATCGAAATCTTCATGAAATTCAAGGTTTGAAACTAGCAAGCCAAAATATTTTTTGGTCAGTAAAATAATTTTTTATTCAATTTTTGAAAAGTTTTGTAATCAATCGGGGCTGCTAACAGAAATTTTAAAAAAATACATGTTTAAGGTTTGATACCAGTTGGCAGAACTCATGGAATTTTTTTTGACAAACATCAAATTAATTTATTTTTATTGGTTGAAAATTTTCCGCTTAATTTTATGGTGTTTTGTTGATCAATTTGAATTTGGTAAAACTAAAAATCGTTCAGTAGATGTAAAATAGGATGAGTTGTTTCTTTACAAATTTTTAAATTTTCTGCGAAAAACTGCGGTGAAATAATTTCAAATTAACGTGGTAGGAATTTAGGATTTTAAATTTCTGTTTGAACCCTTCTTCGCTCCCCTGGTAAAAGCTCTCAAAGTTTCAAAATATTGATTTTTTTCCGAAAAATTGAGAATTTCCAAAAATCATTTTTAAAAAATGTTAAATTTCTTAAAACTTGTTTTCTTTTTCGAAAAATGATTTATGTAGGTAAGTACCTATCTTAATTTTTTTAATACACCTACTTCTCTAATTCCGCAAAATCTCGAAAAAAAATTGGCAAACACACCCTCTTGTTGGAAAAATCTGTGATTTTTTAAATTCTTCGATAATAACAGGGACGTGACACCATTTTAAAGACTTTTTGCGGTCAGGGTGCTCAAATTTCTTCTGGGAGGTCTCTCATTCAAAGTAAACTGTCATCCTATCAACTTTCGTTAAAATTCAAAATATTTGGTGTGATTGTTTTCATTTTGTCTTTTTGTTCTAATATACAGGGTGTTCCACGAATCGTCTGTAATACATATTTATTTTTTTGGATATAACTTTTGCCTAACTTTAAAAGTGAAGGGGCTACAAAAAATTGTTCAAAAAAATTCCAACAAAATAAACTGATCGAGGGAATGGATAGTACGTTGAAAACTGAAGAAATATTGTTCTGAAAACTTTTTGCCTAACATCGAAAATGAAGGAGTTACGGGTTACTCAAAATAAATAGACTTCAAAAAATTTTCAAATTTTCTCAATTTTTTTTTAAAATTTATTTGAGTTTAGATTACTTGGTCAATCAGCCCAGAAGGACCCGTCGCCCCTTCATTTTTAATGTCAGGCAAAAATCTTCTGAACAAAATTTCTTCAGTTTACAACGTCCTATCCATTCCCTTGATTAGTTTATTTGTTTGAAATTTTTTTGAATTATATTTTTATATCCCTTCATTTTTAATGTTAGGCAAAACGTCTTTGGGACAAAATTTCTTCAGTTTTCAACTTATCATTCAAATAAATCCATTCCCTTGATTAGTTCATTTTTTTAAATTTTTTTTAAAATTATATTTTTATAGCCCCTTTAATTTTAAAGTTAGGCAGAATGTCTTAGCCCCTTCATTTTTAATGTTAGGCAAAAGGTCTTTGGGACAAAATTTCTTCCGTTTTCAACTTACCATTCAAATGAATCCATTCCCTTGATTAGTTCATTTTTTTGAATTTTTTTGAACAGTTTTTTTTATAGCCCCTTCAATTTTAATGTTGGGCAAAATGTCTTGAAGTGAAAATCTGTTCAGCTTTCGAAGTACTATTCATACCCATGCTTGAAAAAAAATCAATGATTCTTTAGGAGCAAAATTTGCCCCTTCATTTTTCAAGATCGGCAACATGTTCATCTCAAGTTTTTTTTAGTAGTATCCGGTTATATCAGAAAAAAAAGTTTGGCAAACGGTTCATGGAACACCCCTGTATATAGACTGATGTTTCGAATAGGCATAAAAATTCTGTATTTATGGGGGATACAAGATCGCCATTAGGTATTTACCTACTTACGTGTTTTCAATGATCCACGTCTTTCTCCTAGATATTTTACAAAATGTTTATGCTGTAAATTGAGACCTCCTTCATAATCGAAATAATACACATACACAGGTGCTTCTGAAGTATTTGACATCTGATTTAACCAATCGTTCCATTCACAATACCACATATCCGAATACATCTGTTAAAAAATACATTCAACTGATGAATTGAAAACGTACGAAGTAGGCATTACTTACCATCTAATCGATAACCTAACCTACTTACATCTATAATTTGCCTCAGCATATTATCGTCTATTTCTTTATTTTTAAAATAAAATGACCGAAATTCTTGACAAACTTCTTGCACCATGTCTTCGTCCATATTATACATCCACATATTTCCTCTAACTATTCCATCAAGTTGGGAATTGACTAGTGACATCAAATCAGCTGTAAAAATCGTAAGTAATTTTAAAATCATCGTCACACGAAAATGTGAAAATTTGAAGAAAAATATTTTTTACCATAAAAAGCCACGAGACCTTCATCAGCAGTTACGCTGCATATGAGTGGTTTTGGTTCCATAGTCTTGATCAGTTCTCTAGGTGATTTGCAAAGAAACGCGCTTTCTTCAAATATTTCGATTGTTGGTTGATAAATGCAAATTTCAGTTTTACCAGCATCTTCCTATCAATGAATGATGGTGAAAAATCCACCAACCTATTTTTCTTGTGGGTACTTACTTATGCTTACACCAAGCCAAGCACATGCTTTCTAGGTTCACTTATTTACCTACTTTTTGTAATTCTTTTCTTAAATCCATCCAAGCGTTTAATAAGGACTCTGCACTTTGTCTTTTCAAAAATCTCAATAGTCCAACTGAACTGGTACCATTGAAACCCATCAAACGTGCGAGTCTAAATGATCTCTCGATATCATTATTTTGATAGCTCCAAACCGAATTCAGAGCATACCCATCTTGTAAAATGGCTTTATGAAATAAATCTAAAAAATCAAAAAATTTTATTTTTCGATTCCAGTCGCAATTAAAATCTTAATTTTTCTATTTTCTCACCTTTAGACATTGATGACATCATATGTAAATGTACATCACTAGCCCCGGAGCTGTTTCCATACAATGTAATATTATTCGGATCTCCGCCAAAATGTGCAATGTTTTCTTTCACCCATTTCATTGCTAAATTTTGATCTTTTAGGCCCATATTTCCGGCACATTGTGGTAAGTTCAAATTTAGGAATCCTGCAACATCGAAAGTTTTTAAAATTTAATGCTATCGGAAAATTTAAAATGCGAAGAACATTTTTGGTTTTTTATGAAACGAACCTAATATATGCAAACGAAAATTAAACGTAACGTAGATGATATCTTGATCGATGAAAAAATCCGGGTTTCCGAAACACCAAGCTGAAGAGCTTCCCCAGTAATGACCACCCTGATGGATTTGAACTATGACTGCTTTACGTGTGGAGATGTTTCGAGGTATCTGTTTTTTTACACCATACCTTACATGAAAAATTTTCAAATTGACGGATACTTTCCAAAATTACTCACTTCTGGAGTGTAGATGTTCAAGTATAAGCAGTCCTCTGAGCCAATAGTGTCATTGGTGAATAATGAATGCTGTATGCAATCATCTCTTTCTTTCGCTGCGTTCAGTATTCCTGGCCATTTGCTGGCTGGTTGAGGAGGCTTCAATTTCAATAAAATTCCAGCGTCAATTTCTCCTTCTTACGAATATTTAATTAAATAAAATATTTACCTCACCTGAAATCTTAACGCGTCGATTGGTGGCTGCGCGTATGGAATACCGCAAAACTTGTAATATTCCTTTCCCGAATACGCCGAGAATGATTTTGCCCCTCGTAATTTACCATTAGGTATGGTAAGTAGTAAATTTTGATTCATCTCGACCAAAGGAATTAATCAAGTATCGAAATATTAGTTCAGCAAAATGTGTCTCATTTCAAGAGAATGCTTATGCAATACGAATGTGAACAAAGAGACAGAAGAGTGACGTGATTTGTTCCAAATGAATACAGCTGTTATCGATATTGATGAACGATGTGCATAGCCTCGCCTATGTCTATGAATTTATGCGAACAGTTAATGTCATTTTTGTCACGGTTAGGAAATGACGTTAGCAGAAGCAGAGCCTTCAGTAAAATTAGGTTTTCATTCGGTTGACGGGGCATTAATATTATAATTTTATATGGTTACTAGAAGTGATCGTTTTGCATTCGCACTGTTTTAAAAAATTTTAAGAGGAGGTACCTGGTGAGGAAGATGTGTTTGAATCTCAAAACGACATAAATTGTGAAAATTCCACCCCTTGACTCGTCTGTACAGTACACTGCTCTAGACTCCACTCGACATTAAAATTTAACAATTTAAAAAATGTTGAAAACGAAAAAAATCGTCGACATTTTTTTAAAATTAATTTCAATAATACTATTAAAAACGTTTTCACCCAAAAATACGAAAATTCATTTTCCATTTTTATCTCATTTTTTAGAAATTGTAAAATAATACCTGGGTATTAGTTGGTTAGATACCTGATTTTTTCAAGATTTTAGATTCCTATTTTATTCAGTAAAAAATCGATAAAAATTTTATTGAAAAAAATCATCTCTGAAAATAAGTGTAATATCAATATTTTTAACCATAGAAATCATCGGTAGTGATTTTCCATTACAACCTCTCCCTCCAAGAATTTCTTTCATAATGCAGAAAAATCAAAAATTGAGAAAGTGAGGAAAATCGCCATCGATGATTTTGATGGGTTGAAATTTCACACGTACTTAGACTTAGGTACCTAAACCTAATGACATAGAAATTTTTAAAGTTTTTTCTTCTTTTCTTACTAAATTCCTACCTAGTAGGTACCTACCTACGTATGTAAAAAAAACATGAAAATAGTGATTTTTTCAGTGTTTCAAAAACGGGAAATTTTTAGGTTTTCGTTTTTACGATTTCGGGTTTCGTTTTTGCTCTTTTCGTTTTTAATGAAATTAAAACTTTTTTTCGTTTTTGAATTTTTTTTGAAAGTCAAAACATGGATATGTGATAGCTAATCAAATATAACGATAAAAACTAAAAGGTCAAAAAACTTATCAAAAGAGCAAGAAAATGGGCAAAACGTGTTTTTTAATGATTTTCTTCATAAACTGGAGTAAAAAATGAACACATTATTTCAGCAAGTCATTATCCCATGAAACAAAAAATATAAAGACAGGTTCGGTTTTAATTTTTATGTTTCTCCTCTTCCTATGAAATCTCAGTTTTTTTTTAATGACTGAAAAATCAAAATTTTTAAGATTTCGCCATCATAAATTGACTTTTAACTACTTTTCACTTGATTTTTTAGAGTTGGAATCTAGAAATTTTGAGATTAATTTTTGTACCCAAAATATTTCATTTTAAAAATTTATACCCCATCATTCCACCACAAGTCTGTATAGATCCGAAAATCAATTTAAATCACCTTTTCGCTACCAAAATGTCGAAAAAAAATTAAAAACTAAAAGAAATTGTTTTTTTTGTTTAACGTTATTTTTGTAAAAAAAAATAGTTTTTGTAAAATGTTGAAAAAATAACGTTTTTTTTTCTGTTTTCCGTTTTCGTTTTCATAAAGTTTTTGAAACCTTGATTTTTTTAAAAGCTCGCTGAAAAATTGAATAAAAATGAAAAATCGATGTAAATGATCTTTCTGAGTAAAACCATACCTCCATCTACCCTACATACGTACATAGGTACTTAGGTTAGGTAGGTATACTGAAACCATTCCCCAAAAAACTTCAATATTTTTTCAATTTTGCGGAGTTTTACTGAACAAAAAGTCAAATTGTAAGACTGAGTGAGAAGGAGCAAGGTGGCATCTGGGGAGTGAAATTTTTGCTACTGGGTGAGTTTTGAGGTCTAAACACAGTTTCCTAGTTTCCTTCTTCCCCTCCAAAAAAAATGCTAAAAAACTAAAAATAGCTACTAGATTTTTCAGAATTTCTCACTGATTTTCTAATTTCCTGAATTTTAATTTAAGAATTTCCCAGTCTTTGAAATTCATTGTAAGTAATGAAGTTCCTAAGCCTATTCGAATACAGCCCATTTTTATCCTAAAAAACGTTTTTTGACAAATCAAAAAGAATACCTACACCTATCTAAGTAAATTGGGCCCAATTTTTTTTCTAAATAATAGGCGAGTACTTACTATACATACGTTCAATATTTCTAACATATTCGTATTTGGAATGAAGCATTTGAAAGTGTCAGAATAAAATACCTACAAAAAATATTGAATCATAATTTAATCAACATAGCAAACGCACTTCTTCAAACCAGAATTTTCCCAGATTCCGTTTTTCTTCCTTCAGAAAGTCATTATCATCATAATTTTTAACTAATGATAGGTAGGTATTAGGTCAAAAATTTCATCGATTTTTCTGTCATATTTTTATTTCATATTTTGACGCTTAAATTATGCACAATTTTTTTTTCATTGTTTCTAATTATTTTGATGATTTCATCCCAAAACCTATATCGTTTTTCATTGATTCGACTATTCACTGCCATCAAGTTTTCGTCAATTTTCAAATGATTTGGATCGTCAGGGTGATGTGGTATCCATTCAACTTCATCCAAAGTACCTCCGTTTGGATTACTGCAAAAAATGAAATTTTAATGACGAAATTAGGTATGTTCAAAATAACTACTGCTAGGAGTTCTTTCTCGTTGAAAATAACAGTTTCAGCTTACCCAGTTTTGGCGAAATTGGTCAACAAAGTGTTTAAATTTTTTATAACCCTAGTTTCCCTTTCTTCAAAAATTGGTGGGTCACGTGAAGATTCACTCAGAGTTTGGTAATAAGTGAAATATGAATTATCATCGGCATGGCAAGCACCTTTACGTAAGTATAAAAATTGATTACCATTCCCTCTAATTTTCTAAATTTATATGAATATCTAGATAGAATCTTACTTTGAGGTAAAGTGGGGCAATTCCAAGAGCGGGGTAATTCCGATAACAGCTAATAGCTTTGTTGGAAATTATTTTTTGGCAACACTGATCACGTAGGTAGGCAGTCTTAGTACCAACCTACACCCATCAATTCATAAAGTGCGTTTCTGGGCTTTTTTTCGAAGTCTGTGAAATAGTCAAAATCGGTAGGCCCAAAACCTTGTTGCAAAAAAACGGTGCTCTTTACAATTTCGCATTTCATCATGAAAAAATTGTTTTAAAATTGTCTGGAGAAGCTGTAATGAACTAGTACACATCGAAAGATAAGTCCTTTCTTTGGTTTTGCTTTAGAAACAAATTTTGTTCCTACTAAGACTTTTTAAAAACCAGTGACCAATTTTCAGCCCCGGGGCAATTTCGATTTTTCACCCTGGGTAATTCCGGTAGCGGTCTTGGAATTGTAAAATAATGAAATTTTCATTGTTTACTGATTTTAGATGGTCCAAAATCACAAACGAATGACTGAACAGGGTCGGCATGACCCCAAAACATTAAAATACCTCGAAAGCGCTCATAATTTCACCAAACCGGAAAATCCATGATTTTTACTTTTCAGAAATTACGAAATTAAGTCTTCAAAAATGTTTTTTTTTCAAAATGTCATATCTCGGCTTCAAATGATTCGATTTGCATGAAATAAAAACTAAAATTTAGAGTAAACTGTATATGAGACGCAGCCAGGGATACCCGACCATATGTCGGAAAATTTTTTTTTCGTTTTTTTGGCTCTTTAAGTAGTACAGACTTGTACCTTTCGAATAGAGCAAACCGCATTAAAAAAGGTTGAGAAATGAATTTTCTATGATTTTTCAAAGTTTGTCAAAAAATGATTTTCAAAAATCAAAGTTTTGAGAAAAACGCAAAACAAAATTTGGAACAGTTTTCAATGAATAAAAAAAAATTATGTTCTGTAAACGACTTTTCTCATCGGAAATGGTTTATTTACGTCCTCTTACATCACTTTAGGTCATTGACCCCTTCCAGAAGTTGCCGGCATCGAAAATCGAAACCATACCATATGTCGGGAATCATCTTTTTTCAAGAAATAATGTCATTTTTGGTACAAAATTTGTTTTTTTAATAATCGTACACCACTGTAGTTCATTAAAACTAACCTGAAATTACGTGCATTGAGAAATGAAATCATAGTGCAAGTCAAACAACTTTACAAACCAAACGGTGAAAATCATGCTTTGAAAATTAGTATTCAACAAATATCCGGATAATCGAAACGAAGAGTTTCAACGGGAAAAAATTGAATTTTCGATTTCGATACTTAATCGATTTTTCGATTTCGATAATCGATTCTTCAATTTCGATTTTTTGATTTCGATAATCGACCTTTAAATTTTGTGAGGGTTCGTGAAAGAATTCGGGAACTCTCGGAAAAGTTCAACCGTTTTCGGGATGTTTTCGGAGCTGTTCGGCAATTTCCGTGTGATATCCGGATAATCCAAATAGTATTTGGTATTTGGATATCCGGATATTTGTTGAACACTACTACGTTTCAATAATAATGAAAGTTGTAAATTTTAACCTATTTTTATAAAATTCCGACATATGGTATGGTTTCAATTTCTCAGAGGCCTTCAGCAAAATTCGTTTTTTAACCAAGAAGATGACACTTTTGGGACCTGAACCTATTCTCATATGAAAGTAGAGGGTTCATAGTATACAAATTGATAAAAAAAAAATTTCCATATTTTTGGTCATTTTTTCTTAATTTGCGTTTTTCTCGAAATTTACTTTTCCGACATATGGTCGGGTATCCCTGGCTGCGTCTCATATTTTAACGTGACGGTGTCGAAATTACCTCGGAAGCGCTCATATGGTCACCAACTCCGCATATGTAATTGCCCCAAATCTGGGGCAATTCCGAAAACTTGACTTTCACTTACATACTTATTTCCAAATAACTCGACGTCGAGTACTCAAAAAAATTTTTCAATGCCATTAATGAGAAGCGGAAGGGTATGGGAGTAAAACATGCTATTAGAGTTTTTGCCCTAAAATGTACTGGAAAACCGTAAAATGCAATATACGTGAAATTTTGAAAATCGCTACCGGAATTGCCCCACTTTACCTTATGCCTTTATGTTTTAATACATAGTATTTTTTACCTGTTAACCATTTTGGGGCGTATTTCGCAAAAGCTATCCTTTGGTAGTTTAATTTTCCACAGAAAGTAAATTCATACAGATAAATTGGTTTTGCAGCTGGTAAGGTCGCTAAATAATTAAGCATTTCGTACCATTCGCAGTACCACAAATCTGTGTACATCTGTAAAAAGTAGAACCGTTGGTATAAATGTCCTTCTTACAAATACAAATGACTTTTTTATCCAATGGATGTATAGAATTGTCATACGAACATTTATAATATCATCGAGCATATCTGTATTGATTTCTTCATCGTTGAAATAAAATGTTCGAATTCTTTGAGTAATATACTTCAATGTACTGTCATCGATTGTGTACAAAGATAGGGCATCTTTGACTACTTTTTCTAAATTTGTTTTTATAACTTCTTCAGGCTTTGCTAAAAAAAAATGATGATTTTTAGGTAGCCATATCCCCCCCCCCCCCAAAAAAAATAACTTACACCTCAGATTATGATAAAAATTCGAGAGGTAGTTTACTTTGAGAGAGGAGCTCCGCCCCCCCCCCCCAAAAAAAAAATGAGAAAGAGAAAGTGGCTCTCACTGTGGTGTTACTTTTTTAAAAACTCAGCTTTTTAAAAAAAATTACCTTAGGATTGGATACCAATTTTTGGCTTCCAAGTAAGGCTTCCACAAAGAGGTTGAAAATGAAAGTTGTAGATTAAAAATTTTAAGATTCCTTCATTTTTACGAAATTCAAGGAGCTCACTCAAACACCTTCAAATGAAGTCAAAAAAATTTCAGTTGAGAGGAACGCTACAAAAATTTTGTAAAAATTCGAAAAAATCCATTCTGATAGGCCAAAAAAACTTGGCTTACTTTTCAAGCAGTTGAATAAGCAAACTTGAAATATTGATAAAAATTGAAGTTAAAGTAGTCCTACTTACCATGAACTTTTTTTGAAAAATTTCATTAAATTTTATTTTAGAGGACCAAACATTTTTCGTTTGATTTTGAATTGTTTGAGAGTGCGATTTATTTATTTCTTAAATTAAGAAACTTTCAAATTCGCGATCTGAAACGTTACAAATCCCTTGAAAAGAGAAAAAAGTAATATTCGATTTCAAGGTCAATGGCTCACAGAAACGCATAGAAACTCAAATCACACTTTCTTAGGAAGTGACATGATCGGGTCTCATCCAATATCACTAGGTATATACCCAACAATGGCTAATTTTTTTTCAGAAGTAGAACCACTTTGAAGATTCCTACATAGCTTTGCCTCAATTATTGCTATGGGGCTCAATTTTTTCTGGGAGGTTTCCTTCTCAAGGTGCGAATAAACAATCTAACCAGTTTTTTTTTGGTAAAAATCTGAAGAATATAATATATTTTAAATAAGCCTAAAAATTTTACAGGTCTTACTGCAAAACGCCAACAGGCCTTCTTTTTGAGCTATACTGCAAATCATAGGAATTGGTTCCACTGTATACATCAATTCTCTCGGGGTGGCAGTAAAAAAAGCATTATCAGATTCAATTTCAACTGTGGGGAGAAACTGGCAAGCTTCGTATTTCTCCGGATTTGACTAAAATTAATTTAAAAATTAATTATTTTAGAGTAAGTAATATTACTTTTTAAAATGATAAATTAAAATTTACTATTTTGATATGCTTTTTCAGCCTTCCTACTGCGTCAGTTATTTCAAAAGCACTTTTAGTTTTGAAAAATGTGTACAATTTCCGAGCAGATGTACCTCCTCTGTATCCCATCTCCTGTGCTAGTAAAATAGCTCTTTCGTATGATAATTCAGGAGTAATATAACTCCAGTTGGAATTACCAGCATAGCCACTTTGCATGATCACTTTATGAAAAAGACCTAAAAAATTATGGTTCTGTGTAGTTCTCATCAATGATTAATACATTGAAATAATTTAAGCATCTGTATTAGGTACCTTTGGACAGAGGTGACATTGTGTGGAAGTGGACATCACAAGCTCCAGAACTCGTTCCAGCCAACGTCACGTTGTTGGGGTCTCCTCCAAAATATGAAATGTTCTCTTTGACCCATCTTAATGCCATGACTTGATCTTTGAGACCCATATTTCCAGAGCATTGAGGAATTCCAAGATTTAAAAATCCTATTCAAAAATTACATTAGATATGAAAGTGGGGCTTTTTCGTTCAAATAAAAAATCAGTGATGCTATTACATTCATTTTGTTGATCTTGCTGTCTTAAGAATAAGTAATTTTCAATGAAATATTATTTTTAAATTACCAAAAGCATGAAGACGAAAATTCATGGTAACGAGTACAACATCGTGAGGAATTATGAAATCCGGATTTCCCAAACATTCTCTCGAACCAGATCCCCAAAAATTTCCTCCAGGATGGATGAGAACCATAACAGCTTTGAGTTTTTCTGTTTTGCAAGGAGGCTGCAACGTTATAAAAAAAAGTTCATCTTCTGCATTTTTTCCATCACAACACAACAATAAGATACTCATACCTCATGCGTATGAACATTCAAATGTAAACAATCCTCCGAGCCAATGATTATTCGACAAAATTGCGAAAACTGCATACAATCTTCTCTTTCTTTTGTTGCATTCAAAACTCCACGCCATTTTCCAAAAGGTTCAGGAGGCTGTTGAAAAATGAACAAGATCAATAAGCTGGAACAGGATAAATCTATCCAACATAATACATAATAACTTACCATAAATCTGAGCACGTCAATTGGAGGCTTTGCATATGGAATACCACAAAAGGAATAACATGGCGTTTTAAATAATACAGTTGTGGTTTTGATACCAATTAATTTACCTTGCGGTGTGACAACAGTCAAATCTTCCATTTTAGTTTTAAAATTCTAGCCTGCTAATTTCTAAAATACTTAGGTAATAGCTAGCTAGTCATAATTTCTAAATATTCCGTTTTAGCGAGGTCACTTTGAAAATTTATAAAATCGTGTACATAATGGGTTCTGATTTTCGTTTGATGTGCGATATTTTACGACACCTGTTTTTCAAACGCCACTAGCATCGTTAGATGTTAAATTTATGGAAAAATATCTCGCGATGAAACAAAAATCGCGTATGTTTGCGCAATATTGTAGGTATTTTATTTCAAATACTTAGTCGACAAGCATATCGGTCACCATTATCAAAAAACTCGCAAAATCATTTCATGTTACAATTTTTATGCATAAAGAATAAAATATGTAGCCCATACATATTAATAAGTTGATTAATCAGTATTCTTCGCAATTTTCCGAGAAAGAAAAAATTACATTGATAGATATAGGTACCAAAAATAAAATATTAAATAATTATGATATAAAAATAATAATAAAATGATCATTACCTACAGATACTTGACAGTTGACACAGAAATTTTTACAAAATTGGGGGATTATATACTTAATAGAAAAAATACTTAGGTACCTATCATTATAATGTAGGTAGATGGGTGTAGGTATTCATGTAGGTCATTGCAGGTACATATGTATAATTTCCTATTCTCTGAAAATAAATCAGTAAAATTTAGCGAAATTTTGCGCTTTTAAAACAGAACTTTTACTGATTTAATTTTTCAACCAAAAAAACCTGATTTTTCAGGTAAAATCACTGATTTTTTTCGGGTAAATATCACTGATTCTTTTCAGGTAAAAAACCAGTGATATTTTCCAGGTAAAAAACCAGTGATTTTTTCCAGGTAAAAACATGTGATTTTTTCAGGTAAAAACCCAGCGATATTTTCCAGGTAAAAACCAGTGATTTTTTCCCGGTATCACTGATTCATTTTCATGTAAAAACCCGATGATTTTTTTCAGGTAAAAAACCAGTGATTTTTCCAGGTAAAAACCAGCGATTTTTCAGGTAAAAAACCAGCGATTTTTTTCCAGTTAAAAACCAGCGATTTTTTCCAGGTAAAAACCCAGTGATTTTTTCAAGGTAAAAATCCCAGGTTTTTTCAGGTAAAAAACCAGTGATTTTTTTCAGGTAAAAAACCCAGTTTTTTCTGGTAAAAAATCAGTGATTTTTTAAAGGTAAAAATCCCAGTTTTTTTCAGGTAAAACCCCAGTGATTTTTTCAGGTAAAAAACAGTGATTATATCAGGTAAAAAACCAGTGATTTTTTTCAAGGTAAAAATCCCAGTTTTTTTTCTGGTAAAAAACCAGCGATTTTTTTCAGGTAAAAAACCTGTGTTTTTTTTCAGGTAAAAACCCAGTGATTTTTTCAGGTAAAACCCCAGTGATTTTTCAGGTAAAAAACCAGCGATTTTTCCAGGTAAAAACCCAGTGATTTTTTCAAGGTAAAAATCCCAGGTTTTTTCAGGTAAAAAACCAGTGATTTTTTTCAGGTAAAAAACCCAGTTTTTTCTGGTAAAAAATCAGTGATTTTTTAAAGGTAAAAATCCCAGTTTTTTTCAGGTAAAACCCCAGTGATTTTTTCAGGTAAAAAACAGTGATTTTTTCAGGTAAAAAACAGTGATTATATCAGGTAAAAAACCAGTGATTTTTTTCAAGGTAAAAATCCCAGTTTTTTTTCTGGTAAAAAACCAGCGATTTTTTTCAGGTAAAAAACCTGTGTTTTTTTTCAGGTAAAAACCCAGTGATTTTTTCAGGTAAAACCCCAGTGATTTTTCAGGTAAAAAACCAGCGATTTTTTTCCAGTTAAAAACCAGCGATTTTTTCCAGGTAAAAACCCAGTGATTTTTTCAAGGTAAAAATCCCAGGTTTTTTCAGGTAAAAAACCAGTGATTTTTTTCAGGTAAAAAACCCAGTTTTTTCAGGTAAAAAACCCAGTTTTTTCTGGTAAAAAATCAGTGATTTTTTAAAGGTAAAAATCCCAGTTTTTTCAGGTAAAACCCCAGTGATTTTTTCAGGTAAAAAACAGTGATTATATCAGGTAAACTAAAAACCCAGTGATTTTTTTCAAGGTAAAAATCCCAGTTTTTTTCTGGTAAAAACCCTGATTTTTTTCAGGTAAAAAACCTGTGTTTTTTTTCAGGTAAAAACCCAGTGATTTTTTCAGGTAAAACCCCAGTGATTTTTTCAGGTAAAAAACAGCGATTATATCAGGTAAAAAACCAATGATTTTTTCAAGGTAAAAATCCCAGTTTTTTCTGGTAAAAAACAAGTGATTTTTTCCAGGTAAAACATCGGTGATTTTTTTTTTGGTAAAAAAACAGCGATTTTTTTTTGGTAAAAACCCAGTGATTTTTTTCTGGTAAAAAACCAGTGATTTTTTCCAAGTATCACCAATTCTTTTCATGTAAAAACCAATGATTTTTTTCTGGTAAAAACCAGTGCTTTTTTTCTGGTAAAAACCAGCGATTTTTCAGGTAAAAAATCTGTGTTTTTTTCAGGTAAAACCCCAGTGATTTTTTCAATGTAAAAATCCCAGGTTTTTTTCTGGTAAAAAACCAGTGTTTTTTTTCAGGTAAAAAACAAGTGATATTTTCCAGGTAAAAAACCAGTGATATTTTCCAGGTAAAAACCCAGCGATATTTTCCAGGTAAAAACCAGTGATTTTTTCCCGGTATCACTGATTCATTTTCATGTAAAAACCCAATGATTTTTTTCAGGTAAAAAACCAGTGATTTTTCCAGTTAAAAACCAGCGATTTTTCAGGTAAAAAACCAGCGATTTTTTTCCAGTTAAAAACCAGCGATTTTTTCCAGGTAAAAACCCAGTGATTTTTTCAAGGTAAAAATCCCAGGTTTTTTCAGGTAAAAAACCAGTGATTTTTTTCAGGTAAAAAACCCAGTTTTATCTGGTAAAAAATCAGTGATTTTTTAAAGGTAAAAATCCCAGTTTTTTCAGGTAAAACCCCAGTGATTTTTTCAGGTAAAAAACAGTGATTATATCAGGTAAAAAACCAGTGATTTTTTTCAAGGTAAAAATCCCAGTTTTTTTCTGGTAAAAACCAGCGATTTTTTTCAGGTAAAAAACCTGTGTTTTTTTCAGGTAAAAACCCAGTGATTTTTTCAGGTAAAAAACAGCGATTATATCAGGTAAAAAACCAATGATTTTTTCAAGGTAAAAATCCCAGTTTTTTCTGGTAAAAAACCAGTGATTTTTTTCAGGTAAATTGATGATTTTTTGTGTAGGTAAGAAAAATTGATTTTTCAGGTAAAAACCACGTTTTTTTTTTAAAGTAAAAATTGCCTATTTTTTCGGGTAAAAATCTTTGATGTTTTTGGGTATAAAAACATCAATTTTTCGAATAAAAATAATCGATTTTTTCGGGTAAAAATCACTGATTTTATCAGATAAGTGAATGGACCTAAATATCAGTTTAAAAAATTACTGATATTCAATGAAAATTGATTTCGCACATTCAAGAAAGCAAGATTTTATAAAATTTCACCAATTCTGATTCAAGGTGATGATTTTATTGAATTAGGTAGGTAAGCATATTTTGAAAAAAGAATACAAGATAGATACCCGTGCAATGAAAAACCATGATCATAAATGCCATACTAAGACAATTTTTAATTATCAAATCAATAGGTAGAAAACATTTTGAACATGATTTTATTATCAAGATTTCGAAGGAGGATTTTCTTTTAATCTTTTTTCGCAGTCTTTAATAACGATCATCAATTCATCCCAAAATTTGAAACGTTCTTCATTTATTCTGGCGTTAACGACTGTTAAATTATCGTCTACTACGACATGACTCGGTTCATCTGGATAATGAGGTCTCCACACGATCTCATCCAAAGTTCCTCCATTAGGATCTCTGGAAACATTTTAGATATGCATCAATTTATATTTTCACCCTTGAAATAAAAAAATAAGACCTTCGCATACCCAGTTTTGGCAAAATTAGTTAATAAAATATTCAAATTTTTAATAACTTTGGATTCTCTTTCTTCAAAACTTATTGTATCGCGGTATAATTCAGTCAAACCTTTATAGTAAGTTACATATGAAGTATCGTCAGCGTGGCATGCTCCTGCAAAAGTTTTTATTTTGGTACATTTTCTGCGAAGTTTTCTATAAATCATCAAAATCACTTACCAACCAACCAATCGGGTGCGTTTTCAGCGTAAGCAAGTCGTTGGAAATTGAACTTGCCATAGAAAGCAAATTCATAAACATAAATAGGTTGAGCTCCTGGCAATGTGGCGAAGTAATTAATCATATCGTACCATTCGCAAAACCATAAATCGGTGAACAGCTGCGAAAAATTCTTGGATTATTTTTACATACCTAGTTCAAGGTCATAATAAAAATAGCACGATTTCGTACATTGACGATATCTTCCAACACTTTTTCGTTTATTTCTCTATCACCGAAGTAAAATTTTCGAATTTTACGAGCTAAATAGGTCACCGTTTTATCATCAAGATTATATAATGATAACCCGTCTCTGACAACTTTTTCCAAATTTCCTCGAACTGTATCTACAGGTTTAGCTGTATATTGAAACAGTAATGATTAATAATCTTGCTGAAATCGGTTTAAGTATGGAATAATATGAATATATATTACTGCAAAACGCAATCAATCCCTCTTTTCGGACCATGCTACAAACAATAGGAATAGGTTCAATGGTATACATCAGTTCTCTGGGAAGAGCTGTGAGAAAAGCTCCTTCAGTTACACTCTCAGCCGTAGGTAGAAATTGAACAGCCTCGTATTTTTCAGGATTTGTCTGCAGCGATCGATGTTCAATTAGGTGTGATTTTCAAAATGGAATGGGTAACGAAACACACTTACATTTTTAATGTGACTTTTCAATTTACCAACTCCTTCGGTCAATTCCATCGCAGTTTTGGTTTTCAAAAAAGAGCATATTTTACGAGCAGACGTGCCACCTTTGAATCCTAATTCTTGAGCTAGAATCACAGCTCTTTCGTATGATAACTCGGGACTAATGTAACTCCAATTCGAATTGCCAGCGAATCCACTTTGCATAATTACCCTGTGAAATAATCCTGTAAAAATAACAACTAGTTGCAGATTTACTATCGTTTTGTCATTTATAGATATGAGATAATTTAACCTTTCGAAAGGGGAGACATTAAATGGAAATGAACGTCGCAAGATGCAGCACTACATCCAGTCAACGTGACATTATTTGGATCGCCTCCGAAACTAGAAATGTTTTCTTGCACCCATCGTAAAGCCAAAACTTGATCTTTGAGGCCCATATTACCAGAGCATTGCGGAATACCAAGACTGAGAAATCCTTTATTCGTGTAAAAAAAAATATATATATTATAAAATTGGATATTGATATCCAGATCTACTCAGTATCATTTTCATTTACCGAACACGTGCAATCGGAAATTCAAAGTGACGAGAATGACATCGTGGGGCACGAGGAAATCCGGATTTCCCAGACCATCTCTTGAACCCGAACCCCAGGCATTTCCTCCTGGATGGATTAGTACCATGACAGATTTTGGTTTTGTGATTTTTCGCGGAGACTGTAAAATCGTGAAATGAATCAATTTAATAAACTTTTAGTCTTCACGTTTGAAATTATGGATATTCGAAAATAGATGGATTTACCTCAGGACTATGAACATTCAAATACAGACAATCTTCAGAACCGATGTACATGTTGAGAAAATGTGAAAACTGTAGGCAGTCGTCTTTTTCCTTCGATGCATTCAGTAGTCCTCGCCATTTGTCAGCTGGTTCAGGTGGCTTTAAATTAAAAAAAAAGATATAAGACACATAATACATATAGGTAGATATGCACTTATTAGGATACCTAAGTAAATAGAGTGCATCATTTAGGTAGGTAGATTGTTTTGGGTGCCTATTTGTTTTTGAAAGTTAAATGAAGGTAGGGAAAATTTAGCCACAAATACCAAGGAAGATTTTAGAGAGGAGAAAGAGATGGAATTTTTCGCACCTCTTTTAATTTTTTTTCTACGAGTTCAAATTGGTTGGTCAAAAAATTGGAAAAAACGAGATTTGCACGAAGGAAAATTTAAATGGAGGAACTTTTTATAATACACGGATATTTTATTTACCAAAATGAAAACAAGTTACGTTTGAAAAATCGAAAATGGTGGAAATGGTTAATTTTTAAATCGTGTTCGGCTAATGAAAGGGTTCCCTTCCTTATCAGTCTGCACTAGGGCCACACGATATATTTTTTTAAATGTTTTTTTGCAGCCTTTCGATTACAAGGGACAAAATCATCTTTTGTTTTGGAAAATTTCCTTTAAAATAAGCCCAACTTTATTTCGAATATTTTGCCTTAAAAAACATATTTTTGCATTTTCGATTGCTAGTTGGAAATTTTCGTCCAAAATTATCTCATATTTTACAATTTTTCGAATATTCTGGGAATTTTTGATTTTTGGGTACAGTAACATTCATTTTAACATGAAAAAAAGGTTTTTTTAAAGGTATTTTTAAAATGAATTTTCGATTATAAAAATACAATTTTGATTCAATCAGTTATCTTATTTTGTATTTTAGAAAAGATATCGATATCACAATTTTAAAGTAGTGCTAAAATAATACCATATTGTATAGGAATATTTTTGAATATTTTTAAGATACTTATTCGAATATTAAATCAAATAGGTATTTCACTTCTAATATCAACATAAAGTATTGAATATTTTGACTCGAATATGATCATATTTTGTGTGGCCCTGGTCCGCACTTACGGAAAAGCAGTCGGAAGTGGTTTCAGAGTGTCACTTTTTTATTTCCATCCAAGTATGTACTTGTTTTAAATCTGGCTAAACCCTATCTTCAAAAAATGTTTAAAAAATTGAGAAAATGAAACTTGAAGAAAATAACAAATAAAAATTTGTTGAAAAACTTACAATTGAAATTTTTTTTTCAAAAATTGTATTTGTATTTGACTGATGAAAACTACTTAATTTAAAAAATTAACGCACTTTTCCCTTTAGGGTGCATGGATACCCAGCATGCAAAAAGAGCAGACAAATTCTGCTCTTTTCTGCTGAGAATTTAGCTCTTTTCATGCATTATTTCTGCTCCTCTCTGCTATTTTCTGCTATTTTCTGCTCCTTTCTGTTTCTTTCTGATCTTTCGATGAGCGATGCACGCGCAACGGGGGGCCAAAAAGGGTCGTTCAACCAGACAGTGAGAATTTCTGCTCTTTTCTGCTTTTTTTGCAGGCCGGGTATGCTCAAATGTTGGTTACTGTAGAAATGAGCCAATAGAGACAAAACTTCATAACTTCTTATTAAAATGTCAATGCACCTGAATATTTTTTTAAATTTTTTTCTTATTTTTCAACATTTTAAAATACTTTTCCAGTTTTTTTCTTATTTTTAAAAATGTTTTCTTTTTTCTTAAAACATGTACTTACTTACACAACTTTATAACTTTTTATCGAAATGTCAATGAACTTTATTTTTTCAATTTTCTCTCTTTTTTTCAACATTTTAAAATATATTTTTCAGTTTTTTCTCATTCTTAAAAATTATCTTATTTTTTCTCAAATTAAAACATATCCTAGTTACGTTATAATTTTTTATTCATTAATACACTTGAATAATTTTTCAAAAAATTTTCCTTATTTTTTCAAAAATTTTCAAAAATTTGTTTCAGGGTTTTCTCATTTAAAAAAAAAAATCTCTCAGAATATAACTCACAGAAATACCAATTTTTTTCATTCAACCAACACATAATTATGTCACCGATCATTCAATTTCTTGAATTTTTTTCAAGTTTAACATACCTACGTAATATCAATATATTATCTTGATCTAACATTTTTCGAGTTTTACTCTCCAGCCATAAGATGTCGAAATCAAAAAATTTTGCTAAAAGTAGTATTATCAAATAAGTATATATTTTCTACTCGAATGTCACTGGTGCTCACTTTTCACTTCCTATTTTGATCTCAGGAGTACTTGAGAAAGTAACTTTTTCATAGATTTGCTTAAGTACCTATTTCTTAAATTTCTTATAAAAAATTGAAAAAATTATTTTTGGCAAGAAATAATTCGAAGTGGTTCCAAAACTACTGTGAATTGGACTCTTGTAGTCCCTAAAACCCCTCTACTTGGCGACCTCATTAAAACCGATTCTGTACATTCGACCTTTTTCCCCTTGAATTAAATTTTTTCAGGGTCGATCAGCCCAGGAGGAGAAAATCTCAAAATACCCAAGAACTAATCCTGAGTAAAAATTTGAACTTCAAGTCCAGTTTTCAAATAACATTAAAAATGACATATGTCAAACGTGTTGTTAAATTTTTTGAAAATTTTTATCCAAACTTGAAAGTACGGTGGCTGAGGGCTGTAAATTATGAATTTGAGTTGAAATTCAAACTCAGCACCCAGAAAACGTGAAAAATAATATGTTATGCAGTATTATCATTTTTAAAATTTTCAGCTTCCTTACTGAACCCTTGAAAATGATTCAAAAACAGGGTAGGTACCCAAAGACTTTTCGAATCGAAGTAAGTAAAAGTTTCAAAATCTGTTAAACAAGTTTCACGAAATTCAAGTACCTATACTTACTTAAGTACTTGGATGTGATTTTTTGAAGACCATTCTCCTCCTCTCCCCTTTTAGGCTGTTCAACTGACGTGAGAAAAAAATTGCAAAAGTTTTGCTTCGGAGCGAAAGCTTTTAAATCGTGAATATGTTTTCAAGATGATCTTTCATAATCAAAATGTCAAGATATTTAGGTATTTTTTTTCAGTTAATAACGTTTTATTAAAATATCAAATATCTAAATAGATTTTTTTCTTTTTCTAATTTTCTTTTTAAAAAGTCCGACAAAATATTGAAAAATTACGAAATTATTCATCATTTAGGTAGGTACTCTCCATCTTGGAAATTTTTCAAAAATTGTTTTTGTTTCCCCAACTTCGAGATATTGGTGGAAATCGCCATCGACAAAAAAAATTCATCAAAAATAATTTTTTTGATTTTTTCAAAAAATTATGTAGGTAGGTAAGGTCAATTGGGGTAATTGTAAATTTTTCGGAAAATTGAACCGATTTTGTGATACTCTTTTTCGTTTTACTCTGTAAGTGAGAAAGCAAAGTGATTGAAATTTTTACCATGTATCAATGAATGTATGAGGAGTAATATGGCGGTTTGTTTTCATCGATTCGATTATTCATTCCGAAATTATGGACTTCGTTTACAATTGGACACGAATATTTACATTTACCCCACTATGATGGGGTAAATGTAAATGCATAGATTGTACCCCATAAAAACGTATCCCTCGGTGTGTTTTTTGCATAATTTGGAAAAAAAATTATACAGATTAAATATTTAAACGCCTGGAAAAACTAACTTGTAAAAAAAAATAAAAAAAAATCAAAACAAAAAAAAATTATATTTTGTGTTTAAATTTGTGAATCCCATTTAAATAACACGTGTTTACAATTACCCCACACCTGAAAAATTTGATGGGTATTTGTAAATGCTGCAGAAAATTAATTTCTGAGCTTCAAAAATCATAAGAATTGAATTTCATCATTTTTGAATGTCCGTAGAACTAAATTAATGCATCAAACACAAACTTTTTTACTTTTTTCTATTTTTTCTCGAATTTTGAAGATAACGTAAATTGTGTGAAAATCAAAATTTGATATCATGTTTTTTTCATCGCGAAATTTTTCATCACAGCTGTCACCAAGACCCCGAAGTTTTTTATTATAGTAAGACCAATTATTCAAAGTTTTTATTTTTGGCAACTCCAGCTCGCTAGATGCATTTAAGTATTTACAGCACGACTTGTTTACAATTACCCCATGTTTACAATTACCCCAAATGACCTTACCTACCACATTTGGCAATACTTTTCCATTTTTTTCAATTTGTTTATATCTTTGGAGTTTCTAATACTGGATCAAGTTTGGGTTGGTAAATGTTTAACGAAGGTGAGCAGGTGAAATCCATATATTTTCTTTCGATGTCTAGACACCATAATTTCCTAACAACCCCTCTCCCTCCATTCAACTTTCAAAAAAAACAACACAATCCACCTCAGTGCACTAATCAACAATCTACACACGTAATATTGGAGCCCTGAGGGAGTAAGTGGCATAAATCAACATCAAAATTCATCATCTGCAGTTTTCCATCCAAACTGTCTCAGATGATTTTTGATACTTTCATGCTACCTTTCAAAAACAATAAATTCGATCAAAATCTAAACCCATAGCACTCACCATAAACCTTAGATTATCCAGAGGCGGTTTAGCATACGGAATTCCGCAAAACGAATAGCAGGGAGATTTATGCAACACGGTGGTCGTTTTCGATCCATATAATTTGCCTTGTTTGGTGGACACAATCAAATCTTCGTCCATTCTTGATGCACGCCAGGTTAACTATGTTTTTCAGTATCTTAGAAGTTAAATTCCGAAAAAAAAGTTTTTGGCCTTGACAACTTTTCTTTATCTTGGATATGTATCTGAAATAAGTTATGGCAAAATTTTATGGATTTTGACTTCCCACGGAAATTCAAAAATTCATAAACATATCCATCACTATCTGTTCATACAGACTTGATAAAATATTCTAAACGTAATTTCTATAGATTAAACAAAAGCTACGCTTAAATAAAAGTAAAATTTTTACTTTGAAAGAATAGCTAGGTAGCGCTCCCCCTTGAAATTTTTATATCGATTATCAAACCGAGTTCCTGCATTCATAAAAATTTAACACGAAAGTTATCAAATTCGTGGAAATGAAATCAACCCATTGGTCAGAATATACCTATAGCTTATTTATCTATACTAAAAAAAAGCAATAAAATGTTACGTTTTTTTCCCCACTTTGTATGGAAAAACTACCGATAGATACAGACAATCGTATATATTTCAAAAACCGTACAATTTTTTATATTTGAAAATGCAACACTGAAAAAGTGAAAAGTGATATACATACTTTGGTTTTCGAACTGAGAGGAATTTTTCACTCCTCGGTGTGTAGCTATTTTTTAATCAACAATACTCATTATACAGCAAGGTAGGTAAGTGAATATCCAATGAGAAAAGTAATTGAAGTTGAAAGAGGATAAAAAGACACGTTTTTAAACCGACATTCTCAATAACCTTTATATTTGTCGGCCAACTCGGTACAACTGAAATAAATATCAGTAAAATTGGACGCTTTAACGTCGCCAAAGTAAGATACACCTATCGACAGTTGATAATTTTTAAAATGAAGTTCAACTGCGGTGCTATAAGTCATATTTTACGTATAATATCCGATGTAATATTTTAATATGTTTATTTAGAAAAAAAAAACCTTGTGAAATTTGCACGTGGAGGCGGCGACTTGAAATATTTTCACAAATTATGGGTAGGTTTTGAAGATAATTCGTGACAAGCAAGTAATTTCTTTAGATATTTTTCTTTTGATGTGAATTTAAACCACATAGATATATGGTTATAGGTACAGGTAGATACTAAATTGTACACAAAAACCATATGCCATGGTCTAATATCCTGATGGAACTTCTCTTCAATAGGCACCTGATTTGAACGATTTCAAATGATCCCTAATTTTTTTCTAATTTCCAAAAAAAAAACAACAATATCTACAGATTTTAATTAAATTTTTCATCATAGATGAGCCAAAAATGGACGACGAATTGATAGTGCGAGTGAATCAAGGCCAACTTAAAGGAATAAAGAGAAAATCAGAATTTTCCCAAAAACAATTCTACAGCTTTTTAGGAATACCATTCGCTTTGCCCCCAGTTGGGAAACTTCGTTTCAAGGTAAAACCTCATTTAGCTTTGATTAGTCCTTCCATGTGACAGACTGTTTGCAGAAACGTCAGCACTTTACCTTGTGTTCATTGTTCTCGACTTTCTGATGTGACTTATCGCTGCTGTTACATTGTAACATTTAGCGATATATGTACAGTATGACACAAAAGTCTTGGTCACTTGAAACATTTCTCAATATCTCAGAACTGAAAAGAGATACCCAGACGGTTCAAATGGCAATGAGTTCCTGGCATTGAGGGCATTGAAGGTCGATAATCAAACTTTCAGCCCGACCTATAGGGTGTCCACAAATTGAGAAACCGGTTGGGGTCAAAAAATAGGGATCCGTTTTTTTTAAATTGAAATAAAGTCTACACACTGAATCGATTAAAATGTGATATGGTTTTTTGAAACCGGTTCAGCAGTTTCAAACCAGATTGTCAATAATATCCAAAAAAGTGGAGATATGAAAAAAAATTTGAAACAAAAATTGTAGAGAATTAAAAAACAAACATTTTTTGTTCCTTGAATTTTTTTCCATCTCGCAATGGAAAGAAGTTGTCGTGCCAAGGGTTTGAGCGTAAGTTTTTGTTTTTCAAGCCATACTCTTTTCCATTGCTAGATGAAAAAGAAATTGAAGAACGTAAAATTTTCAGTTTTTAATTCTCTACAACTTTTATTTCACATTTTTTTGATATCTTCAATTTTTTGAAACCGGTATTTTCTTTGATTTTTTTCCCCCAATCGATAACCTGTTATCAGAAAGTGGAGATATCGAAAAATGTTTGAAACAAGAGTTGTAGAAAATTAAAAACTGAACATTTTTTATTCTGTAATTTTTTTTTCATCTAGCGACGGAGAAGAGTTATGGCTTGAAAAACAAAAAATTATACTCAAACCTTTTGTACGACAATTTCTTTTCATTGCAAGATGGAAAAAAAGTTATGGAACAAAAAATACATGTTTTTTAATCCTCTACAACTTTTGTTTCAAACTTTTTTTCATATATCCACTTTTTAGGATATTATTGACAACTGGTTCGAAAATGTTGAACCGGTTTCAAAAAACCATATCACATTTCAATCGCGCCATCGTCAGTGTGTACCTGTGTAGACTTAATTTCAATTTTGAAAAAAAACGGACACCCCATTTTTTGACCAAACCGGTTTCTCAATTTCTGGACACCCTATAGGCAGGATTGAAAGTTTGATTACCGACCTTCAATACCTTTGACGCCAGGAACTCATTGCCATTTGAACCGTCTCGGTATCTCTTTTTGCAGTTCTGAGATAGGTATTGAGAAGTGTTTCAAGTGACCAAGACTTCTGTGTCATACTGACAGGCACTATTGTAGGTAATGTAATATTGCTCGAATTTTAAGTAAAATAGATCGATTTATAGCCTCCAGTTGAAGGAGACAAATGGGTCGGAGTTTTGGACGCAACACAAGAAAAAAACCCCTGTTTACAATATTCATTTTATACGAATCAAATACTAGGCGATGAAGACTGTTTATATTTATATATTCATACCCCTGAGGTAGCACGCATAGATTCATAGATTTGATAAAATGAAATCTATCTATGAGACTGAGAATAAAATTATTTAAATTTCATACCTACCAATTATTTCAGATTCCTCGTCGAATAACTGAACCAAAAGCTGTCATAGTTGGTCTTCATCAAGGTGGATTTAATTGCGGCTCCGGATCAAGTGATCATCACGGATCTCCAGATTATTTAATTCATCACGACATCATTTACGTCACTTTTAATTTTCGTTTACATGCTTTAGGTTATTATTGCAATTTTTATTTCCATGTAAGTTTGAGATTATGGGAATAACGTTTTTGAGAGTTCCAACTTTCAAAAACTGTCTCTCTACTTTTGAGATTGAAATTGGATCAATTCATATTTTTTGACAAAGTTATTCTGAAATTTCGTATTTCTAAATTATATTGACTTTTATGCCTTCTTATTAAAAAAAAATGTTTAAAAAAAATGTATCGAGTTACTCGGCTCGAAAAAGCTCTCGTGATTTTTCAAACCTTCATATTACCCAAGTTTTTTCAATTTTTTTGAAATTCGATGGTCATTGTGTGGCGTAGAAGAGTTTGATTGAAAAATTTATTTGAAATTCAAAATTAACACGTTTGAAAAATCAACAAACCAAATGTTACCTACTTACTAAGAAATATCATTTTGTTTTAAAGTAGGAACACGATTGTTCAACTTGTTGAGGGGGGAAAGGGGGGAGTAAGCTGATATTCGAAACCAGCTTCATCGGAAACATTATAAACAAGTGTCACGTGATTTGTAATTTTTTGTGGGGGGGGGGGGATCGGTACTTCTCCAGAGCTTTACGATACTAAAACAAAACATCGTAAAATATAATTATCTGCCTTTTATGATTTTTTTCTGTTTGAAACCCTTGTTCTGAACAACTATTCAATTCGTTACCAACCTAATAATTTCTATGATCAATTTTTCTGACAATCTGTTTATTTAAAATTAGGTTTTTTAAACCTCGGAATTGAAGAATGTTCCGGCAACGCTGGCTTAAAAGATATGGTCCTAGCGTTCAAATGGATCAACAAAAACATATCAGCTTTCGGAGGAGATCCAAAAAATGTCACTGCTCTGGCATCCAGCAGCACAGCATCCGCCTTACACCACCTCATGCTTTTCTCTCAATTAAAAGGTGCTCGTTAAACTACTCCCAATTCGACATACGATTTAACCAATGTAACACTTTTATTTGCTTAGGATTGATTCATAAAGTTATTATGCTCGGATGTTATGGTTTCTCTGATCCTTGCAGTTATCAAGAAAATGGACCGGAGTTGGCATTCGAGTTCGCAAAACTTCTAGGGTGTCGATCTACAAATCCTCACGTTGTGCATAAGTTCCTAATGGCTCAAAATCAACATGAAATATTAAGAGCTCAAGGGCTTCTTCGGACGAGAATAATTTTTGTAAGTAAATAACTATCTGAGAAATACCTTATTTAATATGAAAAATTTCATATTTGAATTTATACAAGTTGATGTAGGAAAACCCTGGAAAATTTTCAATGACGCCATTCTTCATGTCAGTTGAAATCGAATGTGAGCACGCGATCATAACTCAGAGTCCGAGAAACTTGATGGATTCCATTGAACCATTGCCTTTGCTGTTCGGGAAATGCGAACATGAGGCGATATTAATGTTTTATTGTAATAACTGGATTATTTTTTTGTAAACAAAATTCCTGGAAGATTTTATACTTAAATAACTTTATTTTTTGCAGATAACCACATACAAATTGTAAAAAATGATCTGGTCAATGTAATGAAAAAAAATTTATGGCAGTTTGAAATAGATGACTGTACATTGCTTGAAATAACCAAAAAAATCAAACGTTTTTATTTTCACGAAGATAAATCATTTGAAGATCTTAGTGTAGATGCTGAAAAAGTATGATCCCATTTACCCATTTTCTGTACCTAATATTTTTTGATCAAGTATACTTAAATTTAATTTTTGTTTCAGTTTTATCAAGATTTATGGTATTTTGAATTTTATCCCACTTTCATAAATATAATTGCGAAAAAACAATCAACGCCTGCGATTTATATGTACAACTTTACCTACAATGGAGAATTGAATTATCAAAAGAAAACATTTTTACCAAAATTATTTTGTCCAGCAAATGCTTTAAAAAGCAAGTGAACAATTACATTTTTTGAGTTTCGACTTGCACGTTGTGCTCATTTCAAGCGTTTTTCAATAACTAATATATTACATTTCCTAAAATAATCACAAATTTATAGGTGCAGTTCATGCTGATGACAGTTACTATTGGATGGCGGGATTCCATTCCCAAGTCCCAGAAAAGGAGAGATACATGGTTAATCAAATGGGACAGTTTTATACAAATTTTGCTAAAACTGGGTAGGTATAATACTATTTTTTTCAAGTGATGTCTGTTGTGTCTTGTGAAATCATAAAAATAAATAAGTACTGCATTTAGAAGAAAATGTATGTGGTGGATTTTTTGAGTGAAGGATGTCCTAAAAAAAATGTGCAGATGAGCTTCTGGCTCGAAGTCAAACGGAACTAAGGGTCCTTAAAATGAGCTCACTTTTGAAAAAAAGTGTGTTTTTTGCCTTTTTTGGTCTTGCTGGATATCTCGGCCACCCTTTCTAAAAAGGTGAGATTTGAGTTTCAACATCTCTCTGGACCATTTACCTTCTTTGAAATTGAATACCATTTTTTATCCTGTAGGTGAGAGGGAGAAAGAGGGTTAAAAATTTCCAAATCGCGAATTTGAAGATTCTAAAAATTTTTACCTACCAAATTCAAATTATTTTCTTAAACGCCTTAAAATCGAAACGAATTTTTTTGCCACTCGAATAATTTTTGATGAAATTTTTCAACAAATTTTCACGGAGGCCTTGCTAAATTCATTTTGATTTACAAAATTTTCATTCAGTGACTTGGAAAATAAGCCAAAAGTGGGTCATTAGAATAAATTTCAACAAATTAAAAATAATTCTCAGTCATGCTGAAAAATGAAATTTTCAAAAAATTGCGTAAATCAAAATAATGTTGGCAACTCTGCCATGAAATTTTGATTTTAAATGTATCAAATATTACTCTGGATGGCCAAAAAAAATTGGCTCGATTTTAAGGGGTTTGAGAGCGATCAGAATTTAATCAAAATTAAAATTCCCCCCCTCCCCTAGAAAACCAAAAATTGTGTCCAATTTCAAAATCAAGTGTTCATATAAGAGTAGAAACTGAAATCGAACCTTTTTAGGTTTCATTCGAGATTCCCAGCAAGTGGCATAACTTCAGATGGCAAAAACGACGTTTCTTTTTCAAAAATATCCTTACTTTGAAATTACCCAAATCCAATCCATTTTAGGTTGGGATAATCAATTTTTTTCGGATGGTCCCTTCTCAAGGGTAAACATTTCACCAATTATCGAATACAAGATATGTTTCCTTTTTTTTTTCTTATATCCATACATTATTTTGAATTTCCCTTCAGAGATCCGAATAATGAAGGAAGTGATTTTCATTGGGAATCGTACACTTTGGAAAACTCATGTTATATGCAGTTTGACGATCCATTGGAAATGAAACAAGGAAGATTTAACGAAACCAGGATGCAATTTTGGGAACAAATATCTTCATTACTAGAAAAATCAAACAAAAAAACTGGAAATAAAAACTGAATAAATTTTATCTTGTTTTTCCTTCATTCAAATAATATTCAAAAATTGACAACCTTCCATAAAAATTTTCAAAATTTGTAGGGCTATCAAATGTTTTCACCCCAAAACCCTTTTTTTCAACTTTTGAGAATAAAAATGGGAAATCAATCATAATAATTTTTTTATTTTCTGACGGGACTGTCGACTCTAGGAGCTTCAGTGACATCAATTTGATGATGTGTGTGACATTATGACAAGTAGGTACCTAAGCTTTAAAATCAGGTATTTATTCTCTCAAACGTTTTCATAAATTATGGGCAGGGTTGAAGTAAGTTCCTAGAAAATGTTGTGCATTACGAGACGGTTTTTAAATTTTACAGCGAGTGACATCGTATTTTCGTATTCAAAATTCTCAAGAAGTAGGTAAGTGATTATATCTTGATTGTTTTTTGATACCATAGGTAATAATAATTGTCAATTCCGTTATACATATTTTTTATTTTTTGGGTATTTTGCACTTTCACAGAATCAAAAAGAAAATTTCTGATTAATTATGGAAGAAGATTATATTATCAAGACAAAATTGGGTAAAATTCGAGGTTATAAAAATATCTCACAATACTCAAAGAAGCCATATTACAGTTTCAGTGGCATACCTTATGCCAGACCTCCAATTGAAGAGTTACGATTTAGGGTCAGTAAATTTTCAAAAAAAAAATTCAAAATATCTTAAAATTTGTTGAGTACATAAGTATTCTTATGATCAACTTGGTGGATCTTTTTTTCAGCCTCCCGTACCTTATGGCAATTGGAAAGGTATTTACGATGCTCGTAAAGAACGTGAAGTTAGTATTCATTATTCCATTGTCTATAGATCTATTGTAGGAAGTGAAGATTGTTTATACTTGAATATCCATATTCCTCAGGTACTTGTGCAAAATTGTTCATTTTTGATTTCAAATTTAACTAATCCCATTTACTCTGTTGAACAGTATCCTCCCCCTGAGGAAAATTTAAAAAGTGTTATCGTTCATTTTCACGGAGGTGGTTATACTTTTGGTTCAGGAAATAGGGATTATTACGGTTCTCCGGATTTTGTGATGCATAAAGATTTCGTTTATGTGAATTTTAATTATCGTCTGCACGTATTGGGTATGTGAATCATTCGATGGATATTTTCCATCATACAACATGAAACATGGATAAGAAACGAGTTGCTGAATCATTTTATCGAATCTGCAGGTTTTTTGAATTTGGACTTACCAGAATGTCCAGGAAATGTAGGCTTAAAAGATGCGGTATTAGCTTTACAATGGGTCAAGCAAAACATCCAAGGATTTGGAGGAGACCCCAAAAACATAACAATTTTTGGTTGCAGCTCTTCTGCCAGTGCTATTCATTTATTGATGCTACATCCTCAGCACAGAAGTAGGGTGTCAATGGCGTATCTTTTATAGCTCGAATACCATTTAAAAAAATTATTACTTGCAGATCTATTCCACAAATCGATAATGTCAGGGTCATGTGCCACAAATCCGGCTATTAACTTTTGCGAGAATCATCTCCAGAAAGCAATTCAGTTAGCCCAAGTTATGGGTTGTCGTGAAACCAAGCCTAAAAAACTGTTGCAGTTTTTTAAACAACAAACAGCTAAGGATATCATTGATGGGATGAAAGGTTTACGTCGAATTCTATTGCCGGTGAGAAATAATTAGGAAACCGAGCACAAAATGAAATTTTGGAAATTTCAATAATTTGGGTATAATTTCTCCACAGATTAATAACATCACATCGCAGCATTATTTATTCATTCCATCTATCGAAAAATTTTCCAAAGATGCGATTCTTACAGAAAATCCGTACAATTTGTTACAAACTATTGACCCTATTCCAATTATGTATGGATTATGTAGTATCGACGGAATGCAAGCTTTTGCTCGTAAGTAAATAATTTTTGAAATATTTTCCTCTTATGATAAAATAAATTTTATATATTTTTTTAGAGGGCTCGCCTATTCAAACGCTATCTAACCCCGGGTTTAAAAACCCTTAAACGATATTTTTGGCCCCTATAAAAAAGGGTGAAAACCCCTTTTCAAAAAGTAGCCCCAAAAAAAACCCTTTTTCTTTCCCCCCCCCGGGGAAAACAATAAAAAAAAAATGCAAGAAAATAATTTTGGGGGGGGGTAAAAAAAAAAGGGGGTAAATCCCCACTATGTTATTCAACATTGAATTTGGAAAGTTACATTTTACCCTTGCCTGCAGTTTTCCCCCCACTTGAAAAAAATATTAGGTACATTGTCTTGGGAGTAACAGGTGAGCTCAACTTTTAATGTTCTTGAATTTGAAATTATTTCAGTTATATCAAGATATTTGGCAAGCAGAAATCTACATGTCGTTTCTCTCGATGTTACATACCAAAAAAATCCCAAAACTGCTCTCTACATTTACGAATTTGGATTCGAAGGAAGTTATAACATCGCGAAAAGAGTAGCCAAACGTCATATACCTTGTTTGCTTGAAGGTTACACCTACTTATTATTATTTTCTTTTATGTTTTTGATGTTCTTATTCGCAAGGTTGTCTGATGCAATAGCGTTCAAAGAATTTGAAAAAACACGCGTTAGAAAGCCACAAAAAATACTCACCCAGCCTGTCAGTGATGGCTAGCCTATCTCCAAAAAGTTGGGGTTAATAGTATTTCACACAAACATAAACTCTTTCACCCTTCCTTTTATACCAAGATTTTCCCTGGGCTTATGATTTTCACAGTGCAGGCTACCTAGATTTTTTTGGAGGCCTAATCGGTCTGAAAAAATAAATAAATCCTATCAAATTTTTAAGAATTGACATGTTTTATGGAAAGAAGGAATCTTTTCAAGCCTGAGTGGAGCGAGGACAACAACTTTCCCAGAAAATGAATGTCAAACCATGAAATTTCATCATTTTCCAACATACTAAGAAGAAAATTATATTTCCTAACGTGCTTTTAAGTGGAACTTTCCTATCCGTTTGGATAGATCGAAAAAAAAAAAACCAAATGTAAGGTCATTTGGGGTAATTGTAAACATGGGGTAATTGTAAACAAGTCATGCTGTAAATACTTAAATGCATCTAGCGAGCTGGAGTTGCCAAAAATAAAAACTTTGAATAATTGGTCTTAATATAAAAAAAAACTTCGGGTTCTTGGTGACAGCTGTGATGGAAAATTTCGCGATGAAAAAAACATGATATCAAATTTCGGTTTTCACACAATCTACGTAATCTTCAAAATTCGAGAAAAAATAGAAAAAAGTAAAAAAGTTGGTGTTTGATGCATTAATTTAGTTCTACGGACATTCGAAAATGATAAAATTCAATTATTATGATTTTTGAAGCGGAGAAATTAATTTTCTGCAGCATTCACAAATACCCATCAAATTTTTCAGGTGTGGGGGAATTGTAAACACGTGTTATTTAAATGGGATTCGTAAATTTAAACACAAAATATCATTTTTTTGGGTTTTGATTTTTTTTATGATTTTTTTTCACAAGTTAGTTTTTCCACACGTTTAAATATTTAATCTGTATAATTTTTTTCCAAATTATGCAAAAAAACCGAGAGATACGTTTTTTATGGGGTACAATGTATGCATTTACATTTACCCCATCATTGTGGGGTAAATGTAAATATTCTTGTCCAATTGTAAACGAAGTCCATAATTTCGGAATGAATAATCGAATCGATGAAAACAAACCGCCATATTACTCCTCATACATTCATTGATACATGGAAAAAATTTCAATCACTTTGCTTTCTTACTTACAGAGTAAAACGAAAAAGAGTATCACAAAATCGGTTCAATTTTCCGAAAAATTTACAATTACCCCAATTGACCTTACTCTCAATTTTGATGAAACCCGATGAGGTGGTTTACTTTAAATGGGAGATCTCTCAAAAAATTGAGCCCCTATGCAAAGGGGAATGAAGATAGGGAAGCTCAAAGTTGGACCAATTTCTCAAAAACGCGGTATTTTTCCACGTTGGAATAATGCCACCTACCAAGAACCTCGGTCATCCTCCTAAAGAGGTGCGATTTGAGTTTCTACAACCCCTGAATCATTGATTTCGAATTAGATATTACTTTTTATTCTCTACAAGAGATTGCAAAATTGCAGATCACGAATTTGAAGATTTTTTCAGTTACTAAATACTTAATTTTTAAGAAATGTTGCAGAAAGTTTTCATGGCAGTGTTGCCAACTGTATTTTGATTTTCGCATTTTTCATAAATTTCAAGTTGTTCATTCAAAATCTTGAAGTAAAAAGTAAACTAATTTTTTTTGGCTATTAAAATAAATGTAAATCATTGAGGAGGTTGGTATCAAAGTGAGACAAACGCCATTTCCAAACAAGTGCATTTTTGGTGACCTCGTTAATCAGGGTGGAAGAAAACTATTTTTCATATTTTTTTTAGTTAGCGTTACCACTACAGTTTGCTAAATATCCATACTTTTCTCTTCCTTTTTTTTCACCCTAAAAAAAAAAAACATAGATTTTCTCAGAACCAACCGAATGGCGTACCTCTGTCTCACTTTGATACCAACCTCCTCAATTGTAGTTTTCTGAAATTTTTTTGTAGCAGTGCAGCAAAGAGGAATGTTCTAAAAATTACGAAAATCAAAATGCATCTCGCAGCACTGCCTTGAAATTTTATTAAAAAGTTCATTAAAATTATTCTTGATCGAAAATTTTTCGATCAATTTCAAGGTGTACGGATGAGTAATTTTAATAATTTTAATTAGGTACACTCTAGAACCTATATGAATTCCAAATGCTGAAAATGTGGGAATATAAAATAAACAATTCTGGAACGTTTTTATTCAGGTAGATATAGGGCTTTTTCAACCCCTACTTCTTATTAGCTCGACGATCTTTTGCAGTAGCGTTAATAAAATTGCATAACTAGTTTGCCGTAAATAATTGAACTTATCAATTTATCATTCATCAATAATTCAACCATCTTTTCGATGACTCAATGTCACCCTGAAAGAAATTTTGCAACTACATGCAGTGTAAAACTGATCACATCTATTCAACAAGGACATTATAGTAAAATTTTTCGATTTTTTTTGGTAAAAATTCAATATTTCTTTGAATTTAACAACATATTTTAAAGACGTATGTAGAATGGCATCGGTATAGGATCAGTATGAAAACATAAAGTTGAAAAATTTAAAGTTGGAAAATAATGCTGAGAAATTTAGATTGAAAAAATTTTATTGTTGAGAAAAATTTAAGAAAATTTTAAAAATTAATTGAAAACAATTCTCGAATTGAAAATTTTTTTTAAATTGCAAAGTTGATTTTGAATTTTTTTTTCTGCTTTGAATCCAAAAATGCCAACTTCACGTTTTTTAAAAATTTTTTCAACTCAACAATTGGCAGCGTTTTTAAAAAATATAAAATTTAACAAAAAATTTTGAGAAAAAAATTGGATTTTTTTTTAATTTAAATTTTTTACTGTTGAAAAATTTTGAAATTGGATAGGTGTAATTTTGAAGAAAAAAAATTTAGAGTTGAAAAAATTTGAACATAAAAATTAGAAAAAATCTGAGCTTAGATGGTCGAAATCCCGTTTCCGGCATAACTAATTAGGAGCTAGTCAATTTTTGTCCTCTCCATTCCCCGCCCCTCGCTAATCAATTTATGAAAGTGCTAATCATCTTTATAATTGTTTTGAAGATTTATTTTGTTTCAATGTGTGTTACTAGTCCATTGAATTAGAAAAATCACTATTCAAAGATTAATTTTATTTTCAGAGTTGGACTTACTCATTTTTATGATAAAAAATATATTTCAGTCTACATGCTCCTTCAATTTTGAATATAGATAATCTGAGGTAATTTCTACTCATACCCATCTGGGTAGACACCGTAGACACTAAGCAGCCACACATCGGACACCCTATGTACCTATACCTACATTTAATTTCCTACTTATAATATAACCGCACGTAATCAGTAATTATACGCTCGCCATAAACAATCTCATTTATTTTCTCAGGAGCTGATCATGGAGATGATTATTATTATTTCGTGGGCTTAAATCAGAATATAAATTATACTCCAAATGATGCGATTGTAATTGATTACATGTCTGAATTTTTCACAAATTTCGCCAAGTATGGGTAAGTGGGTAACGTTTATTCATCTGGACCTAGATTTACATATGTAGAATTGTTAGATGTTAAAATTAAAATTAGCTGATCATTTTCAATTTTATTCACCTAGAAATCCAAACAGTGATATGGTAAAAGGAATCGAATGGAAGTTATATACTCCTGAAAACCCTTCGTACTTAAAATTCAATCTCGATTTAGAACCAATTCATAGCAGATTAAACGAGGAAAGGGCGAAATTTTGGGAAGAATTGATCAATTATATTAAAAGTAAATGTGCCTGAATGAAACACATTCTTCTTTTTCTATTTATTGTAATCATCGAATAATAAAGTCATTAAATGCCATCGTTGTCTATGATTTTTCAAATGTTACGTAAATTACCTATATAGAAGATGCAGGTGTTACCTACATTAAAATTCGTGTTCTTCACGTGTTCGATAACTTTTGTTTTCCATTATTTATTCAATCTACTCTCTTAATTTGTATCCGCCAAAAACTGAAGATTGGCTGATTGAAATCGACAAAATTGAGTCACTGGATTGGCAGTGAAATTCCACTGATTCCACTGTTATTATGTGAAATTTGACTGGGGTAACAATTACCTACATAACTTGCTTACTAAGCGACATATGTCGACATATTTTCAAAATCCATCGCCTGTATTATATCAATTTTGAAAATAAGTAAATGGGTATTGGGTACCTATGTACTTTGAACCTAAAACAATTTCATAGCCATGCTGACAAATGAAATTTTCTAAAAATTTCCCAAATCAAAATAAAGTTGGAAACTCTGTCATGAAATTTTTTTAATTTTTTCAACGCTTATTCTGGACGATCGAAAAATTTTGGCACAATTTTAAGGTGCTTGAGAGCGATATGAATTGGGTGAAAATTGAAAATTCTTATATCTGGGATCTGCAACTTTTCATCTCCGCCCTTCCAGAGGACAAAAATTGGTATCCAATTTCAAAATCAATAGTTCAGAGAAGAATAGAAACTCATATCGTACCATTTTAGGTCTCATCTGAGATTCACAGCAAGTAGCATTACTTTAAGTAGCAAAAACGACGTTTCCTTTTCAAAAATATTCTCGCTTTGAGGTTACGCATTTCTATTCCGCTGTGAACAGGGATAATCAAATTTTTGGCGGTTGTCCCTCGTCAAGAGTAAACCTTCTAACCAATTATCGTAAAAATACAATACATATTACATACGATTTTTTTGTCATATCTATTCATTATATTGAATTTCTTCTCAGAAATCCGAATAATGAAAGAAGTGTTTTTCCTTGAGAATCGTATTCTTTGGAAAATCCATGTTATATGCAGTTTGACGATCCATTAGAAATGAAACAAGGAAGATTTAACGAAACCAGGATGCAATTTTGGGAACAAATATATTCATCACTAGAAAAATCAAACCAAAAAAACTGGAAATAAAAGGTGAATAAATTTTATCTTGTTTTTCTTCCATTCAAATAATTTTCAAAAATTGACATGCTTCTATAAAGATTTTCAAAATTTTTATCAAATGACTTTCACACGCCAACTTTTTTACCCCAACGTTGAGATCATAAAATATCGATCATCGAACCACAAATAATTTCATATCCCTAACTGACTGTCGATTCTAGGAACTTCAGTGACATCAATTTGATGATGTGTGTGACATTATGACAAAAAGGAAAGCTTTAAAATCAGGTATTTATTCTCACAAACGTTTACATAAATTATGGTCAGCGTTGAAATAGGTTCCTAGAAAATGTTGTGCATTATGAGACGGGTTTTAAATTTTACAGCGAGTGACATCGTATTTTCGCATTCAAAATTTTCAAGGAGTAGGTAAGTGATTATATCTTGATTGTTTTTTGATACCATAGGTAATAATAATTATCAATTCAGTTATATTTTTTTTTGATTTTTTTGGGAGTTTTGCACAATTTTTCTTTTGAAATTGCATTCAATTTCTTTCTTTCACAGAATCAAAAAGAAAATTTCTGATTAAGTATGGAAGAAGATTATATTATCAAGACAAAATTGGGTAAAATTCGAGGTTATAAAAATATCTCGCAATACTCAAAGAAGCCATATTACAGTTTCAGTGGCATACCTTATGCCAGACCTCCAATTGAAGAGTTACGATTTAGGGTCAGTAAATTTTCAAAAAAAAAAAAATTCAAAATACTGTATCTTGAAATTTATTGAGTGAATATTCTTATGATCAACTCAGTGGGTCTTTTTTTCAGCCTCCCGTACCTTATGGCAATTGGAAAGGTATTTACGATGCTCGTAAAGAACGCGATGATAGTATTCATTATGCCATTGTCTATAGATCTATTGTAGGAAGTGAAGATTGTTTATACTTGAATATCCATATACCTGAGGTACTTGTGCAAAATTGTTCTTTTTTGATTTCAAATTTAAGTAATCTCATTTACTCTGTTGAACAGTATCCTCCCCCTGAAGAAAACTTAAAAAGTGTTATTGTTAATTTTCACGGAGGTGGTTATACTTTTGGTTCAGGAAATAGGGATTATTATGGTTCTCCGGATTTTGTGATGCATAAAGATTTCGTTTATGTGAATTTTAATTATCGTCTGCACGTATTGGGTACGTGAACCATTCGGTGGATATTTTCCATCATACAACACGAAAATTGGATAACAAACGAATTGCCGAATAATTTCATCGAATCTGCAGGTTTTTTGAATTTGGACCTACCAGAATGTCCAGGAAATGTAGGCTTAAAAGATGCGGTATTAGCTTTACAATGGGTCAAGCAAAACATCCAAGGATTTGGAGGAGACCCCAACAATGTAACAATTTTTGGTTGCAGCTCTTCAGCCAGTGCTATCCATTTATTGATGCTCCATCCTCAGCATAGAAGTAGGGTGTCAATGGCGTATCTTTTATTGCTCGAATACCATTCAAAAAAATTATTATTTGCAGATCTATTCCACAAAGCGATAATGTCAGGGTCATGTGCCACAAATCCAGCCATTAACTTTTGCGAAAATCATCTCCAGAGAGCAATTCAGTTAGCCCAAGTTATGGGTTGTCGTGAAACCAAGCCTAGAAAATTGTTGCAGTTTTTTAAACAACAAAAATCTGAGGATATCATAGATGGGTTGAATGGGTTACGTCGAAATCTATTACCGGTGAGAAATAATTAGGAAACCGAGTACATAAAATGGAAACTTGAGAATTTCGATAATTTGGGTGTAATTTTTCCACAGATTAATAAAATCACAGCGCAGCATAATTTATTCATTCCATCTATAGAAAAATTTTCCAAAGATGCGATTCTTACAGAAAATCCGTACAATTTGTTACAAACTATTGACCCTATTCCAATTATGTATGGATTATGTAGTATCGACGGAATGCAAGCTTTTGCTCGTAAATAATTTTTGAAATAATTTTTTCTGTGATGGGAAAACAAATTTTTAAATATATTTTTTTTAGAGGGCTCGCCCATTCAATCGCTTTCTACCGGGTTCAAAGATTCAATTAAACGAATATTATGGCCTTATAAAATGGACGAAACTACGTTACAAGAAGTAGCCACCAAAATTAAAGTGTTTTATTTTCCCGACGGTGAAATCAATGACAAAAAATGCGAAGAAGTTTGTAAGGTATGTTATTCAACATCGTATTTGGAAAGTTACATTTTACCCCCTTCCTGCAGTCTTCCTTCACTTCAAAAAAACAATAGGTATATTGTCTCGGGAGTAACAGGTGAGCTCAACTTAATTAATGTTCTTGAATTTGAATTTCTTTCAGTTATATCAAGATATTTGGCAAGCAGAAATCTACATGTCGTTTCTCGATGTTATATACCAAAAAAATCCCAATACTGCTCTCTATATTTACGAATTTGGATTCGAAGGAAGTTATAACATCGCCAAAAGAGTAACCAAACGTCATATGCCTTGTTTGATCGAAGGTCATATCTATTATTATTTTCTTTTAAATTTTTGATGTACTTATTCGCAAGGTTGTCTGTTGCAATGGCGTGCAAAGAATTTGAAAAAACATGGATTACAAAGCCACAAAAACCACCCACCCAGCCTGTCAGTATACACTCTTTCACCCTCCCTTTATACCAAGACTTTCTCCAGGCTCCAGGCGATGGCCTAGGCTTATGCTTTATCAGTTGGAAAGAAAAAATTAATCTTATGAAATTTTTAAAAATGGGAAGAAGGAAACTTTTTGAGCCTGAGCGGAGCGAGGACGAAAACTTTTCCAGCAAATGAATTTCAAAACCTGAATTTTTATCATTTTTTCCAACATGCCAAGAGGAAAATGATATTTCCTAATGTCCTTTTAAATACCTACAACCTTCCTATCCGTTTGAGTAGATCGAAAAAAACATGTTCTCGATTTTGAATTTTTGATGAAACCTGATGAAGTGGTTTACTTTAGATGGAAGATCTCTCAAAAAAATTGAGCCCCTATGCAAAGAGGAATGTAGCTATAGGGAATCTCAATTCTCAAACTGGGATAAATTTCTGAAAAACTCGGTATTTTGTCGCGATTGGATAGTGCCACTTGCCAAGAATCTCGGCCATCCTCCAAAAGAGGTGCGATTTGAGTTTATACAGCTCCTGAATCATTGATTTCAAATTAGATATCACTTCTCATTTTCCACAGGAGATTGAAAAGTTGCAGATCGTGAATTTGAAGATTTTTTCAGTTACCTAAATACTTAATTTTCGAGAAATGTTGTAGAAAGTTTTCATGGCAGTGTTGCCAACTGCATTTTGATTTTCGCATTTTTTATAAATTTCAAGTTATTCATTCAAAGTCTTGATATGAAAATAAACCATTCAATTTTTTTGGGCTATTCAAAGAAGTATAAATTGAGTAGTTTTTCTGAAATTTTTTTGTAGCAGTGCTACCAAGAGGAATTTTCTAAAAATTGCGAAAATCAAAATGCATTTGGTAGCACTGCCTTGAAAATTTTTGAAAAATTATTTTTGGTGACCGAAAATTTTTCAACCGATTTTGAGATGTAGGTACCTACGGATGAGTAATTTGAATAATTTTAATTACATTCTAGTTCCTATATGAATTCCAGATGCAGTGGCGTGACGAAGTGTTTTTTCTGGCGGAGGGGGGGGGGGCGTTCTCGATTTTTCCAACTTTGAAACTGAAATTTGCCAACTTTAGAGATGAAATCATAAGCGCGCCCAGAAATTATTTTCGGGAAGGACTGAGAATTCGAGTAAAAATAGGAGAATAAAGAGATTTGAGCAAATAAAAATTGGAAAATTGCGGAATTTTTTGAAACAAACGATCAAAACACTCCTGAAATCTGAATTAGTAAAATTTACCTGCTTGAATCAGTGGAATGACTTGAACTGAAAATCAGTGATTTTTCACCGATCTTTCAGTCAAGTCAAAATAATTATTGATTTTTCCTGACAAATAGAAATTGATTGAAAAAATCAATAAAAAATCATTAATTTCAAAAGAAAATCTCTTGACTGATTCTCAAAGGCAGAATTTCATCGAAGACTTATTCAGATTCATTTAAGAAAATATGATTAAAATATTGTCCGAGCGAAGCGAGGGCGAAAATTTCTCGAAAACTTATGTTTGAATATAAAAAAAAATTCACCTTTTTCACCTTTTTGTAAAAAATCTCCTTTTCGAGCGGAGGAGAGCTCGAGCCCCTTGTGCCTCCCCCTTGGGTGCGCCTTATGGACGAAATGAATTTGAAGTAAAATTCAAGTTACATAGAATGACGTGGCAAAGTGTGCAGTGACGTACCCAAGTCTAAATATTGAATTGAGAGGGTGAAATCTCAGAATTTCCGGCTTGATTTTTGAAAAAATTTGAAAATCAATTTATTTAAGCACGAAACAGATTGACTTTTTGGGGGGCGGAAATGGATGGCTAAAATTTTCAGACTGAACTAAACTTTTTAACCACTTCTCCCTCTCATTCAATTCATTGCTTTTCCCTGCGTAATTTCAATATATCTAATCTATGTATCTACTCGAAGTTAGAAAAATCAGCGAAATTGTCAATTTGTCCCGAACAAAGCAAGGGTGGAAAAGTTCGAGAAAAATTGTAATTTATTTAAAAAATTTTGTAATTTCAATGGAAATGCGAGCGAAACGAGGGCGAAAATTTTAGAAAACCTCAAGTTCAAGGCGAAATAAAACAATGTTTTAGATTAATAAACTTGGGTAAAAAATTTACCACTTTTACTTTGAAATTATTGAGGAAGATATATGAGACCGAGCGCAGCGAGGTCAAAGCGTTTAAAAAATTTTATTTTCAAACATCGAAAATGAGTTTTGAGGAGAAAAAAATATAATAAAATTCGGTGAATATAAAAATAATCTTGAGGAAAAATACGAAAAAATCACTTTTGCATGAAGTATATAAAATACATACAGAAAGGCCGAGCGCAGCGAGACCAAAGTTTTTGAAAATTTTAGAATTGAGAGGTAATTTCAGAGTTGGTCTGCAATTTCTGAAAAAACGATGTTTACTCCAAAAATTTTATTGTTCTTGGTCTTTGCCAACTTTTCTCATTTTGAGACGAATTTACCAACTTTTTCTACCAGCATCATCTGGGAGGGGGAGTCACCCCCCTTCCCCAACCCCTCATTCGCTACGCCTCTGACCAGATGCTGAAAATGATGGGAATACAAAATAAACAATTCTGGACCGTTTTTATCCGGGTATAGGGCTTTTTCAACCCCTACTTCTCATTAGCTCGACGATCTTTTGCAGTAGTGTTAATAAAATTGCATAACTGGTTTGCCGTAAATAATTGAACTTATCATTCATCATTAATTCAACCATATTTTCGCTGGTTCAATATCACCCTGAAAGAAATTTTGCAACTACACGACTTTTTGCATGCCTCTGGTACCGTGAATTATTTCGTATTTGTATTTCTTTTCAAAAATTGAACTAGAGAGGGTGGTAAGAATATTATGCCTAGATCTCAAGACCGCCTGGTAACATTTTTTATCCTCCTTAAATGAACTTTACTGTTCCTCAATTCCCATTAGAACTTGAGTAAATTCAAAGAATTTTGAAAAACAAAAACGAAAAAAAAAATTGAAAACATTTTTTCATCACATGATTTTAGCATACTTTAATTTTCAAGCTCGAATTTTCAATGAAAAAAATCTAAAAATTTATTTTTCTATTTATATCTATTGAAGTGATCTATATGAAGATGAACTTGTACATTTTTATCCAATGAAATCATCGGCGGTAATTTTCCACCTCTACCAAACTTCCGCATCCTTTCTTAAAAAATAGTTTATTTTCTAATACTGAGGTAGGTAAGTAGGTAAGTAGGCTAAGTACATACAAATTAGCAAAGAATTCTCATCGCTGATTTTTTCGCAGTAGGTAAAATAATTCACATTAGAATTAGGTACCAATGCCCATAAAAATTTTCTCAAAAATAATATTTTTAGATTTTTTGCCAAAAATTTACCAAGTAGGTAACGTACCTCTTAAAAACAGATTTGAAGTGAAAACCTGATCATCAATTCATCATGGTACATATTCCAGGATAAGAGCATCTATGTATCAAGAACATTTTTAGTAAAATTTTTTCAATTTTTTTTTGTCAAACTTTCAACATTTCTTTGAATTTAACAACATATTTTAAAGACGTTTTTAGAATGGTATGGGTAAGTATAGGATAGGTACCTATGAAAAACATAAAGTTGAAAAATTCAATGTTGGAGAAAAATGTTGAGAAATTTTTAATTAAAAAAATTTTACTATTGAAAAAAATTGAAGAAAACTTTAAAATTATTGAAAACCATTCTCGAATTGAATTTTTTTTAAAATTGTAAAGTTGAATTTTTTTTGAAGAAATCAAAGATGGAAAAATTTTCAATATTAGAATTTTTCTACTTTCCAACTAATTTTTTTTTTAATTTGAACTTTCTCAACATTTTTTCACTTTATGATTGTTTTGAAGAATTATTTTGTTGCAATGTGTGTCACTGGTCCGTTGATTTAGAAAAATCACTATTCAAAGATTTATTTTATTTTCGGAGTTGAACTTACTCATTTTTATGATAAAAAATATACTTCAGTGTACAGCTCCTTCAATTTTGAATAATACGTTCACCATAAACAATCTCGTTTATTTTCTCAGGAGCTGATCACGGAGATGATTATTATTATTTCGTGGGCTTAAATCAGAATCTAAATTATACTCCGAATGATGCGATTGTAATTGATTATATGTCTGAATTTTTCACAAATTTCGCCAAGTATGGGTAAGTAGGTAACACGTATTCATCTAGACCTAGATTTACATTGATGTTAAAATTAAAATTAGCTAATCATTTTCCATTTCATTCACGTAGAAATCCAAACAGTGATATGGTAAAAGGAATCGAATGGAAGTCATATACTCCTGAAAACCCTTCATACTTAAAATTCAATCTCGATTTAAAACCAATTCATAGCAGATTAAACGAAAAAAGGACAAAATTTTGGGAAGAATTGATCAATTATATTAAAAGTAAATGTGCCTGAATGAAACACATTCTTCTTCCATTTATTGTAATCATCGAATAATAAAGTTATTCAATTCCGTCGTTGTCTATGATTTTCCAAATCCTACGTGAATTGTATGGAAGCATGTAAAACTAGTGTTTCTGTGAATTTTCCACGTACCTACCTACGTACCTACATACGTACATATGTTTATTTGTATATGCAGGCGTACCTACGTATTGAAATTCGTGTTCTTCACGTGTTCGATAACTTCGTATTTGTCTTACATTATTTATTCAATCTATTTACTTGCTCCAATCGTTCGGGCATTAAGTAAAACATAAGTTGAATATGTTTACCCTTCCACCGCCTTTCCTTCCTACACCTAACATCATTACATAACACAAAAGTACAATTCAAATCGTTAAAAACATGAATCCATGCAATGTTTTCGATTTGCGCACATCTTTGTGTACATAAAATGCCATTATGCAGACTCAGAAGAAAAAAACACATGTAGAACTTTTTAGATTCGTTTTTGAAATCAGTTAGAACCCGTTAACAGTTTCAGTTGGAACAAAAAAATATTCGAAATTACTCGTATCACCCATTACCTTCACGAATCAAATTTTTTAAATTAAAAGTCATAAAGCGACAAACTTATATATTGAGTCATAATAAAAAATTATTCGAGATGACGAGTACTTTGGTTTTTACAAATTTGATAATTATAATGTGTTTAATTTCATTATGTACCGCTGGTGGCGGTGTTGGACAAGGAGGTGATAACAGCGGTTACAATGTTACAGTACGATTTAACACACAAACGCCGACAACGCCTATCAACGCAAGTCCTCCGGCTGAAAAAGACAAAAAAGAAGAGGAATCGAAAAAAGATCCAAAGGATAAGTCAGGAGGAGGCGAAGGATCTGGAGGAGGGACCATGAGTATGCCAGAATTCTTCCACACAACCCAAGACTAATCATAACCCTTCATATTATAGAGCTTCTAACAAGAATTTAGAACTCTCCTTTGCCTAGATTCGTAAGTATGTATTTTTAATTAAGCGTTACATTTGAAATTACGTAAAATTAAGTATTAATGGGGTGACAATTGCATAACTTGCTTACTAATCGACATACGTCGACATATTTTCAAAATCCATCTCCTGTATTTATCAGGTTTGAAAATAAGTAAATGGTAGGTACTTCGAACCTAAAAATGTGAATAAACGGGATACGTAGTGAATTTCAAAAATCGTTCGACGTATCACGTTTTTTAAGCAAATTATTCAGTTAGATTCATTTTTTTTATTAGATAAGTAATTATTTTTAATAAATTAGTGCGAAAATAATATTTTAGGTATTCATTTATAAGGGTGGATTTTTGATTGAAACGAAAAAAATACTTGGGATTTTGACCAAATTCAGGATACGCGAATGGTTTACGTTGTGAAAAGTGAAACCTCTTTGCACCGAGTTCTGGGGGGCGAATTAAGCAATAAAAATAAATTTATTTAAAAATTTAAAACAGATTTTTTTTGAAAACACATTAATGTTCTGATCACCGATCACATTTTTGTAAAAAAAATGACTTTTTGCCAATATTTTCGTTGAAAATATATTCTGCCTCCTTATTCAAGTGAAAAAATTGAAATATTTTATAATCACTTTAGAAATGTCAACTACATACGAATATTTTTTTGAACAAATTTCGTTCATTTGAGTTGAAATTAATATACTTTCAAGTAATTTTTCATAGGTATCTTAATGACTCAAATTCTCAAGTTTCTCCGAAACAAAATCGACGTTTTCTAAATTTGAAAAATTGACAACATTGCGACATAAAAATTTCAACTTATCTTACCATTATTTTTATTGGTGAAAATTTTGTGATCAAAAAGAGGGAATTTTATTTCCAAAGTATCAAATTTCTTTATTTTTAACAATCTGCAAGTTTTCAAGAAGCAATTGCCATTCTAAAAATGATAAATATCTAATCGAGTAGATTCTGGTGGATGTAGAACCTTGAATTAGACCTTTTTAATCGTCTCTTTCATTTTTCCTTTCGGTTTTTTAATTGAGACTTACCAACCTGGAAAAACGACGATTTTTTCCCAAAATTACCATTATTTGAGGGTTCATGCATCATTGTCATTTTGATCTAGGGAGTGAAAGTTTTGTATGGCGAATTTCCACCTCAAAATGAAACATTCTTGTGAATTTGGTTAGAATCCCAGAAAAATTTCGTTTCGTCCGAAATATCCAAATAATATATTATAAATGGTAATTTTTTAAAAATCTAAATTTTTTGATAAGTTTTAAATATTTTTTAAGTTTTAAAAATAAAGTAGTTGTGAATATCCATAAATGCAAACAAATAGCTATATTATTTTAATATGATTTTTTTCCTTTTCGTGTACAATGAATTAACAATGTAACAAATTTGTAGGTTCATATCTAATTTCCATTTTGCATGGCCAACGGTTACTTCATTTGGTAGGTACCTGTTACATATTTATAAACATCATTCCAAAAGATTTTCAGGCGAAAAATCTACATATGTGAGCCTAGATATAGAAACCACCCTTAGGGGTCAAAAATTGGTTTTTAGTTGATACTGATTTTGTGCCATTCAGAAAGAGGAGACTCAAGGAGGAACATCAACTCAAAACCTAATTATTGGCCCTCAAGAGTGGTTTCTATATCCAGACTCACATATATTGTCTATCAAACTGCATCCATAAGAAAAAAAGCAAATCTTGAATTTAAAATTGAATTTTTCGATATAATTCTTGAATCGACTGTAATTTTGACCAAATGTAGGTTTTCTAATTACTTTTAACCATAAAAAAAGTTAATGAAAATCAATGAAAAATGTACTCAAATGTATATTAGGGTAGATGGAGTGGGGAAAAAAAACATATCTGGGATTTTAACCAAATTTGGTGGGGTGGTTTACTTTAAGTGAGAAACCTCAATAAAATTGAGTCCCCTAGGGGCAAGGGGGAGCAGGAGGCGCTCAAAGTGTACCTCCTTTTGAAAAAACCAGTTTTTTTCGTTTTTTTAGTCAATCAAAATTGTGTGAGAATTCGTAACACTAAAAAGATGCGATTTGAGTTTCTACATTTCCCTAAACCATCGCCATCCATCTTCGAACAAAACTCAGACCGCTACCAGGGAGTTGAAAAGTTGCAGTTTGCAATATTCCAATAATGTGAAATTTTCACCAGCTGGAAATGCTGGAATGATTTTTTTTTTCATCGAGTGATTGAACAAAAAAATGTTTTCAACCACCAAAAAAGTTAATTTTGAAAAAAATTGAAAATTTTAAGAAAATTGTATACACCAGTGCAGCCATTAGAAAATCATAAAATTCCTAAATACGGAATTTATATCGACTTTGAACTGATTAGGTACCTAAGTATTTTTTCGCCGGAAAATATTATACATTTTTTTTCAATCACTCAAATTAGTATATTTCTGAAATTTTTTTGGAAAATTTTGCGTGTCAGGTCAGCTAGTTACAAATCGTGACATGCTACACTATGGAATTTACATTGACCTCGAATTAATTTTTTTATCGTTTGAAAAGTTCACAATAATTTTGTTTTCAATCATCAATTTTCTAGCGTTCTCTGATGCAGCTAACTGCCTACCAGCGTAACTTCTCAAAAATGTATTCAAATTCAAAATATACTTCTAAGTATTGATTGGAGACAAAATTGGTCCAAACATTTGACGAAAAAATAATGCATTTGAGTTCTAGCAACTGGCTGCACTGACATGCAAAATTTTCCAAACAAATTTCCGAAATATATTAATTCTAGTGATTGAAAAAAAATACATAATATTTTCCGGCGAAAAAATACTTAATCAATTCAAAGTCGATATAAATTCCGTATTTTGGAATTTTATGATTTGCTGTTGGCTGCACTGGTGCATAAAATTTTCTTGTAATTTTCAATTTTTTTTCATAATTAACTTTTATGGTTGGAAAAAATTGTTTGTTCAAATACTCGATGAAAATAAATCATTCCAGCGTGGTGAAAATTTCATAGGTACCTATTATTAGAATATTGGCGATCTGCAGCTTTTCAACCCCCTGGTAGCGGTCTGAGTTTTGATCGTAGAAGAATGGCGATGGTTTAGACTGTTTAGACAGATGTGAAAAACTCAAATCGCATTTTTTTTAGTGCTACGAAAGGTTCTCACACAATTTTGATCGACTATAAAACACAAAAAACAGCGTTTTTTCAAAAGGAAGTGCACTTTGAGCACCCCTGCTCCTCTCCCCTTGCCACTAGGGGCCTCAATTTTTTTGAGAGATTTCCCACTAAAAAAAAAAAAACACCAAATTTGGCCAAAATCCAAGATATGCTTTTTTTTTACTCCATTCTTATGTACATATAAAATAAAACTCACAAAATTTTTAAATAAACACAAATCCCTCCACTTTTACCAAAAATGATCGATTAAATGTTGAACATTTAAGTATTTACGGCAAATCGGTTATGCAATTCTATCAACTTCAATGAAAGGAATCGTCCAGCACCGACGTAGAGTTTCATCAATTCCATTGCAGGAATAAAACCAACTCCGCGAATGCATTTTAACGATCCTGGAATATCCAGAAACTACTGTTTTATCGTTGAAAAAAAAAGTTTCTTTCGTTTCTTTTATAACAGACCATAAGAAAAAATAAATAAATTGGATACCTTTGATAACAATAATAAAATGTTATTTCAGTTAATTAACTGGTAGGTATCCTGATTTTTAAAAAATTGTAACTATTAAGTATTAATATGAAAAATTAAATGTTGAAAAAAATTAAGTAAATTTTAGATCTTGAATAAGTACATACTCTTCTGGTGAAAATTTCCAACCTTACTTTGCTCGGTTTTAATAAATTTTTCTATTGGGTAAGTACCTATGCAAGAAAAAAAAATTATTTTATAATTTATTTTCGCATTCAAAAGACATACCGATTTCTTGAAAAAACTATTATTTTTTAAAATTTTGCGCATAAATATTTGAAGAATTTTTGAAATTGGGATATGAAAAAATGGACTGGGAGGTCTTAACTTCCTCTAACATGTTGGAATAATTATGAAAATCCAGACTTGGAAAATCATTTTCTTCAAAAATTTTCTCCCTGTTTCGCTCTGGCTCAAATAAATTCTCTCAGAATAGGTATAAATTTTTCTATTTAAAATTTTAATTTTACAAAATTTCTGCCCTCGCATTCCTCGGATTACGATATTCACCTAGTATTTTAAACTTTTTAATTTTTAAAAAATAGGTAATCATCGACTTCTTTCATTCTTTGGTGTCCTTGAAGAATTTCAAAGGTTTACTAGATGTAGGTCTGTAGGTTTATTAATAATTTGTGAGAAAAATATCCAGGGGAGCCCAAAGAAAGTTCCCTTCTCTTTTAATTTACTATTGAGACCTCTAATTATGTCAGCATGCTACATGTATCAAACTGCAAAATTTTGGAGAAAATTGGGAAATTTCGGGAGAATAAATAGGAAAAATTTGACACTCGCCTTCTCACTACATATTGTTTCGTTACTCTTCTGTACGTAGAAGAATCGCCCTCATGATTTCACAAAAAAAAATTTCCTTGACAATGATATTGCTGTAGTAATTCGACATAATATCCACGTTGAATAACTTCCAAAACATGAAATTATGCAATTCGAAAATCGGTACCAAGTCGTCTTTTTACTCCTCTCTACCCACTCATCCTCTTTTTTTTACGGCCTGTCTTACGTGCCGAACGATTTGCTTATTTACACATCATGTTATAAAGTTCCTAATGTTGGTTCAGCTGAAAAACTATAGGTACTTAAACACCTTCATATGTAGATAGATTTGAATCTACGTGTATAGGTAAGATCGTTTTTCTGTTTCAGTTAAAACCTAGCATTTAATAAAAATCGCTACCTACTCCATATACGAGTCAAACTTCTGAAATCGAAAAATTATTCAAATTTCAATTTTTCCAAAAATGAGTAATTTGATCGCTACAAATTTAATTATGATGTTTTGCTTTTTTGCACTGTGTACCGCCGGAGGTAGTAAAGAAAAGAAAGGTGGAAACAACGACGTGGAGATTCATGTACCTGGGCCTTCAGCCCATGAACCTTTTGGACTAAATGACCCTCTACCTGGTAATAGTCAAAATTCAAATACAACATCGAAGTCTCCTTCCGATGAAAATCCTAAGGATTCCTCAGGAACACAGAATTTTGATAAAATGACACCTCAAGAATTTTCTTATCCGATATTTATGCGGTAACTTGATTTTCTTTAAGCAGAGTATTGTAGGAACTATGAGTACCTAGGTATAAAGAATTTTGAAATATTTTTCGTTTTTATTCGTCCAACTTTTTAAGTGAAATTTTCTGACTGGTTAAGGATAAGGACATACAATAATATGATTTTATTTCAATAAGATATCGTGTAAATGTGCGAGTATTTAAGAAATAGAAAAATTTTCAATTCATTATTTTGTTTCTTTGAGAAGAGAATGAACTAAAATTTTAAAATTAAAGAATTTTGAAAATGTCCCTTATTAGAAAAAGCAGGCAAAGCAAAAAATTAAAAATCTAATCTTTGAATTTGATGGTAATCTTCCTTTAAGATTGAGTAAAATGGCCCATGGAACATAATTTGAAGAATATGGGAACGACATAGGTATTGATGAGTTGAACAACAGCATGTTATCGAGGGACTCCCAAGTACTTGGCATGTTTCTATTAATGAGTATCAAAATTTATCCATTGTTTGATCTGGAGAAACGTCGATAATTCGCAATTGAACATCAAGTTACTTTAGATTCTCACTGATCACTGAGCTGAGTGGGTCAGTAACTTTCACAAATGTGTTAATCAATGTTTACAAATTTTTGATCCATTTCAGCCAGTAGCGTAACTGGACAGGGGGGGGTGTCAGAAATACAGTGGCGTTGAAAGCTTTTTTTGGGAGGATAAAAATTGGGTATGGAGACTTGGAATACCAGAAGAATTATAGAAGGAGGGGGTAAAAGGGAGCCTTCTTTCGCACTATCGTCTCAAATAGATGATAGAATTATGATTTCGATCATGCCCGAGCAAAGCAAGGGCCATGATTTGAAAAAAATTGATTTTTAATGTTCAAAAAATACATTTTTTCGTGTTCTAATCCTTTGAAAATCCCTATATGATGTAATTTGGGGAAACAGGGGTACATTTGATATTTTGTACCCTGGTAGCCGATTTCGGGGATACAATGTATTCTTTTAACCCCATTTTCTGACGACACAGGTATATTTTTTTACAACGTTCAATTATCAGTTTTCATTACACAACAAAGAAAAGCAAAACAGTGGGGGTCGTGAAAAACTGACATGTCAAGTTTACTCATGTTGAATTCGAAAAATTGTTGTGAGAAAATCTTTCAAAAGTAGATAAATTGAGGTGATTTAGATTTTTGATGAAGTCTCGATTTTCAAAAAAGAAAGAAAGTACACAGCAAACTCAGCCTGAGCGAAGCGAGCGAAATTTTTTCTTGTAGAATATACGTTATTGCTGGCAAAAAATATGGTTTTAAGATCACAAATACTTTTCGAATAAAAATTAATTTTTGAAGGGCGGGGGGTGTCCTATCTCCACCCCGTCTTTACGCCACTGATTTTAGCAAATTTTTGATCAATTTCATGGGATACCTAGTTTCCTTAGAACCATAAACAGCGAAGGTGTGGCAATTTTTTTTCGGATTTACGTACACGTAGAGTGTTTTTAGTTGAAAAAGTTAGGCTGTGGAAAACTTTTCAAAAGTTATGATCAATTTTTTTTAATTTTCATTTTAGGTTGGATAAAAAATGAGAAAAATCGAAACTGCAACCCAAGAAACTGAAAAAATCTTTTTCATTGATTTTTTTTTCTTATAATGGGTTTGGACTACAAGCTTCATTTGCCAGTGGTGTATACCAATGGCATTTCCCAGGGGGGGGGGGGGGGTTGATGAAAATCCCATCTCAAATTCTTGAAAATTCCCAACTACATTTCGCCGATATTATTGATATTTCAATTTTAAAAAAATGAACCGGCGATAATTAGCATAAAATTTTCCATGTGTCCTGAGCGAAACAAGGTATTTATCTAGATTGAAAAGAGAGTGAAAAATTTCTAAATAATTATTATTTGATTTGAAAAAATTTTAGTACCTTTTTACATAGGTAAATATCTTACAACGTAAACAGAATACTTATCTAGGTACATCAAAACTTTCACATTTTCATACACTCATCGTCTAATAGGTAATATGTAAATAAGTAGGTGTAGGTGTAGGTGTAGGTAGTTAAAGAAATTCATACTCATGTGAAAATAATAAATTACCGCATTATCTACGTGCTTCCAAAAGAATATAAGATCCGCATTTTTATCCAAATCTCTGTCATTTTATTGGTAGATACCGTGGATTCCGTAAAGCCAATTCAAGGCCGGATAGAATTTTATTCGGCATACTACTCTTAACCGCACCAATACCACGATGCGGATGTTGGTTAACCAATACAGATGTCGGCAACGGCATGGATGCCTCACCATCGTCTTTGCTGGGAGGTTGTAAATCAAAATTATTGTGAGTTACTGGCGGCGTCACATAAATCCCAGTTGCACCATCATCAACAACAATACACAATTTGATTAAACCTATGAAAATAATTGCATTCGTAACGAAAGACATTTTAATGCAGAGACTGAGAAATTTCCAAATCAGATACTCAAATTTGGATATCTAGGTAGACTTTCGAGAAGTCCTTTCGCGTAAATTCCACGATTTTATGCTTTTTCGTTGAAACCGTCACTGGGTATTATTAAAAGAAACGATTTTTGTATAAAGTATAACCTACCAGACAACCTATACCTATGCTTCCACAGCTGAATCAACATTAAACCAACTTTACAGTGACGTATGGCATGCGAACAGTGAGTAAGTACCTACGTAGGTCTAGGTACTTAGGTTCTGGTTAGATAATTAATGCTCATGTGTAGGTATAAGTACGTAACTCTTGTTGCATTTTTTTCAAAAATTTCTGAATAAAATACCTACTTGCCTAATAATTTTAAAAAGTGAACGTCCTGAAAACTTTTTACTTATGATTGTGTAAATAAAATTTCACATTCTGTATCAGGTGCTTCAAACTGACACATGAACAATTTTTCATTTCAATTTTTCATCTAGAAATGTTTCATTTACTCAGAAAACACGAAATTTCTAGAGAAAAAAAATAATATTCATGTAATGGCAAATTAGCTGAAAAATGACCAAAGGTATAGCCAAAAAAAATGTGACTCATGACCTACCTCAAGTGATGTATCTTGCCTGAAATTTTTTTTACACAATTTTGTACTCCTAACCCTTCCGTTTACGTGCCATATCCATTTTTTAATTGTTTTTTCGATAATTTTTAATTCCGGAAAAAGTGATCGAAAATTTTTTATCTTTTGCACATTTTTAGGGATACAGTACGGGTGCCAGATCGCTCTATCGTTTCAAAATCGCAAAAGAAAAGTCCTGAAAAGATATACAAATTTTGAGATATACGATCGCGATAGGGCACCTCTCCCCGACCCCAAAACTGCCATTACCTTTTGAGGTCGAATTGCAAACCGATTCCAGGTGTTCCCAAAGTTGTGAAATTTCAACCCCTGCCTCAGATTCTTTTTTGTGAATAACTTTTCAGAAAATCGAGATAGAGAGTTCGTCTTGGGCTTAAAAGAAGCCAAATGCATTGAAGATTAAATTTTATGCGATATATTGACTCCATTCCAGTGGTTCCCCGCAAATCAGGTATTCTCAAAGTGGAAATTTCAGTTTTTTCGAAGTAGATGTTTCAATTTCAAAGTGGTTTTGTGGGGTTAATATTCGTTCAATTGCAAAAATGGTTCATGTAAAAAAGAAATGTTATTTTGTGAGCTTTTCTAAAATATGAAAACTTTTGCCATTATCTTCGAAATAATAAGAGAAATTTGGGATTGAACGAGAAAAAAGTGGTTCCTGGAAGATATAATCGTGGAGCAAAATCAGTAAAAAAATCGGTTATTGGTGAGATGGTTCTGAAATTTTACATGCAAACTTAGTGATCTACTAAGAATAAAATTTTGAGCAATTTCCGTTCACTCCTTCATGAAGTTTTGACCTAATGAAATTTTCAACATTGAAAAGTTTGAGTCGTAGAACACGAACATGGCACTAATTAGGTACTTATTGTCTATCGTAATTTCCATGCCCGAGAGACCCGATTCAAACTTGAAAATGACGAATTTCCAGGAAGAAACGACCAAATGAAAAAATTCGTGTTCAGCAGGTCAAAATACCCCAATGAACGCCCTTTTCATGATCGTTTTATTTGAGGTCTCGAAATTCATTTTTTTTACCTACTTACCTATGAAAAATCGATAAAAAAGTGAATTTTAAAACTTCAGATAAAATGACCACGAAAAAGATTTTTGCCCGGGTATGTTGTCCCGCTGAACACAAATCCAACTTCACCTTGTTTCATTTGGTCATTTTCTGCTGATGTAAGTATAAAACGCCCATAATTTGAATAATCTGCTGGAATAACATTTTTGTACGCATTTTCAGTGGTATCGGACCCTTCGACATTGAAATCAACAAAAATGAATACGAGTGGAGAATCTACCTTAAGAGACACATTTTTGGGATATTTTCAATTCAAATATGTGTCATTCGCCGAGAAAAGGGACCTAATGCAAAAAATAAGTTTTCGAGAAAAACGAGTTTAAAGTTGGCGCGAAGTAATACTTGTGTAAACATGGCTTCAGTGGTCACATCAATACTACAATTTCCAAAAAAAAAATTCGCCCATAGGGCTGTTGAAACTGACGTCATTTTGGAATTTTCCCACCAGTTCAACTTTTTCAAAGCATTTTTTTTATAGCTAAAAATTTACTTAGTTTCAAAATTGTCACATAACTTCATTTTTTAAACAATAAAGTTTATAAATTTATGAAAATTCAGTATAAATACGTATAAAATGAATATTTTTTCCCACCAGTTCAGTACTTTTTGATAAAATATGACCTTGGATGACGTAGTTTCAACAGCCCTATAGCGTGGCGCGTGCTCTAATAATTTCAGCTGTCATTACGTAGCGCTATTATAATTATTTTTTCGAATTCATTTTTTTCAAATTATTTTCAAAATTTATGAACATTGGGGATAATTACATGATGTAATTACATTTATTTTTGATTTTTACGAATGAATTTGAATAAAATGAGTGCTATTGATAAATTTGACACGAAATAAGGAAGTATTGAATGCAATTTATAATGGTAAGATGAAAACTGAAAGTGAAACTATTCAAAAGAAGAATTTAGTTCAAATCACTAAATAAACCATATGAAATGAAAGTGTAAATGATTTAGCATAGCAAAATAATGTGAGAATTCAAAAAAAATGATCAATTCCAAAATCTCACAAAATTTTTCAATATTTTTTCACTTTTTTGAACCTTATTTTCTGTTTGTTTTTTTACATTTTACGAGATTTAATGAACGTTTTTGAAAAAAACTACCTATTCCATCTTATTCTACACACTTTGAAGTATCAGAATCCGTGATTAGCTCAAAACCCATAATTTCGCACATGAGGTCCCTTTTCTCGGCGAATGTCACATATATGCAGTTAGTAGTCGAACTTCGCTATAATGGTACGTTCTACTGGTAAAAATGTCAAATGACCGAAACCTCATTAAGAGGTGAACCGAAATTACTCAAAATTTAATTCTAGGCACACCGCTACGATAACTGATTATGTGCAAAAGAATGAAAATTTCCGATCACTTTGAACATAATTGAAAAGATTTAAAAACTGGATGAGGCACGTATACGGAGGGTAGCAGGGGCCCAATTTTTTGAAAATTTTTTTCTAGCCAAGATACATTACTTGAGGTGTTTAAGAGCAAAAATTGCTTTGAACTAAATTCATTTTTTACCCGGTCACATCTTTTGATAATTCCTCTAAAAATCCCTTTATTACCTACGAATTCGAATTCCCTAAAATTATTACCTACAGGTATGCAATATTCTGAATATGAATCGAGCGTTGGTTTCTCTGAAAACTCCGGAGACATGAAACGGATTTTCAAAATTCAAGACTGAAAATATTTAACATTTTTGGAATCAATATTACGTCTCTCCAAAAGGGATTTCTTAGAAGAACAAGCTATCAACCCTGATGAGCCATTTATTAAATTATTTGACTATCGTTCGGCTGTCATAATAATATTGTACTTACACATTAGAGCGGATTGAAAAAAAATCTTCAATTTGGATGAAAATTGGCGAGATAGTTTACATTGAGTGAGGAATTCCCCCCAAAAATTTGAACTCCATAGTCCAAGAAAGTCTGAGCTAGGATCCTCAAAGTAGGGCTACTTTCGAAGAAAAAAAACGAGGTTTTTTGACTATCAAATTTCAAAAACAGAGATGAAATATAATGGACAATTTTGCGGTACTAGGTATATTTTTTGTTTTAAAGCGATACCTACTGTAATACGAAATGGCAATATCGTTCCAATAAATTTATACCCTCGCCACAGGTAATCATTCCAAGAGACGATTCATATATGTTTTTTCAATAGAAGATATGCAAGTCACTATTTACATTAACATGACGAAGCGAATTTTTATGTTGATTCAGCCTCGATTTTGGGAAGGCACATGCCTAACACGTAAGAAAAAAATTCCTGCCACATTTTTTACACTTGAAATCAATTTTTCAGTCTGCATCATAGTGTACGGGTCTCTGCCAATCAATTTGTTCGATTCTTTTTTGTTTTTAAAGACCCCCATTGTAGATTCGAGTTCGCTCTTCGCAATGAATATTCTTTTATTTGTGAATTTAATTTGCCTGGTGTTGTTTTCTTTGATTTTTAACGTTAATTCGGAAGGAGGTACAACCAAGGGTAGTGAGGATGCTACTTCAGTTCAATCAACATCGAGCAATTCAATGTATACTACGCCAGCTTCTGCTCATCTTTTTGATTTTCATTCCTTGGACGATGATGAAGAAAATACACCTTCTGTAGTTTCAACTGAATCTCCAAGTACTGGAACCAAGAGTAATAGAGCGTATCCTCTTCATATGAATGAAATTATACTAAGATAACGTCACATTATTAGTAAGTTAGTATCTACCTATCTATGCACCTATAATGTTCATCAGCATTGTGAGGACGCAAACGTATTCCATTATAAATAATATCAAGGGCTTATGGACCAAGTAGTCCGAACCATAGGCGGAGATGGAGCGTAACTTTTTTTTTTTTTTGGGGGGGGGGGGGGGTGAGTCCCAGTTGAAAAAATATGAAAAACAAAAATGTTTTTTTTCGACCCTCCAAAAATTTTTTACCTGTACCATTACGAGATTTAAACTTGACCTTTTTTCAATATGAAAAATCAATGAAAGGAAAGAGGGTTCATACGATCATTTTAAGAATGAATTCTGCGAAAATTTTTGAACAAAAAGGAATCCTAATAAAGCTAAATTTCTTCATTTTTTTCAATCAAATTTTAGTATCGAAATGGAGGCAAAATCCTCAATCCTTCACTTTTAAATATACTGTCAAGCCCCCCATGCCCCCTCAATCTCCGCCTATGGTCCGAACCCAAATGAAATTGAATTGAAAAAAAGGGGGAACTCTCAACTAAAAAAAAATTTACAAAAGAAGCATTCAATGTTGAGTAGGTCCTTTTTGATTTTTTAAGTTTATTAAATTTACCAGCACTACATGGAAAAGCTGTTTGAATTTTGAACTTGGGATCCGAAACCGAACTTATAATCAATTCCCAAGTTAATTATTTTTTTCACATACACCTCCTAAAAATCGTCCTTCTGGACCAAAACGAAATTTCAAGGAAAATCGATTATAGTTGAAGTACTTTTTTCGCCAGCTTCATCTTAAAAATTGAATATTTCGATGAATTGTCAATTTAAAAGCCTGAAACCACTTCTATGCGATTTTCGAAAAATTTTTAAATAAATTTGATCGAAAAAGTAATGAAAAATTTTTTGTTCAAGACATGTTTTCCCTATGCGTCCTCACAATTATTACGAAACATTGAAAAGCAGATGAGAAATGTAGGCTCAAGTTAGGTATGGTACTTACATATTTTTCTAGGTAGGTACCTAACTATTTTTGTAATTTAAGATTTTGTAAGGATGTGAAAACGGAAGACTATTTTTACATTATATGGCTAATTTTTTTTCCAATTTTTGTATCAAAGAGTGGTGGTGGAGTGGTGAAGGATGAATTGGCGCGTTATCAACTTGATCTTGGCCTTCCATTAAAATTTTGAGAATTGATTTCGATGTTTATTCAGGTGTATGACAAAAAAACTTATCATATCGTGCGTAAAACATTTAGTCACATTTTAATTACTTTTCAATACCTAGATATTCGTGGTCGTTGTAACAAGTAGACTTGTGTTATTCGAAAATTGAAAATCGATTCGTGTTTCGAAGTCATCACAATGAATACTACTGCGATTACTTTTATTGTTCTAATATGTCTATCTGTTTTATCAAAAGTTAAAAGTGATAAGTTGGATGGTGAAAATGATAAAGGTGATAACTCTGTTCAACCACAACAGAATACCACCCCTACATCCAATGTCAACGAAGAAGATGTAAATAATATACCCTCAGCTTCTCCAGACACTACTTCCACACCTACTGTCAATGAAGAAGCCCCAAAAAATTCACAAATTTATGTACCCCCAGGTATAGCACATCCTTTTACAGAGGAGCTACATTTTCCAGAAAATCTCAGCGATGGTGGTGCAACAAATTCACCTGAACCACCTTCGCCCCCTTCACAAAGTTCAAGTAAAGGTGCATTTAAAAAAGATGCCTATAGAGATAATTTGATTCTTACTACTAACTAGTATGTAGGTACATGTATTTTTTTTTCAAAATTTCACTATTTTCTCATTCATCTTTAAATTATTGTAATTATAATTATATTCTTTTAATTTAGGTATATAGTTGTGTAAGTGTGTAAGCATTAAGTAGGTAGGTAATAATCTATTTTCTCAGTTCGTGGTTAACTCGAGTATTTTTAATTTTAATAGTTTTGAAAACATACAAACCCCTAGGTACCTATTAATAAAATCTGGCTCAGGAATTCTGTATTTTTTTAATTCAATCAATGATTCACAAAGTATCCAATTTCATTGAAAATTAGGTTCATTTTCCAAGCAAAATGGATCTCATTATTGACCTATCAGCAATTGATATAGGTAGGTAATAAAAAGATTCCCTTGATAAAATAAGCCCACTGGCAAAATTGAAAAATAGGTACTTACATAGGTACCTATATGAAATTGAATTTTAAAAAAATTGAACAATGCAGGGTTTCATATGACCCAACTGTCTCTTTTAAAAAATTACGAATGCCAGACTGATCACAAGAAATGTTTTTGTGAGTTTGAAAAGTATTTTGTTCAAATAAAAAGTAATTACAATATTCCTTTAACAAAGATGAGGATAAAACTGGAGCCAAGTTTTAAAAATCTAATTAATGTTTCTCCCAACAGAAAAAAATGCTCAACAGGAGTTTCCTATTTGAATGAAAACTGAATAGAGTGAAGAAGCTCATTAAAAATTTTCTACCTCCCAACTTTTGTATCTCGATGAACTTCAACCACTAAAATTTTGTGTCAAGGACATGAAATCAGGTTCTATATTATTAGCATCGTTGCGCGGTTCTGGAAATAGTGGAAATATGTTCAGAAAACAGAATTTTTCCTTTTTATTTTTTGGTCATCTTCACGTCACTATGCTTCAAAAATTGTGTAGTTGGTGATCGATTTTTTACTCTTACTTTGCATGGTTACAGACTAGGGTAGACTTAACTTTGCCATTTTCCTCGAAAAATTGGAGGTGGAACAAAAGTTTTGGAATGACATCAAAAAGAGGTGGTAAAAATTTCAAGTCCTTTACTTAAACCCTTATCACGCAAATGAGGTTCAAAATTTTAAAATCTGAAAAAACTATAGTTGTTTAGTTACTACTGAAGAGTAAAAGATAGGTAATTCCTAAATTTTTCCCGTTTTTTATGGAGCGTTTACATGATTTTTTTGTACGACGAAAAACATCATTTCAGGAAATCTTTTGAAAATTAACAAAAAATTAATTAGGAACACTTTGATAGGCAGAAGGATATTAGACCATCTCTTACTGTTATAAGTAGGGAACGGGATTTATATGAAATTGCATGTTTTTCTATGTTAAAGATGATGGGGTATATGGTTGAACTGTTCGTGAATCAAAAAATTTCTTGTAAAATGAGCCCAATTTGATAGTGCATATTTTGCATATTTTGACATATTTCAGACGTTGAAAGAGCATATTTCGTCATATTTCGGCTATTTTGACTAATTTTTTGCATATTTCACTATATTTCGGAAATTCCACCTCACAATTTCGTTTTTTAGCCATTTTTCACAAACAAAAATGACAATCCTGCAAAAAAAAATGGTCAACATTTTTTAAAAATATTTTTCCCCTGTGAAGTGATGCGTTTTTCTATTGCGAATAATTTATGATTTCAATGATTTTGATCAAATTGAATGATTTTTGGCGACATCAAGTGTTATGATGTTGTTATGCTCGAAAATTCCTTTCCTGGGATACCCATCTCGATGGTGCATATTTTGCATAAGTATTTCGAACATTATACAAAATGCATGGCCATATTTCAACTTTTTTCGGGCATATAATTCCTTTTCCAAGTTATAAGTTAATGATGTTTAATGACCCTGAGTGCTACAGAGTATCCTATTCATTTGAATGGTCATATACCTACTAAACTAATACCTATCATATTAATAGCAAGTTGATATCTACGTACCTATATACAAGTGTACATATTATAATATCATCAGCATTGTGAGGCAGTGGCTGGCCTCGTCAGGAGACGTTCAAATCCGCAAAAATATGAGGTTGCGAAGTCGTTCGAACTTAACGATTCTTTTTTCCTGTTTACATTTTTAGCTTTCGATCTTTTTGTTATTGATAACAAAACAATCTTATCCTCCGATTTTTTTCGTTTTTTTTTTTAGTAATGACTCAATCATTTTTTCGTTTTTATTGATAAGGTTTCGAATTTTTTCATTTTTTTAGTAAAAAAAAATGAAAAAGCTTGAAATTTTATCTATATAAACGAAAAAATGACTGAGTCATGGGTAAAAAAAATGAAAAAAATCGAAAACTCATTACTTGATAAAAATTAAAAATTGACTTGACTGAGTCATCGCCTCATCGGTAAAAAAAAAATGAAAAAATTCAAAAACTTATTAATAAAAACGAAAAAATGACTGAGTCATCGGTAAAAAAAATGAAAAATAATCGAAAACTTATTAATAAAAATTAAAAATTAACTGAGTCATTCAGTAAAGAAAAAAAGGGAAAAATTCGAAAACTTATTAATAAAAACGAAAAAATGACTGAGTCGACCTAGTCAATTTCTAATTTCTATTATCAAGTTTTCGATTTTTTTTGATTGGACTTTCATATTTTTTTACATATCTCGATAAATTTCATGTTTTTTCCTCGAATTCAATTTCCGGAATTAAAATAACAATTTCGGAAAGTAGAAATGTAAAAATTATTCAGATACAAATCAACTTAAAAAAAAGAAGATAGAAACATCACAGATGAGTGGAGAATTGCAAAAGGAAGGAATAGAGAATCGTTCAGTTCGAACGACTTCGTAACGATTTGGGCATCTCCTGCGTCGTCAGAATCGAAAATTGGGGGGGGGGCGCACAGAAGAGGCCGTGTGTTGGACAACTTTTTTTGCTTTTTCGAAGTAGAAAAGTGGGACTGACTTTTTTTCCTGCTAAAAATGGGGAGGAGATAAAAAGGGACCTTTCTTCAGCACTTCCGTCTCAGATAGATCATAGAATTGTAATTTCGTTAATGCCCGAGCGAAGTGAGAGAAAAGCTTTGAAGAAATTGGATTTTTAATGCCCTAAAAATACATTTTCCATGTTTTAATGCTTTGAAAATCCCTATCTGATGTAAGTATAATGTAAATTTATAAATAAAACATAAATTTGGAGAGGGCAAGCGGGAGTCAGAACTTTTTTCGGAGGAGCCTGCCCCCGGTCTCCCTCTTGACGACGCCTCTGTTGTGAGAGCGGATACACCAAGGGACTTTTCGAATAAAAATAAAATTTTACAGAAAAGTGTTCAAAATTGAGTATTTTTCGATTTCTTCAATATATTAAATTTGCCAGTACCGAGGACATGGGATGTTTAGTTGAATTCTGAACCTGGCATCTGAAACCAAACTTGTATAATCAATTTCGAAGTTCATTATTTTTTTCACATAAAAGCTCTTAAAAATCGTCCACTGGACCAAAACGAAATTTTATAGGAAAAGCGAATAAAGTTGAAGTACTTTTAAAAATTTTTTTCGCCAGCTTCATCTAACAAATTGAATGAAACAACTTTTAGGTATTTGATTTCCGAGAAAATTTTACATACTAAATTTTATTGAAAAAGTAATGGAAAAATTTTTGTGTTTTCTCTATGCACCCTCACAATTATTATGTAACATTGAAAATCAGATCAGAAAATGTAGGATCAGTTTAGATACGTATGTATTTTTCTAGATATCTATTTGAAATTTAAAATTTTGTAAAAGTAAGACAATTTTTACCTTATGGCTAATTTTTTTCCAATCTTTGTATGGAAGAGTGGTGGTGGAGTGATAAATGAGGAATTGATGTGTTTTCAACTCGATCTTGGCCTTCCATTACAATATCAAGAACTGATTCTAATATTTATTCAGGTGTATGATAAGAAACTTACCATATCGTGCGTAAAACATTTAGCCATATTTCAACTTGGTACCCTTCAATGCCTAGATATTCGTAGTCGTTGTAATAGGTAGACTTGGTGTTATTCGAAAATTGAAAATTTATTTGTGTTTCGAAGTTATCACAATGAATACTCTCGCGATTACTTTTATTTTTCTAATATGTCTGTCTATTTTATCAAGCACCAAAAGTGTTAAGTTAGATGGTCAAGAAGTGTATTATAGACCCTTAGGGTCTCCAGATACCACTTCCACACCTTCTGATAATGAAGAAGCCCCAAAAGATTCACAAATTTACATACCTCCGGGTTTAGCGCATCCTTTTACTGAAGAGTTCCATAATGCAGAACGTCTCCAGGATGATAATACAGCAAATTCACCTCCTATACAAAGTGTACCTTTAGAAGACGACGATGCCTATAGAGATTTTATAATTCTTGAAAAATGATTGAAAATTCTCGTTTATTCATAATAAAATTTCATTACCCCGACTCCAGACCAATAGAAAAATTACAATTACCTATGATATCTTGATACCAAATATGTAGTAGGTAAGTACATGTGTTTTCTCCCAAAAAATTCACCATTTTCTCATTCATTTTTAAATGTTTAATTCCGTCTTTTAATTTAGAAATAGTTATAATTATTGTAAGTGTGTAAGCATTAGGTTAGTGCCTAGGTAATAAGTAATTCATTTTCTTAGATCGTAGTTTACTTTGTTAGGTATCTTTTATTTTAATGGCTATAAAAATGTACAAAACTCTATAAATTCAGTAAAATCCGGCTCACGAATTCTGTATTTTTTTTATTCAATTAATAGGTAATTTACAAATTGGCTAATTTCATTAAAAATTAGGTTCACTGTTGGTCTATCTGCATCTGCAATTGATATAGGTAAGTATTAAGAAGATTCCCTTGATAAAACATAAGTCTACTGGCAAAATTGGCAAATATATAAAACCAATTTTTAAAAAAATTAAAGGATCGGGGGTTGTGTGTGCCCCAAACATCTCTTTGAAAAATTTTCGAATGTTGGACTGATCACAAGTGATGTTTTCGTAAATTTGAGGAAAATTCTGTTCAATTAAAAAGTAATCAGAATATTTTTTCATCAAAAATGGCGTATAAATTGGAGTCATGGTTTAAAAATCTAATCAATTTTTTCCCATGCGCCCTCACTCTTATTACGTAGGTATTAACATTGAAAAACAGATCAGAAAATGTAGGTTTAGGTAAGGTAGGCACATATTTTTCTACTCATCTATTTGCGATTCAAAATTTTGTTAGGATGTGAACTGTAGAAATAATTTTTATATTATTTGGCTAATTTTTTTTCCAATTTTTGTATCTAAGAGTTATGGCGGAGTGGTGAAGGGGGAATTGATGCATGACGCATTTTCAACTCGATCTTGGTCTTCCATTGAAATATTGAGAATTTATTTTAATGTTGATTCAGGTGTATGATAAGAAACTTATACCGTATTGTGCGTAAAACATTTAGCCATATTTCAATTTGATACCCTTCAATACCTAGATATTCGTACCTAGTCGGTGTAACAAGCAGATTTAGTGTTATTCGGAAATTAAAAATCGATCCACGTTTTAAATTCACATTATAATGAATACTCTCACGATTACTTTAATTTTTCTAATATGTCTATCTATTTTATCAAACGTCAAAAGTGCTAAGTTAGATGGTCAAAATGATGAAGTTCCAGATACCACTTCCACAGCTACAGCCAAAGAAGAACCCCCCAAAAATCCATCAAATTACGTACCCCCAGGTTTAGTGCATCCTTTTACCGAGGACCTACACTTTGCAGAAGTCCTAGATGATGATGATGCGGAACGTCTCGATGATGATGATGCAAAACGTCTTGACGACGATGATGCAGAACGTATTGATACTGATGATACAGAAGTTCTCAATGATGATGATGCAGAAGTACTCGACGATGATAATATAGAACACCTCGATAACGATGGTGCAGAAAATTCATCGAAACCATCTTCACCCCCTTCACAAAGTCCAAGCGAAGGTGAACCTAAAAAAGACGCCTATAGAGATTTTTTAATGAATGAAAAATTTTGAGATTTTTGTTTGCTTATAATAAAATCTCATTAACCAGACCAATATAAAAATCATAGTATGATATCTTAATAGGTACTAAATAGTATGCACATGTCTTTTTCTTCTTTTTTTTTTCAAAATTTTACTGTTTTCCAATTTATTTTTAAATGTATAGGTAATTACTTTCTTTTAATTTTATAATAATTATGTAGATGTAGTTAACTTGGGTATCTTTTTTTAAAAATACTTGTCTGTTATGAAAATGTACAAAACCCTATAAATACAATAAAATCCGGCTTAGGAATGCTGTATTTTATTATTTAATCAATAATTTATAAAGTGGCCTATTTCATTAAAAACTAGATTCATTTTTCTAACAAAAAGGATCTCATTGTTGGTCTATCAGCAAGTGATACAGGTAATGAGAAGATTCCTTCGATAAAATAAGTCTACTGGCAAAATTGACAAAAATATAAAACTGATTTTTAAAAAAATTGAAAAATTTTGAATGTCAGACTGATAACAAGTAATGTTTTTGTAAGTTTGAAGTGTTCATATGATTTTGTTGTGCGCCCAATTGAGAATGAACAAAAAAAAATTAAGAATATTTTGATATGTAGCAGGGGTGCGGTGATCCCCCTGAGTCAATGATGAGTGCCTCCCCCAAATTTCCCAAGCACCCCCCCCCCCTATTTGCATAAATTCCCACATTTTTTTACAAACTCTAGTACTGATGTTTATAAGGAGAGGGGGTGCAAAAAATACAAAACCATAGTTACCTGTATATTGGTGACCCATTTAAAATTTGATCAATTAAAGCACGATTTTCCCAAATTCGTAACACCGAGTTGAAATCTGTATTTTTCCAGAAATAATTTGCAGCCAAAAATACGAATTTCAACTCAAAATTATGGATTTTGGAAAATTGTGCTTTAATTGATAAAGGTCACCAAAACCAATACAGGTAATCAGCCCATACAGGTACCGAAGTTCATAGGGATGGACTATTTTTATGGGGTTTTCCACATTGTTGGAAAATTCAAAAATTTTGCAGGGCAATGAGGTAATTTTAAAATTTCAAAAATTCGTCAAAATCTGAGAAATGCACTTCAGCACTTTAAATTTTGGGTATGTGGATTTTTATGATGTACTCTCGATGTATTTTTGTTTCAGCTCAAAATTTTACTTCGAGTTGGGATACCTCTTTTGTTATTACACAGGGCGACACGAATTTTGTTTTTGGGTTCTCATTGCCAAATTTGGGTTGCTTTTATGTAACTAATAAAGGAAAAAATATTTTTTTTGACCAAAGTTTGCTTTGGGCGGTGGGGAGGCCAAAAAACTGATTTTTCGAGGTCAATAAACCTGAAAATTACAAAAAAAATGAATTTTTTTTGGACTAATCTTGTAGGAAATTTTACGGCGAATCCAATGCCGCAAACCGCAGACCTCCGTCTCTTTTTTAAAAAAAGTTACAGCTCATTCTTTCTAAAATTTTGTGAAAAAATCGCATTTTTTGTTTTTTTTTTCGCAAAGAAGTGAAATTTGAGAGAAAAGTAAAAAGTTACAGCTTATTCTTTACAAAATTCTGTGAAAAAATCACATTTTTTGTGCCTTTTTCGCGAAAAAGTGAAATTTGAGAGAAACATAAGGATTTTAAGGCCATAATGACCATAGTGAGAGTTGTAGGAAATTTCACGGCGAATCGAATGCCGCAAACCGCGGACCTCTATCTCTTTTTGAAAAAAAGTTACAGCTCATCCTTAAAACCCTTAGTTCTCTCTCAAATTTCACTTTTTCGCGAAAAAGGCACAAAAAATGTGATTTTTTCACAGAATTTTGTAAAGAATGAGCTGTAACTTTTTTTCAATAAGAGATAGAGGTCCGCGGTTTGCGGCATTCGATTTGCCGTAAAATTTCCTACAACTCTCACCATGGTTATTATGGCCTTAAAATCCTTATGTTTCTCTCAAATTTCACTTCTTTGCGAAAAAAAAAATGCGATTTTTTCACAAAATTTTGGAAAGAATGAGCTGTAACTTTTTTAAAAAAAGAGACGGAGGTCTGCGGTTTAAAGCATTGGATTCGCCGTGAAATTTCCTACAAGATTGGTCCAAAACATTTTTTTTTCAATTTTTATTGTAATGCTCAGGCTTATTCACCTTGAAAAATCAGTTTTTTGCCCCCCCCCAAGCAAACTTTGGAAGCCAGGATTGAGCAAGGTGATGTATTTTGATGTCTAGAAACAGAATTTCGGCATGAGAACCCAGACACAGAGCAAAAAAAATTTTGTCGCCCTGTGTTATGAAAAGGTGGTGGAAAATCGTGTTTTTTTTCTTTTGATTTTTTTTGAGTATGTTGCACCCAATTTTGGAATCAGAAAAATATATATGCAATACCTAACAACTTGACAAAATCAATAAAAAAATTTCCACCCGGGAAACCCCCAATTTTTTTGAAAATTTCAACATGAAAAAACAATTGGAAAAATGTGAACCGAAAATTTTCAAAAAAATTCTCATACATACTATCCGTCAAGATGTATAATCTGTGAAAATTCAAAATTTTTTATTCACCCCTTCCAGAGATATCACATGTTGAATTTCCGGCATTGGAGGTGCGATAATTCCGGAAGGGGGAGGAGTTAAGGGTCAAAACTTGTTGGGGTTTTTATATTTAAAGTAACATTTTGGATAAATTTTGACCAAATACCCTTCCTTACCAGGAAAGACTCTAAGGCATCGTATCAAGCGTGTAAGTACTCAAAAATGTTACTCAGAAAATGATTGAGGGATCCGTCTAGTTGTAGGGTTGTTAAGAAAGGCCCCCAAAATTTTCAACGATAAGTTGCTCATCAAAAATATACCATCATCGCACCACTGATAGGTAGGTATTAGACGTTAAATTTTCACCTTACCGTTAGAAGCATATTAGATCATATCTGACACTTTACAAGATGATGTCGTTTAATGGCGCTGATTTTAAAGAAATTCGAGAACTCCTGAAAAACAAAAGACGTAACTGGGCTAACCATTTTTCGACGAAAAAGCAAAATATCCAAAATTTCAAAATTTTGTATCCCATCCGGATGATGGAGTTGGAAATTTATGATATCCACTTTAAGTGAAAACTTCAAATAGGTACCTATAGGTACTTCTATCTCAGCCAAAAAACGACTACAGGGATGATTTGCGGCATTCTGCTTCTATTCTCAAGATCTTTTTAATCATGCGCCATGTGAAAGAATCAAAATAGTTATTTATAAAAACTATATGGCAGATGGGAGTTTTTAACCAAATTTTTTGTTGTTCTTTCACGCTATTGAATTTTTATTCAAATTTGAGTGTTCCGATTTGGGGAGGAAGTTCCTTTGTGAATCACTTTTTTCGTTTTTTTTTCATGATCTAGAGATACCGTCATCTTTTTACCTACCCACATTAAAGCATTTCAACTATCTACGATTTTTCATTATATCGTCGATGACGCAGGCATCAAATTTAATGTTTGAACAATTGCTTAGAATGAACATAATCGTATGAATAAGTATGTATTCACTACGACCATTAAAATCTTTCAATATTACAAAATTCGTACAAAAAACATTTATGTGCCTCTACCTACGTAAAATACCTATCATTCATTTAGTTTTCTGAAACGATAAAAGTTGATTGTTAAAAGCTTAGAAGTGCTATATTCCAAAATGAAAGCTTTCAAAATGAATTTATTCGTAATATTTTTTGTATCCATATTACTTCTCGTTGCTGCCAAACCTGGAAATGAAAAAGAAAATAATGGAAGTCCAAGTGAAATAGTTGACCAAAAAGAAAAGAATGAAAGTCCAATTGAAACAGGTGACCAATATTCATCAGGGCAACCTTCATCACTCTCATCTTCACCAAGGGAATCTTTATCGCGCTCATCTTCATCAGGACAACCCGTACCACGCTCATCTTCATCGGGAAAATCTGCTGATTCAGAACGATTATTTGAATTCTCGCCTGAATTTAACGTTAGTATGATGCACGCAGCGTTTTCGAAACACAAAGAAGAATCAAAAGCAAACGAAAGAAGTTTTTCTCCTATTTCTACGCAGCAGCCAAGCACTGATGACACGCCACTAAGTCCTGCATATGTACCTCCACCTCTTGCCCATCCTTTTGACACCCATATTTCTCTGGAAGAGGACAACAATGGAAAAGAAGGGATGAGTAAAGTAGATTCGACACCTTCGACATCAATTTCTGAAAATCCTAAGGATGATGACAAAAAGAGTGATACTGAAACCCCTTCACCAAAAATATTCCAAAGTAATCAACATGTATTTGATTGAAAGGTTTGTTAGTAAAAAATTATCAAATGAAATTTTAAAAATGAGTAGGTATTCACATAAGTAGTACATATACCTAGATGAAATACCTATCTACTCGTGCATAAGCGCACTCAGAAATTGAGTAAGGGAGGGGCTCAAATTTTTAGAAAAAATGAGGGAGGGGGGGTCAAAATTCAATGAAAAAAAATGAAGTAACCTGTTATTTCAGGGGGCTGGAGTAGTTAGGGCATTTTCAGTAGACAGATAATACATACGTACAGATTTAAGCGAAAAAAAATTTAAAATGACATTTTCTGATTTTTTAAATCAACTGATTTTTTCTGATAAATGGGGCATTGACTGAGAAATTAGTAATTTTTGACAAAAAAAAATCAGTGAAAAATCACTAATTTTAAATGAAAATTATTTCACTGGTAAAAAGACAGAATTTCTATAAATTCAACTGATTCAAATTTAGAGAGTGGTATGTTTATTCAAGAAATAGTTACTAAAATACTGTCCAAACGAAGCGAGGGCGAAATTTTTTTGAAAAATCATACTCTTTTGAACATTCTTTTTATGATAAAAAATCTCCTTGTCGTCCTGAGTCCCCCCCCCCCCGGTGCGTTTATGCCCTAGTACATATTACATTAGGTACCTTATTATCTAAAATTGTCCAATTTATTAAATTTGTAAATTTGTGAAATAAAGAAATAAAAGGATTCCATCCGATTAGATTTTTTAGAACTAGATTCTTCCCTCATGTTAAGGATTTCTGAAAACTAAAAACGTTTAACGAGTTTTCAAGACACATTGATTTCAACGTTTATTAAGGATGACAATTTTAATTTCAGGTGATAAGAATACTTACCTCTTTTTTGTAGGTATAATCATGTGTGACTGGACGTTAGAAACCTTTAAAATCTCGATAAAAAGGCTTCAACTATAGCGAAATAAGACACTCAGTATCTAAAAGTATTTTTTCATTTTTTTCAAGTAGGTACATATAGAAATTGATTTGGCTCGATTAAGGTAAAAGATCATTTTTGTCTGCAAAATACCAGCCTAATTCCTTTCCAGAGAGAAGTGACCTTGAGAACAATTAAAGAGTCGTTTTCCAAAACGCATTATCGACAAATTTTTCGAAATTCGTTTTTTTGGGTCAAACTATTCAGGACAACATGCTACACAACATGTAGCATTTACCTACCTAAATACCTACTTAAACTATGAGTTATTCAGCTTGGAACGATAGCCTTCTTTCACCGCCAAAGTTCAACTTTGAACTTTTCAAAATGTGATTATTGTTTTTGAATCTCCTAATGAAATGAAAATCTGACAAGACATGTATAAATTCGTATTTTGGAATATAATTAGGTACAAGAAAATTTTTTCAGCCAAAAATGACTATTTTATGAGTGAAAAACGCTGTGAAAAAGTGGGTTTTCGCATTTTTCAAGATGCTCTACCACCTGGAAAATTCTGAAAAAATATCACGTTGTACGTCTAGGAACATGAAATATATTTTTTTCAGAATAGCGCTTCTGAACCATCATATAGAAAACTCGATTTGAAGTTTTCAATCGCAAGTTTCAGCTAGAAGAAATTATCGAATTGTTTTTCAACCCAACCACTAATACCCCTCAGTATAGTGTACTATCACGCAAATTTGAAAAAATTTGGTTGAAAATTGGCTAAAACAAAAATTCTTAATGAAAAGGTTGAAAAAAAGAACATTTTGTTTTCAGTCATCAGAAATGAAAATTTAAAAATTATTTTTTGAAAATTTTTACGTCAGTGCAGCCAGTAGCTAATTGTGATATTCTAATACTACGAACTCGAATGCATTTTTTTTTCATCAAGTAATTGGACCAATTTTTTCTCCCAATCGAAAAAAGTATGTTTTGAAAACATATCTTCACATCGGGATGCGCGGTCGTATAATATATGTACCAGTTCTGTTTTTTTTTTCAATTTTCTAGCGTTCTCTTATGGAGCTGACAGCCTACCAGCTTGGCTTCTCAACAATGGCTTCAAAATCAAAAAATCAAAACATACTTCTATTGATCTGATTAAAAACAAAAATAATACTGTGAATTTTTCAAACGATAAAAATATTAATTCGGGATAAACGTAAATTCCATAAAGTAGAATTTACAACTGGCTACACTGAAATACAAAATTTTCCGAAAAATTTTCGTAATCAATTCAAAGTTGGCATAAATTCTGTATTTTGGAATTTTACGATTCGCTGTTGGCTGCGCTGGTGCATAAAATTTTCATAATTTTTTTTCAAAATTTACCTTCAGTGATCGAAAAAAAATGTTTGCTCAATTACTTGATGAAAAAAATCATTCCAGCTTAGTGAAAAATTCATATTATTGAAATATTGCAATCTGCAACTTTTGGACCCCCCTGGTAGCAGTCTGAATTTTGATCGGAGGAGGACGGCGATGGTTCAGGGAGTTGTAGAAACTCAAATCGCAACTTTTGAGTGCTGTGACGGCTTCTCGCACGATTTTGATTTTCTAAAAAACACAAAAAACTGCGTTTTTTTCAAAAGGAGGTGCACTTTGAGCACCCTTTGCTCCCCTCCCCTTGCACCTGGGGAGCTCAAATTTTTTTTGGGTAGTCTCCCACTCAAAGTAAACCACCCCACCAAATTTGGTCGAAATCCAAGATATATTTTTTTTTCACTCCACCCTATTACACATACCTATCACATGTATTATAAAGTGTAGGTATGAGGTACCTATTACCTAATATGCCTAGTGTACTAGCACTGTACTGTAGCGTGTGAAAGCACATACAGAACAATCTTATCGCTTCCATAAATAGGTGTTGAATTGGAGTTGGAAACATTTTGAAAAAATTTCAATTCAAAAAAGTTTTAAAGCTGGAAAAAATTCTAGTTTTAGGAATTTTTCCTATTTCGATATCTTCAAATTTTTTCAACTCTATATTTTTCGATGTTCCAACTCGACATGTTTTTTTAATAATTTAAAATTTTTCCTGAATTTTTTTCAACTTAAAAATTTTTCTAATCGAACATTTCTTAAAATTGTTTACAAGAATTTTTTTTAAAAATCGACTTTATGTTTTTCAAAAAAAAATTCAAGTCAATAAGTGATTACCTACTTAGAATAAATTTCTAAAAAATTAAAGGAATCAAAGTAGAAATGTGTTGAGAGAATTGATCCCTTGTAACTCGAGATGCAACAGAAGTTTGACATGTGCGAATAAGCGTGAATAATTTCTTACTGTCTACCTCTGCTTCAAAACTGATTTATAATGTAATAAATACCTACCAAAGGGTATAGCCGGATAAGGGGTGGTTTTGGCCACAGCCCCGATTTTTGATCTAATGCCCCCAGATTGTGTACTTACCTTGATGAAAACAAATTCTGGAAAAAATTTTGCCCCTCCAACCACCTCCCTTTCGGAGCTATGGCCATTTTATTGCGTCATTTTCAAGAATTTTTATTCCAAAGGAATTGAATGAAATTTTCTGTTCTTTGACACAAAGTTACATCTCGTAGAGGTCTATTTACGATAATTTTTTCATCAATTTTGGTGCACTACTTCATGAGGTTTTAGTCATTTGAACTTTTCAACTCTAAAAAATACCTTAACAGCGAAGTTCGGCTAATTTTTGAAAATATCCTAAAAATGTGTTTTTTGACGTAGATTCACTTCACGTATTCAGTTTTGGCGATTGAGGTGGCGCAAGGGCCGAAAATTGCGAAAACCCGTAAAAAATGTTGTTATTTCGGCAGATTTTTTCAAATTTTAAGCATTTTATACGGAAAGAAATGATCAAATGAAAAAACCAATCCCGTATTCGTGTTCAGTAGGTCAAAATACCCCGCTCAAGATTTGAAAAATCAACCAAAATAACAACATTTTCGGAAGGGTTTTTGTAATTTTCGGTCTTTCTTCCAAAAAAAAACCAACGGCAAAACCAAAAATGAATCTACCAAAAAATAACTTTTCAGAAAATTTTCTGGGGTACCTAGTGGTTTCTCGCTTATATGGCGTTTTTTCACGTTTAAAAGCTTCAGATATTCGTAAAAACTTGAAAGAGCTCATCAAACTAGAGGCAAAAATTATAAACCCACTTCCATCAAGTACATGTTTCCGTTGAAAATAATGCAATAAAATGATCATAAATTCAACTGAGGGAGTAGAGCGAAAATTACAAAAACCGTTCCAGAAATGTTGTTATTTTGGTTGATTTTTCAAATCTTGAGCATTTTATACGGAAAGAAATGGTCAAATGAAGAAATTAACGTCGGATTCGTGTTAAGCAGGCAGAATACCCCGATAAACACCCTTTTCGCGATCATTTCACTTTAAATGTCGAAATTCACTTTTTTCATTGATTTTTCATGACAATAAAACAAAATTTTGAGATTTGAAGTAAAAGATCGCGAAAAGGGTGTTTATCGGGGTATTTTGACCTACTGAACACGAATACGGGATTGGTTTTTTCATTTGATCATTTCTTTCAGTATAAAATGCTTAAAATTTGAAATAATCTGCCGAAATAACAACATTTTTTTTACGGATTTTCGCAATTTTCGGCCCTTGCGTCACCTCAATTGCCAAAACGGAATACGTGACGTGAATCTACGTCAAAAAATACATTTTTAGGATATTTTCAAAAATTAGTCGAACTTCGCTGTTATGGTATTTTTTACAGTTGAAAATTTCAAATGACGAAACCCTCATGAAGGAGTGCACCAAAATTGATGAAAAAATTATCGTAAATAAACCTCTACGAGATGTAACTTTGTGCCAAAGAACAGAAAATTTCATCCAATTCCTTTGGAATTAAAAATTCTTGAAAATGACGCAATAAAATGGCCATAGATCCGAAAGGGAGGCGGTTGGGGGGCAAAATTTTTTCCAGAATTTTTATTCATCAAGGTACACAATCTGGGGGCATTAGATCAAAAATCGAGGCTGGAGCCAAAACCACCCCTTATCCGGCTATACCCTTTAATTTTAAGATGTCTGAAATTATGATTGCCAAACACAAGGCAGTCAATGATAGAATGCCAGGTCATTGACGTCATTGCCTAGTCTGTTGAGGCATTGACAACTAATTTTGGGAAAAACTATGTAGAGAAACGAAAATTTCGTGTGGCATATCGATTTTAACTAATTTGAGGGTGCGTAAAATTCGAATATCGACTTACCCCTTTTTTGATTCGACCCCCTCCCTGTGCTCCAACTGACCCCTTCATCCAGTCTTAGGTGATCAATAAGGGTAAGGTTGCCATATTTCGACCAGTTTTTTTCAAACTTTCACCAATCAAAGACTTTTTGATATATGTAGAAACATCGGAAATAGCTTAAAAAATACCTTGATCCTTCGTCTACCACCTCCTAAAATTTTGAGCCGATAAAATTATTTTTTGTATTTTTTGTAATTTTTTTCCAAGGGAATTCAAAAATTGATTTTGAAATTTTGGGTTCCTAATTTCGACCACCAGCTGATTTCGTTTACAATGAGCGGAATCTACCTGAACATAATTTTTTCATATTCTTCTTTCACAGATAAAAAAATTTTTTCGGGTAGATTGCATCCATAGCGGGCGAAATAGGCCGGTGGTTGAAATTAGGAGCAGGCGAAATTAGGGCATTTTACCCTTACGGAATTGAATATTTTAAAAAATTACGGAGAGAGGAGTCTGATCAAAAAGTAAGTCAATATTCGAATTTTACGCCCTCAACCTATCAAAGAGGCTAATAGAAGGGTTCAGAGGTGTCATATTAAAAAACTGACGACTTATTCGAAATCAGCGCATTTGAATTAAGTAGCAGTAATCGATGTGTTACTTTACTTTTTTGATTTTTTTGAATTTTGGTCAAAATTGTGAACCCCTGTACCTCTCAGGGGTCTTGAGATCCCATCTTGAAAATTTATTGGTTGAAAAAAAAGGTGAAAAGGTCTACTTACTGTATTTTTTTCAGATTTTTAAATGGTAGCGTTCATCTTTTGTTCTTATCATGAAAGTTGAGCTCTCATCACAAAAGTTCAACTTTAAGTTTTTCAAAATATGATTACCGTTTTTGAACCTCCTATTAATCATCTTTTAGACTTGCAAACAGTTTTCGCCCAAGTACAACCTATCTCGGAATATGAGCCTTCAAAGTTGGGTAATTTGGCTAAAAATTGCAATTGCATAGAAATTTCAACACCCACCTCCCCGCTCCCTTGAGGGTTAGAAAAGAAATGATCGTGGTTTTGTGAATAGACCACCAAGGGGAACTCGTAAAATTTTTTTTAGTGAAATCGGAAGACCCAACTTCATTTTTGGTCTGTTTTAGACGATTTAGTATGGAATAGCCCAAAACATTGAGTGATCGTTTTATTTGAAGTTTAAAGTTAATTTTTTCACTTGGGATTTTTCGAAAATTCAAAGTTTAAATTTTAAACGCAATTTATTTTCTTTAAACGAGTTTTTCTCAAAAAGTTGATTTTGGTTTGCGGCTCTCTTTTGTAGATCAAGTCACATATTATATCACTCAAGTTTTTTGTTTTTCTTTTCCAAGTTCGAGGGAATCCTCAAAATTTTAAAATTCTTCAAAAATTAATAATTAAGGTACAGTAGCTGAAAATCGGTGGATGAAGCTTTTTTACCATTCTCTCACACTATTCAATTTTCGTTCAAAGCGGAGAGTATTCAGAATTGAGAGTGGGGTTTTCTGATTATGTAGTCACTTCATTCAATGTTTTCATGATCTAGGTATATCATCGTCTTCTCACCTCCCTACATCAAAGCATATAATCGATCCACGACTGCCAGTGACTCATTATAAATTTAAGATTTGAACAATCGCTTAGAATAAACATATTGTCGTTATGAGCTGGTAAAAAATCAATCCCGATCATTAAAATCTATTCAACATTACTAAGTACAATATACTCAAACCTATAGGTACCTAGACACCTCTACATTTATGAAATAGTATTCATTTAGTTTTTCGAAACGATAACGGTTTACTGTTGAACGCTCAGAAGTTCTTTATTCCGCAATGAACGTATTCAAAATGAATTTATTCGTTATATTTTTCGTGTTCGTATTACCGTTTGTAATGGCTACCCCTGGAAATGATGGAAATTCAAATGAAACGGGTAATAAATCTTCGTCTGGGCTACTTTCATTGATCCAACCTGAGTCAAAGCAGGATTTAACGGACGCAGCGTTATCGAAACCCCAACAGCCACCAACAAATGAAAGTATACCATCAGTTACAGTCACCAACGGAAATGAAAATAAAAGTGATGGAAATTCAAGTAAAATAGCCAACGAATCTTTGTTGGGACCACCTGAGACAACCCCGAATTTAATGGATGCAACGTTATCGAGAACTCAGCAGCAGCCACCAACAATAAACCAATCAATTCCACTGGTTACAGCCACCAAAAAAAATGAAAATAAAAAGGACGAAATTCCAAGTGACACAACTAAAAAACCTTTTTCGAGGCAACCTTCATCGAGCCAACCTTTATCGAAGCAACGTTCATCAGTACCTGATATTATGTTTAATCATGATTTCGATGTAGATGTTGCCCGGCTAGCACAATCGAGTTACCGACAACAGCCCAAAATAAAGGAGAGAAGGAATTCTCGTATGTCCCCATTGCAACCATCCAATACAGAAACAAAAGGTTTTCATTTTTCATTTCTACCTCCGCGTGGTATCCGCACTTCTGGATCGGATACGTCGACATCAGTAAATCAAATCCCTAGCCAACAAAAAGAAGAAATCCCATCACCAAGAACACAAGGAGGTGATCAATATTTCGGTTAGGTATTGGAAAGGATAAAAAATCATTGATAAATAAATACCTATAGGTACTACATTCTTCTGCAAATTTATAATTATGTAAGTATATTAAGGATACCTATTGAGTAAAATGAGTATGGTGTAAATTATTTACTGCTTAGAGAAAATTATTGAGATGAATCTTACGAAGTAAGCCCCTATACATATAATTTACCTTATCATTATATCGCCTAGTTTAATGTATTATATTTGCAAGATTTTAAATAAAGGATTGAAAAAGATTTCATTTTATCAGACTTTTTGGAACCCGAGTGAAAATAGCTTGAAATATCAAAGATATCGCGATTGGACAGTTGAAAACCTCTAAAAAATCTCAATAAAATTTCATTTGCAAAGGAAGATAGTGAATTGCCCTAAAAATCATTTCCCACTTCCTGATTTGATGCGGTAAAAGATTGTTCTGGAGCTTAAAATGACATTCGCTACTCTCCTGGGAAAATTAAATTTGGTGCCAGTTGACATCATTTTCCAACTCATTTGAATTTGAACATTATCATACGTGGTCCAATCGAATTAGGTAGGTAGTTAGGTACCTACACAAAAAATATTTTTAAAAATGACTTTCCATCACGACTTCTTTGTAAAAAAATTTGGTATGAGACAAAACGTAAGCGGTGAAAAAAATTTAGAAGGATCAAAATAATTTTTCACCAGTGATTTTCTTTGTTTTGCCTTCGAGTTGAAATTTTTAGTACCTATGTATCGAAATGGTGTGTAAAGGACTATAACTCAGATTTTTTGGGGTTGGGGAGGACAAGATTAGCCGTTCATATGAGGTTAATAATCAGTCATAAGCGCAACCAAAAATTATTCAAGGGAGGGGCTGAATTGAAGAGAAAATGGAAAGAAACAGGGAGTACCTAATCTATTATTCGGTGGCATAGTTAGCGGATTTTCAAAAGGCGAATAGGCGAATAGGAGAATAGTACTAACATGGAACAAACAATCAATATAGGTACCTATGCTTACTTGATACTCTCTGGATCGGAATGTCTAAATCAGTCAAATTTGGTGAAATTCTGACTTCTTGAATCAGAGAAAAATCTGTGATTTTCTACTGATCTTTCAGTCTTTTAATCAAAAATTTCTAATTTTTGCTGACCAATTGGGATTTAAAACTTAAAACGACGAATTAAAAAAAAATTACCAAATAGAAAAACTGACGTCAGATTTGATTAGACCAGATTAAATTATCCCTTTAAGTACACAAGATTTGAGCGACTGTTTCTTCAAAGTTCCAAAAATCATTTTTTCGCTTGAGATTTTTTTTAAATTTTTAACATTTTATGCGAGTAAAAATAAGATTTCGAGTAGGTAAGTACCTAAAAATGGTCGCTAAAGTAGCGTAAATAAGGATAACGTATTGACACAATGAATTCACAAGGTCATAGAATACGTTCAAGGATATGTAACGCGTTTTCTTACTTTTTAAATCCATATTTTTATTTTCAGGGGTTTGGAAGTTTTGAGATTCCATTTTAAGATTTTCAAGGTCATTTTTGGGAGAAACTTCGAAAAATCTAGCAAGAAAAGATAAGTGAATTAGCCTAAAAAAAATATTTTTCAAATAATTTGTTATAGCAGGTAAAATATAATTTTTAACTCGAAAATGACATCCCCACACTGTTCTAGGGTACCTAATATGATCTTAAAATTTTAGATTTTTTCGCTTTCTTCGTCATTTCAGGCGGGTTTCAGTTAAATGAAGAGAAATGTCGATGTGCTAAAAATGAGTAGGTATTAAAGGATATTGCATACGAAAACTTGCATTTTTTTTAAATTTTCTGACCCCAACCTTGAAACAGGTTTTGAAAACTTGAAAAGTCTTTAAAAGTGGCAACTTTGGATGCAAAATCTCATCAGAATATTTTTAAAGTTTAAAGAACGATGGAATCTCCAAAAACTCATCAAAAATTTTTCACCGAAATTGGAAAAAGAAATGACCAAATGAAAAAACTAAAGTCATATTCATTTTTAAGACGTCAAAATACTTTGGTAGGTAAATATTCATTTTGATGAAATTCTCAAACTTTATTATCTAATTTTTCCTGAATTTTTTCCATTAGAATCAAAAATTTAGATATTGAGTAAAATAATTGTTCAGAATATTCTATTTCGTAATTTTTTTTTCTTTAATTTCGGTAAAGAAAAAGAAACATGTTTCATAGATTTTTTCCAATTTTCCACAAGTCTAACAAAATGTCATTGCATCAATTCGTCAACATTTTTCTAAACTTTTTCATATTTTGTCAGAAATTTCAATAATACCTACATAGATAAGTACCTACCTACATTTTTATAAAATGTTAAGCCAGAAAGGTCGATATGTAACCTCCTGCAAAAAACGTTCTGCAAAAAAGTATTTATCCCAGCTCTAAAATATGAAACACGTTATATATTTACAAGTTTTAACGAATTTTTGAGTACGCCAGCGCCACTGCTCCGAAAAATCTGAAAATATTCAGATAGATGGTAGATCCAAAATAAGGTTAATCACGAAATTGACTTTTTTTTATTTCAGACCTTTAAAGTTTTTAAATCTTGTTTTATTTTTTCAAGGTCATTTCTGCAATATAAAAAATATGAGAAAATTTATGAATATTCATATTTAATATCCTCTACCTACTAGGTACTCACGAAGTCTCACTTCAATTGAAAAAAAAAAAGGCATGAAATGACGCCCATAACTTTAAAATCATATTTTTCAAAGATTGAGGTTACACCTTCTGGTCGAGGGAAGGAGATATCATTTTATTGTTAAAAACTACCTATCTTTTAATGCCCAATTCAATTATTTTTTTTAATTAAAAAAGCTTCTCAAGCTATTTTTTTCTTATTTTCTTGAGGTATTTCGATTCGATTCATCTACTCAAGTGGCATAAGTTGCATATACCTTGAGACTGAAGGAGTAACATTTTCATCAAGCATCACGTAAGTAGAAAAACCACATTCGAGCTCGACTCGAATTCAAGCGTTTTCTAGCTTCACTTTTCATTATGATGACTCATTTTTCGTCGACGAAGCAGATTTTACTCATTTTTCAAACTGCGGTTTCTTCGAAAAATATAATTGACTGTGATGAATAGGTATTTGTTCAACGCAGCAGATCGCTACGAACATATGTTCGAATTTTGGGTGCGACGAATGAAAAATTTTTTACATTGATTCGAATTTCGATATTTTTTTCAATCACTCATTCACCATCAAAGAATATTTCTCACAAGGACAGAAAATTAATTCAGATATTCGTTTTGTGTAAAATTTATTAAACTCATAAAAAAAATCCAACAACAAAAAAGTAATTTTACAAATAGCTGAAATATACTTTCAATTTATTCAATAATTTTTCCGAGCTAACGTGATTAGGATAAGCCTTCAACGATTTCTTCACTAATATATAACTCGTTTGTAAATCTCCTATCTGAAAGCACAATAAATGGTACCTAGGTAAATACTCGATTAAACAAAATCATTTTTCATACGTCTGATTACCTCGTGAGAGACAAAAGCTCTATTATAATGAGGTTCAAATAAATAAGGAGCTAGGCTGGTAGCAGAGTCGAAAAATGAACAAGCTTGCTGACTATTTCCACGATTAAACATAAGCACTCCGAGATTATTAAATGAGGCAGCGTGAGTAGAATCTATGGATAATGCTAATCGCAAACATTGCTCAGCGATATCTAAATCGCCCACACCCTGCAACAAATTACAAAAATCATCGATCATGGTGACTAAAAAATACAAAAAAAATATTTCGTGGTTTTTGAAATCGAACATACAATGGCAATATGGCCGATATTGTACCAAACATCGGCTGCGTTTTCATTCACAGCCAAACTGAGAGCTCGTTCGAAACATGTCACCACCATATCGTATTGTTGCGAGTAAAAACAACACAGTCCCAAGTTATTGAAAAGTTCGGCGTTGTATAAGCCCATTTGGAGTAAACGTCTGAAAAATTTAAACCATTTAGACCCTACGCGATGAAATCTCCAATATGGAATATTTTAAAGATACCTATACATGAATCAAATACAAGGAAGCTCCGAGGGCATATTTCGGGGGGGGGGGGGGGTAAACCCATGAAAATCCCAAGTCAGGTTTTCAATTTTCTCAACAGTACCTACCCGGGAAAATTTGAATACACTCACAAAAAATAATAAAGGCTCTGGTGCAATTAGGGGGTCATTTGGCCTCAGATGGAACTTTGTAAAAATTCTTACGCCATTCGGTTTGCACTGGTAGAAGATGATTTTATAGTGCATGAGCGAATTTCTATCTCACCCCTGAGAGGCTGGGGACCCAAAATACCCGATTTTCAAGCTAAAAACTTTCAAAAATTCCCTCTCCGCGAGTTTTAAACCGATTTTTTTCAAATTTGGCACGTAGGTAAAGGTACTAGAGGGGAGTGCTCTGAAATGTTTTCAGATTTTTTCGATCACTTTAAAATGACCTTAAATTTGACTTTGAAAATTTCAAATCGCCCTAGGGAGCACAGTTTTGGTGCTGTCTCAATTTTTTTTCAAATTTAAATTTCCTAATGTATTTTACGTTTTTGAGAATTTTTTCAGATTTTTTCAAGTGGTGGAAAGTGGTCAAATATTCGAAAAACTGGTGCAATTCATCATTTTCGTTGCTTAAAATCATTGCTTTTCATAAATTTTTAATTTTTTATAGTTTCCTGCTAAAAATATTATTGTTTACTCGCCGTGTCCCACTTTGACTTTTATTCAATAATTTCTTACGGCTATAGTCGTCAAAAATGATGAATTACGCCAGTTTTTTGAATATTTGACCACTTTCTGCCACTTGAAAAAATCTGAAAAAATTCTCAGGAGTGTGAAATACATTGGGAAATTTAAATTTGAAAAAAAAATTTGAGACAGCACCAAAACTGTGCTCCCTAGGACGCTTTGAAATTTTCAAAGTCAAATTCAAGGTCATTAAAGTAGTCGAAAAAATCTGAAAAAATTTCAGAGCACTCCCGTCTAGTATCTAAAAATCGATTGAAAACTCGAGGAGGGAGAATTTAAAAAAATTTAGCTTGAAAATCAAGTATTTTGGGCCTCCAGCCCCCCCCCCCGGGATGAGATAAAAAATCGCTTATGCGCTCTAAAATCATCTTCTACCAATGCAAACGGTTGCTTCTGAGGCCAAATGACCCTCATATTGCACCAGAGTCTTTTCTCAACTTGATAAACTACGAGTACGAATAATAAATTTTCCCAACCTGGAAAATATGAGTATAGTGGTAAATTTTGACGTAGGGAAATATTTTAGTACAAATAGTAAATTTTCACAATTTGAAAAAAAATGAGTACAAATTTACTATTTCTTTTGAAATTGGGAAAATTTAACATTTTTTGCTCATATCTTCTCAAGTTGGAAAAGTATGAGTACAAATGGTAAATTCTGCCAACTAAATACCGAAAAATCCCAACGGGGAGGTAAATTACCCCCCACTCCCTGTAGGTTCGTCCCTGATCAAATGTATACCTATAGGTAGGTAAGTATTAAGTAGATACCTATAAAATCTAAGCCCAATATCGGGTTGATCAGTGTAAAAATGATGAACTCCTATGCAAGCCACTGCTTCCATATTCGTGGCATCTTCGCGTAAAATTTCTTTATACGATTTTACTGACATTGGTATATTGTTCAGCCCTTCGAATATTCTACAACCAGAAAATCATTAAATCTAACAATAGCCTGCACTTATAACGTAAAATAAACATGGCGAAACATTTGGTGTCAGCGTCATCAGATATGAACCTACAATTTTTCATCATCGTAATTATAAATCATTCGATGTCAAACGTTGAAATCTCATTGGTAGGTATCACCTGCTCACCGTATGATGAATCAGAGCCTTGTATCGAATTTACGTAGTAAAATTCAACACTCATAAAATTTTCAAACGAATTTCACTCACTGATATAAAAGCTTGATTTCGTTTTGTGCAGAATACTAAGTTCATCAAGATGAATTTTTTACTGTTGAAATTTTCTTTCGCGATACTTTTGATATTCGTTTTACCATTTCACTCGGCTGTGCCAATGTTACAGAGACAGACACAGACCAATATTAAAAATTTAAACCCACACCCTTTGGCTTTTCATGAACTTAGTGCTGGAGGCTTTGCATACAGTAATGGATCTTCAACAAATCCAAATTCGCCACCAACCGCTAGTAATAAAAAAACTGTAACTACTCCAACGTTTAGAAACTTTAATGTAAATACTTCACAGCAAACGCCAGAGCCAATGGTTGGCTTCATCACTGAAGGGTAAATAAGAATCTACCTACTCCAGAGTTTTACGTAATCGTATTTTATTTTCATGTAATTTTTTCTATTCGCTTTGCATTCTTAGTAGAATTAATTTAGATACCTAAAAATAATAGGTACCTATTTATAAGTTAAATTTATTATATCTTTATTTATTAATAATGTTCAATTGTGGGTATAGCTCATAGCAAAGTAGAATTAGGTAACCTATATTTTGATTTTTAAATATAATAGGTATTCAACAGATACAAACTAGCTTCTTCAAATTATTTTACTCATCTAGAGGGAAAAAATTAAATTTAGGTATCTAAAAAATAAATTTTGTCTCAATCTTACAAATTGAGAAACGATAATTTACGAATTAGATGTTTAAATATTAAAATAAAATCGATCAATTCACACTCACCTGGCCATCTCAGTCATAATGGTAACTTCGTTCGAAAATTGCTTCAACGCCACTACAAATAAATCTAAAGCTGTAATCGGCTGATCAAGTCTCAAGTAAACTCTCGCCAGTCTTAAATAAGTTTCAACGGTGGGTTGTTGCTTTAAAGCCGATTTGAATTGTTTTTCAGCGTCTCGATTCAAACCGATAAGAAAATAGCACTTGCCTAGCTGAATCTTCCACCATGGATCTTTATATTCGCATACTTTGGTAGCTTCGATGGCTAAATCCATGGCCTACGTCATCGTAAACGAATTCGTATTAAAATATTTGCTGGGTCATTTCACTAGATTTTAAAGAAGTCAGGGATATAAGTACAATGGGTGTGAATTCCCCCCCCTGCCTCATAATCATAAATATATAGGTACTGAATTATTAGAAAAAGTTGGAAAATCTGAGATAAATAAAAGAAGTAAGTATCTATAGGTACATTTGGTGAAAAATTGATTTAAAAAGACAAATTTAATGGTTAAGGTGATCTACGTGAATTTCAATTACCAAATATCTAAAAATTTTAGCTTTAAAGTTGAGATAGAAAAATTTGAAATTCGCAGGCTTATAAAACTACATAGAATAAGAATGTCCAGGGTGCGGTTTGAGGTTGAGTATTGCCCTGGAGCCTGGATGATTGGATAAATTTGTGGATTGACCTTTTTTTTTGTAAATGCCAAAACATTATTCATTTTTTGCTTCTCAAACGTGATTTTAATGCAAAAAATAATAGCCTGACTTTTTTCGGGCAATCAATTTTTGAAAAAATGTTGAGCCTCCCTACCCAAAGCGGAACAGAGCTGGGAGACCTCAAAGTGGAGTCATTTTCGAAAAAAAACATGTTTTTCGTCATTTTTGGGCGGTGCCATGCCACCTACTGGACACCTCAGTCACTTTCCAAAAAACGTACAATTCCAGTTTCGACATCTCCCTGAACCATTGACCACGAAATTGGATGCAACTTTTTGCTTTCTACAAGAAGGTTGAAAAGTTGCGGATCACTAGTTTTTGATTTTTACCAAGTTTAAATCGATCACTCGAACACCTCAGGTCAACTAGAATAAATTATGGTGAAATTTTTCCGAAGATTTCGACGATTTAAGGACACATTTTGTTCAGAGATCAAAAATTTTCAACTCTGATTTTTTTATAAATTTAAATTTTTTCAACACTTTTCCAATTTTAATTATCATTTTTTTTCAACATCATATTTTTTTTAATTTCTTCCAATTTGAAAATTTTTTCCTATGATTTAAAAATCTTCCTTTTAATTTTTCAACTTAAAAAATTTTTCAATTGAAAATTTCTAAAAAATTTTGCCAACTTTGAATAAAAAAAAAAATCAATTTCATGTTTTTCAAAATTTTTCCCGACTGAAAAGGTAATTAAAAGAAAACTAAAAATAATAGGTACCTATACCTACAAAATATATGAAACCGAAAATTTTTTAATTCTAGTTGAAAAATTCTGAAGTTGGATACAATTTTGAAAAAAATAAAAGGAAATAAATTTTAAAAATTAGAATTAAAAATTTCGAACTACCTAAGAATAAATTTTGATTTAGAGTGTCGAAATATTATTTTTAGTAAAAGTGAAAATGATCAAGGTTTGGCCAAAAATTTTTTTAGTTGTTTTAAAAATACCTACTTGAATAAAGTTTAGGTAATTAATTTTTTTAAAAATTTTTGAAGCAGTGCTGCCTCTTGAAATTTAAAAAAAATTGAGTGAGCGATATGAATGTGGTAAAAATCAATTTTTTCTCAAATTCATGTTCATGATCTACAACTTTTTACCTTCTTGTAGGGAGCGAAAAGTAGTAGGTATCCAAATTCGTATTTAATGGTTCCGGGTAAGGTAAAAACTCAAATTGCACCCAGGTTTTTTTCGAAAATTATCTCACTTCGAGGTCTTCTAGCTCTGCCCCCTTTTGACTGGGAGGCTCAACATTTTTTTTGGAAAGTCTTTCACTCCTATACCAATTTTCATCAAAATCCAGGATATGTTTTTCTCCGAGCAGGCGGAGAAAGTTAAATTGAAATGAAGAAATATTCTAACTCAGCATTGTGAAAAAATAGAAAACGATCGTGACCTCCTCCGCTCACTTTCAAAATTCCGAGACTCCAATATTTTTTACAGATTTTTAACGAGGCTCCTCAAGATTTTTAAAATGATTGAACATTGAGCTTTTTATGAAAATATCAATTTTTAACATCGAAATTTTTTTTGATTTCTCCAAATTTTGAAAAAAATGTCTGTATATTTTCCCATGCCCCAACCCTACCTCCAACTCTGAGAGGTTGGGAAGGGGCGAAGGAAGCTCGGAATAACATCTCATTAAAAACAAGAGTTCTGTTCTAAGTATCAAAACTCGGTTGAAATGAAATGGAATGACCACAGGGAACCTGAACCCGAATGTGGCCTATTGAGGGGCAAAAATAATTAAATATTCCGACTAGAATAAAATTTTTCTCAGACTTTTCTAACTCCAAGTAAGCACAATTTTTCTAATTTTTTCAAATTCAAAACGAAAAATTCCTACAGAAAGGTCATCTGTTTTGAAAAGTTTTCGTTTAAAACCTCATTTTTTTTCATTAAATAGGTACCTATGCGATTTAGCTATCAGGAAGGGATGTTGCTTTGTCTGTCCCGCTCCCTCGTTCTATCCGGCCCTGAGAATGACCCTACACCATTATAAACTAAAATTAAATATTCAAGAACTTACATTCCTCACATCATTCTCGTGATAATAAATATACTCGAATAAAGGTTTGGCAACCGATTTCTGGGCGGCATATTTGGCCAAATTCAACCTCGATATTTGAATAAACGGACCTTCCAATTGAGACACCATCGAAGCTGTACCCAATCTCAAACTGCGAGCTGATTTCGATGTCAATGGTCTGGCAGTATGAGCAGTTCTCGGAGTCTTCAACATTTGCTGCAATGATTCGCCTCCACCGGCTTGAGTTCCCGGCCTAACAACTCCACTGACCGGTCTTCCTGATCCTGTTCTAGGTCTAGTAAAAACAATCATTTACATAAAACCCAAACTTAGATATAAAAAGATATAAGAAGAGCAACCTGTGACTTAAATTTCCTAAAGCTGTACTGGTATTTGCTGTTCTTAGGGAAGTACCTGGACGAGCCGACACAGCAATCGTATCTGTATCCAGAAACATATCAGCTATTCCTTCTTCTTCTGCTTCGATATCGTCTACCATCACTTGTAACGTTAAAGCTCTCATTTTTAATACCCAAACAGCCTACGTAAGTTTACATTGAATCTATTCATCTTCACCATGTACAATTATTAATTAAAATAGTAATTCTACCTGATCCAAGGAATTTTTCATTAATAAATTCGTACAAACATCCACACATTTTGAATATTGTTTTTTCCTGAACAGTAAATTCGCCTCGTAAAAAGAATTCATCCTTATCACTCGTTATCAAACTGAACTGAAATTCGAGTTCATTCACATAGCTGCCTTATACTTCGTTATACATTTTTCATACAAAAAAAAAAATCGTTGCTATGGACACACTACAAACATAAACATTATCGAGGTAACGAAATCCAGGCCAAAATGCTTTCCATCTTTCTCATCATTTCGTACTCGAGCACCTAGAGATGCAAAAAATACACAATTCTCTGGGAAAGTTTTTATTCCTGTAATAACTTCAACTAGAGATTAAAAAAGAAAAAAAATACGTACACATACAAAAACAATTTTAAATGTACCATGTAACTTTCTTAATTCAAGTGTCATGTCCACTTTCCACTATTTAAAATTGTACTCGATACATTATTAAAAACACGAATGAAATAAATTAGGAAAAAATAAATAAATCAGGTAACAAAAAATATTATGAATCTCGTGACGTAATTGCCATCGAGAAAATCTTTATTATGTGAAGGGATAAAACGTAAACGAAATGAAGTTTTAACAAAATAAAAAAATTATTACACGTAGACGTCCATAAATTAAAATTAACATACCAATGAGCAGCCTGCCGACTACAGAATCACAGAAAACACGATATTTTTCAACGCGGGAGATAGGTATTAGAAGACATCGTATATTAATCGAAATGAAAAAAATATATATAAGAATCTCATTACTCAGGTAACCCATAAATATTACATTTCATTTTTTAAATTAGGTAAAAATTTAATCGGAAGTTTAAGTCGTAATAAAACATTGCTTAAATGAATAATGAGTAAAAAAAAAGCACACAGGTAGTAATTCTAACGTTAGTATACAATTTTTTCATTTTGAAGTGAATTTGGCACAGTGAACGTATAGAAATAGGCCTGCAACCTCTACATGATATCATTTCGATAATTCATTTCAAATATAATACTGTATTAAGAGTCATGAAAAAATCTTATGCACAATAATCATTATAGTAGAAAAGAGTACTAAATTATTTTCTAAATAATTAAGGAAAGTTACATTCATCAAGTTGAATTAATTCATGAGGCACCCAACCGTTTCGATATTAAGTTTCATTTATAAAACGGTCCCTAAATAATGTCTTATCTACACTTTTATACATTACATACATCAAAAATTACCTCATAATTTACAAATAAAACAAAAAAATTTATAATCTTCTTCTAAACGAATGCATCCTGAAACAAAAACCATTCCATAATTATTAATAATTCGTAGCATATTACGTAAAATAATTATTTATTTATAGTAAATCTCAACGTTTTGTACCTTTCTTGGTCTAGCCATTCCTGATAACTGTGTTACTGTACCACCACTCTTCCCATTTGAGGTAATCTTGAAACGTCAAGTCTTCCAATAATCCTTGATCTTTGTAATATGCATATCTGACTCTTCTAATAACATTGGAGATGGTCTGCAAAAAAAAAGAAAGTTGAATAAGTTGAGATTATTACAACTACATATAATTTCTGAAAAGGGATTTCGAAGGATGAAAGGACCTCTGAGCAAAAAAATAATTTTGGCCGAAATCCAGAATAGGATGAGAAATTTTTTGAGAGGTTCGTGATATTTTTGAATCCAAGGAGCCAAAAATTTAATTCATTTCTGAATTATTATCCCCTTCTCTTTTCTAATATACGGAACAGCTTTTAAAAAATCAAAATTAAACTTGAAAAAAGTCCACGAGAAACAAAAATATTGATCCATTTTACATTATTTCCACATTTTTTTTTTAAGTCTAGAATCATTCCACAATACCAGTCTTGCTCTCTTCCTTCTCCCCCTCCCACCAAAGTTCAGAAATAGTATAAAAAAATCAAAATTCAACTGAAAAACAGTTCTAGACGGGTAAATATTGATCCATTTTACGTTATTATCTTTCCCCCTTCCCTCCTCCTGATTTATTCCGCATTATCAGCTTCGCTGCCCCCCCTCCCCTCATAAGTTGAGAAATGATTATAAAATCCAAAATAAATTCAACTTAAAAACAGTTCAAAAGAAACAAACATTGATTCGTTTCACATTATTAGTACCTCCCTCCCTTCTCCCCACCCCATAAAATAGTTCCAACAAACTTTTTAAAACCAAAATTCAATTTGAAAACACGTTTAAGAATCACCCTCTCCCTCCACCTAAGGTTTAGATTTAAAAATCAAAATTATACTTAAAAATCAGGGATGGCAAAACACATTGTTTAAAGGTTGGGTTTGATATTTTAATAAAAAGTTGGTTTTCAGTTCAAGATTTACGTCCAGGAAACTAAAAAAGTTCATTTTGAAAAAATTTAGGTAGGAAAAAATTTTTGAGTCGAACAAAATTCTCAAAAAACTGTAGTTGAAATTTTTTTAAAAAAAATAATAGTTGGAAAAAATTATTAGAAAAAATTTAAAGAAAATTCCAACTCAGAATAAAATTTTGAAATTTCCTGAACTGAAATTTTAAAAATCCTAATTTTTAAAGTTTAGTTTCAATTAAACATTATGGAACCTCAGTTTTCAATCTGGCTGTAAGGTTTAGTCAAAAATCACGAAGTTTCATCAGGTTTTTCAGATTTCGGATTCAGTTTCACATTTACATTACAAAAAAGTTCGATAACAAATTAAGTTTCATTTCACATCATCAACTTTCCCCTCCCCGCTCGTCTCCTCATTTCCCATGAAATAGTTCCAACAAAGTCAGAAACATTGAAAAACAAAATTCAACTCGAAAACAAGTTCAAGAGGGACCAATATCAACATTCCATAACATTGGCTCTTTCCTCCCCTCTCCACAAACATAGACACCAATTTTAAAAATCAAAATCACGTTTAAAAAGTTTGATAACGACGATTATAGAATTTCGTTAGAAAATTTCATCAAAACCTGAAACGATTCAGAAAATTTGTCATACAAACGTACTCTGGAAACGGTTCCATTAATGGTACATCGAGTTCCTCGATTCGATAATTATCACCGGCCGTAACACGAATATTGTGTTGATTTGATTCGATATCTTTCTTTTTATTCCATTTGGCCATTTTACGAAATCTTTCCGAAAGCGAGATCCTTTTCGGCGAAGGACTTTCCGATTCATCGGACGGAGACTCGACTTTGATTTTTTTAGGATGTACATATGATCGCCTGAAAAAAATATCAAAACAATTAATCTCAATTTTGGGTGAAAATTCTCATAGAATATCATGATTATGTTATTTACTGTAGTAATTGCTTTCGAAGCTTTAACCTCGGTCTTTTTCTTTTCTTTTTTCGACGATTTTTTCTTATGTAGTTTGGCATCAATTCGTCGTTCACCCACTGGACTAGAAAGAACTGGTGAGAATGATTTAGACCTGTTGAAAAATAATCCCAATTAGATCTAAAATATCGTAATATTAAATTTATTCGCCTATCAAGTCTACCTAGCGTTTCGAGAAGACGTAGGAGGAGGAAGACGAGGTAATTGTGCTTTTGGTTTCAATTTAGGTGGAGGTCCGAGTCGTTCAACTTTATCTTTTTTCGCTTTCTTAGGACGTTTTTCTTTATTGCTCTTCTCGAATCTACACATCGAACAATTGGAATCCGAGCAATCGGACGAAGACACCGCATCCTGCAATTTTCAACGTTGATAAGTACCCCAACAGAATAAACCGAAATCTGGCAGGATTAAAACTTACGCTGGATGCTGCTCGCTTGGATTTATTCTTTTTGCTTCTGCATGGCGCTGGTGATCCTGAAGACTGTTCAGACTCGGACGACGATGAATCGCGTACTCCCTTCCTGTATTCGGCGCGACCGATTCGACGATTTAGCCGTGCGCCGGATCGGCGACGTCGAAGTTCGTGTACGAGCCGAGCTGGAGAATTTATCAGTTCGTGTTCGCGAACCACCACGTCGCAAGTCGTACGAGACAGAACGACGATCGTTTCGACGAGTGTTCGACAACGATCTGCGCGAAGATCGAGCCGGATTCGGAGACATTGGCGCTGAAGGCGAGTACATCGTGGGACGTGCTTTCACCGCAGGGTTCCCACGGATCATCAAAAAAATGATCCGAATCACGGATCACGGATCAATACAAAATTTCTCGACGAATCACGGATCACGAATCACATTTTCAAAAAACGATTCGGATCACGGATCACGGATCATGATTCGTGATCCGTGATCCGCGGATCATTTTTGCGGATCATTTGACTAGAAACGCAGAAAATTTTGTTTTACAACAAAAATAAAGCATTTCAAATTTCAATCATTCAATATTTCAATTTTTACATGATTCGTGATCCGCGGATCATTTTTGCGGATCATTCAACTGAAAATTTTTGGTTTACAACAAAAATAAAGCATTTCAAGTTTCAATCATTCAATATTTCAATTTTTTTTTTTTTGATTGTCACATTTGTTTGCCCATCATTTGCCATAACAGCCAACAAAAAACAAAAAAAATGAAAATTGATGAATGATCCGCAAAAATACGGATCATCCGAAAAAAGATTCGAATCACGGATCACGAATCGTGACTGTTGAATGGACGGATCACGGATCACGGATCAAACTGAAGAAAAATTATCCGAATACGGATCACGGATCGCGAAAATTTGATCCGGATCATGATCCGTGATCCGTGTTCAAATGATCCGTGGGAACCCTGTTTCACCGGCGATTCTTTCGACGATTTTTCACCCTCTGAAGTCGATGCGTACAGTTCTTTATATCCGGTGTGACGCCATCTGAAGAAAAACAAGCAGATTATTAATATTATCAATACTTTCGTGAAATTATTGCATAGGTACTTAGAAGTTGATTGTTTTTCGTTCAATCACCAGTCGCCTTGTTTCAACTTATAGATTTATACACAATGCACGACTAGTACAAAATACAATATGGATTACTTACTTTGAAAATAACTAAAAACATTGATTTTTTCGCTAATTTCAAAATAATTTTATGACCTTATAAGAAAAATTAATTATTACGCTTTTAGCGTATTTTTTTTTCACACGCAGGATGCGTCACATCGAGTCGCCGTTCGTTCAAACTCGACGTGTGCGCGCGAAACAAGACGCGCATAAATATTCAAATCCAAATTTTAAGTTTTCGATGTTTTATCTTCCATGTTAGGTATGTTTGAAATTAATATAAAAATTGTGACTGTTTTCCAAACTTGAAAATATTTTCAACTGCAATTTTCAACTATACTTAATTAAATTTTTTTCCAACCCTAAAATTTTTCAAATCTTAAATTACGCAATAACGCGAAAAATAAAAAATAATGTCTCATGTCGCACGGAGAGTACCGAGTCTTTAATCGCAATCATTAGGTATTGAATAAAAAAATGTTTTTTCAATTTTTATGCGTTGAATTTTTTTGGAAGAAAATGTAGTGAAAGAAAAGTCGATAAATTAGATATCTGGGAAAAATTTCAAAAAATAGGATGAAAATGGTGGAAAATGTTTCATTAAATTGTCACAATTAGAAAGCATTCGAATTTGGAAAATTTTTAGGACCAATAATGTCGGTAAAAATGAAAAAAATTAGAAAAAAATTTTGCATTGAAAATAATTTTAGGATCAGAAAGAAATTGATCAAAAAAATAAAATTACGTTTTGAAGAAAATTTGAAACGAATTTTACAACTTTTAAAAATATCAACTTTTTGAAATAATTTAAAATTTCGGAGTTAAAAAATTTTAGAGTACGAAAAAATTTCAGTACGCGAAGTCGTAGTTTCAGAAAAAGAAACGAGTTGAAGAAAATTTCGGAAAAAATGAGGTTGAATGAACATATTTAAAAAAAAAATGAAGTTCGAAAAAAAAGAAGATAATTGAAAAAGTTTTAAAGCGTCATTCCATAAATGTACGAAGTACGGATAATACATAAGTGCAGAAAAAAATCAGCGAAATTGCGTATAATTATTATTATTACAAAAATAAATACAGGGAAGTGAAAGTGTTGCGAACTTGCGTTTTGGATGCCGAAAAGAGTCATTTTTTCCGTGTTTACGTTTCGATGTGACGCATCCTGCGTGGGAAAAAAAAATACGCGTGTTGCTAGGTTTTTTTTTTATTTACTTGAAGTTGAAGTGTCACAGTCAAAAAAAAGGAGAACGCAATCTGTGAAGAAAAATTTTATGTACCAGTTTGTATACTTTCATGTTTTTGATGATTCATGGTAATTACTCCGTAATTACGGTTTAATTTACTGTAAAATTTGATCTATGATGATGGGCAAAATTCTGATCGTTGTTCCAGCTGATTGTTTTCTTTCGCACGTTGATTCCGTTGATTTCTATCAATTTTCGAAGTCGAAGCATCATTCATCATTTGCGTAGTAGAAGGAACGAAGGAAAATTCGTGTATTTCGGCGTGTAAACTTATACTTTATTACTTCCACAGTGCCCATGTTAATTAATGAACATTGTTTTCACGTGTTACCTTCTACGTTTCATCGTATCGTTAACGCCGCTGGTCAAGAATTACGTGATCCTTCATCACTGATCTTCGTCGCTTAAAGTATCAGTTGTTCAGTTCGTCGATTATAATTCTCATCTACATTGTTTCATCTCAGGTAAGATCTTGCTAATGTCAGTTTAACCGTAATTTTATTCATATTACCTGATCGCTTTCAAGTGTTCGATTTTGTGCTATATCTCTAAAACACCTCGTAATGAAACACGCCGTCATACATCTTGCGACATGCTTTATTTATAAACATTAAACGTAATTAACAAAGCCTTATTCGGACTAGATACAAGTACATAAGGTACAGCTGCTAACCTAAAGATTCGTAGATTCTAATAACGAGAAAAAATCATGGTGTACGGAGTTCGATTGTTGGACATCTCATTCAATAATCGTCGATTCCGGCGTCGACGACGGCGACGAATTCGGTGACGATGAACTAACCAAAGGCAGCGGTTCCCATCGAACAGCGTTGCTATTTATTAAATATTGCGATAAGAACGAAGCTGTTTTTGCTGATGCGTTTGTCGAGATGTTATTTTGCCATGGGTAATTTAAACCGAACAGCATCGCAGGGTGTACATTTCGAGGTGACCAGAAAGGATCTGCGTGTAATAGTGGTAGGCCCAATCGTGAATGTAAGACGTCTGTTGGACATCCTATGGAAATATGAATCATAAATTAACAATCTAGTCTGCTATCGATTTGTAATAGGTGTATCATTACTTACTTGATATTGGATCTGTAACGTATGGAGAGCAGTCTTTGCCGAAAGTTTTTTCTCGTTTTCTCCATTTAGCTCGACGATTCTGAAACCAAACCTGAAACGTAAGCATACAAACTCGATTTAATTTCCGTTTTCTATTGTGATTCGTACATGAATTTATAGCTACACCGAACGAAAAGTTTTCCATTTCATCATCCCGAAGAGAATACAATAAAACCCACCTACCTACTTACTTCCTAATATTGGTTCAAAACTATAAACCTTTTATAAGAATTTAGTTTATGGTATTAAACGAAAGATTATCATTTGCCGAATTTTAATTTTGAAAATTACATTACGTCATAATTATCCCCTTATACCAGCGTCGAACTGGTATTTAAAATTCATTTAAGTACTTCTATTACAATGATCATTAATAGAATCAAATCTTCATCGAGGACTATTTTACACAGCGAATTTGACCATTCAAGAGGAAGGTAAAGTTGAAAGGCTTTTCAAAAAATGAAAATGCCTTATTATTAATAATTGATCCTGCTTTAATTGGAGCGATAAGTAGACGACGGGCAGTAAGGGATCATTAAGTAGGGTAGTCGTTTCCTCGTAGGGGTTAAAAACCGTATTATTCAAACTCATTTTCTCGTTGCGGTATTCCACCGAACTGTTGCTGATTTATATGACGGATGGTTGAGTTTTTTCTGTCGCTGGCGAATGTGATGGGGGATGTGTCGTGTGTCGAATGAATACGTTTTTCATTTTCAAATGGTGTCATTTTTTAATTGTTCAGGAGGTATTCTTTCGTTGGGAATATTATTTTTAAATCTTAAATCCCATCTCATGTATAGAATGCTACTGATACGATTTGGTTAAAATATTATGTAGGTCTAGGTACCTACATGTACTTACCAATGGAGAACGATTTTTTTCCAAATGCCCTCGGTCATATCAACCAAATTTTACAGGAAAAGCAAAAACTAGCTGTCTCAATTTTCAAAGTTAAGGAAACAATCAACTGTTTGGAAATTGATGGAGGAAGGGAGTTCTTTTGAGTTGATTCGTGGAAAAATAATTCGAGTTTATAATTAATATCATACTCTTCACAAAAACAGTGAAATTTCGGTTTTTGGATTTACATTTTTCAGAAATTTTTTCCATTAGTTTTGGTGAGATTAAGAAAACGAATAGGTATATAGTTGGATTTCGTTTTGGTTTGATACAGTAAAAATGGAATCAAGTTTGTTTGAAAACAGTTTTTTTGTTACCTACTTATTTTTTAAAATCTTTTCCTGGATTTTAAAGTTTATTTTTACATGATCTGTGACAAAAATTCTTTTACTTTTTTGTTTTTTCAACTTTTTCGATTGATTTTTTTTTAACGACTCGTCGGAAAATTGATGAAAAGTAAATGATTTTAATATAATCGCATGAAAAAGTGCGAATCTGAGTATTTTGAGCTAATGAACATGAATTCGACGTTACTTTTTTCGTTTGTTGTCTCCTCCTCCCCCAATAAAGTGTTTAAATTTCAAAACGTTTCAGGTGAAAAATATTATTATTGAGAAAGTAGATAGGTACATAAAAAGTCGCACAAATTGTATAGGTATCTATCTATTAGTATAATTTGATCTTTTGAACTCGAATACAAAATTGGTTTCTCAATTCGGCCATTTCTTATTTAAAAATTCGTCGTCTTAAAATTCGAATTCATTAATCGAGCAAAAATTAATGGTAGATTTGTGCTCTCAATTTCAGGAATGGGGCCTGCCTTCAAATGCATTTTCTCTTCTTAAATTTTTCGAGTGAATTTTTTTCGTCACATTTTCAAAAAAATTTACAAGTTACCAAAAAATTGAAAAATATTAAGAAATGCCAATTTTTGAAAAAATCGGTCATAATATTCGGAATTTTACGAAGTTTTCGATAATTTAGGCGTGTTACAAAAGAAGCCAGGATTTCTTGAATCATCTATCTGTCCCTCCATAATAATCAAATAGATACGTGAAATGATCATGAGTTGACAATTTGGCAAAGTATAAAAATTTAACTAATTTCATTAATAAAAACAAGCATCCCAGGTAGGTCCCTATTCAGTAACTTGGTCCTTTTTTTGATATTCGTTTCTTTTTGTCTCTATAATTGTTATTAAATAATTTTTAAAATCCCTTTTGTAAAACTTTTTCTTGCAAAAAAAAAAAAAAACAAGAAACCGAAATTCACTTTGAACGAAAAATCATTTCGAAAAAATGTAATTTTTTTCGTTTTTTAAAATTTGATCAGGTAGATTTACCTATTTAAAGTTTGATATCAGTCTTTGATACCTGAGTTGGAGAAGTAGAGAATCTGATCTAACTGAGGTTAGAATGGCAGCTTACTTCTCTTGTGACAAAAAATTACATTTTTATAGTTGAAAAATTGAGTTTGATTGAAAAATTTTCAAAGATTACGGTTTCTTTTCTGTTCTGATGTAGAAAAATTGCATTTTTAGTTCATAAAATTGCATTTTGAATGGTGTTATATGTTTTAAAATTCACACCCCCTTTCCCATAAATTTCAATTGGGAGGGAGAGGGAGTATTAATTGTATTCTTACAAGCTGGCTACGATTTTTATGAAAATTGGTAAAAATTCAATATTAAAAAAAGTTACAGGTACCTACCTATTTTTATTTAGGTACCAAATATACTCTCTCAATTATAAATCAGTGAAAATTATCGAAAATCACTGAGAAACAGTCAGAAATGCAGCACAGGAGAAAATTAGTAAAATTTTCTTACTGAAAACAAATCAGTGAAAAAAACACTGGAAAATCAGTGAAAAAAAATCACTGGAAAATCAGTGAATATTCACTGAAAAGTCAGCAAAATTTATGAAATTTGCTAAAAAAAAATCAGTGAAAATCTTTGAAAAATTAGCGAAAATTCGCTGAAAATCAGTGAATTTCGCTGATTTTTCCTGTGTTGCAATTCTAACTATTTATCAGTGACTTTTCACTGATTAAGGATGAGATGAGAAAGATACCAATCTAAAAATATCATTATTATTTTCAATTTATTTGGACTTTTTATTGAAAAAAAAAGATGTTATGGTATAATTAGCAAAAAATTATAGAAGAGTCGTTAAAAAAAATCGAAATTTGAGTTTTTCTTTTAGATTTATCAAAAATAGGAATGGGGACCTGACTTCGTTTAAAAATTGTTGTAATGAAGGTAGACGATAGGTAGAAAGAAGAAAAATATCTGAAATGATTCATAATTAATTTCTCAAAATTGTTTCAAAATTTGCTAAATTTACTATTGTAAAATTACTTTGAAATACCTGATTCATTTTTTAATTTTGAAGAATTTATAATATGGGCATTTTTGAGTGATTAGGAAGAGGGCTTTCACACATTTTTTTTTGAGATCGTTGTCTATTTGTTAGGAGGGGGAAGGGGGAGGAGTGTTTAGAATGTAATTTTTAACAAATTCTTGAATATTTGTCGCCCTTTTCTTTCAATTTTTTAAACTCTGCATGATTGATGAATAAAAATACACAAAAAATTTTTCAAAAGAAGTAATTTTTTGTAATTTTTCCAATGAAATAATGTTTCTATTGCTCCGAATTTGAATTATCTCAAAATTATCGACATGGATTTGCCTCGAATTGATGGATAAATTACATAAAATCTGTTCAGTTGCTATTCCCATGGACATTTTCAATTCACTAAACCGATAAAGGGTAAAAATCAAAGCAATAACGATGAAAATTAGCTCGTATACGTTTTTCGAAACGACATCAAATCGTAATTTAGCGACGCATTGGTTAATTTAAACTTTGGAAAGAACTATATCGAGTGGTATTAAATGTAACCTTTATTCGTTCCACCAGAGGAGTACGTTGTCGGCGGGGCAAAAGTTTAAAAGCGCAGAGACCTGACAGTGAGAGGATTGTATTTGGACATCCGATTAGCGAATCTGCCACCCTCTGTAAAGCTTCCTGGGCAACAATAGGCCAGAATTGTCTCGAACAATGCACTTAAATGATCGTTAGGAAATTAGCAAAAATGTTAAAACGACTGACCGGGAGTAATTGGTCACCCTAATTGTATTGTAATACTCCATTATGAAGGTAATTAAATTATAAAATACATTTAGCTGCTGTGTCGCCGTCGTCGTAGCTGTTATAAAAATACGATAAAAAAGATAACCGGAATTTGTAGTTCTTTTTTCTTTTTTTTCCACTCCCCAGCTGTAACTTTTTTAAAGCGATTTGTATTCGTATCGAGGTACTTCACCCCCTACCCCTTCTCTACTTTTATTTCCAATATCTCACCTGTACTCTGGCTTCGCTCAGGTCTAATCTCAGTGCTAATTCTTCTCGGGGAAATACATCCGGATATTGAGTTTTTTCAAAAGCTCTTTCTATAACTGATGCAATTGGTAGGTTGTGAATGTTGTTCTGCTACGACGTATTTTTCGTGGAACCGTACTCTCATCTTGGTCTTGTTCGAACGAGCATTTCTTTTCCATATTTTCTGATAATTTATGATCGCCATCTTCTGATCCTTCTCCGTCGTCTAGAATCCATCGATTCGAATTTAATCAGGCGTACGAAAATTAACACGATTACAAAACCGATCGACAAAATATTTAATTTCGAAACACCACTCGAATAAAATAAATCTACGTCTGATTGGCTCCAATAATCGACGTACTCGAATGAAAAATACCATTCGTAGCCTATATAGAAAAATCAACATCTTTAATTATTTGATCAATTTTTTCATTATTATTCGTTTTTCGTGTAATTAGAACGACTCGGTTCGTATTTTTATTTCAATTCCCCCCTTTGGCGAGTGTTTTTTTATTTATCTTCAAATTCGACCGTAATTCGTATCCTAACCAGAAGTAATTAAAGAGTTGGAAATTTAAACGAAATGAAAAACAGGGGGTTGAATTGTTTTGCGCGCTTAGACTTTGGATAAGGCGTTAAAATTGATCTTGAAAAATTGAAGGAGGGTTTTTTTTAATGCTACGTGTTTTTTTTTGGGGGGGGGGGGGTAATTGAGTCGATTTGTATGTCGAGATGAAATCAACGAATGGATCGCATTGTTGAAATTTAGTTGATGTTATGAAAACCTCAAAAATAAGTGCAGGTATTGAAGAAAATTCGGTTTAATTTTGGTAATGGAACCCCCTCCTCCTTAAGTGAAGCTAATCAAGCCACTCTCTCATTTATAAATCAGTGAAAATTATCGAAAATCTCTGGAAAACAGTCAGAATTGCAGCACAGTACTAAATAAGTAAAAAAAATTCATTGAAAGGAAGCAGTGAAAATAATTTCTGGAAAATCAGTAAAAATTCAATGAAAAGTCAGTAAAATCTCAGAAATTTGCTGGGAAAATCAGTGAAATTCTTCGAAAAATCAGCAAAAATCCGCTGAAAAACTAAGAATTTCGCTGATTTTTCCTGTGCTGCAATTCTGACGATTTCTCAGTGACTTTTCACTGATTCAAAATGAGAGGGCAGACAGACTTTTATGACAAGTTCAGGCATCATAGCGGGTCACTTTTTTTAGGGTGTTTGTCACTTTTTTCGACTTCAGTCACTTTTGGTTACTTTTCACGTCTAAAATGTCACTTCGGTTACTTTTTCCCCCTCAAAAGTCACTTTTTATTTGAACTTCAAGGCAAAAATTCAAATTTTCACATAGCAATTGCTACTTTTCAAAATTCTTCAAGAAAAAAATAAAAAATAAAGATTTTTCTTGGTTTTGGGCCACCGCCGCCGCCGCCGCTGATTTCTATCTCGGCGGAGTATCGGCGTAAGGGAAGTTTCCCTCTCAAAAAAGGCGAAAAATGGCCGCTTTTCAATTATCATTTTTCAAAACGTAATTTTTCTGAAAATTTTCGCCCTCGCTTCCCTCAGACAACATTTTAACCTCCTTTTAAAAATAATATCATTTTCCGATTTTTTTCAAAAACTGATTTTAAAGGCAAAAAACAATGACGCCGCCGAAATCGCCGCCGCCAAACTCACTCGGCGGGACGCCGAGAACGCCGCCGCCACCATAAATTTTGGAAGCTCACCGCCGCCGCCGATTTTGCCTCGGCGCACATCTCTACTTCTAGATGCATTTTTCTTGAAAAATTTTCGCCCTCGCTTCGCTCGGGCTCAGTAAATTTACGCAATTCATTTTCAAAATTTTGGTATGAACCTTCTTCGGTTCTTCCCTTGCAGCCCAGACAATTAAATATTTTCAAGTGAAAACATTTATATGTACTTTTTATTTATCATGGGACTTGGTGACAACCTCGAATCAAATTTTCAAAATTTTAAATTTTTTTGAAAGGAGAGGAGCACAATAAAGAATATTTTGTTTTTTGGAAATGAAACAAAATAACACGAAAAAAGCGCGAATTATGAATAAAAAATTACAGTTTCTGGATGTTTTTTTCTTCAAAAATTTTCGCCCTCGCTTCGCTCGAACTCAATAAATTTACTTACACAATTTATTTTCTAATCAAGGGGTTTTCGTGGCAATCTCCAAAATTCCAAATGAGTTTTTAAAATTTTAATTTTTTAAAAAACTATGAGTCGGCAAATTTCTTTTTTTTAAATAATATTGGTCGACAAATTTTCAATTTACATCCCCCTTCAAGGATTTTTGCCCAGATTTGGTCCCTAGTAGGTACTTCATCGTTTCTAGTTTTTCTCGAAATTGATTTTCAAATATATTTTAATTTGTTTTTTTTTTTTGTTCAGTGAAATCATTGTTAAAACTCAAAATATTGCAAACATTTTAACTCCCGCAAAAAAAGCCAGTATTTTGATATCCATTTTGCTTTTTTGCTCGCATCAGTGAAGGGGGAGGGGGAGGTGGGTGGGTGGCTAAAAATCAAAAAAACGTCCGGTAAAGACGGTAAAGTTGAAGCTCTCTGCACGCCCCTGCCCGTCACTGATTTTAATAGGGTTCCACGGCCTCCGGAGGCTGGGAACCCTAAAAATATCTCGTAATTTCACGTCACAAAACTGTAATTTCGCGATAAATTACCAAAAAAAAAACTTTCACGAATAATTACGCGATCCAGCATTTTTCGTGTTCACATCTCCTTGTTGAAAAAAAGACAAAAAGAGAACAAGCTGATCAGCTGATCGCTGATCGCAATAGGGTTTTTGCTTTTTGCTCTACTAAATGCCTTTCAACTACTTGTCCTTCACCTGTATAGCTGAATGATGATCACTCAAAGTCGAAACCAATTGAAACATAGTAACATTACTAACTGTAACTCTAAACTCTAACCGTATAATGAGTCCAAAATCTCTATTTGAAATAAGGTACTTAGGTATACTGAACTTCAGTACATCTAAATACCTTTTCTTAAATGCCTACGGGTTTTGGACTTGAACGGTTAGTATTTTTTCACGTTGGGTTTCTGACTTATATGGTTATATTATATGTCATTACATTACAACACAACTAAAAGTGTTTCATCATCATCACACTTTGCAATTTTGAAATCAGAAATATCTGAATATTACGAAATTATTATTAAATTAATAATTAAAATATTTAATTTTTCCGTTCATCAATTAAAAAAAAAATCTTTTATTTTTGATGCTTGTTTGTCGTTTATCATTTTTTCTTTTTTTCACCAAAAATAAGCTTATCACTGAAACTTTATAATTTCAAAGGCAAAAATGCAGGAATATTATTACAAAATCATAAAACAGGCTTCAAAATAATTATCAACACCATCATCAAATAAATTTAAAAAAAAATCATTTTGTTTTCATTCTCGCATCTAGCTCCTACAAAAGCGACTAGCTAATTGGCCGCTGCAGAATACTGGTCGCTGATTGGCTACAAATTGAGAAAAAGAAGTAGAAGAAATAGAAGAAGAAATAGAAGAAAAAACGTTCGCAATAGGGTTTTAGCGCTAAAGCGCAAAAACCCTAAAAAGAAACAAAAATCGAAATATTGGTGTAGAAAATAAATTGAAATTATTGAAAGCTTATTTTTTTAGTGAAAATTTACGAACTATTTAGTATTTGCACCATTCTCTTGTAGTAAACTTTGCTATGATATTTTATCCAAATACATTCGCGAATAGTTGACAAATTTCAATAATTTGTTTCCCAAACGATGGTGAGTCGACGTCTTGTAGTACGTGACTATTTGCTATGCAATCAGCTGATTAAGTCTGAACTTATCTCATTACTTAGTAAAGTAATCGTACTTGTATCACTTACAGATATTCCTATTGTTTTAAGTATTTCGAAGAATTAGCACAGGGTTGAAAACTGATTTGTTTTTTTCAAGAGACGTGTAGAAGTAATCCAACCTACATGGGTGTTCATGTAGTCAGTTATGAAGTAAGTAATAATAGAATAAAATCAATTAGAGGTTAGTATCAAGCTTAATCGAAACTGTTGTCAATTTATAGCAGAAGTAAGAAGCAACATAAAGCTTTTGATGAACTGTATTGGGATTGTAGCGTATGTACTTATCGAAATGCACCGGAAGCCTTTAAATGCCTAATGTGTGATATACGCAAAGGGACGTCTACACGGTAACATAACACTTTTTGCTCATTTAATTTCAACTATAGTCGGTACAACGAAAGAAGGCACTTTTCCCCTAGGTTCTCCCACCACAAAATTTAAAAACGTTGAGTTGTGATTAGACGAAATTTGAAATCAACGCGTGTCGTTGGTTTCCGCGTTACGAATCGAGTAGGGGAAAAGTGCCTTCTTTCGTTGTACGGACTATAGTTCGTATAGAACACTAAACTCTAGTGTGTTTTGATTGAAGGAAACCAAAAGCAAATGTGTTAGCATCGCAACATGGAGTACAACAATATAATTCACCATTGCCTAAACCCATTAAAAGAGAAGATGAAAATAAAGACAAAGATGGTAAAAGGAAGAAAAAGTTTAAGAAAACATGGCGACCGTAAGTTGGCCTCATTTATCAACCATATTCGCCACGATCTTTCTGATCATAATCCTTTACAGATCAAAATTGAAAAATGTCGATCGCAGCACAGCCCAAGCCAGAGAAATCACCATCAACAATATAACAATTCAAATAACCGAGTATAAAGTAAAAGAGAAAAGAAATTACGACCAAATGGAGCAATCCAGTACTTCGGAAATGAGTAGCCATTCGGAATCTGGCTTTGAAACTAGTAGTACAGCTGCAACTACATCTTCAGGCAGATCGCATTCGTTTTTATGACAATAATTAAATCAAATAGAATGTTGGATTTTTATAGCAAATGGTGATACGTTAACTGTTAATTTTATTCTAATATTCCATTCTATAATGTAATTAGGTTAATTACAATGATATAGGTATCGGTTTGGTGCAATCTTGACGCACTGTAAATTAGTTCTAAAAAATCTACATACAAATTATATCTAGTCTGGTTATGTATCTTGTTGCCCATCACATTTAATGTGTGGAGAATCCAAAACCTATTTTTTATTAGCACACTGCCATTAATTAAATCGTCTCTTAGGGTTTTTTTTTCACATAGGTAAGACGTATTTTAAATCTTGGTTGTATGTTTTGAAATTTGTAGTAATATTCACATACTTTTAATGATCTGTGTGGAGAGTTTGTTTTATCATGTATATTACATATGTAAGTATTATTTTGTCGATTAAAGAAAATTTGTTTGCAGTTTGTTCAATGATTAATACCAAACCAAAAACAAATTTGAAAACTGTTCAAGTAAATCGATGATCAATCATCAGAATCGTGTCATGGACCATGGTAAGAAATAATCAAGATTTTGATAACCCCATCATCTAAGCTGCTTATTCAAATTTAGGTTCCAGGATCACAGGATCAGGCAATAGGGCTGTTGAAATTGAAACTACGTCATCCAAGATTATATTTTATCAAAAAGTGCGGAACTGGTGGGAAAAAAATATTCTTTTTGTACGTATTTATACCTACTGAATTTTCATAAATTTATAAACTTTATTGTTAAAAAAATGAAGTTATATGACAATTTTGACAATGAGTAAATTTGTTTGTAGCTTTAAAAAAAATGCTTTAAAAAAGTTGAACTGGTGGGAAAATTCCAAAATGACATCAGTTTCAACTTTCAACAGTCCTATTTTAAATTCCAAATTCAATTTTTCAATTTTGCAGAAAAATTTCTCAATTTCTGCTACGTTATCGATAAAATGTAGTAGCATTTTTATTCACTATATGGCGCTGCCAACAAATATAATTTTTTTCAATGTGTAGGCCTTGTATCACCAAAATTTTGTCTTACTTTTGTATGCTTCTTATTCCATAGTGATTCCAGAATAAAATTAGTAAAAAATTTATTAAAATTGTGATATCAGTTGAAAAATCGATTCTAGTTTTTAAAAAATCCAATAATGTAATCGTTCATATGGCACTTGAAATGCTTTAGGTGATTTTACACCGCCGAATACATATCAATTATTTGAATCCGCCAGAAATGTAATTAACTCATAATTTTACCATTGTAAAGTAAGTAATCAATATATTTATTGATAAGACAGCTATTGTGAGTACAATACATTGCTTTACAGACGATCTAATGTATCCTGGATTCTTCAAAGGAATGTCTAGCGGCAAAGGTGGCTCTGCGAAGGAACAAAAATCTCAAAAGCAATCCAATCGAAATTCCAATGCATCAGATACTTCACTTCCCAACGAAGAATTCATTGATTTCAAAAACACCCTTGTTCAGTTCAAAAAATCGCTCAAACATTTTAGCAGGGTTATCTTCTATGCTTCTAGTAAGTGCTTACTTGGTTAGCAAGTCATTAAATTGTGGAAGGATTCATTGATAAGGAATTTTTTGACAGCTTGTAGTCAAAGTTCGGGGATTAAACGAATTCACGTCGGATTAGGCGAAGTATTGGACAATTTGAAGATTATTTTGGAAAAGTATCCGGCCGTAGCTAGTCCCGAAGTGTTTGCTTCCATTCAAATGCTCATCAACTATGTGCAATGTAAGTTTCAAATTATCAATGACATATTTATCGAGGAATAATTTTTAATTGTGTTTTTGGTACAGCTCGACAAAATACAAAGATTTGCATAGTCGAAGGTGATCGTTTGATTAATCAATTGGCGTTGTATTTTACCAAAAGGTGAGTTCTGTTCCATCAGCTTATTTTTTTGAGCTTGTAACACTTAGAAACACAATTAATATTTTCTATGTTATTCCAGTGCTTCTCAGTATGTCCTTCAAATGAGAGATTTAAAAAATTCAGCAGATAAAATACAGGTAAAATTTTTTTTCTTTGACCAATAAATTCACTAATCAAAGCAATATTAATACAAAATGTTCTCACACAGGGTCTCAGAGCTTTGAAAAACTCCAGTTCGATATTTGGAATAGAATTAGAGAAACATTTGAACGCTAGCAAATCCGATGTACCATTTATTGTCACCAAATGCATTAAAGAAGTAGAGACTCATGGGCTTTACCTCAAAGTAAGAAACCTCTCAGAACAATATTTTCACCTAGAAACCATATACTTATGATTTCTCTTGTGTTTTTAGGGTATCTACAGAGTATCTGCTGTGAAATCAAAGGTCCACCAGCTTTGCGAAGCATTCGAGAAACATGGCAATGGCGTTAGTTTGACTGATATCAATCCAAATATCATCGCAAACGTACTCAAACTATACTTAAGAGAGTTACCTCAACCTCTATTTACTTTCGAGCTCTACCCAGAGTTCATTAGGTACCTAAACGTTTCAAAAACCTCTACAGTCTACACACCTTGGGTAATTTCATTGTTTAAAACAATCCTCTGTAAATATTTTCTTTCAGAGTTGCCAAACTATACGAAGCCGATTCGAGCGAGAAAAACAAAACACACTGCATCGACGAATTACGTAAAATATTAATCAAGTTACCAAAACCTTATTATGTTGCTGCATCGACTGTCATGCAGCATCTACACCGTATCTCCAACGAATCCACAGTCAACAACATGTCTGCTTATAATCTAGCAGTCATATTTGGACCAACGTTATTGCATTGTCTAAAAGATATCTCTGAATCCACCCCAGGAGCTGCATTGTTTGATAGTATTCATCAAATTCGAGCTATCGAGCTGATGATTACCTGGGCAGATACCTTATTTAAGAGTACCCAAACTTAAAAATGTCTAGTCTGATGAGATCAATTTGCTAGTCTTCCCTGCCAAAGGTATATCCCATTTACTCACTGATGTATTTATTACCTTTTTTAAAAAGTTTAGATTAACCTATATTTTGATCTATTTTTTTATTGTTTGTAAAGTTTTATTGTTTAGGAGTAATTTATTTTGTAAACCATTATTGAAAACAAGAACTTTGATGAGGTTATTCCTAGACCTATGATAGGTACGTGAAATGAATCAAGTTTCTTGTGTAATTTTTATTTACTTTAAAATTTTTATATTTTTAAAACATTGTCGTATGTTTAGATGATTTTTTTTTTGCCCTCAACAGTTCAATTAAACGGTTACTTTACTTCGTTTGTTAAGATTTTTTTTAATGAATGGTACATAGAAACCAACATTGGCAAAAATTAACATACAATTTTGAAAAAAATGAAAAATTACAGTCTGTGAGTCATTTATGGTTTGAGAGGAATGAATGCTTAGCTCCATAAACACAGCCCGAAATTTCGTAAGAAAGGAGCTAGATTTGGAAGCCATAAGAAGGTTAAAAGTGGGGGTGTTATTTTAATGGTGTAGTTGACGTTTACAAAACATGAACAAATTTGAGCGAAGAAGAATCAAAAAACTGCAAAAGAGCATTTCCAGATAAGGGTCAAAAACGGCCCTTGACCCAAAATGTTACTCTTAGCCTAAAACCATCCCCCCAAAAATTTTGACCCCCACACCCTCCCCTTCAAGTCTTGTCGAGTAGTATACTTACATGAGAATTTTTATAAAATTTTCGTTTCAAATTTTTTCAATTTTTTTGCATGTTGGAATTTAAAAAAAAAAATGTTAAACAATTTAGGGGGTGCCATGGCTGGCAATTTTTTTATTACTTCCGTTAAGTGGTCATGCATCACATAATTATATTTTTTTCAGATTCCAAAACTAGATCATGGTCAAAAAAAATCAAAACCAAAAAAAAATGTGTTTTTCACCACTTTTCACAATTAACAAGAGAGGTACCTATCTCAACTATAAGGACAATTTTGTGCCGAAACATAAATAAATTGAAAGTACATCATAAAATATGCCCATTTCCAAAATTTCAAGTGCTGTAGTGCATTTCTCGAATTTTGGCGAATTTTTAAAATTTCAAAATCACTTCATCACCCAATAAATCATGAAAGGGTACCGGCGGTTAAGATAGGCGAATCTGCCCCCGAGCTGAAATTCAAAACTAACCGATGGAATTTAGTTCTTGGGGTCTGAAAACCATGTGGTGAAAATTTTGGCCCCCTACCTCTCTCCTAGTCATAGTTATGGGGCAAAACGTAACTTTTTTCCGCCTCTCCTTTAGAAATTTTTATTTTCACGAGTTTTCAACCAAATTTTCGCAAGCTGTACACTATATTGAGGGCTGTTAGTGGGTAGTTTGAAAAAAAAAATTCGATGATTTTTTCTTGACAGAAATTGTGTTTAAAAACTTCAAATTGAGCTTTCTGTATGATGTTTCAGAGGTGCAATTCTGAAAAAAATACATGTAATGTAAGTACCTAGTCTTTTTGTACAACGTGATATTTTTTTCAAAAATTTTTAGGTGATGGAGAAAAATTCATGTTCAGTAGCTCAAACTACTTTAATAAACTCCATTTGTACGATCAAAACACTCAAATTTTGAAAATTCAGTTTTGATTCGACGAATTTTTGCAGTAATACGCTAATACTTGAGGTTGCTCACATTTAGATATCATGGAGAATTTTTTTGTTAGATATCAGTCCGACCAGTCTACTAATTTTTTCTATCGTGGATATATTTTACTCCTATATTTTTAGCCGAGCGATGAAAGTGAACCAAAATCTCTCGCCCCTTCCTAAATTTTTAAATTTCAAAAAAAACACGCACAATTCACAAAATGATTTTTTTTGTAAGGGGAGGAATGGGGACATAGGAATGACAAAAATTTATCAGTGGAATATGAAGAATCGAATGATACCACAACAATTCTTCTAGACATAAAAGGGGAGGGGTGGCGCAATACCACCGGAGGAAGTGCTCAAAACGCAAAAATGGCGTATTTTTTTTGTACCAATGCGGTGGAGTTTTAAAAATACAATTTCGAATTTTTGAATTGGGTGTATCATGTTAAAAACACCTTTATCGCCTCGCGCTGTACTTAATTGAACTTGAAATTACAAAAATCACGAAAGATATGAAATAAGGTGAAAATTGGTCAAGTGGTGTATAAATACAAGTAAGTATTTTGGGATATAATTACGAGAAAAAATTTTTCGGTCGAAAATGATAATTTTACAAGTGAAAAACGTTGTGAAAAAAATGGTTTTTCGCATTTTTCAAAATCTTCCACCACCTAAAAAATTTTGAAAAAAATATCACGTTGTACATTGGGACTAGGTACACTAAATGTATTTTTTTCAGAATTGCACCTCTGAAAAATCATACAGAAAACTCAATTTGAAGTTTTTAAACACAATTTCTGTCAAGAAAAAATCATCGAAAATTTTTTTTCAAACCACCCATCAACATCCCTCAGTACAGTGTACAGCTCGCGAAAATTTGGAAAAATTTGGTTGAAAACTCGTGGAAATAAAAATTTCTAAAGGAGAGGCTGAAAAAAGTTACGTGCCCTATAACTAGGACTAGGAGAGAGGTAGGGGGCCAAAATTTTCACCACGTGGTTTTCAAACCCCAAGAACTAAATTCTATCGGTTAGTTTCGAATTTCAGCTCGGGGGCAGATTCGCCTATCTTAACCGCCGGTACCCTTTCATGATTTATTGGGCGAAGAAGTGAGTTTGAAATTTTAAAAATTCGCCAAAATTCGAGAAATGCACTACAGCACTTGAAATTTTGGAAATGGACATCTTTTATGATGTACTTTCAATTTATTTTTGTTTCGGCACAAAATTTTCCTTACAGTTGAGATACCTCTCTTGTAAATTGTGAAAAGTGGTGAAAACACGTTTTTTTTGGTTTTGATTTTTTTGACCATGTTCCAGTTTCGGAATCTGAAAAAATATAATTATATGCCCACTTGACGGAAGTAATAAAAAAAAAATGCCAGCCATGGCACCCCCAAAATTTTTTTGATTTTTTTTTTAATTTCAACATGCAAAAAAATTGAAAAAAAATTCAAGTTCAAGATAATTTGGAAAAATATGAAATTGAAAAAAATGTTGGAGTTGGAAAAACCCTTGAACTAAAATTGGACTTGAACAAAAAGTAATAATTTTTTGGAAGTATCCAATAGCAGTAGTGATCTAGTGATTCTAGCGAAGACCATTTGTTCACAAGAAAGTATTCACAATCCCAAGTCATAAGTTCACAAGTCACAACATTGGAATTGTAGTAACAATAACAACGACTTCAGCGACTTCAGCCTCAGCGATACTTTATGTTGGCTTTCGATTTCGAATAGTCGTCACTCTTCAACATCATTTTTCCAAAACATTTTGCCTATTGGTTTGCCTGCCAATTGGGAGCTTTTAAAAGTTATACTGCTCGAAATGGGTTGGATGAAATTGTCTCAAATTTGTAAATCTGTATTTTTCAAGATGATCTGTACAATCTCTCGTATGATTTTGTCGTTACATCAATTATTTTATGAAAAAATTGAATTTAAAAATTCTGAATGTTTCCCAAAAAAATCTAACGATTTTCGGATTTTTAAATTCAATTTTTTTGTAAAATAATCGATGTAACGAGAAAATCATACGAGAGATTGTACAGATCATCTTGAAAAATACAGATTTACAAATTTGAGACAATTTCATCCAACCCATTTCGAGCAGTATAACTTTTAAAAGCTCCCATAAGCGCAATGTAAATTGGCAGGCAAACCATAGGCAAAATGTTTTGGAGAATATCTCCTTAATTCAGTTCAGAGTTCAGTATTTCGTATTTCATTCAGTCTCTTAATATGTTATGATCATGTGATGTCAATTTTAATAATAAAATGATATAAAAAGATCCGCGATTTCGAGTTTTATTCCAATAACAACGACATAAAATTTGATCTTTCTATCCACTCCTAAAAAAAAGGGCGACGTTAATTTCGAAACAGTATTGGCATCATGTCCGAAGCTGCTGCAGTTACAGAAATCAAAGATTACGTGCCCAAAGTTGGACTAATTTACCACAAAGAATCGTCTCAATTGATATTCTGCAAGCCGAAATTAATGCCATTGAAATCAGTTACTCTGGAAAAATTGGAAAAATTGCAACAAGAAGCTGATGATGTTTTGAAGAAATCCAAATCTCCCAAGAATAATTGAGTTCAAAGGAGTAAGTGTAGCTGATTTCCAATTTGTAACTCGTGGTAATTGATAAAAGAAAGATGTTAAAATTATAATTTTCTTGTTGTGTTATTCAGGGTTTGCTATAGAATTCCGCAATGATTACTTCATTTTCATTGCTGGTGGAAATTATTGTAGTGTTCGTGATCACCGCTTTACTTCTGCACAAATATGGCGACTGGAAGAGACAAAATGCTATGCTTATTTTAGTCGTCCTCATTTCATGGTATTTTTCACTGCTGACTGTATTCGTGCTACCATTGGATATTTCATCGGTCAGTATTAATAGTTGATATCGTAAGGGGACCATTTGTGCTAAAATACTGAAAATCGATCTGTTTTTAGACGGCGTTTCGACAATGTATACAATTAGGAGTGGAAAATGCTAGTGCTACTACCTGCAAAGAGCCATGGAGCTATGTGCCCGAAGATGTGTTACCCAGATTGTGGCGTATTGTGTATTGGACTTCGCAGTTTTTAACATGGTTCGTATCAAAGCCAGATTTTAAAACGGAATATTCCATTAAAAATTTTATCGAGGTTATTTTTGTTAGGATTCTGTTGCCATTGATGCAATCTTATGCCAGAGCTGGCGAGTTCACGTTCTACGAGAAGCTAAAATCAGCTCTAAAAGACAATATTCTGTATTATGGATCTTATCTATGTCTTTGCATAATTTGCATGTTTTATATTATTTTATACACAGATATTCCTTTGGATGGGTTAGTATTTTATTCACTTTATTTCCAATTACGTATTTTTAACTCCTGATTTATATTTTTGTGTTGTGAATTACCAACAGATCGAAATTAAGAGCAATAGCTTCATCGGCAAGTAACACTTGGGGTTTATTTTTATTGATTATTTTACTCGGCTACGCTTTAGTTGACGTACCTCGAAAGCTGTGGTTTTCTGGAAACCCTCAGCTGTGCTTATTAAGGAGTTACTTTCAAGTATCCAAGTTGACTTCTGATTTTTACGACGCCGAAGCTGAATTGAAAAATTTAATTCAAGTTGGTATCATTTTATTTATCTCCTGATTTAATTAAAAAAACTGTATTTTAAATCGAATAATTATTGCAGAGAATTTACACAACTGAAGCCAGGATCCCGGAGAATGATCCATTGAGAGTTTATATAGATATAGTTTGCAGTATTATACCAATTCAGTTCCACCAAACAGCTGCTAGAATTAGTTCCGATCGATCTGCTGCTGCTGCTACATCTCCAACAAAAGAGCTGTTGGTACAGTACCATAAACAGGTAAAAATAAATATCAATTGAGTTCGAAATATTATGTAATTTTTAAAAATATACTATTGAAAGAATTTTTGGTACAGTTGAAATCTGCTCTTCATACGTATCGAAGGACCCATATACAAAGAGAACGAATGTTCGATCAAGTTTACGAGCTGCAGAAAATTATTTCCAATAGGAAGGAAGATTATCAGAATTATAAAGATTATTTAGTTCAAGGACCATTTCAGTGGCCTGATAAGTGGCGATTGTTTTGTTTCGGTTGGTAAATGTATGGAATATTCTATTTCAAGCCATGGCGAGTTATTGTGAGAGAATATTCATGTTTTAGATTATTTATGGGCAGCTATATCGAAACCAGTTCTAATGAAAGTATTTTCTTCGATTTCTATCGTCATGTCTGCTGCTGTCGTTTGGTCTGAATCAACATTTTTCAAAGAAAACCCAGTGCTGTCTGTGTTTGCATTGTTGATTAGAGGTTCCAAATCGAATTATAATTACGCTGTGATCGAGGTTTGTATTTTACCATAGATATGTACTTACTGTAAAAAAAAAAACTTGATTTTTATAATTTTATTTTAAATTTTGTTACAGATTTTATGTGCTTTTACATTGGCGTATCTGTGCTACTGCGCTTACTCCACCGTTTTCAAAATACGTATTTTTAATTATTATCATTTTGCTCCTGATCATCAAACTGATGAAAATAGTTTGATATTTTCGGGCATGTGAGTTACCGGAATAATGATAAAGTTGCTAATTTAATTTGAAATTTGACGAGTGGTGATATTTTTTAGGTTGCTGAGTAGATTAACGCCGCCATTATGTTTGAATTTTCTCGGATTGATCCATATGGATAGCCATATTATTAAACAGCATATTCTAGAGACTCAATATACACAGGTAAGCTATAAAAAGAAATATTTGAGAATAAATTTCTTAAATGGACTAATTATTGGTGTTTTTCAGATAATGGGTCATATGGATGTGATTTCGATTATCAGCAATGGATTCAACGTTTATTTTCCAATGGTGATGATTATCATTAGCACAGCTACGTATTTTAACATAGGCTCGCATTTATTATCGGCCATTGGATTTCCGCAGTATTTTGCGGATGATGAAATCACCGAAGATATTGTTACTGAAGGCCAAAGACTCGCTTTAGCTGGTAAACTGATTCGAAGTTATTCCCTTCTGATTCCATTTTCGTTATTGAAGATTTCTTAGCCGGATTTTTGAAAAAAAGATAGCTATTGGGTTAGGCGCTCAGGGACTTGATACCTTTGATTTATGAGAGCGAAAGGGGGCGATTTTTTACACACATTGAGCCTTCTGGATTCTGAGTATGATTTTTTAGATCACATTACAATTTGTATCCCTCCAAGTCTGAATCCAATGGGTCGAATGAGCTAAAATTTAGTAAATAGGATTCGTTCAAGGAAGGAAATTGGAAATCTACCATAAAAATTTAAAGGATCCATCTTGTAAATTGTGATTATTCATTTTTTTTTTCGTCGAGGTCCAAAAACTGACCCAAAGTGCAAACAAATTCTGTCATTTTTATCACTGATGGGTATCGATATTGCCTCCACCATATTCAAATTTCAGCTTCTTAGCTCAACCCCATCCTTTTTGAAGTCCAAAAATTGAAATTGATAATTTTTCTGCAGTTTTTTCTATGATCCTAAAACCAAAGAAAATGATCTTGGGAGTTGAAATTTTGTACATTGAGTCTACAAGGATTATTGACATTGAGATGCTTTTTGGAGTTTTTGTTAATCTTTGAACCCAAAAATTGGGACGAAACTCCGTTTTGTAAAAGCTTTAAAATGGGGCTCAAAGTGAAAAAAAAATCTGAAAATTTCATCACCAATTTAATATCCAGACTATAAATCTTTAAAACGCTTTTAGGTTTCTTCCGGGATAAAAAAAAATGAAAGAAATGAAAATTTCATGGTTTTTTTCGTAGTCAACTTTCATTATTCAGTCTACAGTTCAAAAAAAACCGATTGATAGGATATTGCCTTTAGCACTTCCAAATTTCATCCTCTCAGTGCATCTCTACTCCTTTTGAGGACCGAAATTGTAAGTTTTTTCGACGTTGTCCATCCTGCAGGCCGAATCAAATTTTCTTTTGAAATTTTTGAACATTTTTAATCTATCGATGTAGTCTCTTGCAAATTCAAATTTCAGCTTTCTAGCACATTTCCACCACTTTAAGATCTTTTGTAATCAAGTCTGTGAAAAAAGCAAAGATTTTTAGTACTTTTTTCAATTTTTCCCCCCCAAAAAAATTGGGTGAGAATTCGTTTATTTTTTTTTAGCAGTTTTGTACCGTTTTATGAATGGTGGGGAATCGCAGGAAAGTATATAAAATTTCTGAAAAACGTACCTATGTCTAATTCTGGATGGAGGCATAACCAAACTAACTCTTCGTTGCCTTCAAAAAAAAAATTTTCACTGTGTTTTTGTAAAAAGAAAAATTGTATGAAAAAAAAAATCTGTAATATATAAAAACTAGCTAAAATGTTGAGAAATATTCTTCATGTTGTTGAAATCAACCGATTTATTGAGCCCAAGCAAAGCGAAGTATAAAAGAGGAAATTCTAACATAGAAAATCTTGTAAAAATCATGAAGAAAAACTTTGATCACTAAAATTTTTATAAATCACTGATTTTTCAAAATATTGCTGAAAAACATTAAATTTAGTGTGAAATAACTTAAGTTGAAACGTTAGTCCCAAAAAATAAATTTTTCTTTCATTTTTTGGGCTTTATCACAGGGCCTCCAATTGAAGGAGGGAGGGGGAAGAGGTAAAAATATGCGAGTAGAGTCAATTAGTACTTACCTATCACTGATTTGCCTTTTGAGAATTTGAACTTGAACCTTTTTCAGATTGAATTTCTCATCCTATTTTTTTTTTTTTTTCAGAGAAAGATAGACGTCTAAGAAGAGGTCTTCTATCACCTAACGAGCTACCAGATAGTGCATACAGAAGCGACGACAATTCGCGCAATAATCGTCACTTTAAACGAGGTAATTTCTCGTCTCTAACCAGATTACAAACATTACGTCATATCGATCTATTTTTAAGACTAAATTCGCATATTTCGCCACTTGTTCACAGATCGTTCATCAACGGATGAAAGTTCGTTCAATTCTAGTAAATTTGAAATGAATCTTCAAACGTCTTCTCCCAGAGAAACATTCCCATCGAAGAATATATTCGACGATGTATAATTGATAATTTTTTTTACGCAGTGTGATAGTGATCTCGTTCGATTTTTTTACTCGCTTTTGGTAGGAAGAACGATCGCGTCGCGTCGATGGTCGAGTGAATTATAAATATAAAGTTAAACTTACAATACGGTTCGTGGTGAGTGTAACCCGTAGCTCTAAATTGGTCTAGTCTTGTAACATATGAAATATGTTAGAATTATACATGCGTTTATTTTTAATAAATTATTTGCAGTTATTTCTCGTCTTCGGGTTGGTTTTTTACCACACAGTCAACGATGCTCGATATTTTCTCGAAGTAATAATTTTATTCGTAAGAGGATTTCCGTCGTTAGCCATCTTTACACTTTTGCAAAACAGTATCCCGATCGTTTCGTAATCAGTACTCAACCAAATATTTTGTTTTACTGTTCACAGCTTCTACAGCGACGATGAAATCGAAGAATACAAGAAAGCCATTCTCGTATTACTAATGTTAGCCATAATGATGCTGGCTATTTTGATAACCCTTCCATACATCGACGATTTCATATACGACGTTTTTGTCGGTGAATATGAAATCGACGACGAAAATGAGACTGACGAGGAGTGAAAATTATCTCGGTAATGCGCTTAAAACAATTAACAATAATCGTCATCGCTACATTGTATTGCTCATTCGTTTCAAGGTCACGTACAGTGAAATTTGCGCAATAAGCTTGTTACGTAGAATTCGTCATTCGAGCAAATTTTCCGCTCATGTGAAAACTGAAAAGCTCCGACGAACGGAAATTCAATAATTAATACGGACTTTTTAGATTTTGACCCCAAAAAAATTAGCAGAAAGGGGAAATTTCGGATATAAGCTCAGTAAGACATGTATTTCAATATTCCCGAACTTTCCTAAAATTGGTGAATATTTTGACCCCTTTTTGGGGTGAGGGGGGTCAAATTTTGGTTTTTCGGCCGTAATTTTCAAAATCGCCCATTTATGAAAAAAAAGTTGAAACAAAAATTGTAGAGAATTAAAAAACAAATAATTTTCTTATTTAGGTACAGTTTTTTCCTAAGACATCATGGATTGGAAGGGAGCTGAAGCCTTCCGAAAAAAAAACAATTTTGAAAATTCCCTATTAACAGAAATAAATAATAATTATCAAAAATCGAGTTAATCGACTTTTGGAAGCGGTTTTTCTGCATAGTACATATATTCCATTACTATGTAGAACAAGAAAAATGTATAGCCGACCCCTCATCTCAAAGTAGGGTGGTGGACCCTCCATAGAAAACTAGAAAAGTCGCGTTTTCCCCCAAGCATAGCTCAGCAGCTCAGCTACAGTGAAAAATTCGAAAAAATGGTTCTAAAATGGGATACACTATACAGAAAACCCGCTTCCAAAAGTCGATCAACCCGATTTTTGATAATTATTTCTGTCATAGGGAATTTTCAAATTTGATTTTATTCGGAAGGCTTCAGCTCCCTTCCATGACGTCCTAGGAAAAAACTGTAAATAACAAACTTATTTGTTTTTCGATTCTCTACAATTTTTGTTTCAATTTTTTTTTCGTAAATGCGTAATTTCGAAAGTTATGATCGAAAAACCAAAATTTGAACCACCTCACCCCCCCCCCCACCCTTCGGGGTCAAAATATTCCCCAATTTTAGGGAAGTTCGGGAATATCCATAGACCTTTTAAGGCCTATGGGAATATTGAAATACATGTCTTATATCCGAAACTTCCCCTTTCTGCTAATTTATTTTGGGGTTGGGCTTTATTTTAGCTAAAAAGTCCGTACATATTAAATACCGAGTGGCAACACTGGTCGATGAAAATTCTCCGCTAGAGAGAAATCCGACGCAGTATCGGGTGTTTTCGATACGTTGGCAACACGACTTTGTATTATACACTTCACATCCTATACGAGATGTAAATTGAATTGTAGGGTTTCGAATGTACGAAGCAGAAACACTTCTGACTTATGTGTATGATTTTGTCACTCTGTGCGGTTTTATTTTAATAATTTCAATTTTTGTGGTATTCTGCGGTCTTCTCCAAATCTAGAATACGGTATCGACCAAAAAATTCACCACAATGTAAGTTTGTACGGTAGTGTTGAAAAATTTGTTGTATCTTTAAGTATATTGTTGTTAGAATATTCATCTCAAGGAAATTCTCGAAAATAAAGAGTGTATTTCGTAAGGTCGAGTTTATTGTTACGCTTAATTACTTAACGTAGTACTGTGTGTTACAGGCAGTTACCTTGATGTAGAATGAATGGATATTTAAACAATACTGTGAGTAATAATTATGAATTCAATATGATCGAAGGTGGAGCATGTGTAGGTAAGTGTTGAAATCATCGATATATTTGCTATCTCGATCTGAAATCTGATCGTGCGTTAAATTTATCATTATGCATAGATCCCGGATCAACTGAGAATTTACCGGAACCTAAACCTACCGGAGTATTGAAAAAAAGTAGCCGATATAGGAGCAGATCGTTATCAGCTTCGTCGACTGATTCATATAGTTCGTCATGCACAGGTAGCAGCTCAGATGAAAGTGAAACCTCTCCAAGAGAGAAAGAGCAAAAGAATTCCAAAGGTATGACAAAAAGTTGATCAAACCACTCGTTAGCTTACTCTTTGTTCAAAATGTTCAAATATATCTAACGCTGAGTAATTTGTCATCAGGTTTTACCGATTTTTGTATCAAAAACATCAACCTCCATGCATTCGGTCGAAGAGAAATCGAAATCGCCGAACAAGAGATGCCCGGTATTATGGCTCTGCGCCGAAGAGCATCCGAAGATAAACCTTTAAAAGGTGCCAGAATCGTCGGCTGTACTCACGTCAACGCTCAAACAGCTGTTCTAATAGAGACGCTTAGTGAATTGGGAGCCAAAGTACGTTAATAGTTCAACTATCGAGTGTAATTTCGCTTCTCGGGTACTGCTTCTAATGAGTTCATTGTTCGCTATGTGCGAGTGCAGAGTTCAACGATCGTCGATGGATGTATTTTCAACGTGTTTCAGAGTGCTGGGTGAAATGAAAAGTGGTGTGGAATATATTAAATACGTAGATGAACTGATAATAATTGATATTTGTTTCGTATGGTGATGATAATGCAGCTGGGTTGGGATCGTGATGATTTCAAGATGCATGGCAAGGTTTTCGTTTTTGTGCATAATTACGAATTCGTTAGAGTTGTTAATAGAGGATAATTTTTCTGATAGGTGCGTTATTCGAACGTTTTTTTTTTTTGAGCTGTGATGTGTGAAATTTTAGGGAATTTTGTTCAATCGGTGATGTTTGATTGAAAACTGATTTGGAGTGAAGAGAAGATAAAATTCGTAAAGCTGAGCTCCGATTGATTTATAGGCGAAATGGATAATGACGCCTGATAAGATGTAAAATATCTCGATCCAACCAATCAGGATGAAGATTGAAAGTAATCAGAGCTGTGAAAATTAATTAGTGGTCCAGCGCAGTGTCCATTTGACGTCGTGTAGGAGCTAGATAAGGATGTTTCATAACACAGTGAATTTTTTTTTTCGAATTTCGGAGGTATCGCCCCCTAGAGCAGTTCATTTTCATCTAAAAAAGGAAATTCCCAAAATTTTAGCTTCTATAACTTGAACGTTTTTCAAAATTTAAAATATTTTCAAATTAAAATTAAAAATTGAAGCGTTTCTCAAAACGTAGGACAGTTTGCTAAAAATTGCATGATTTCTTAAAAACTGGACGATTTTCCAAAAATTGAACGACTGTTTGGATTTTTTTGGAGGGGGGCAATACTTCTCGGAATTTGGACTATTATTTTTAAAAATTGAAAAATGTTCTAGAACTTGAACAATTTTGTCAATAATTGGACAATTTTCTGAATTTTCCCAAAACTTGGATAATTTTCCCAAAACTTGGATAATTTTTCCAAAACTTGGCCGATTTTCTAAAAAAGTGAAGAATTTTCAAAACGGACAACATTTAAAAAAATTGGCCATATTCTTTATAAAAATTGCAGGATTTTCTAAAACTGAGAAATTTTTTTTAAAATTAGACAAAATTGAAAAATGCTTCGAAACTTGGACGATTTTCTAAAAGAATTGGGCTAGACTATTTTACTCAATTTTACGAAAATTAATTGATTAACATGGATAAGTTTAGGTGTACGGGGGGGGGGGGGGGGGGTAAATCTGTGAATAAGGGAACCAAATTTTAAAGACCTCTGAGATATTGACATTTTGTTAGATTTGAAAAAATTAAAAATGATTATTCAGATAGCCCAGACTTTCCGCGAGCTATCTGGAATGATTTTAGAACCCTCTTCTCCCTCCTCCCAGACTGCCTGCGAGAAACCTAGAACGTTTGACAATGAAAGAAGTTTGAGGCGCTCAAGATTTTGAGCGGGTAATCTGGGACGATCTTCAACCTTGGCGGCGATCGATAATCACAATAATTCCTTAAAGACTTCGCAAAAAGGTAGACAATTTTTCAATACTTGCATAATTTCCTGAAAATTGGACAATTTTCCAAATCTTGGACGGTATTTTTATTGGACAATTTTTTGAAATATGGGCATTTTCTTTCCAAAAATTGAAGAATTTTGCAAAATAATGATGATTTTTAAAAATTGGGCAATTTTTTAAACATTTGAAACAATTTTTCGAAAAATTTTGAGTTTTCGAAAATTGGGCATGATTGAAAAATTTTTAATTTTCGAAACTCCCAACTATTTTCTAAAAATTGAACAAAATTGACAAATAGGACGGTATTTAAAAACTCAGATATAGGTATTCTAAAAATTTGGCAGTTTCCAAAACTATGGTATTATGGTTGTTGGACATTTTTTTTTCAACTATTGAAGAATTTTTCGAAATCGTTTTTGATTTTCCAAAGCATGGACGGTATTTTTCCATGCATGGATGATTTTTTTCAAAACTTGAGTAATTTTCTAAAAAATGTAGATTTTTTAAAATTTGGACGGTATTCCAAAAAATACTTTTGTGAAAAATTGAAATGAGATATGTAATTCGAAAAATGGTAAAATTTCGGCAAATAAACTGAATGTAAAAAAATCACAATTAAAAAAAAGAAATGACTTTCAATTAAGCATTTTATTAAAAATCTAACAATCGTATTCAAATTTTAAAAAAAATCATCTCAAACTTAGGTAATTGTTCAATGAATTAAAACAATTTTTTAAAAGTTGTAACTGTTTCAAAAAATTGAAGAGATCTCAACAAAAGAATTGTAGCTAGGTACCTACATGTCTACTTGAAAAAATTGTAAAAGTTGAACATTTTTTGTGATTTTCAAGTCACTTTTTACTTTTTTTTAGGCCACAAAAGTCGCATTTTTTGTAAAAATAAAATGAAAACATTAACAACGATGCAATTTTATTAGATAAAAAAAAGAAAAAAAAATTGGATAAATTGATGTAATTTCATTTTGTTATTTCCATTTTTCTCTAGTACAAAAGAATCCGAAGTTTCTGCAAAAGGAGGAAGGGAGGGAGGGGGTGGAGGATAGATTATGTTCAGTACTATTGATACTCATGAAATCGAAGATTTAAAAAGTGCCTTGTGGTGACAATTGATGTTTTTTCGGGGTCCTTGTTGTGGTGCAAAAACATTAGAAAATTGTACGTTTAAATACTAATTCTACTGCAAAAACGAAAGTGAGTTGAACGAAATCTGATTGTGATTACACCATTGGATTTCTCGCGAAAAATGGGTCCCGAATCCGAAATAATAAAAAAATCGATTTCACCATAAGATTCCTTATCGCACAATACTTCTCATTTGTCTAATATTTAAATAGCTCAACTAATATTCAAATACCTAACCCAAGGTCTAAAATTCAAATCTAACCAAGAATATAGGTCGGTCTGTACCTGTTTTGAAATTATTTCTTTTAAAATGAAAACTTCCTTAATTTTATTGGTCTTTTCTAATCTATTGCCATTTTTCAGGTTCGATGGACAGCTTGCAACATATACTCGACCCAGAACGAAGTAGCAGCCGCTCTGGCGGAGGCCGGAATCCCAATCTACGCCTGGCGAGGCGAAAACGAAGACGATTTCTGGTGGTGCATTGATAAATGCGTCAACGCCCCGGACTGGCAACCGAATCTACTCCTAGACGACGGCGGCGACGCTACCCATCTCACACTGAAAAAATACCCAGCCGTATTCAAGTCCCTGAAGGGCATAGTTGAAGAAAGCGTTACCGGCGTACATCGCCTCTATCAGTTGTCTCGTTCCGGCAAACTCCTCGTACCGGCGATGAACGTCAACGATTCGGTCACCAAGACGAAATTCGATAATCTCTACAGTTGTCGCGAATCGATCGTCGAAAGTCTGAAACGCTGCACCGACGTGATGTTCGGTGGCAAACAAGTCATGGTTTGCGGCTACGGCGAGGTAGGCAAAGGTTGCTGTCAATCGTTGAAAGCCTTAGGGTGCATCGTATACGTCACCGAAATCGATCCAATATGCGCTCTGCAGGCCTGCATGGATGGCTATAAAGTGGTCAAGGTGAACGAAGTGATCGGAGATGTGGATATTGTCATCACGGCGACTGGAAATAAAAACGTTATTTGTAGAGATCACATTGATCGTATGAAAAACGGTGCCATCCTGTGTAACATGGGCCATTCGAATACGGAAATCGACGTGGCCAGTATTCGTACCCCAGATTTAATGTGGGAACGAGTCAGATCCCAAGTCGAGCATATTATCTGGCCCGATGGCAAAAGGATCGTTTTGCTGGCCGAGGGACGTTTGGTCAACATGAGTTGCTCCAGTTTACCATCATTTGTCGTCTCGATCACCGCGGCCACCGAAGCGGTCGCTCTGATTGAAATGTTCAACGCTCCTGTGGGCCGGTATAAAGCAGACGTGTACCTTTTGCCGAAGAAATTGGACGAATACGTGGCTAGCCTACATTTACCAACGTTCGACGCGCATTTAACCGAATTGACCGAAGATCAGGCCAAGTATTTAGGGCTCAATAAGAATGGTCCCTTTAAACCGCATTATTATCGTTACTAAAGTATCTCTTTGTTTCGTGAACAGACGTCTATCTTTAATCAACTTCGCTGATGGATCAAGTGGCAGCGATAGAATGTTAATGTAGTTCTTCCAAAACGTACGTAGATTTCGTTTTCCCGTCATTTCCACCCTGTTGAATTTTTCTGCCGGTTAGTATTTTTTAATTACGTACGTTTTTTTTGATCCGATCGACGTCATGTGTTTGTATCGCTGCGCCCATTTGAGTCAACAAAAAACACTACTCGTGTCCTGAATTCGATCTGTGGTGCTTGATTTGAAATTATTCCGATTCGGATTGGAATCGATCTGATTTGAAGATTTTGTTCGAATTTCGTTTCTACAATGCTCAAATTGGGGAAAAATCGATGGAGGAAAAATTACTTAACGAATTAGTGCTAAAAATATCAATTCCGTTTTCCAAGATGGGTATATAGTCGAATTTTATCATTGAGTTCGAGGATTTCTTAAAAAATTTTCTCGATTAATTTGATGAAATTTTAAATAGGTCAATTTTAAATGTCATAATTCGATCGATTGGTCAATTATTGGATCTCGTTCTTTTTCGTTGTTTGGCATTTAATGGTGGAAAATTAAAATTTGAAATTTGAAAGGAGCTGAAACCATTTATGGATTCTGATGATTTGAATACCTACGTAAATTTTTTCAACCGCAAGGTAGGTACTTGCTCCCTCTCATAATTCTTGCAGTTTACCTCCCTCCTTCATTCTAATTCCATCGATATCGTTTTTAGAATTATATGAAAATGTTTTTATGCTGCATTTTTAGACGTACAGATACCTACGTAAGTTAGGTAAGTTGCTTCTTTTCATGTTCCAATACTCGAGTTCATTTTGAAATTCGTAAATCCCCCTCCCCCACTCTAAAAATCAGGCATTGGATAAATTTTCAAATATTTAACAGTTTTCTATTCAGCAGACAATTTTGTGAAAATTGAAACAAGATTTTAAAAATTAAACACTGAAAAATTGAGAAGGCTAGTGAAAATTGGATGGTTTCTAAAAATTGGAGTAAAGTTTACAAAAAATGAACAATTGTCAAAAAAATATGTAAAGTTTCCAACAAATTAGTCAATATTTCAAAAATTTGCCAATTATTTAAAAATTGAATAATTCTTCACAAATTGAACCAATTTTTAATTGCCAGTTTTCAAAAATCGTACAATTTTATTAAAATTGAACAATTTCACCAAAGTTGGGGAAGTTTAAAAAAATCAGAAAACTGTGGTAAAATTGAACATTGGACCAGTTTCTAAAAAGTTTACAAATTACCTACACGAATTTGACCGAGTTTTCAAAAAGTAGACAATTACCGAGAAATTTGACTTGATCCTAAAAATTGAAACAGTACTAAAAAATCGACAATTCTTGAAAATGGGTCGATTTTTGAAAATTATTAATTTGATAATTGCTTGGAGTCCAATTTTCCAAAAATTGGTTAGTTTTTAAACCAAACGAAATTTCTAGAATTTGACGAGCCTTTAAAAATTTAAAAAGTTTCCAACGTTATAATTCGACAACTTTACTAAAAATTCAGAAAATTTACAACAATTAGTTAATTTTTTCAAAGTAGGCGATTAATGGTACTTTAAAAATTTGTCTGTTTTGTGGAAAATTAAACAAATTGGTCAGTTTTACTCAAAATTGGTTGCATTTCCTCAAAATATGATAATTATTCATAATTGGTCAATTATTCAAAATTGGTCCCATTTCCTCAAAATTAGTAAAAAATTGGTCAATTTTCGTCGAAATTTGTCAATTTTTCACAAAATTGGACTTTAGGTACTTGAAATTGGTCCCATTTCCTCAAAATTTGTCAAAAATTGGTCAATTTTCCTCAATTGGTCCAAATAGTCAATTTTTCTCAAAATTTGCCAATCTTCCTCGAAATTTGTCAATTTTCCTCAAAATTTGTCAAACATAGTTAGATTTTCCATTGGTAAAAAATGGTCACATTTCCTCAAAATTTGTCAAAAATTGGTCAATTTTCCTCAATTGGTCCAAATAGTCAATTTTTCTCAAAATTTGCCAATCTTCCTCGAAATTTGTCAATTTTCCTCAAAATTTGTCAAACATAGTTAGATTTCCCATTGGTAAAAAATGGTCACATTTTCTCAAAATTTGTCAAAAATTGGTCAATTTGCCTTGAAATTGGTCAGTTTTTCTCAAAATTGGTCACTATTTTTCTAAAACCTGGTCGATTTTCCTCGAAAATTGCCATTTTCCTAAAAATTGTCAGTTTTTCTCAAAATTGGTCACTTTTTTCCTCAAAATTTGCCATTTTTCTAAAAATTGGTCAATTTTTTTCAAAATTTGTCACTTTCTTTAAAAGTTAGTCGACTTTTCTCAAAATTTGCCGTTTTGATCAATTTTTCTCAATTTGTCATTTTTCTTCCAAATTTGTCAATTTTTTTTTAAATTATATTTTTTTTACTATATAGATTGGTCAAATTTCCTCAAAATTGGACACTTTTACCCCGAATTGGATAATTTTACCTGTAATTGAACGATTTTATTTACCTCTTATAATTGAACTTTTGGTTTAAAAGTTTGCAAAATTTGGCCATGTTTTAAAAAATCTGTCTTTTTTTTAAAAAAATGGACTGATTTAAAAAAATTCCATAAGCTTAGGTACTAATTTTTCCAAAAATTGAAATAGTGCCCATCAATTTCGTCAATTTTTCAAAAATTGGACTTGTCATTGCCTATTAATATTTTGACTTGGAAACGTTCAATCAACTCGGATGACAAATTAAACTCTACTTAGTACGTACACGAAAAGAGCAAAGCAATACTGTTATTTTTGTTTTCTTCCATTGATAGTTTCTAAAGTAAACTGAATTAAGTAAATTCATGCTCATTTTCATAATTATTTTTCGTATCCATGGAACATAAAAACCTCAAGCTTTTTAATCGATTTGATGATTTTCAAATCTCCTTCAACACTTATTCCATAGATGGAAAAAATAGATTAACGTCGAATTTGCTGAAATACATTCACCTACTAGAAATGTCAATTTGTAGGTACCACCGGCCACTTGATCTTTTAATCGGCGTCGTCAAATTGTTTTTTTTTTTTGTTTTTTCAAATGATTTGTCTAAAAAATGTGAATTTGTATTTACCACAAACGGGCCTATTGTTTTATAAGAAGACGTCTCTAATATGTTTGTGATTGTGTTAAGCATAGGAAATTTTATCTTCTTTTATGTATAGTTTTCTAAATAACGTGGAACGAGTTGCAGATATCAAAATGAGGGAAATTTTTTTACGAAATTCGACTAAATAACTCTACCTATGTCCCATTTCTATACTTTTTCTCTAGTATCGTGCTGTGTAGTAAAGACAATAGATAGTCTTTAGAAGATACTACTGCACCGCGTATAATTGATCAATTATTAGAATACATCATCGTGTATGAATTATTAAAAAAAATTGTGTTACCCTACCTTTTTATTTATATGCTCATATAAGGTGCTAATTTTTCTCTTTTTATTCCGCGTACAGTAAGTTCGCTTATTTTAAAAGCCGGTATGAAAATTTACCCCTCACGAAGCTTTATTCTAGACGTATTATTAAAAAATATCTATATACAAAATGACATATCCTATCTTAAAAAAAGGAACCTGAGTGCTGTTCGATAGAGAAAATTAGTCCGCCATTGGCCATATAAGATGAAATTTTCACTCGCGGCATCATTGGTCAACATTTTATTTGATAAAAATGCTAATGCTCGTTGTAAAAGTGAAGATGAAATTGCCAGCTCCAACTTTTCCTTGAACTTGGTAAATCGATTTTTTTCTACGCTTTCGTTTTCACTGCGAAAATTCTATTTTCTTCTGCCCTTGAATTTCGAATGTTTGTGTTCGTATTTTATTTCTAACGTCGAATATTCCATGTGATTTTAGGCCATGGCCGCGTTGAAATTCAAAATTCCAAAATTTTAGTGAAATTTGTTCAATTTTTGGCTCTAGTTTTGAATTTTTAATTTCAATAAAGCCTAGGCTTTATACTGTTGACTGTTGAAGTGTTGAGCTTATACAACGTTGGGTGTACCTTATCTTATATCCTTATTGTTGAAGGGTATCGAAAGCAGCTCGCAAATTCCGGTACACTTTACGTGATTCATTTCCGCTGGCTTCAGCAATTTTTTTTTTGTAATGTAGACGTATGTACCTGTACTTCTACCTACATTGGTATGTTTAAGAATATTGTTTTTTTTTCTTGTGTATATTTTGTGAGGAATTAAGAGAAATAAAATTTTGATTTACGTGTTTATTTTTGTACCTGTTGTTGGTTGTTCACTGAGAGGATGGGGATGAAAAATGGTGTAAAATCACTGAAATCGAGATGCTCGTTTAGATGGATCCTGCTCATTTTTTTCCAAGGTGAAAGTGTGCAGATACGATTTGAATTTGAAAATTTTTTTCTCTAGTAAGTACAGGATGTTTCACGAATCGTCTGCCAAACATATTTTTTCGGAAATAACCGGGTACCACTAAAAAAAACTTGAGATGAACATGTTGCCTATTTTGAAAAATTGAAGGGGCGAATGCTGTTTTTAAAAAAATCACGTCAAAATTTTTTTCAACCATGAGAACGGATAGTACTTTAATTAATGTTAGGTGCAGAGATGGGCGATTCACAAAAAAAGGTACCGGATAGTAAATTTCCGATTCATGTTTACATTTTTTCTTTTTTTTTGTAAATAATGCACATGGTTTTAATGATGGGACGGAGGATAAACTGTGAGATTCGACTATAGTTGAGTGCAACAATTTTGAAATTATTTCTTATTTTTTTGCGAATTAAAGAAAAATATCTTGCTCTCAAACGGTCTAAAAAGTGCTCTGCATCGCAAGATTGGAAATAACTATTTGACGTTGCTAAACGTAATTTCAAACCCGGAAACTGATCAAACTCAAGATCCAAACAAAATTAAAAGTAGTACGTACCTACTTATCTATCTGCACGTTTGTATATTCCAATTGTTGAATTTTCTCAAATTCTCCTTCCAGAAGCGATTTTCCAAGAAAGTTAGGGAAGTGAGACTTCTATTGATTTTTTTTAAAACGTGAGATTTTTTCCAATTCCAATTTTTTGGTAAAATATGTCCAGAAAAAATACACTATTTTTGCCATAAACGGGATTTCAACGATTCAAGTCTAAATTATTATTATAATTTCCAAGGTCAATTTTTTCAACTCTAATAAAAATTATTTCCAATTACTTTGCCAGAAGAAATTTTTAAAAACATGAAGTTAAAATTTTTTCAAAAATTCAAAGATTAACAAAAATTGAGGAAAAATTTTAAAATTATTGCAAAAAATTCGAATTGGAAATTTTTTTAAATATAAATTAAAATTTTTCTTAAATCCAAGATTGAAAAATTTTGAAAAAAAGAAAATTAAAAAAATTTACAGTTGGAAAACATTATGAAGGATTTCTTCAATTTTTTTTCAAATTCATCTTTCACTACTCTTCCTCGTCATGGAAAATAACAACTTCCGATGGCATGAGAGATGTGAACCTATTCTTATTTTGTGTGTTTTTTGATGAATTCGTATAAAAAATATTTTTTTAAATGTCGAATTTTTTTTCGAACTTTCTAACTTTCTTAGATTACCATATCCCTTCTAAAATCGCTGCTGTCTCTCACATTCAAATACTTATTACCTACACGTTTCTCGTTTAAAATCATCAGAACCTCGAATTCGAAATGCATCATCCATACCCAATTTTTCAAAGTATCATTCACTTATGAATATGTGCGCCTGGATACAGAAATCACCCTTAGGCTTCGGGATCAAAAATTCGTTTTCGAATTGGGCTATTGAAACTGACGTCATTTTGGAATTTTCCCACCAGTTCAACTTTTTCAAAGCATTTTTTTTATAGCTACAAATTTACTTATTTTCAAAATTGTCATGTAACTTCATTTTTTTAACAATAAAGTTTATAAATTTATGAAAATTCAGTATAAATACGTACAAAATGAATATTTTTTCCCACCAGTTCCGCACTTTTTGATAAAATATGACCTTGGATGATGTAGTTTCATTTCAACAGCCCTATTGACACTGATTTTGGATCTTTCAGAGAGAGTGGAATCAAAGGGGAAAGTTCAAAAATCAATTTTTGACCCCAAAAGATGGTTTCTACATCCAGGCAGGCTCACATTATTATAGTAGGCTTGAGATACAAGACATCGAAGTTGGTTATTTTTAAGAATAATACCAAAATTTTTGAGACAAGAAAGAAAACCAATGCTCTACAGAGAAAAGGAAAAGGAGAGGTGAAATCAGAGTTACCAGAATTTTGAGCGAAATTTTACACCCTTCCCCCCTTCCAGATTATTTCAACTGGTAACACTGTATATGTAAACATCGACACATAGCAACTTTTAGAATTATCAGATGTTTGGAACAGCTGTATCGTTCTCGGTTCATCTATGACAAAAAGACTGATGTAAATAGTAATAAATTAATAACTACATTATAGTCGACGATTTTCATTCAATATTCATTCATTAGCGGGCTCTTGTTCATTGAAATCTGTCACCCTTGCTATGTAAGACTTCGAAATCCTGATCTCTTGTTCAGTAAGTCACTCTAGAAATCACTTCTCACACTTGATTTTGGTTTACAGGTAAATAAACTCGTATGAGAATCAACATATCAAAATGTCCAATCAAAAAGATGCGGTTAAAGAGCTAGATAAAGGTTACTGGAAGATCTTTGACAGTGGTCATTACTTTGATAAATCGTTGCTGATTAAAACACTGCTTGATTCACCAGAACACACAATCCTGATAACAGCCCCTCCAGGATTTTTTAAGCAGACTAATTCACTAATGCTGAAATGTTTCTTTCGTATAAATTACACCAGTTCTGGAGTTACAGATAATCTAGTACGATTATGGAAATACCAAGTATTCAAATCAATGAGAATTGGTAAACATTTAGAACTATTGGACAGACATCTATCTAGATACCCAGTCTTGCACCTAAATCTGAGTAAGATCAAAGATGGTTCAGAAGTAACATTGTTCCAATCTCATTTCCAGTCAGTATTACAATCTGCTTTAACAGAATTTGCATTTGTCGAGCAGAGCTGTAAACTAGACACAAATGAACAAAGAGAATTCCATAAACTGGCATACTGCAAATTGACCAATTCACAACTGGAAATTGGTATTAAAAGAATATGTAAATTATTCCGCAAACATTTCAACGAAAAGGTTATTGTGCTGATTGATTACTACGATGATCTAGTGATCCGCAGTATGAGCTCAGATTACTTTATTGGACCACTGGTAGATTTCTTACAATCTATGTATGTTGGTTTACGTGGCGATCCTAACATCAACTTTGTGCTTCTAACTGGTGAAACAAATCTGTTAAAAATTGACGGCATAGCAGAGTATTGCTTTCCAGAGTATCACAAGTTTACACCATATTATGGAGTGATCTTGGAAGATATTAAGTCACCAGAGATACTACAAAAGCTAATGATTGCTGATGGTGAATCCACATCATTTTTCTGTACTGGTACAGGTAAGAAGAAACGTATCTATTTTCCATGGATTGTTTCCGGCAACAATTGTGGTTTTCATTTCTCTAGATTTTTGAATATGACTCAGGGTTCTATTGTGATGCAAAACCCAATTGTTAGGTCAATTTTGGAGAAGCTCTTGACGCTAGAGAAGGTTGCCATTAAGGTTAGAAAACAGTTTGACTGTGATGATATTTATAAATTATATGAGTTGTGTTCCAAATGTCCAAAGGATACTGAAGATCCATACCTAGATGATGAAAGTATCGAAGTTTTTTTTGCATTTTTAGTTAGATTAGGAGTTATTACAGAAACTAATGAGATTAATGAGCGGATCCGAAAGCAGTTTGGGTTTCAAGCTTGTACATTGTTTTGTATTTCTAATGAGTTGGCTAATGTTGTCTTGTTAACATTGATGTATTAGGTTTTAAATGAGTTGTACACATTTTATTGTTTTTATATTATTTACCATTGAAAGCTCAACTATATTCCTAGTATGCTAGTCTTCATATATAGCTATTGAATCATTCTATGTTTATTAATATTTTAATGTGTAAGCTGGTCAAGGAAATGATGTATGTTTAAACTTTGAACAAGACCTTAGTAATAGTGTAAGTCAAATCTTCAAACTTGGGTGTTATCAAAATAATAATTTAGTTGTACGATGAAATATCTGTATAAATGATTAGAATAATTTCAGAATTTTTTTAAAAAGTACAATATAACTCATAATTTTTCAATTTACACAAGTTTGGATTATAAAAAAAACAAAAAAACTTGATGGGTTAAACTTAAACAAAGTTTTGTGTAAATATGTGGTAAATTACTGTAAATTGGTAATTAAGACAAAAACATCACCAGTAGGAAGTCAAAATTGATTTTTCTCCCTTATACATGAAAAAAATATTGTTATTGTGAATTGTAATCTATTTGATACAAAATTTTGTCAAATGTGATGTGTTTGGTTGATATTCATTGTTTTTATTAGCACAATTACACATTTTAATGTTACTGTAATATTTAAAATATTCTTTAATGAGTATATTATGATTTAAACCATACTGTATTGTAACCAACTCCTGGCCTAAAAAAATTACACTGTTTGGAAATGTGTTATTATCCTTATGCAATTAAAGTTCATAAAAGTACATTTTAATACCCTAGAAATGAAAATTTTTCCCAAGTATATAAATATTAAAGTATAGTAATTAATTCATCTCACGTATGTAACTTAGACTTGTACACATCTACGTGCCAATTTGTACCTCATTAATTGGAATCATGAATGTGCAAACACTCTTCCAGAACTTCAATCCCAGGTAAGGTTTCATGCATGTTCAATTTTAATCAATGTTTATTAATTTTACTCTCTCTTTTGCAGTAAATTTATTATACATTTGTCACTGATGGTGTTCACAATTTTCTTTTCATTACGTTTGGATGGGACAATATTGTGGAGTTATTGGGCGGTGTTCTCACCAATATGGTTTTGGAAGTTTATGGTTATACTTGGAGCAGCTGTTGGAAGCTATGTATGGTGGCGTTATCCTCATTTCAGGTAAATATTATCGTATTATGAATTGGTTTGATTATATAATAATTATTGTCCATTACATAGATTGGAAGGTGAAGCATATATACATTATAAAGCAATGTTAATCACATTAGCTTTACACTTAATTCTACTGATGTTCGAGTTACTCGCCTGTGATAAATTACAATCCGGAAGACATCTTTGGATTTTAGTTTTCATACCACTGATTTTTATCTCTGTTGTTTCCATTGCTGTTTGTATATGGGCTGTAAAACATGATAGATCGTTTGAAGTAAGTAAATGTAGATATGTTGCTGATTATTACTACATATAATTCAAATTTAATTGATTGTGTTGGTTTCAAAGTTGGAGTTATTTTGCTCAGTGAACATGCTGCAATTTATTTTCTTGGCGTTGAGATTAGATAAGTTTACAACATGGAGTTGGGAAGTGGTATTTGTACCATTGTGGATTGTGATGTGCCTGTCCTTAGTCAGTGTGCTATATACAATCATATTTGCTGGAATATTAATTAAAACACCAGAAGTGAATAGTCGGCAGCGTAGAACATCATTTAATGCAGCTTTGGGTTATACATTGTTAGTGGTACCCATTCTTGTGTTCCAAGTAAGATTTATTCATAGTTTTTCTGTTCTTAAAAACATATTGTTATTAATTCTATGTAAATTTTGCTTAGGTCCTGCTTACAAATAAATTAGATGAAGATATTTCAATGAGTTTTTTTGGTGTGTGTTCTCCATTGTTAATATCATTCACAACCTTGATTATAATGTCGTTTAATTCAAAAGGAGGCAATAAGTGTAAGTATGATCTAATTAATTGATTTAAAAAGGCGTGTCCAAGGGAAGCCACCCAAGGTGATTGAAATAATGTAGTTAACATTTTTTAATCATTATTTTTGGTGTGATGATTGTACGCTCTTTTATGCTTAGAAAGGCATCCTGAAAAGGTATCTGTGAAGGATTTAATTTTTTTTCTTATCAAGATTTACAGTATTTTTCAAATAGTCCTCAATTCATTTCTTTTTAAAAATTCATCTTATGTTGGCTAAAAAAATATAATTTATTCGAAATGAAAAATCCAGTTTGAAAAATTTTTAATTGCATTTCTAAGTGAATAATGCTTTCTTCTCTGTTTTGATTTGAAAAAAATCATTTTAGTTTGGAAAATTTTAAAAAATGAAAATTTGATTCATTAAGATCAGAACATTTAATATGTTATTATTCAAACCACACTTTAATTTTTCAAAGTTTGAAAATTGTATATGGGGGGGGGGGGGTGTCTGAAATGTGATTTTTTTTGAAAATGAGTGATTTCTGATCCCCTTTTTTGGTGAAATAGTCCTTGCAGTCTTTTTTTTTAGTATGATTGGATTAAAAAATGGCACAATAATTGTATATTTATATTCCATCAGGTATTTAATTATTGTGGAAAAACTTTGAATTATTTACCAAGATTTTGATTTTTCACAGGGTGGTTTGGATTACGTAAAGACTTCTGTCAATTTTTACTTGGAATCTGCCCATTTCTTCAAGAATATGCCAATATCGCTTACAACTCACAGATTAACCTGGGAGATTCTCGTGCTTCTAGTGCACAACAACAGAGTGAAGCTGAAGATCCAGTAATAACAAATTTGAGCCATAAAACAAAATGTAAATCTGGTAAAAATGTTCAAATTATTGAACCAGCCCTCAAACCAGTAGCTCAAATTATCTCAATTGATATGCCTGATTAATAATTATACACCTGGTAAAATTTTTGGTCTTCCTGTTGATCAATGCCAAAAAATGAGTGACAATCATTTTAGCGTATTGTTTTATTTATTTATTAATGTTTTTTGGAGTCTTCCAGCGGATAAAATTGATATCGCCCTGTATGCAAAAAAAAAGGGTACATGTTTAGTTTGATTTATTAAATTTGTTATCCCTGTTGTTTTTAAATTAAGAACACAATCGAATTGTAGATATCTTCCTGTTGAGTATTTTTGTTTTTCAATTTATTTTCCTCCCTTGTTTTTAATTTAATAATTTTTTAATATTGTGATTTTTAAATTAATAACGTAACCAGTTACTGTTAGTATTAATTTAGTGGTGCTTTCGTATTTTTTCAATGTAATGTTTGTCTATACCGGCTCTCTTCCTCTTCCAAGGATTTATCCTAAGGTGGAATTGTGTTTAAATTGTTTTCCTCTTTTAATTGATTAATTTAATTATTGTTTTAAATTGACTGCTTAGATTAAATCATTGTTTTCCTCGTTCTATTAATTCTATCTTCCTTGTTAGATGTTATAAGTTCCTTTTTTCTTGGCCAAGTCCAAGATTAAGAGAGGAGATACATCCAATGTTTTTTTTAATGATCTCGTGTACGATAAAAATACGTATAATGTGTATATGTTATCAGGTTCATATGCATTTTTTTTTTTGTAAAAGTTAATTGACTTTTAATTTACTATGAGAAGAATTTTTACATAATCCCAATTACGTTTTTCTGTTTCCTGGATAATTATCTTACTCATGTTTGTTATAAGCTCTCAACATTGTGTGGGAGATTGTGAATAAAAATTAGCTGCCGAATTTTGTTTAAATTTACTCCTCTTCCCTTGTCTCCTTTTTTTGTATTTGTATAATGAAAATATTGTATGTTGATTTAACTAAAATTATATTTTGTTGACTGATATGTGGATTTTTTCAATTTCTTAGTTACCTACTTTGATATTGTGCATAGAAATTTTACAGGTGATTTATTGTTGTGAATTTTGCGGAGGTATTTTCTTACTTGCATATTTTATTTATGCCTTTAGATACCCTGAGAGGAGCATAAGGCTCCAAAATTTCAAACTTAAAGGTGATATATTTTCATGATAATTACTTAGTTCATGTGGGCATGCCTATAATGAGAAAGCAAAATTGAGTAGGTTATTAAAATTTCAAAACCATCCATCGATTCATTCATTCCTAAAAAACCTCAATACGCTGAATAATTGTGAGTATTACAAATTTTTTGATTCACTCAATAGTTTTTAATATTGAGGGGAAAAAATTCAAAGAATTGAAAATCTTCAAATTATGGACAAAAAAATTCAAACAGCAGAAACCAAAGGTGTTGGAGTAAAATGGTGAGAGTAAAGGAAGAAGCAGTACATGAAGACATGACAAAATGAAAAATCCAATCTCATATTCATGTTCAGCAGGTCAAACACCACAATGAACACCCTTTTTGCAATCGTTAGGACAGGTCCCAAAATTCACTTTTTTTGTCATGAAGAATCGGTGAAAAAAGCGAATTTTGAAACTTCGAGTAAAGCGATCGTAAAAAGAGTGTTTATCGAAGTATTTTGACTTGCTGAACACGAATCCGATGTTAATTCTTTCGTTTGGCCATTCCTTTCTGTATTAAACGCTTAAAATTTGAAAAATCTGCAAACTTAAAATTTCTGAAAGAGTTTTCGCGATTTTCGGCCCTTAGATGGCCAAACCCAAATTCAAAGCAAAATTCTACATTAAAAAACTTATTTTTTTTTTTTAGTAATTTTTCCAGGGTGATTGCTCTTCGCTTATATGGTGTTTTTCAAGATTGAAAACTTCAAATGGCCGAAAAAACGTGCAGGAATGCACCAAAATTGTTGAAAAAATCATCACAATTAAGTACACCTCTACGAGATGTAACTTTGTGCTGAACAACAGAAAATCTTCATTTCCGTTGAAATTGAAAATTCTTGAAAATAATACAATAAAAATGGCAATAACTCCAAAAGAGGGGGAGTAGGAGTCCAAAATTTTGTGAAAATTTTTTTCTACCCAAGATACACTACTTGAGGTATTTAAGTGCCCGAAAGCACCTGGAGCCAATTCACCCCTTAATACCCTTTCAATTAAATTTGGTTCAACGAGTTGGCAAATAACTCAGAATTAAAAATTTTTTCATCATATATGTATGTACATGAATAACCCTTGATCTCTCGTTTCTGATTTTCGTCCCTTCTCAACATTTTACTCAGAGGGATGAGACATAACAGGTTACAGGAAGTGAGAAAAAAATCGCAATTTTTCATATAAAATATTACCTATCTATTCATTTGTTCAATTTTCATCTTCTCATTTTCTCCATCTCTGTATTCTCATTCTCGCGAAAACGTCCCCTGCCACCTTTCATTTCTCATTAAAAATTATCAACTCGCTCGTGGAAAAAGATTCGCTGGCGTAAAAACACGCGTCACCTTAGCACCGCTGAACTACAGAAAAAGAAAAATCTAACGACTTTCCAAACCTAAACGCAGCCACTGTGCAGAAGCCATGCCATACTTTTGTCACAAGTTGAAAAACGAAGCGTCATAAACTCGTTTAAAAAAGCGCAGTCACGAGATACGACGACTCGAGACCAAAACAGCGAAAAGAAAGCACCAGGGGAGAGCGAAGGTATACGAGAAAACGTGAAAAAAAAATTATTTAAACGCGCATCAACGCTAAGTACTTACAAATTCGTGTCGTCGTAGAATTCGTCGAGGGAGAGAGGACGAGTCAGGGAGAAAGATGGTTTATAAGCGAAAGCATTAGATTAGGAAAATGAAAAAAGCAGAAAAAAACGAAGTAGAAAGAAGAAAACTCGACTAAAACGATAGGGTACCTAAGATATATTTGAGAAAGAATCGTCCCGTAGCCGTAGAGAAAAAGAGACCGCCGCATGGAAGAGGGACGACTCACAAAGAAAAATTGCTATTTAAATAATTCCGAGACCATTTACCGAGACATTAAAACAATATTAAAAAATCCGACCTTGCTTTCAACTTTATGTTACGACAAAAAGATAAAATCAAGTTAAAAGCAGCGTAGGAGAAGGAAACACAGTCGAGGGGGAGGGAACGAATCACAGAGAGGAAAAATTCGCCGAACAAAGCCTTATGGTCGTATTTGTAAGAAAATAAAAGTCTGGCAGTTCATGTTGTCCTAATAAAGATTAAATGCCGGCCGTTTTAAATGACCCTAGAAAGATGTTCGGGGCCGTGCTACTACGTACAATTACCGCGAAGAACGCAGCGTGGCCTTTTACGTACGTTCCGTGCACCGAGCAGGGAATAGAGAGCTCGAGTTCGCGTTTTAAAAAGTGTACGAGTATAGTGCACCAAGTTCCCTGTTAAACTTTATAAGAGCCCTCGGGATTTGCGAACCCTTATTAACTCTTATCTGAAAAGCTTATCATAAGATGTTCACATTTCTTTTCAAAATGGCTGACTGATATTATACGCTGTTTTGATAAATCGCATCGTTTAAACGGTGCCACGCCGCTGCGCCTAGTCGTCGGCTATGTCCGACCGTAAGGCATCGTTTCCTTTTAGAGAAGTCCGGCTGAGAGCCAGGGGGCCGAGGAAGGAAGCCTAGACCAACTGGCGAATATTAAGCGGTATTAATGGGCGAGTAAGCGAATTGGTAAATTCTATAAAATTGATGGGATAATACTATACGAGCAGAAGGTAATTTCGAGTTCGACTTGAGGCACAGAAGCTCGGAAGGTTCGTCTGAATCGCTCGGACCGTTATTAATGGGTAAGCTGGGTCGGAGTGGATTACAAATAAGTACTTATCGTTCTTTACGATAATTTACAAGATTTTTCTCTATGGACCGAGAGCTTCCTGGTATCTTCTTGGTCCTAAAAGATCGTTTAGTTCTGAGGGTTATTTTTTCATGTTTTTTTAATGGGTGTATTAGCAAAGATGCTTGGAACGAAACGAGAGGAATTTTAACTGGCCTACTTGAAAACTTCAATTCAACGAAAAACGATGAGCTCTGGAAGAAAAACTTCTCGCGATTCTGCCTTCAAAATAGGAACAATCGATGGACTCGAGGCCATAGGCGGAGATAAGGGGGGCATGGGGGGGCTGAAGCCCCCCAAATGTTGAATTAGCCCCCCAAATCATTTTCGTGTGTATCAAATGAGCGCGAAATTTCGTTGAAAAACTTTGAAAAGGATGCAATTTTTACTCCAAAGTAATGGAATTTTTCATTCAACAAACCTTTAAAAATAGAATTATTTTCTTTCTGAGAATCGGAAAATTTTCAAATCTTAGCCCTCGCTTCGCTCGGGCATGTGGAACCTTTACTTTTCAAGGGATAAATTATCAATGTGACGAATTTCCTGTTTTTTTCAAGCTACGAAAATGGTCTTTTTAATATCTAACGAAAATAATTAGGTGCTATGAGCAATCAGCAAATTGAATTGCAAACTAGCACGAAAATGTAAGAAATAAAAAAAAATACAAATTTTTATTCTTGTTCAAAACTACAAAAAAAACACGAAATTTCGTTTAAAAACTTCGGAATGGACGAAATTTTTACTCCTAAGTATGGATTTATTCACTCAACAAACCATTAAAAATGAAATTGTTTTCTTTCTAAAAATTGACAATTTTTCAAATCTTCGCCCTCGCTTCGCTCGGGCATATTAAGTCTAAAATATTTAATAAAAAATGGAGGTTGAAGATTTCACTTCCTCTTCAATAAGTATACTAAAATATTGATTTAAAAAATAAAAATATTTCAGTTTTGGATTTTTTTTTCAAAAATTTTCGCCCTCGCTTCGCTCGGGCTTGATAAACGTCTTCAAAAAAGAATTCAGCAAAAAATTGCTTAAAAATAGAGGAAGGTTTTTTGGAGGGGGGTGGGGGGGTCATCGAAAATGAACATTTTTGTTTCGTGTTTTTCATTCCTTTTTAACTGGGGCACAAGCCCTCCCAAAAGTTATGTTCTATCTCCGCCTATGCTCGAGGCAAAGTTCAAGATGTTGAAGTAGGTACGTTGACTAAGAATTTGTAATGTTTCAGGATTCGGTGAACTAATAAATTTGATAGTTTAAGGAATCTTTCTTGATCTATTGAAGAAATACATTGAAAAAAAAACAATGAATCGGTTTGTTTATTTGAAAAGGAGATCGCGTTGGAAGGCTGCTCTACTTTGCAGCATTGTGTAGTATTTCATCATTTTTCCTCCCGCCTTAACTCAGCTACACTAGGTAGATTTCGTTTCCGTTCCTCGTTCTCGTAGCTGTGGTGGTCTGTGATTGGTTAATATTTAATACGTCATTACTTAAGTTACTGTATTGTTCTGTTACGTCCTATGTTGTTCCTGTGTGTTGTTCTGTTCTATATTGTAATGTTCGGTTAGTTAATTAAAGTTACTTAATTACTGTTATAGTTAATGAAATACATTTTCGTTCGTTCGTTAATTGCTCTTCTTTATTTCGCCTTGGGTAGTAAAGTTGTGCCCCTTCTTACGTGGCAGCAGAGCGTTGAGTAATTTTGTGTGCGTTAAAATCCACGTGTGTGTTCACAAGATGTCGCCGCCGCTCAAAACGGTAAAGAAAAGAGTTAAATCTCCGTCCCGAAAGAGCGATACCAAATCAAAGAGTAAGAAAAGGGAACGAGATGAACGAAGTGACCGCGATCAGAGCCCGAGAACTAGCGATTATAACCCGAGAAGGGAGGCGATCCATCCCACGAGGCCCAGTGGTAATCCAGCCACTCAAGTACGGAGGGTTTCTTGTACGGTTACGAGCGCTGATGTGAGTTTATTACCTCCACCTCCGCCTTTATTTTCATCGAATGGCCAGCGTTGTCCGGCGCCATCACAGGTCAATGTAAATCGTGTATCTAGCGTTCCGGCGCCTACTATAAGCGGGTCAATGTTACCGTCAATGTCCGTAGTTACCTCGTCTCCCACTATGACGACCATGTCAACGAATTCTCCGCAGATGTCGATTCAAAACGTGCGTTCATCGACCAGCGATGTCCGAAATGTGATGAAAGGACCGCAAGCACACGTAGGTATTGGTACGTCGATGCCATATCAATCGATAAACCCACTCGCAGGTAATTTCGCGATAGGCTCCAACGGGGCGATTACCCTAACGCCGATCAATATGATCCCACCACCGCCGCCACCACCGCCGCACCAACATTCGATTCCGGTGCCTACATCGATGCCAACGTCGACCCATACTCCAATGCAAACAGATGCGACTCCGGTTCAAACAAATTCGATACCCACGACGTCGTCGACGAACGGTCCAGTACCGCAATCTAGGCCGACGCAGCAGGCTGTTCAAAATGTCCGATTACCGTTCCTGAATAATTCCATGTTACCGGTGTTTCTCTTGCAAATGGACACGAATTTTGCAACCTGGAAAATGGTCATCAATACTGAGTTGCAAGCACTCAACTTGGCGCACCTTTTGTCACCGAGCACTTACGTTATTCCACGAACTGGAGATACTACTGAATTCGATCGGGCGGTGGCGTGGGTCAAGACGTTTATCATTACTCGCATAGCCGATACTTTGAAGACGCATATAGTAGACGCGGCGAACCCGGCGGAAATGTTGCGCAAACTCGAAGACCGTATACAGCCAATAATTCCGGCGGCTCGATTCTCTATTAAACGGGCGTTCCACTCTATACAAATGGGTGTATCGGAATCAGCACAGGCCTTCATAAATCGTTTTGAAGTGGCCGAAAAACAAGCACGGCGATATGACGGCGATATCCGACCGGTAGACGTATTGGACAACTTTCTCGCAGCGGTCAAAACGGCGAGCCCAGAAGCGATAAACTTGTATAATAGTCAACCTGCAAAAGACATAGAAACGATTAAACGCATTTTATTGGCAGAAGAGGCAGGGCGGAAAGAAGCCAAGGACCGAAGAGCAGGCGAAGATGGCGATAAAACTGCGGCGTATGTCGGATCACGCTATCAAGGCAATAATTTTCGCGGTAAAACTCGAGGCAGGTTCCAACGGCGTGGATTCAATTACGATCGTTCACGTGCATACTGCACAAGATGCGGAAAACGAGGACACTCGTACAAAGTTTGTCACAGTACGCGTTGGCAGTGCTATAACTGCAAAGAGATGACTGATAGTCATCAATCATGGAACTGCCCTAACGGTACGGTCGAGCGCTCGAGATTTAAATTAGTACGACAACAGACACGACAGGACACGTCAAAGCGTTACCCTCAGAAGAGGCCAGCACGTAATTCAAGACCTACCGAATCGAGGCCTAGCGGTAGTAACACAGCTCCAGCTGCAGCGGCAAACGCGATGGAGGTTGACGGCGTTGGAGTCCCAGATTTCCTGGAAAAGTATTGAAAGCGGTTCACGATTGGCCAAAAAGATGACTCCGTAAATTTTTGACTCGACCAATCAAAGGTGATTTTATTTCCAGACAGAATTGTCATATTTGTGTTATTACTCTTTATTGCGTTTATTCATATATCGTTACTCGTATACATACTTATATTTTTGTTCGTTACTAACCAATTATCGGTTTATTTACGCCGTTATATATATATTTCGTTTTCTACTTCAAGGCTTCAGGCCTATAGTTAAAAATAAGCGTTTCAAAAGAATCTATCATTTCGTTTATGGCGCTCAATCGTTTATTCTATTTCGTTTATTACGCGTTTAAGAGATTAAATTAAATTCGTTAGTTCGTTCACCTAGTTAAATAGGAAAATAAAAGATTACTTACTTAAATTTCGATCTAGGCTAATTACGATTCGATACTATCGAAAAAATGTTGAAATAGGGGGAGCGTTGGAAGGCTGCTCTACTTTGCAGCATTGTGTAGTATTTCATCATTTTTCCTCCCGCCTTAACTCAGCTACACTAGGTAGATTTCGTTTCCATTCCTCGTTCTCGTAGCTGTGGTGGTCTGTGATTGGTTAATATTTAATACGTCATTACTTAAGTTACTGTATTGTTCTGTTACGTCCTATGTTGTTCCTGTGTGTTGTTCTGTTCTATATTGTAATGTTCGGTTAGTTAATTAAAGTTACTTAATTACTGTTATAGTTAATGAAATACATTTTCGTTCGTTCGTTAATTGCTCGTCTTTATTTCGCCTTGGGTAGAAAAGTTGTGCCCCTTCTTACGGATCGGTAGGCTACCCCAATGTACACAAGGTGTCACAAAATGACTGATAGTAGGTCTCGTATGGGCTCTCATCCATCTCTCTAGAGTTAAAATAATCAAAAATGATTTTGGATTCTTGAAATTCATTTTTTTCCCCAGTCAAGTGCATTTTTTTGGGATGGATCGATATAAAATTGGGTGAATCAGGGATGAAAAGCTAGCTAAAAGTTTAAAGCGAAAAGCTGAAAGTCAACCAAATTTAGGAGATAAACTGAACGCCGAAAGTTCAAAAGTTTTAATAATAACAAGTAAAAGCTAGCAGAACGCTTTTTCATAGGTACAGATTTATTTTTTAGTTTTTTACTTGAAAATTTGAAACCGAAATTAATAATTTTTCCACCAGAAAATTTTTCTCTCGATTCTCAGAATATTTCCAACTCTTAATTTCATTTTCTCTAGATATTTTTCACCTTTCAAAAATTTTTCCTCAAAATATTTTCCAACTCAACAAATTTTTCGTGAGGAATAAAATTTTTATAAACTATGACTTCCTTCAGTTTTTTTCAGGTCTAAAAATTTTTCAGCTCTGGCCTTTTTTCCAAAAATACCAAAAAATTTTTCAACTCTAGAAATTCTTTCTTAATAGGTATTAAATCTTTTCTCAAACTTCTTTGTTCTCGAAATTTTTTCTCAAAATTTCAATTTATGCAGCTTTTGGAATTTTTTTAAAAATTTCAATTTTTGTAGATCCTAAATTTTTTTTCAAAATTCCAATTTTTCAGCTCAAAATTTTTTCTCGACATTATTTTCCAGCTCTAAAATTTTTAGAATAAAGAAATTTCGAACGAATTTGGGTTGGAAAAAATTTTAAGAAACTCAAGGTAAAAGAAATTCGAGAGAATGTCAAGTTTTAAAAAAATTTTAAATCAAAGAATGTGATTTTACAGTTGATAATTGAGTTGAATATTAGTAAATGAAAAATTTTTAGAAATCTCTCTAGGTACAGTAAAACATCTCTAATGAGACTCCGTGCAGGTCAAAAATGAATATTGAAGAAATTGAAAAAATCTTAGAGCTAAGAAAAATTTTGAGCAAGACGGTTTAGTGGGGGAAAAAATTTATTGGAGTTGAAGAATTGATATTTTGAGAAAAAATTTCGAACACCGAAAAAATTAGAATTTTAAGAAAATAGTACAGACATGGTTGATGATTTTCATCATTGTACTGTCAAGGTGTTGTAAATCAGACGTTTTAAGAAGAAAGTCAAAAGTTTCAAGCCGAAAGTTTGATAAAACACAGCTAAAAGCTGAAACGCGAGAAAGCTGAAAGCAAGCCAAAAGCTAGCTGTATAAATCAAAAAGCTAAAAGCTAAATCGAAAAATTTTATTTTTGAAATTTTCACCCCAATCCGGGGTACGAGTAGGTACTTACTTACCTAAAGTTTCTCAAGTTTATTGACTAAAAAGCATCTATCGGCATGAAGCACTCCATTTGGCTCCTTGCATCTTTAGATTTCACCCAAAAAAAATTGTGAGTCATTCATGTCCCAACAATAGAACCCCCCCCCCCATCACTTTTGGGTGAACCTCTTCAAAAAATCAATAATACCGTGTAATATGATGTCATTGATTAATTATGAATTTTTAGAATGTCGAGTCCAAAATTAGAATTTTTATGTGACCTCTCCAAGACCTTCCAAGCCTCAAATTTTGGACATAATTGAGAAAAATTGATTTATCATGTGATTTATATTGTTTTGGGATTTTTTGAAGGCTCATAGTCCGAATTCTAAATTCATTTTTGAATTAGACCTCCATCGGGTTCTCCCCTACGATTTACAAAATTTGAAAAAAAAATTGTGAAAATAAATTTTGAGGGTGAGAGACTTTGAGGGGATCTCATCCCTCTATGCAGATAAAAATTGAAAAAAAATCCAGAAATGACTCGAATCAATTTTAGAGCTCTTTTTACTCTTCGTACAAATGACCATCTCGACTAGAAAGTCCAATTTTTTTTAAAGAAATAAACTTTTTATTACCCAAGATAGGTATACTTTAATCAATTTCCATTAAAATTTTTCATGAATAAAAACAATTTTTTTAAATTCACAAAGCAATGATTATTTTTAAAAAATTGTGATTTCTGTTCTCGATAGTCACCAAATGAGCTCTAAAAGAAATTAGTATCAATTTTGGAAATTTTTGAAAATGTCCAATTAAATGAATTTTTGAAAATTTCCAATTAAATTGAATTTTTGAAAATTTCCAATTAAATTGAATTTTTGAAAATTTCCAATTAAATTGAATTTTTTCAATTTCCGAAAAATTATGGGCTCTTATTCGACCGGAAGATGTTAATTAAGCTATTTGGTTGTTCCATCGAACATCGATGGGTTGTTCTTTTTTTCAATTCCTTTGTCTACTCAATTACAAATTTTTCAAAATAATTTTTGAAATTTGTTGTAATCAGCAGAAATAAGGTATGAACTTATTAGAATATCAAACACAAGAAGCATTCAAAGTAATAAAGTAAGTAATTTGAAGTAGTTTTTTATATCTTCATTATTCATTATTTGTACTTTTTGTTTTTAATTTCAGCCCTGGCGAATCTTTTGATCCCTCTTTGAGGCTTTCGATGCGGTTGGTGTCAAAAAATTAGCCAATCTAAGGCTGGCACATATTGGTGATTTGTCATAATTGAAGTTTTCAAAGAACTTAAGAAAATAATATTTAGTTTGAATATTTTAAAGAAAGATGACTTAATCCAAAATTCCAACCTATAAACATAGGTATTAAATATGGAAAATGATGTAAAAAACGCAGTAAGATGATTTTTTGTTTCGATTTTCAGAAATCTGTTTAAATTGCCAAAAATCACAGGAGATTTCCCAGAAATGTGTTGTATGAATAATTTTTGTAGACATTTACATATTTATTTTTTTGTCAAATCGATTAATTTTCATGAACGAAAAGCATGTCTTAAATTCTCTATCACATCGAATAAACCTAAGGGTAAGTATGTACTTGACTCATCCGCTACGAGGAAATTCGCTCACATATAAATTTCTTTAGAATTTTCATCTCGTCAAAATTCCTTCGAAAAAAACCATGATTGGAAGTAGAGCACTATTAAACAAAACGTTTCTTTCGCAAATTCCCCAAATGTTACTTACGATTCCATCAAATCACAATTTGACCTCGTAATCTACTAACCTACTCCGTACCCAAATCGAATACACCAATAAACTCAATTCGTATTAAAATCACTCTAATACATACAATATCTCTCGCAACCCTGATCGCTATCATCATCGTTTATTCGGGAAACTACACAATAGATATACAAGTAATCGATTCACGTGGTACAAATAAAAGAAGAATCTGCAAAAGAGAAGAAAGCGCCGCGAAGGAGAAAGAAACGGGACAGAAAGAGAAGAGGAAATCCCCAATGTAGAAAGATATAGAAGTTATAAAGCGAAAAAACACGCTGCTCGTACAAATGCCGATAGCGTAACATTAAGCGAATGAATACATTAAAGGAGAAACTCCAGGAACTCGTTGCGGTAGATCAAAAACCTGACAAAGCGAACCAACGTGATAAAATGGAAGAAAAAAGCTCGCGATGGAGTAACTTTCGAGGGGCAAGGGGAGGAGAGACCGTTGAACGTGGGATATGCGGACGAGGGGTCAATTTAGAAAGAAAACTTAATAGAATGAATGTAATGGCGATGCAGCATCGTGCTGGTTCGGGTAGAATATCGAATGGGTATGGAGAGAAATGCATTTTCCGAGTTGGATCTTTTTGTTCGATGTTGGCTTTTTCAACGTAGATGTAATAAAACATTACGTAGGTTTTTTGGTATCTGATCCGATACGAGGTACATTTGGAAACTTATTAGTTCGGTGGAAAATTCCCACTAAAGATATGGCAATGTTTAAAAGGAAGTATACCTACCTACTCATTGAAATGGATTGAAAAAAACATACGCACCTAGATTTTAATGAAAATTGACGAGATGATTTACTTGGAGTGGAGGACTTCCCAAAAAAATGTTGAGCCCTAAGCCCTAAGAGGAGCCGAGCCAAGAGACCTCGAAAAGGGTTATTTCTATGAAAAAAACTCGAGTTTCCATCCTTTTTTGGGTAATGCCGCCGGTCAATAATTTCGATCGTTCTCCTACAAAGGAGCAATTTGAATTTCTACACCTCTCTGAACCAATGGCATAAAAATTGGATACCACTTTTTGCCCTTCATAAAGGGGTTCGAAAATAGCAAATCGCAAATTCAACGGTTTGTTTTTTACCGAATTCAAATCGGTAACTCAAAAATCTCAAAATCAAACCAAATTTTTTTTGGGCAACAAGAATTATTTTTGACAAACTTTTTCAAAAAAATGTCATTGCTGGATCTTCCAATTGCACTATGATTTGCGTAATTTTAAAATTTCAGTTGGCAAAACTGCTATGAAACATTTTACGAAAAAATTTATTTGAATGACCAAAAAAATTGGCATACTTTTCAACTCACTGAATGAACAATTTTAATTTGATGAAAATACATGAATCAAAATGCAGTTGGCAGCACTGGCATGAAAATTATTTGAGAAATTTCATCAAAAATATCCCCCCCCAAAATGGCGCGATTCAGAATTGTTTGAGTGAGAAGTTTGAATAAATATGGTAATAATAAAAATTCGTAAATTCAACATTTCAACCACCTTGTACAGGGCATTAATTTCTAGGTCAATGGTTCATGAAGGTGCATGAACTTTCGTTCATTTTTATGGAAATTAAAAATTCTTGAAAATAATGCAATAAAATGGCCATAACTCCGACAAGGAGGAGGGTTTGGGGGTCAAAAATTTTTCTAGAATGTTTTTACATCAAAGGGCACCATCTAAGGGGGTTAAAGTGAAAATCGAGGCGGGGGCCAAATTCACCCCTTATCCGGCCATACCCTTTCAATCTTGTGACTTTTTGCCTAATAACTTTAAAATTGAAAGAACCACTAAAAAAATTGTTCAAAATTTTTTTCAAATAAATCATACCAAGGTAATGAATAGTACATTGAAAACTGAATAAATTTTGTTCTAGAGACTTTTTGCCTTACCCCAAAAATAAAGAGGCTAAGGGTCATTTAAAATTGAGAAAATTTGAAAATTTTTTGAAGCCCATCTATTTTTGAATGACCCATAGCTCCTTCATTTTTCATGTTAGGCAAAAAGTCTTCAGAACAAAATTTGTTCAGTTTTCAACGTACTATCCATTACTTGGTTTATTTAATTTTTTAGAATTTTTTTGAACAATCCTTTATGTAGCCCCTTCAATTTTAAAGTTAGGCAAAAAATTATGAGATGAAAATTTGTCCAGTTTTCAAAGTACTATCCATTCAAGAAAGGTGAAAAAAAATTTTACTGTGATTTTTTGGAACCAGTATTAGCCCCTTTAATTATCAAGATAGACAACTTTTTAATATCAGTTTTTTTAGTGGTACGTGTGGTACCCGGTTATATCCAAAAATGAAGTATTTTCGTCAACACGTTCTGTATTGATATTTTGCTCTAAAAATCCTGAATCCCCCTCCATTTTCTCTCGAATTCTTAGCCCCTCCCTCACATACTTTCTGGGTCCGCCTAAGAGCCCCCTATTTTTTCTCCAATTCTCATCTCCTCCCTTGGTTAATTTCTGGATGCACCTATGTACATTTATCATACGAAATAAACCCCAATTCGTAATTAATTCGAATAAATCCAAACTACGCGAAGATTTGTAAACACCGTCGCTTTCGACCATCCCCCAGCTCATTTCGAATCCAAAAGGGGTGGCCCGAATCACCTGTAGCGTGATGTAAGTCCATTAAAAAGCCACCAGCGCCAGCGGCGATGTTTAACTCATCAACAAAACTCGTTTCGTTATTAGATTTACACATTAAACAACAATTTACTAAATTGTCGGGGGAGGATGGGACGTGTTCGACAATCGACGATGGCTTTTTTTATACACAGCCGCGTACAATGTTGCACCTTGCTCGTTTCGTGCACCAGAAGGGGAGCCGACGAAGGTGAAACAAAGGGGGATCCAGCCCTATTATCATTTTAACCTTTATTCGCGGTGGCATCGTACCAAGAATATGGCTGCGATACCTCAACTTTTTGTAATTCGCGTATACCCAGGCGAGAAAATTATTACGAGAAAGGAGAGTTTTGTCAACTTGTACTTTCGCGTTCGTTTATTCGTTTAACACGTTTTAATCTTCTTAATTATACGAAGGCGAATATACACGGAAATAATTAAATTAATTTCAACGTCCGCCCGCCAGCCGTCTCCTGGGTAAACGGAAGTAAACCTTTTTCACGTTAAGAAAAGAAGATTATTTTACAAGTCGAGCGTAAAATTCGATCTTCTTAAGTACACTCGGCGATATACGACACTCGTAAAATTACCCAGGTACCATTTCGTCGTATTTATACGTAGATACACAAGGATTCCAGCAGCTGGGGTATTCAAAATATCGCCTGGTCCGCTCCAAAGGTATAAAAATATCCGAAATTTTGCCATCCTCGCGACGAGATGACCCTCCGCAAAAGTACTCGACTCTGGCACCGTGTTTTTATAAATTTACGATTATATTTCGAGCGTAGATACACCGACACGAATTACGCCCTGCTTCCTGCTCAGCTGCCTACTTCATTGTCGAATTAAGCCAACAAATCTTCCATACACCCCCGCACCATCCACGTAATAAAAGGTAGGTACCTTAGCTACAAAGGCGGCACGTGGCATCCCAGGAACCAAATTAAAAATAATCTTACAAATGGAACCAGCTTTTCCATTCCGCCTTTGAAAATTGCTGCACCACGACGTTAAGATTGTGAATTTATACCGGTTAAGTACCTCGTTTTTCTATATAGGTACGAGCCGAATACACAGAATGGAAAAACTCGGCTGTATCGCGATTGTGGGGGCTCCAGTAAGCGGGGGCGACTATAAAACAAATTCAAACCATTAAATAATGAAACCGTACGACGATTTTTAACGCGCTCTGCCCCAGTCGGTGATAAATTTCCGAACGATTTCTTCGACCATGCCGATTCGTTCGGCTCTCCTTGACCCCTCGCCCTGGATCGGCTTCAAGGTAGGTAAAAAATTAGTTCTTTGTCTTAGCTTGGTGTGGGATGCCGGGCAACGGTATTAAAAAAAATGGAAACTTTTTTCAAAACAAAGAATAAGTAGAGTATTTTACCTACATTGCGAAATAACTGGATAAAAAATAAAGTTATTTCGGAACCGAACGAAGAAGGTAGCGGAGACTCGAAATTCCGAGAATTTTTGCCCCTTTCAGTGCCATCGTCGCGAGACCGCAATTCGCAACTACCCAACCGAAGAATTTACAGTTTTGCGATTTCAAAGGCTGAGGATGGAATGTTTCATCGTGCGAGGGACGATTAAGGATATAGATGTACTTGTACATGTTTGACGTAATATGTATGTAGTTACAAAACGTCGAGGAAATTTCCGATCGTGTCAAAATTGAGCCATGACACTTCGAGTCTTGAAATTCCAAGTCGAGTTGACAAATTGATTTGAAAATATGAGCAAATTTTTCAATATTTAGTGTCAAATTTTCACTGCAATCAAATTATAGCTCATTTGAGAACATAAAGTGATGGGAAAAATTTTTCATGTCAAAGTGCTCAGAAAGATGTCCTAATCAATGTACAAAAATCCCACCAAAATCTGTCCGGAGCGTTTCCCCCTAGGTCTTCATTTTTGCCCCCAAAACCAGTTTTTTAGATTTTTACATTTTTCTCGCCTCCTTTCACTTTTTTTTGAAAAATTAGCTCAAAGAGGGTAAAATTTTAGCCAAAATCATTTCATGAAAATTATTTTACCCCTCACGATTGTTTTTACAAGGGGCATACGCTAAAGAAATTACATTATTTTATTTTATAACATTTTTTCAAAATAACATCGCTAAAGCAGTAAATTTCAGATAATAAAGAACCAAAGGTAGGTATAATGTGGAGGGGCGTATCTCGCATCGGGGGAAAGAAGGATACAAAAATTTTCATAGAATGAATTTTATCTGAAATTTTATGCTCTTTAAAATTGTTTTAGACTAATTTTTCAAAAAAAATGATAGAAAACTAGAAAAATGCAAAAAAATGGCTGCGAGGGCAAAAATGTGGACTTACAAGGGAGGTATCCCAACTCGAAATAAAATTTTGAACTCAAACAAAAAAAATCGGAAGTACTTCATAATAGGACCCCATATCCAAAATTTCAAATGTCGAAGTTCATTTTTTGAATTTTGGTGAATTCTTGAAATTTCAAAATTACCTCCTCGTCCTGCAAAATTTGTAAATTTGATGTAATCAACAAAAAAGCTGAAATTTGGTATATTCCCTATTTTTGACTTGTCTAATCGATTGGAAGCGGTTTCGAGATGTTTTAGAGTCACCATAAAATTTTGAAATTTTCCAGCGCTGGAGAAAATCCCATAAAAGTGGTCCATATGAACTTCAGCACCTAAAATGGTGGATCACCAATACTCGTGACCTATTTAATCCATTAAAGTAGAATTTTCCGGAATTCGATACTTTATATTTTTTGACTGACAATTTTCCTAGGAGAAAGTCGATTTTCTGCCAAAAATGTGGATTTGAACTCAAAGTTGCAAATTTTGGAAAATTCTGCTTAAATCGATTAAATAGGTCACCAATATGGGTAATCCGCTATTATAGGTGATGAAGTTCATATGGACCATTTTTATGGACTTTTTTCCAGCGCTGAAAAATTCCAAAATTTTCTGGTGACTCCGAAACATCTTAAAACTCTTCCAATCGATTCGATCGGGTCGAAAATAGGGTATTTCAGCTTTTTTGTTTGTTGAATAGATCAAATTTTCATATTTTGCAGGGCAATGAGGTATTTTTGGCAAAAATGATTCTTCTTCGTCTTCTGCATTGCCTATTCTCAATCCACTGCAGGATGTAGGCCTCCCCATCTGTCCTCCATGTTTCTCTGTCCTGAACAGTCTCCCACCAGATCTCCTTGTATTTATTGATCTCATCCTCCCATCGCTTCCACAGTCTCCCCATCACCCTTTTTCAGTTTGGTCTCCATTGTGTGACTCCTGTAATCCATCGATCTCCTCCTCCTGCCACGTGTCCAGCCCATCTCCGTTTACTTCTTTCTGACATTTCTAAAATATTTGTTAACCTGTGGTTTCACCTATACATCCCACTATCCATTTATCTCACAGGGTAATACCTAGCATGGAACATTCCATTCTTCTCTGCATTTTAACTATTCTATCTTCTAGCCTCTTCGTAAGATCCCATGTTTCACTCGCATGTAATGCAACTAGATTGATAAATTGATTCAAGATCTTTCTCCTCAGGCTGATTGGGATCGTTGTTTCCCTAATTATTCCTCGAACTTTGAGTGTGCGGTCCATGCTAATCGTACTCTTTTAGATATTTCGCTGCTAAAGTCATTGTTCATATTCAGATTTTGGCCCAATTATGTAAACTCCTCCACCATTTCTACCAGTTATCCCTCTAGTGTAATACATTGTCTATCTTCCACAAAATCATTACAAATTGTCATCATTTTCTTTTTATTTATTTTCAGACCAACATTTAGGAAAGCCCCATTAGTTTTCTCAAGCATAGGTATTCTGGAGATTTTCCTCAGAGGTTTTATTCCAATTTTTCTGAATAAGTACTTTTTTTTGTTATATGTATTCATTTTGACAAATGAGGTTTCGTTCGTCGAACGAACCAATTAAGCTGGATCAGCTGGATGTGACATGAAACTAATTTCTAAATTAAATCATTTTGACGCAAATGGTATTGCGACGATCCAAATCCAAACTTATTGTAGGTTCAAATTTTTTCAATTTCTTCCATTTTGAATTTTTTTTAAAAACTGTATCCAATATTAAAATTTTTTCAATAGTTCGAACTTCAATTTCCTCAAAGATAATTTGTCCAATTTCGGTTTATCAAGCAAAATTTTTCCAATTTTATATTTTTTAAAAATAATTTTGAAATAAGGATGAAGTTGAAATTTTTCAAGAATTCAAAGAAATTGAGGAAAAATTTTGAGTTGGAAGAAATTTTTTAAAAAGATGAAAAAAACTTCGTAAAGTCAAAATTGGTCGACAAAACGACTCCAGAAAAAAAGAGATCGAAAATAATGGAAAGGAACAAAAATTTGTCTTTTTCAACATCATTTGAAACCAATACCAAAAAAAAACTTCCATTCCAAACAACCCAGACAAAATGAACTTCAGAAAATTCAGAACCCCATAATTCCACTCAAAATTACACCAAACTCCTAAATTCATGGACTAAATTCGCATTTTTCGAAGCAGAATAAAAAACCACCTCCGGTAAACCCTGGACTGAAAAATCCAACGTTCCAGTATTTCGACCCCCTTCAACCTTTCCCGAACGATTTTCGAATCGTGTTCTCATTTCCGGTATCATTCCAACCCTGACGTGCACTCGTGCTTGGTCACGCGACAAAGATGGATTTGTAGCTCTAGCTCTCGTACGTAGAAAAGTGAAAATCACGGTTATATTGCGACCTCCGGTATAAACAACCAGGGCACCTGTAATAATAATACCCACACAAACACGTATCCAACAGTGCGCCATTTAATACCTTGTTAATTATATTGAAGCACTTTAACGAGCTTTTTCTCAGATAACATCACGTAACAAGGGGGAAAAATATGGCCGCTTATGGCCCATACACGTTGAAAAAAAAAGCAAACTCCCTAACAAGGATTTTTTTTAATAACGTACAAACAACTTGGCATATCGTTTGGGAAATTTTTTAATATCTCGTACGAGTCGATAACGAAAGCAATTGTACGAGTTGGTGATTCTCATTAATGATAACACTCTCGTAAAAATGTAAGCAATTCTCGTATCTTTTCGATGGCAAACGACACGACGACGAATTACCCTGGTTTAATATTTCTTCGCGTGCCACCGAGCACTCTTCGCTTAGCCCGATAGGTAAATTTTCAGCTCTCGTAAATTTTCTCATTTTCCAAACATAATTAATAAGGTTTTAAGACTATAACAACGTACAATGTACTTATTCCATTCCAGATGCAAAAATCCGCTTTACTTTTTGCCGGAAATTTTACTCCGAGTCCGCTTTTAATTTAAATTAACGGGGAATTATTGTTGTTCGCCTGTTGATCGCGAATGCCCAATATGAAGTCAGCCAGGACTGGGTGGCTGGAGAAGGGTACGTGGTATACGACGAAGCTGTAGCTTTACGACAAAGTTCTCGTCGAGTTCGAAGAGGGCTAATTTAAACGCGCCCATCCGTAATTCGTCGTCTCTGCGAACCCGGAAAATGGGTTTCTTTTCAATTTACACGTCTTGTTGAGTATTTTTCGAGACTAAGATGCGAGATGAAAAAATACAATACGTTTACTATTCGACTGCGATCCGAAATGAGAAATGGGCAAAGCAGGTAAAACCCCCCAAAAATATGTATAAGTTAGTCCTAGGTAAGTAAGTACCTAGCTACCTAGTACCTACTAATTTGAGTAAATAAGCTTTTTTTTTTCAACACCTAAAAAAAGATAGTCTTTCCTTTCATAAACATTGTAAACAGGTAATCATACAAAACATATTATAATATTTCAATAATAACAGGAACAGGCATCAAACACAGATTTTGGGAAAAAATAGTGACTTTGGTGACTTTTTATGAAGCAAAAGTGATCTATTTTTCGAAAAAAGTGACTAATTTCTCAATTTTTTTTATCATAAATAAATACACCCCCCCCCCCCCTTGCACAGTAGTCCCACAGAAATTTTAGGAGACCAAAATTCGAAAAAATGAAAGCCAGAATTATGAAAAACTACAAAGCAGATCTTGTTCCTAACACATCAAAGCTTATATTTTCACATATGTCAACATTTTTGGTACAAATGTAAGGAGTTTTTTGTTCGTACGAGTACATATTTTTTCCAAGACGCGTTACAGTGTTGTTATATGTTGTGGATAATTGTGAAGTGTATTGGACGAAGTCTACGGTGAAATCGTCAATTTAAGTAAGTGCTTTCAAGTTACCTAAATTGTACAAGTATCGAGTTACATATAAAGCTAGTAAATCCAGGCCTGAGCGCTGAATACATTGGTATATATGGGAGAATGTGCGTTTTTTAATTTTTCACTCGATATGGAGTGGAGTTTTTATAATTTTTGGGCAGGATCTCGTGTAAAATTCAACGAGCTTTCCGATGGTGTAATCATTTTTTAATTTTCACAATAGTTTTCTTATAAATTGAGATAAGCAAACGAAAACAAAATCTGAAGGTGTCGCTGATTAATTGAAAAATAAATAGGAAAAATTGATCATAGAAAAAAAACAATACACCACTGGAAAGAGCATGAAAAATATTACATTTTGTCCATTTGATGTTTTTTTCCACGAGTTACATTTTTTGAAATATTTCAGCTCAAATGCTTGGAAAGGTGTACTACAGAAAAAATAACACTTGAAAAAAAAATCATCAAATGGAGAAAATATAGCATTTTTTATGCTCTTTCCAATGATGTATTCGTTTTTTTTTTTATGATCAATTCTTCCTATTTAATTTTTCAATAAATCAGCGACACTTTCAGATTTTGTTTACGTTTATCTCAATTTATAAGAAAACTATTGCACAAAACTAAAAAATAATTACACCATCGGAAAGCTCGTTGAATTTTACATAAGATCCTGCCCAAAAATTATAAAAACTCCACTCCATATCAAATCAAAAATGAAAAAAGCACATTCTCGCTCAATTTTCCAAAATTCTCAACTTCGAGTTAGAAGCCATATTCTTTAGAAAAAAATTTCTGGAAAAAGTATGGATTTTCACTCGAAGCCACAAATTTCAGAAAATTGTGCTTTAACAGGCTGCTCACAATATTTCAGAGATGATTTTCCCTGAATTTTTCAGGCTATCCAGATTGTTTTTCATAATATTTATGAAACTGTAAGGGGGGGTGGGGGTGGTAAATTGTCTTTTTTATAACTGAATTTCTAATTTAGTAGGTAAGTATGAGCTTCTTTTGAGATGAAAAAAGATTCTACAGAGAAGGCGAAATCATTCGTGACATTTTTTTTTATTTTCTCAATGGTTTGAGAAAAGAAGAATCAAAAATATTATGTTTTTTTGAAAGAATTTTCTAAAATTAAGATTCAAAATTTAGTTAGTATAGAAAATGAAGGGTACAATTTTTTGAAAATTCATCTTAAAACATTTACCAACATTTTTTAAGGAATTTTTATGAGATTTTTTATCAAAAATTCAGAAATGAAGTATTTAGTGCCTGAGTAAACAGAGGGCGAAAATTTTTGAAAAATTCATCATTCAGTGGACAAAAACATGCATTTAAACATCTCTTTTTTCTGTTCAAAATGGTTAACAAATGTCAATTAAAAAAGTTACACATTAAGAAGGTGTAGAAGGCTCGAGCAAAGCGAGAGCGAAAAAATAATGATTAATTATCAGAAAACACTTCATTGATGATTAATCTTTCTTCTGAATTTTTACAAAATTCCAGTAGTAATTTCAAAAATCCCTGACTTCAGAGTCTCAAAATTCCTTGTCTTTTCCATGTTTTCCAAAAAGTGGACACCCTACACTTTACAGATGATTAATCTTTTTTCTGGATTTTCAAAAAATTCCAGAAAAAATTTCAAAATTCCCTGAATTTTTCAGAATTTTGAAATTCCCCGACTTTTTCAGGTTTTCTAGAGAGTGGTCACCTTGTTTAATTGGTCAAATAGGTCACCAATATGGGGAATTCGCGATTATAGGTGCTGAAGTTTATAGGAACCGTTTTTGTGGGCCTTTCTCCAGTGCTGAAAAATTCCAAAATTTTCTGGAGGCTTTGAAACGTCTCGAAACTCCAATCGATTCGGAAGGTCAAAAATATAGTATAACAACAAATTTCAGCTTTTTTCGTCGATTAGATCAACTGCTGGCATGGGCTGATAAACCTAGTAGTCTGCCCCCCCCCCCCCCAAAAAAAAAACTTTTAATATTTGCAGGACGGTAAGGTAATTTTGAAAATTCGAAAATTCGCCAAAATATGAGAAACGAATTTTAGCACCTGAAATTTTGTATATGGAGTTCTTTTAATATGCATTTTGAATTAATTTTAGTTTCAGCTCAAAATTTTACTTTGATTTGAGATACCCTTCTAGTAAGCAAATTATTATCATAATTTTTCTCTGCGCATTCTCTCTTTAATAATTACCCATTCTATACAACTCCGGCGACACAAGCTCGATCATAATATGGCCAAATTCGTAAAACACCTCCACATACAATTACCGGTAAAGTTTGAATACGCCTTAGTCTACATAAACATGGTCTAACAAAGAGTCAACTTTATAGTTGTTAAAAACGATAATTTAGCCAACTTCGTTAATAATAACCGATGCGGTGCGAGCAAAAGGTGATCCATAATAGGCCTTTTATTAACCAAATGATATAAGTTAAGGGCGCCGCAGCTCTTATCGGGGGCAAAAGGAATCGGGGGCATCGCGTATGGCACTGGCGAAGTCTCGCCACACGCGAAAGAGAACCCAGCCATGTACCTTAAGGAGTGTTTAATGGGTCCAAAGATGAATGTTGTACATTAAAAAGTGAAATTATTACTTCGGCCAATAGGGAGCTATATAATTTGCCTAAGATGTCGACTAATTTCTCCCTCGTAACGTCGTAAATTTTACACAGCCATGAGACTTACCTACTATCGAATACAAGGTAGATATAATACCTGAACGCGAATATTTTTTATCTATCGTTTCCTTTCCACGAAGACCTGCCATTCGATATAGCGAGAATTTCTCAAAGATTTACGACTCGGTTGATACTCAAACGTAATATGAGCTCGCTTCCTGGATCCTCCCGGAGTACATTTTATTCTCTCTGTAAGCTGTTCTTCCGAGTCATCTGCGGTATGACAAAAGGGAGCATTTTTTCATCATATTTCGCCGATGTTCAGAGGCCACACGTATGATATACCCAAACAGCTCATCGTCATAGAATATCGACTATGCTACGCCTACCTACGTAGATGCTCATGCACCAGGTACCTGTATTGTAACTACATGAAGCATCGCATCGGTGTCGCAGGGTTGCTTTATGAAACAATACGCCGAGCTATTCATTAAAATCTCGCCAAACAAAACATTTTCATTATTATGTAAATATATGTAGACGAAGGAGGATGGAGGGCAACGGTACGTATGTGTGCGTGTATCTAGATCTGCCTACCTCAGCAGCGCCTCGACAACTGTAATTTATTAGCTACGAAATATTTTTATATACCTGGGCGAAAAACACCGAATGAAACATTCTTCGTTATGGGTAAATTAAAAGCTATTTTAATAAAGTGCCGAATAGGTACGCCAACGTTTTCAACCCTTTTCTCGCTTCCTCCTTCATTATTGGTGTATTTTGACATTATGTTCGCAGTAGTTACAGCGTTTTGAGATTTCTCGATGATCTGGAGATCGTTACATTCGTGTAAAATTCGTCATAAGTTTAAAAGTTCATATTGAAATTATAATACAAAATTTTGTACAATTTTTACGTGTCACATTTCGACTTCCGAAAAAACGTCCACCGCAGGCTAAATTTTGTACCTATCTCTCTTAATTTGAATCAGTCAAATTCCACTGATTCCCCTGTTAATCAGTGACATTTTACTGCCAATCAGTGAAAAATTACCGTTTCAAATAGTGAATTTTGATTATTGAATCAGTAAAAATTAATTGACTGATTTCAATCAGTGAATTTTGATTATTGAATCAGTAATTATTTACTGATTCAATCAAAGAAATTTTATTTTTACTGATTCAATAATGAAAATTCACTGATTGAATCAGTAAATTTTTTCACTGATTCCTACAGTGACTCGATTTTGTCGATTTAAATCAGTCAATTTTGACTGATTCAAATGAAGAGAGATACTAATAGCTGTCCTGCACCAGACGTTTGAAAAATAATTTAGTGAACAAACAACTTTTTTAGTGTCATTACTTGAAACTCACAAACATCGCGATTTTCTCTGTGTCCGAGATGATTTTCTTTTTCGAATAAGTTCTCGTCATAAGACTTTTATTTCCCCTGAATTTAAACTCAAGTTACACAGTACTATTCAATTTGATCTAAGTATTTTCAATTATGGAATACAAGGACGAACCGCTGGGGGGGGTGAGATTTTTTAGAATATTGTTGGGGAAATTTACTATTTCTATCCTAAAACTGGGAAAATATATTAGTACAAATGGTAAATTTTTACAACTTGGGGAAAAAAATTGTACCAGGTACAAAAAGATGAATTTTTCCAACTTGATGTATGTGTATAGTAAGGTGGATCGAAAAAAAAACATATCTTGGATTTCGACCAAATTTGGTGGGGTGGTTTACTTTGAGTGGGAGACTACCCAAAAAAAATTTGAGTCCCCTCACAGGTGCAAGGGGAGGGGAGCAGGGGGTGCTCAAAGTGCACCTCCTTTTGAAAAAAACACAGTTTTTTGTGTTTTTTAGAAAATCAAAATCGTGCGGGAAGCCGTCACAGCACTCAAAAGTTGCGATTTGAGTTTCTACAACTCCCTGAACCATCGCTGTCCTCCTCCGATCAAAATTCAAACTGCTACCAGGGGGTCCAAAAGTTGCAGATTGCAATATTTCAACAATATGAATTTTTCACTAAGCTGGGATGAATTTTTTCATCAAGTAATTGACCAAAACATTTTTTTTCGATCACTGAAAGTAAATTTTGAAAAAAATTATGAAAATTTTATGCACCAGTGCAGCCAACAGCGAATCATAAAATTCCAAAATACAGAATTTATGCCAACTTTGAACTGATTACTTTTTCGCTTGAAAATATTATGAATTTTTTTCACTCACCATGTACGGAAAATAACGTTTTTCCGGTGACTGAGGCGCGTGAATATAAGCGAGTGTGAGAAATCGAAAGTACCGAGAGTCGTCTGGAAAATTCTACGGAATTTTCCAGGCGAAAAAAAATTTTTCGAAAATCCGTAGGTTAGGTTAGGTTAGGTTAGGTTAGGCTAACCGAGTCTGGTCTAACTTTACTACCGAACCGAAATTAAAGCTTCTCGATTTAAGCGACGAAAAATTAAAGCGATTTGAGTCGAAATTATCGAAAATTAGAAATCAAGTTTTCCGATGTCGCGGAAAATCTTCGTGCGAGTTTTCCGGTCTACGGTACCGTACGTGGAAAACTCCTAGTCTTTAATTTACGTAGAATTGCGAAAAGACGAAAAACGAATTACGGTTCTGATTTCTATTTTTTTTCGAAAAAATAGAAAGTTACGAAAGGTTTCAACGCAAATACTCGAAATAATCGAACTCAAATTTTCATTTAAAAAATGTCAAATTTATTATACGAAATAAAATGACAGAAAAACGCGTATCGATCGAGAATTTTCCTGTGAAAATTCCGACCGTAGAAAAATATAAACTTATTACCTCAACGAATGAGAGTAAAAACGATACAACAGAGTTCAACGATCGAACTCAAACCGAAGTAAAACTAAAAAAACGAAATTTTGGCCGCAGCCACCGATTTGTACGATTTAACAGCCGCGTATAATTTAAATAAAAAAAATACGTACACGCGAGAATCGAAAATATTTACAACACACCAGAAGTAAATTTCGAAAATTTTTCGGAAAATTTTGTACATCAGTGTAGCCAGTTATCAATTCTACACTACGAAATTTACGTTAATTTCGAATTAATTTTTTCATTGTTTGGAAAATTTACAATAATTTTGTTTTCAGTCATCAGAAATGAAAATTTAAAAATTATTTTTTGAAAATTTTTACGTCAGTGCAGCCAGTAGCTATGTAATTGTGATATTCTAATATTTCGAACTCGAATGCATTTTTTTTTTCATCAAGTAATTGGACCAATTTTTTCTCCCAATCGAAAAAAGTATGTTTTGAAAACATATCTTAGCTACTGGCTGCACTGACGTAAAAATTTTCAAAAAATAATTTTTAAATTTTCATTTCTGATGACTGAAAACAAAATTATTGTAAATTTTCCAAACAATAAAAAAATTAATTCGAAATTAATGTAAATTTCGTAGTGTAGAATTGATAACTGGCTACACTGATATACAAAATTTTCCGAAAAATTTTCGAAATTTACTTCTAGTGAGTGAAAAAAATTCATAATATTTTCAATCGAAAAAGTAATCAATTCAAAGTTGGCATAAATTCTATATTTTGGAAGTTTACGATTCGCTGTTGGCTGCACTGGTGCATGAAATTTTCATAATTTTTTTTCAAAATTTACTTTCAGTGATCGAAAAAAATTTTTTTGCTCAATTACTTGATGAAAAAAATCATTCCAGCTTAGTGAAAAATTCATATTGTTGAAATATTGCAATCTGCAACTTTTGGACCCCCTGGTAGCAGTCTGAATTTTGATTGGAGGAGGACGGCGCGGCGATGGTTCAGGGAGTTGTAGAAACTCAAATCGCAACTTTTGAGTGCTGTGACGGCTTCTCGCACGATTTTGATTTTCTAAAAAACACAAAAAACTGCGTTTTTTTCAAAAGGAGGTGCACTTTGAGCACCCCCTGCTCCCCTCCCCTTGCACCTGGGGGGAACTCAATTTTTTTGGGTAGTCTCCCACTCAACGTAAACCACCCCACCAAATTTGGTCGAAATCCAACATATGTTTTTTTTTTCGATCCACCCTAATGTGTAGTGTAGTGTAGTGTAGTGTACAAAAATGGTAAATCTTCCCAAAGAAAATAATCATTTTTCCTGCTTGTTTATTAAAAAATTGTCCATTTTCTATGGGAAGATTTATCATTTGCACACATATAGCTGAGAAAATTTACCATTTTGTGTCATCTTTTTTCAAACTTTTGAAAATTCAACATAGGTATATACTACCCTAATAGCATTTGAGATGCGTTTACGCATACCGATTGCAGTATCCAAATACGCAAGATGTACGAAGTATGCGTACTGCTAGCGTTTCAGTATACCAAAATGAAAAACTGAAGTACAAAAAATTCAAGTTGCTGATTTACTTGCTGAACGCAAACGTTTCAGTCAATGCTGTTCTGCACATGCTGAAACGCCTTGCATTTCCGCATCGTAAATCAGTATACTGATCCGCATGCTGATCAGCAATGCGATTCAGTAGGCGAAACGCATGCTGCTTGCGTGCATAGGTGCGTTTTTGTTTACGGAACGTATGCAGTTTTTGAGATGCGGAACGCAGGTACTAAAAACGCAAGCTTTTCAGCATGTGTATTATGAGTGTGCAAAACGCATACCACTAAAGGTTGCGTTTACGCTGGCGTAAGGTGTGCAATTTAAAAATATAAATTGAAATCATTCAATTCATTACTGTAAAAGTTTGAATATGAAGTAAAAAAAATCAGGGGCTCATTCAACATCTGAAGGAGGGCTCAGGGGGCTCGAGCCTTCTCCTTAAGCTCAAAAATAAGAGGATTTTTAATCACAAAAATATGGAAAAATGCAGCATTTTTCATAAAATTTTCACCCTCGCGTAATTTTATTGTTAAAATGATGATTTTCACTGTTTTTTTGTCAAAAATCACTGATTTTCTAAAAGCATACTTAGTGAAAATCATAATTTTCAAAATAAAATAACACGAGGGTGCAAATTTTATGAAAAGTACTACATTTTTTAATATTTTTGTAATTAAAAAATCCCCTTTTTGAGCTTAAGGAGACTTGAGCCCCGCTGAGCCCCCTTTTGGATATTGGATGCGCCCCTGATTTTTGTACTTCATATTTAAACTTTTGGTGGTACATTCCACTCTCCAAATCCCTTTTAAAATTTTGTATTCTAATATTAGATCACTACAAAAAATTACAAAATTCACATTTTTGCAGATCTCGCCCATCCTTACTCTAATCTTTCATCCCATAAAGAGAAAAAATTCCTAAATTCAATGTTTACACCCTCAAAAATAAAATTAGTAGGTGTTATTCGGAAAAATTGTAAGAATAAAATTTTTTATTTTTCATTTCAACCCTTCTCCAACGTCACAGCAATCCAACTTCTTTCAGAGAAAAAAATGTAATCAAATTTGTATTCTATACCTATCCTTAAAAATATAAGTTTTGTTATAAAAATTTGATAAAATTGCAAAATCCAAAGTTTTCCAAGTCTCTCCCCCCACCTTCTGCCCCTTTGACACTTCAGCTTTTCATTCTTCTCAAAAAAAACATCGTTAAATTTGTATTTTACAGCCTCCAAAAAATTGATTTTGATACATGAATTGGAAAAATTGAATATAATAATTAATGATTTTCCAAATCTCACCCCCTTCTTAACCTTTTATTCCCAAGATGAATTTATTTTAGCTTTGAATTTTCTATTCTACAATTTATATTTTCTACATCCTCAAATACATCACTTTTCAAAAAAAAATACAAAATTACCTAGAATTATTCAAAAATTTTAGTTCACTTTTTTCATTTTAAATTCTGAATTTTGCGGCTCAGCCTCCGAGAGGAGGCACAGAAACTTGCCGTAATATGTCCTAAAATTTTATTTTGATAGTAATATATCAAAAAAGCAAAAAAATCCTCAATTTGATCAAAATTGAGGAAAAAAATTTTCTTGCTTCATACTGATATATTACCTTTGATAACAATTTTGCAACCCGATGTGATGGCGCACTCCTCTAAACCTTGAAGTAAGTATTGCATTCAGCTGTGAGTATGCGTTCAGTGTGCTGAAAGCTGGCACTCCTGAGATGCGTTTCTGCCATACTGACGTGAAACACTTTTTTGCGCATCACGCATCCTTTTGATGCACCAGTTCACACATTTTGGTATGCAAAACGCTAGCGTTACGCATACGTCTGACATGAATGCGTAATGCTACCGTTCTGCATGCGAAACGTAAGCAGAAACGCATGAGCTGGTGAATCTAAAGGATGCGTGATGCGCAAAAAAGTGTTTCACGTCGGTATGGCAGAAACGCATGCGTTTTTTTTAAAAATACGCATCTCAAATGCTATTAGGGTAGGTAATATATTAATAATTATTCCAAGTTGAGAAAATAAACCTTTGTACTCACCGACTTTTTGAATTTTTTTCTATTTTGTTATTTTGTTTTTTAGTTTTGAAGATTTGTTATTGGTAGGTAAAAGATTAAATTCTGTTTAGAAGATTTTTTAAAGTAGAAGAAGTGACATTTTTAAAATGACTTTCTGTGATTTTTCTATTTAATGTTTTGTGCTTTTTTTATGTTGTTTTAATTTTGTTATTTTGTATTTATTTTTAAAGGTAAGTAAGTATTTTTTGAAAAATGATATTGTTATCCATTGCCAATGCTGTAGAAGTGGCTCATATGTTGGTAAAGTTTGTGATGCTGTAAGAAAATGTCATTTAAAAACATTTGGTTCAAAAAAATTGATGCTTTTTGTCCATCTATCATCAAATTATCGATCGGTAATGCAATTTAGTGGAGTTTGCAAAGTTAATAGGTATATAATTCAAAATCAGTATGAATATTCTCTTGATGCTGAATCTTGAGTTACCACATATCCCTGTGAAGTTCAACTCGTGAAGCTCAGCGATTTTAACCGAAAGCTGAGGCAGAGGAGGCAGACAAGGTCGACGCATAGCTTAGGTATGTTGGTATTTTTGTGTTAATTTTTTAAAAATAATTTTCACTAATATTTGCTTAAACATTATTCTTTTTACAGGTGTATGTGTATTTGGCGATTGGATTACTTTGGTAAGTTTATATTTCTATTATTTTCTAAATATCCTTGGATTTCTTTCTTTCTTTATAAAATACTGCATGAAAAACGTTTAAAATCTGATGAAAAATTTGCAAAATTTGTAAAAATTTTCATATAAATGGCATACAAATAATGTAAAAATATGTAAAAAAATCAGGTACTTTGCAAAAAATTGCAAAATTCAGCAGAAAAAGTTTGGAAATTGTTCAGAATGTAACTAATCCGTCGAACACTATACAAATGAACAAGGGAAACTGAAGGAAGACAAAAAAAAATTGATGATAAAGTTCGGGCCAAAAAAGCCAAAGTTGCAACTGCTGTTGAAAGAGAGTAAATTGTAATTGTTCGATATATTTACCTAGAAAATGTAGGTAATAAAAAATTGATTGTTTATTTTTCTAACGAAGCTGTTGGAAGTATTGCGTATCCAATGGAACAGGACTATGAAAAACTAAGAAGTGAATACGAAGAGTTGAATAAAATACACAGAAAATTAGAAAAACAATAAGTATCAGCAATCCAAAACAGCCAGAAAAAAAGTTCAAGATCAGAAAGAAGAATACTTTTTAACTTAATTAAGAGTTAAGGTTACGTGACAAAAAAAACATCGTTTTTTTTAAAGTGAATTATTTGAATTTTTTATACTCAAGGCCGATAAAGTTCAAAATTTTTCTGACATTTCGATCACTTTTTAAGATGTTGTCAATACTTTGACATCATTTTACAATTGCTTGAATATATTTTGCATGATTTTAAACAATTTTAATGATATTTTGTGACATAAGCGCACCCGGGGGGCGGCTCAGGGGACTCAAGCCCCTCCCTTCCCATAGGCTCGGAAAGGAGATTTTTCATTAAAATGTAAAAAAAACACATTTTTTTTCAACCATGATTTTTCAAAAAAAGTCCCTGTTTCGCTCAGACAGTACATATTTTAGTCATTTTATGTTTTGTTTGAATAAACATTTCTAAATATGAATCAATCTTTGACGAAATCACGTCATTGAGAATCAGTGAAATTATTTCAATTGAAAATTAATGGTCTTTCACCGATGTTTCAGTGAAAACTCACGGGTTTCTCCTTCAATTCCCAATTTATGAGATAAAATCAATAATTTTACCTGAAAGAGCAGTGAAAAATCACTGATTTTCAGTCAAATTCATTTCACGGATTCAAACAGGTAAATATTACTAATTCAGATTCAAGGAGTGTATTAATTGTTTGTTTCAAAAAATTACGCCATTTTCCTATTTTTCATTGCTTAAATTTGTTTATAATATATTATCACCCCACTGAAAATATCCCGACTACGACAGCAACACTGAAACGACCGTCACTCAATTTTTTCATTGAAATTTGACTCTCCCTCTCTTATTTTTTATCGAATTCTCAGCCCCTCCCCTAAATAATTTCTGGATGCGCTTATGTTTTGTGATATTCAGAATATTTTCAATAGTAAGATATTTTAACAATTTTTAGGCTATTTAAAACAAATTACATCTTTCAAATTAGTGCGAATAAGTTTCAACTCAAAAATGGTACCATATGATTAAAAACTAAGCGAATTCCAACTTTTTTAATTTTTTCATCTCCACTCTACTGGAATTTTTCCATAAAGGACAATTGTCCCATTTCTGCACCATTCTAATTTACATCGTATCAAAAAAATTTCAAAAATGTATATAATTTCTCATTATTTTCTCCCAATACAAATACCACCCTTACCATCCACACATCTTCCACCACGTCTCCGACCCAAACTCGCTCAAAAACTTATAATTAATCCCAAACACGATCACCCCTTGGTAAATTACCCGGTCGGCTGGCTTTCATTGCAACCCAAGCCACGGTGAAAATCAGCCCGCGAAAGAAGGGACGTGGGGGATACCTCGGTACGCATAACGAAATTTACATTAGTTAATAAGTTTAATAACTATTATAAGGTTAATGTGTTTTACTATCTTATCACTGAAAGAAAAGGCGATAAAGCGCAAGCTTCGGTTGGGTAGTCATGACGACGACGGACGCTCCACGACTTGGGCAAGATATCAAATCATATGTTAACTCATTACCGCGACTGGAGTCACCGACGTGCGAAGCGTTTCGCGAAATTCCAACATCGGCGTAAATACGCACGTAAAATTCGCGAAAAAAAATTCAAACTCGGGAAAAATTTAAAAAATGATAGAAAAGTGCGCGTCTTGGATAGAAATTTTAATAAATTCGTCGTCATGAACATCGATCGCATAAATCGCGGTAATTTTCGTTGTCGCGATTTGTTCGTCGAAATATTGGTACGATTTTCGTCATGAGAAAAAATTGGTCGTCGATTTCAACACGGTATTATGGATTTAAGTCAAAATGTTTGACAAATCGCGTATATTATTGTGTTTGATTTATTTATGCATTATAAAAAGTAAGTATACCAGAATCAGATCCGTAGTCAAATTTTACAGAGGGTGTTTTTTATAATAAGTGATTTTTTTTTTTACAAATTTTTGACGTCTCAACCTCTTGAGTATTTCATTTTCCTGTAAAAATTAGATTCCCGAAATTTTAGCTTCCTACATCAATTCGAGGCCATAAGCTGGACCTTTTTTTCCCCTGTGGTCGACTGGATCTGAGAAATAAAAATTATCATTGCTATTTTGTCAATTTTTCCTGCCATTTTTATAACATTTTTCTTGCTTTAAAATTATTCAATAAACCCTCGTTTCTCATCCTTCAATTAAAAAATTCAAGGAAGAGCGAATGTTAAAAATTCTTGATTTTCACAGTAAAATATTAAAATTTAGTTATTTTCCGGTTTTCTTGCTATTAAAGTAAAATTCTCGCCAATTTCTGTATTTTTTTAAAATAACACGCTGAAAATGAAAAAAAAATTGGCTAAAAATTCAAAATTTTCGAACATTTTTTGAAAATCTGAAAATTACAGCTCAATTTTTATTTTTAGAGATTAACTTTAAACCCGAGGAATCATCCCAGGAGGAGATCTGGGACCTTCAAATAGTACATTTCAGCCATTTTTATTCAATTTGGGGCCTCCCAAACCCTCCTAGGATGATTTTTCAGGTTCAAAGCTCACCTTTAAAAATTAGAATCAAATTAAACCTATTAGATTTGAGTTAATTTCATGAGAAATTATCCAACTGATTTGAAATGCTGTACGAGGATTTCCTTTTCAGATTTTCAAAGAATATTTCCAAATTTTGCATTTTTAATTTTTTTTTTGTTTTCAGAATGTTATTTAGCAGGGTGTCCAATGAATTGTTTTCCATACGAATTTTTTTGGATACAACTAGTTAGGTACCACTAAAAGGCCTCGAGATGAACAATTTGTGGACCTGGCAAATGCAGTTTCTGAAAAACTCACGTTAAAAATTTTTTCAACCATGAGAATGGATAGTACTTTAAAAACTGAACAAATTTTTATTCCATGACTTTTTGCCCAACTTTAAAATTGAAGGAGCTAAAAAAAATTTGTTCAAAAAAATCTGAAAAAATATAAAACTGAACAAATTTTCATTTTATGGCTTTTTACCCAACTTTAAAGTTGAAGAGACCGCAAAAAAATTTGCTCAAGAAAATTCTGAAAAAATAAACTCATCAAGAGAATGGATAAAACTTTGAAAACTGAACAAATTTTCATTTTACGACTTTTTGCCCAACTTTAAAGTTGAAGGGACTACAAAAAAATTATTCGAAAACAATAAAAAAAATCAAGGGAATGGGTAGTCAGTTGAAAACTGAAAAATTTTGTTCTGAAGACTTTTTGCTCAACATCGAAAATGATGGGGTTAAGGGTTACTCAAAATGAATGAGCTTCAAAAAATTTTCAAATTTTCTCAATTTTTAATGACCCTTAACCCATTCATTTTCGATATTGAGCAAAAAGTCTTCCGAATAAAATTTCTCCAGTTTTCAACGTACTATTCATTCTCTTGATCAGTTAATTTCCTTAGAATTTTTTTCGAACTTTTTTTTTGTGATCCTTTAATTTTAAAGTTGGGCAAAAAGCCATGAAGTGAAAATTTGTTCATTTTTCAAACTAAATCCATTTCTATGGTCGAAAAAAAAATTTCACCGTATTTTTTTTTGAAACAGTATTTTTCCCTTCAATTTTCAAGATTGGCAAAATCTCAAGGTTTTTTTAGTGGCACCCGATTATATCTAAAAAATATATATATATAGCAGAACGATTCATGGAACACCCTGTATATTAAATATCATCAGAAAAAGAAGGGCTCGTCGCATGGCCCCTAATCGATATGATGAGAGGGGGCTAAAATTCTGAAAATCTCATTTTCCTCTGAAAACGAACCACTTCTGAGTTTGAGACCTCCAAAATTCGATCCAAGACACACCCCGTAATACACCCTTGGAACGCTTATCATACCTGCTCTAGCTGCTTCTCATGTATACATTCACGTACCTGTATAATTATTCAGCTCGTTACCCGGCCAGCACTCGGGGCTGGTAAAAATTAATAATTATACCCTTCTGGTTCGGTATTATGAAGAAATTACTACCCCCGGACGGAAATACACGTCGCAAAAATTCTTAATTACCCTTCAAGCTCGCTATACCTACTTTTCTACGACAAATTTTCTTATTGTTTTTTAACAACGTCGATAACAAGGTACCTAACAAACGAACAACCGAATCGAGGGGCGGAAAAGTCGAGAAAGTTGCCCGTAAAGAGCTCCGCCAACCCAGAAGCCCGGTACCTGCGAGTGTATATAAATTGAAGAGCGAAAAAATTACGCTACGCTTTATTAAATCTGCATTAACGTCGCCGACACGCGGGAAAACTTTTTTTTCCTCTCGCCAACTCCAACTATTAGCTCTGTTTTTTCACGGACGCGAGAAAAAAATTATAGTATTTCGAGAGTCCTCGACTTTCGACGTTGTTTCGTTTACGAGAGTGAAAAAAAGGGCACCTTTCGCATTGTTTCTTCCACCCTTCTGTCTTCCCTTGCTCATTAAACGTATCGTGTAGATATTTGATACGTACGAACGGGTAAATGCATAAAAATATTACGAAAACCCGATGCTTTCGTTAATAAAGCACGACGTTGTCAAAATTGCCTTAAACGTACCCCTAAGTGTAAGCACACCCTTTGCAATATGAACCCTCAAACGTCAAATTGCCGTAAACTAAGTGCCATCGTTGTATAATATACGTTCACGATGCGGTCTACAGTCGTCTAAGGATTCGCCATCTCGGTCCCTATGTTTGCCAGCCACATATTATAACTGGTGTGTAAAAATAATACCTACGACGAGAGTAACCCTTATAATAACGTAATGGCGAATCCGAAACGCTCCGGGGAATTAGTGTGGAATTTCACGACGTCGCGCCGATACCTTGTAAAATAAAATTCGCAATCACACACCTGTTTCGAGAACACATAATATTTAGTACCCGAGCTTCCTCGTGGAACGTCGATGTACGATAGGGTTGTATTTTTCCGCTCTTTTATCATATCTTGTTATTCGGGCTTCTTTACCATGAAATAATCAAGGTGAAAATATTATCGTGAAACTACGAAACACAATCATTCCGATATATTTCTAAATAGAAAAATCAATTCAAAAATTCGGTAAGCCGTTATTTAAGTTTTTCTCCGTGCTCTAATCGACCCCCTCCTCCAGTCTTAAGTGATCAAAACGGAATTGAGTTTTTCAAAAAATTACGACGAGGGGGTTGGATCAAAAAGTTGGTCGATATTCGAATTCTACCCCCAAAAATTAGTTAGAATCGACATGCCACACGATTTTTCATTTCTCAACATACTTTTCCCCAAGGAGAGCTAGAGGGGCGCTGAAGGGTCAAATCCAAAAAATAAGCAAATATTCGAACTCAGTGCCCTCAAAAACCTAACAAACGACAGGTCACACGTTATTTTCCATTTTTTTCAATTTTGACCCTATCAAGGAGGCTGATAGGGGGATTCAGAGGGGTCGAATGAAAAAACTGAGTACATATTCGAAATCAGCCCCTTCGAATCAGTAGTAATCGATGCGTGACTTTACTTTTTAAATTTTTTGAATTTTAGTTGAAATTGTGGACCCCTCTACCCCCTCAGGGGTATGGAGATTGGAGAACCCATCTTGAAATTTTATTGGTTGAAAAAAGGGTGAAAAGGGCTCCTCACTGTAATTTTTTCAGATTTTTAAATGGTAGCTTTCATATTCTGTTCTTATCATGAAAGTTGAGCTTTCACCACCAAAGTTCAAAATTGAGCTTTTCAAAATGTGATCACCGTTTTTGAATCTCCTGTTAATTATATTTCAGTCCCCGCAAAGAGTTTTCCCCCAAGTATAACCTATCTCGAGATATGAGCCTTCAAAGTTGAGTAATTTGGGTAAAAATCACAATTGCATAAAAATTTCGAGGCTCGCCTCCCCGCTTCCTCGAGGGTTAGAAAATAAATGAACGTGGTTTTGTGAATAGATCACCAAGGGCAACTTGTAAAAAAAATTTGAGCAAAATCGGAAGACCTGACTTCATTTTTGGTCTGTTATGGTATGAAATAGCCCATATGTGGTACCGAGGTCAATTTCGATGTGGATAAACTTTTTCGAAAATTTTCAACCGACTTGAATTCTTTGTTAAAAATCCAATTTGGCATTTTTTTCGACCGAAAATGCATCTTGACACTGTCCGGACTAGAAAAATTGAAATCGCGACATTTCCTCAGTTGCAAATGCAATTTTCACATTTTTTTGTTTGAAAATGATAATTTACTTAACGTTTTTCGAAGATAAGCTACCTGTTGAAGCCCCTTCATCAAGTAGGTATCAATCTGCACCTGACTCATCCTATGGTATACAATATACATACCGTGGTATAAAAAAAAAACAAGCAAACGAAAGAAGGTTTTCGAAAAATTAATATTTCCATCACAGAATTAGGTAAGGAAACCATAATTTAAGTTAATTGTTTATTATTGAAAAATAGCCATGAATTATTAATTTTCATGAAAGGGCATCCCCCCGATGAGTGAAATCGGCCCTTGACCTGGATTTTGTTGAAAAATAATTTTTTTAATATATAAAAATTAATAAAATTATATAATATATAAATAATTATGAATAAAAAAAATAAAAATTTAAAGTTAAAATAAATCAAATTATATTAGTTACTTAATGAAATTATAATTATATTTTTTTATACTTAAGTATTTGTATTAGAATTATTAATAGAATAAAAAAAAATTAATTAAAAAAAAATTGAAAGTGAGGCGATTCCGAATGTTACGTGGGACCTTAAAACATTCCAACTAAATTTTTGATCCCCTACCCCACCCCTTTCGGAATTATCGCACTTTATTTATGCTGAAAATTCAATTAGCAATATTTTCTGAAAAGGAGGGGGAATTTTGAAATTTTTACTAATGTTAGGCATCACGTGGATGTATCTACGGTGATTTTTTTGAATTTTTAAATATTTTCTTAATTTTAGAGAGGTTTGAAAATTTCAAAAAAATTCAATTTTTTGAGGGGGGGCGACGACATAACAGAAGATGGCAGGAATTTTTTAAAGATATTCGTAATGTATTCAAGTATAACACATATTTTTCCCAAATCCCCCACATAACTGCAACATGGTCAAAAAATGTGAAAAGCGTATCATTGAGCCCGGGCCGATAGGTACGTCACATTTCCCACGGCGATCTCGTGAGAAGAAGACGAGAAAAAAGTCTCGATTTAGCTCAAGCTCAGGTAACTTTCAAGGTCCAGGCGTCGACTTTTGAAATTGAATGAAATTAAATACGACAGTAATTTTTGGGGAAAGAATGATTTAATGCTGCTCTCTCATTTCTGAATCAGTGAAATTTATCAAAAATCACTGAAAAACAGTCATAATTGCAGCACAGTAATAAATCAGTGAAAAAATTTTCACTGAAAGCAAGTCAGTGAAAGAAAATCACTGGAAATGAGTGAAAATTCACTGAAAACTCGGTAATATTTATGAAATTCACTGCAAATCTGTAGAATTCTTTGAATATTCGGCGAGAAATCGCTAAAAATCAGTGAATTTCACTGATTTTTCCTGTGCTGCAATTCTGATTGTTTATCAGCGTACATCGCGCATCGAAAGGTCAGAAAGGAGCAGAAAAGAGCATAAATTCTCAGCAGAAAGGAACAGAATTTGTTATTTTTGCACGCCAGGCAGTATGATGACACAGCTATTGCAGGCCTACCTATATAGGCTGCCAAATCTCAAAGGGAACCTTTCAGAAAAATATTGATACAATCAAAATGAAGCTATAAGGTATTTTTTTTAATTTTTCGTTCGCGAAATCGACCAAGAAACGTAGTTCAACGTCATTTGCACTTTGCATTCGCAATTTCGAAAATAAAACACTATCAACACAACGTAAGGAAATTTCACGTGGGGTTTTTGAAATCCTTTCCCGATGAAAAAAATTTAGATCTATTCATATCTTATGATATCTAATTTTATCTAATCATATCTCAAAATTGGTAAGTAGATAAATTTAGTCGGATATGATCAGATATGATCAGATATGATTTTATCTGAACAGATATATTCAAATGTAATTATATGTGAATGACGATATTTCCCTGGAATAGAGATTGGCGTCGCTTAAATTAGAATGGATGTAAGCAGATCTAATTAGATGTGATCAGATATGATTAGATATAATTTTATGTATTCATATGCATGTGAATGTAAATTGTAAAATGCTACGAAAAGAAGACCTGATGTCACCAGATGTAATCAGATATGATCACATATGATTAGATATGATTTTATGTATTCATATGTATGTGAATGCAGATTGTAAAATGCTATGGAAAGAAGAGCTTATGTCACCAGATTTAATCAGATGTCATCAGATATGATTAGATATAATGTTATGTATTCATGTGTTTATGGATGTGGATTGTAAAATGTATAAAAAAGAAAGACTGATGTCATCAGATTTAATCAGATTTGATCAGATTAAAACAAAATCTGATTTGTTATCGAGAAATTTCACTGTGCAATGCGATCAAAAATGCAAATACATCAAAATATTGAGAGATGGGGTAGGATTGGTGGTAAAACTCGGAAAATTTCAATTTTGCAATTTTTCCAAGTGATATATCGAAATTTATATTTTTGAAGGCGTAGAATACAAATTTGGAAATATTTTTCTATTAAGAATGAAGGGCTGTGTAGGGATGGGGTAAAAGGGTGATGAAGAGACTTCAAAAATTTATATTTAACAATTTTTCCGAGCAGCAATATATTGAAATCTACATTTTCAAGGGCGAAGATATGAATTACCTACTTACCACCACTCAACTTGACCCGCCATTCGTAAAAGAAAAATAATATATCCAAATTCATATCCTACGCCTTCGATCAAAAACATAGATTTCGATATATCACTCGAAAAATTATAAAATTTAAATTTTCCAAGTCCTACATCCCACCCTTCATCACAACCTTTCATTTCCAAGAGAAAAATATGGTCAAATTCGTATTTTAGGCATTCGGAAATGTTGATTTTGATATATAACTCGAGAAAATTACAAAAATCAAATTTTGTTAGGTCTTACCCCCTCTCTACTCCAACTCTTCATTCCTATGAGAAAAATATTGTCAAATTAGTATTCTGCACCTCCGAAAATATAGATTTCGACATATCACTCGAAAAATTGAAATTTTGCAAGTCTCACTACCATTTTTTACCCCTCCCCCGCCAAATTCTTGAATTCCTAATGGAAAAATGTAGTTAAATTCGTGTTCTACACCCTCGAAAACATAGATGTCGATATATCACTCGAAAAATTGAAAAAACAAAAATTTTCAAGTTTCACCTCCACCCCTACACTTCTCCTACCCAACCCTTGAATTCCTAACGGAAAAATATTGTCAAATTCGTATTCTACACCCTCAAAAACATAGATTTCGATATGTCACTCGAAAAATTGAAATTTTCCAAGTCTCATCACCTTCCCCTTCCCCTCCACCGCCCAATTCATGAATTCCTAACGGAAAAATTTTGTCAAATTCGTATTCTACGCCTCCGAAAACATAGATTGCGATATATCACTCAAAAAGTCGAGATTTTCCAATTCTCGTCACCACCACCCCTCCCCAATCCAAATCTTCAATTCCAAACGGAAATTTTTTGTCAAATTCTTATTCTGCGTCCCCAAAAACATAGATTTCGATATATCACTCGAAAAATTGAAATTTTCTAAGTTTCACCCCCTTCCCACTCCTCCCACACGCAACTCTTGAATTCCTAACGGAAAAATATTATCAAATTCGTATTCTGCGTCCTCGAAAACCTAGATTTCGATATATCACTCGAAAAATTAAAATTTTCCAAGTTTTACCCCCCCCCCCCCATTACTCACCGGCCCAACCCTTCATTCCTAATGGAAAAATATGGACAAATTCGTATTCTACGCCCTCGAAAACATGGATTTCGATATATCACTCAAAAAATTGCTAAATTTTCGATTTTTCCATGTTTTATTAGCCTTTTTTTCTTAAATTTTGAATTTTTAGGCTCCAGCCCCTCAAGGTATGGGAAAAAAATTCGCGAAATGTGTCCAAAAATTTTATAAAATTGTAACAAACAAGAAATTCAAAAAATTTTGTCAATTTAATTAAAATTGAGAAAAAAAAATTTTTCTTACTTTATGCTTAAATACAACTTTTTATACTAAATTTTCAACCCGACATGGTGGCGTCCTCCTCTAAACCAAGATCAAGGGACAGAAGGTAAGAAACAATGGAAAGTAAGCAAGAAAATTCATGTTAAGGGGGGTATGAAATCAGGTTTTTCACGTGTATTTTTATGTTCCTTTTTCTCGATTACCAGAAGAGGTGGAAGACTGAAATTTTGAGGGTAACTAGAGTCAACCTTGAGCTACACTTTAACGGGGGGATTTCAAAATTTAGTCAATGTTTCCGAAATTAAGCTTACACGTAGAAAGCTCTCTTAAAACACCATGTTTTTTGGCATACAAATAATTCCTCAGCCCGTTCCATGCATGATAAATGAAAAAGCCCCCGTCTATTTATAGAGTATAACTTGCTGAAGAAAACAAAAAAAAAAGTAAGTTGATCGATACAGTCGTTCCTGAGAAAAAGGTACATGAACATTGAAAAAGTACATTTTGAGAAAAACAGCTTTAAAGTTCGAACTTTATTTTTCATACATGAACTTCAGTTTAGTTGTACTACTAAGATCCAGGTGTAAATTATCATTTATTTTTTAAATTTTTGTTGAAGAACAAGGCTGATCAAATAATTCTGGTTGAGAATTTTGAGTTTTTGGCTGTTCGTTTGTATCAGCATTTGATTGGATAACTTTCAGTTTACCAAAATTTTTCCTAAATTCAAGGAAAATCTTGATCGTAAAAAAGTAATTTTTCAACCCTGAGAAAAGTGATTTTTAAAAAGTATTATGTATCATTTTGAAAAGAATAAAATAGAGAATTCAAATCCCTAGAAAACTCAATTTTGGATTTCTTCACCAAAACTGATTTCATACCCCCCTTAATACTTCTTCAGATAAAATCATATCTAATCATATCTAATCAGATATAAAATAAAAGAAACATTGGTAGACTACAATATTTTAAATTTTATAAAATTGCATTAAAAGTCACATCTAATTAGATCTAATTAGATCTAAACAGATATGATTAGATTGGGACATTTCTGAGATCTAATCATATCTAAAGCATTAGATATGATTAGATCTAAAAAATTTTCATCGGGTTATTTGATTTCAAAGGAAAAGGAAATTATCCCTTATCAAAGACGAAAATGGTTGAAAAATAGGTTTATTTGAACAATTTCGTCATTTTTGAAACAATCTATCCAATCAAACAGAAGATACTTGAAAAGGAACGTAAGTAGATAAAGGATAGCAAGTAGATAAATAAATCAATAAGACCCGATTTAGCTCAAAATGAACCTAAGTTTTTTACGTTTTATAAAAATTCAGAAACCTAGTTTAAAATTAATTCAATTTTTGCTAAAATTAGGCGCGAAAAAGCATATAAGATAAATCCGTTCTCAAGCACCTTCAAGTACACTTCCCTTCCCAAAGCAGACCACAAAAACTTGACTCAAAATCCCACCTTCTCCTATCAAAAGTCGCAAATCCAAGCTGAAAAAATCGCATATATTTTTGTCAACTTCTTACACGTTCGAAATCGACTCGAAACAATATTAAAACGATTTTCGCACCGTAATTTGTTCTTTTTGCACTATACGATTCTTATATAGCGCTGGTGAATTGTTTTCCCGCATATAGATTTTTGCTTTCAACCAGCACGACATCGTCTCGTCGTCTCGTCGCACCCACATAGAACAATTTAAACTCCATTTGCTTTTCCACTCGAGCAAATACCGTCGCTATGTCATCTTTACGTATACATAGAAAAAGCTGCACTCGAAAACGAATCCAGATATGGTAGGTACATAAAGACATTACCAAGCATTTGCGAGATACAGAACGGAGGAATGAAGGTGAGGAGTGTTGCTATAGACGACTGCTCGTATTACACGTCTTGAAAAAAGGAAAAAAGTGTTGGTGTTGGACACGCTTTCGCGTATCAAAATTGTATAATTCGAGACGGCTTAAAAGCGGAATGGCAGTAACGAGGGGTAACCCTGAGACGTGTAGGTAATATTTTGGTCGTTTAGCTGAAGAAGAACGATAAATTCGTTTTTGTATTTACCTACTCATGTCAAGCGGTGACAAATCCTAGAACAATACAAATGATCCAGCCAGTATTAAATTTCAAATAATTAGGTAAACCCTGGTAAACCATTATTCAAGTTCATTTTCGAAAAAATTGAGTTACAATTTTTCAAAAAAATATTCGATAGGCAAAAATGAATTCAAATTTCGTAACTTGTAAAAAAATCTCAAAATTGATTCAATTAAAATTTAACTTCATCCAGGAACGAACCAGTTAGCATACTCGCCAAGGGGCAAAAACTTGAGATTTGTGGTTCACGATGAAATTTTTGATTTTCAAAACTTATCAACGAGACGAAATGCCAAAAAGATTATGAAAATCATCCCCTCTTGGAGAACTTGAGTGACAGCAAATCTATTATAGACGATCTGAAAAATTGAGCTCATTTTTTTTACCACGTTCGGGTTACTTTTCCCCTAAACTTCCTTCATTTCAATTCATCTTTTCTCGATTTGATATGCTATAACTCCTCGAAAAATAACATACGCAGAATCGAGGGGAAGGCGACAAAAAAAACCTTCAAAAAAAAGGGTTTAATGGAAAAAACGATTTTTTTCAGAATAATGAAGAATCGCTCCAATTGATAATTAAAATAAAATGAGATTTTAATTTAACGTAAGAACAGCTTTAAAAAATCTCACCAATTTATGAACTTTTTGTACTTGCAAACGATGAAAATTCAGAACTCACCTGAAACAAAACAAAAAAAAAACAGTTCATTAGTCGATATAATTATTTGAATTTTATTATTTTGCTGGACTGGGGCTTGATTATTTTCTGAACACTTATGATAAGGTGTTTTCGACCACATTTCTTCACCCCCAGGATACTCATTGTCCATTAATTATTTTCACTATATTTTCTCGGATCATTTTTATTTTCATATAACAAGGGATGTATCGCCTATAGCGACATGGAATATCATGGTGGAGACCTCTCTATTTTTTTGTTATCGTTTTTGAGGTAAAATTCTCCAATTCTGATTGGTGATGATCAGAACTGTCACATGAGTTGGCCAATCAAAATATTCAGGAAAATTTTACACTAGACTCTAAAGTTCACTAATGTGCTTTTTCCGGTGCAAATGTTCGGACCGTCGGAAACACTTCGTTCAACTTGTTCTGTGTTTTTGTAATACATTATTCGTCATACTTCGGACTTTTTTTTAAAATTTCGATTTGAAAAAATCGTTTTCTGTAAAATTCTCTTCTTTTTAAGGTTTGAAAATTTTTTTTCTGTACAATTTTCAATTTTTTAGTGCTGTCAAAATTTTCACTAATAATTTTTTTATATCAGGGCAAAAATTTACCAACTCATAAATTATTTTTATATGACCTTGAAAAGTTATTTCTTCATTGTCAAAATTCCAATGTGGAAATTTTTTTAACGATTTTTAATTTTTTTTCTTCTCTAAATGATAAAAATTCTGAGTCGAAATAAATAGAGCTGTTCATGAAGTAAAAAACGTATAAAAAATACAGCTCCTCTGGGTTACTCTAAAATATTTTATAATTAAAGTAAGATCATTTAACTTTCATTTCAACATGAAAAAATCAAATAGAAATAAAAACATAGCACAAAAGTAAATACATAATTCTATAAACAAGAGCTATCAGATTCAAGTATTTACTTTTAACTCATAATTTTTCATATTTAAAGAAGAAAAAAAATCCAAAACCGTAAAAAAAATTTGCGTTAAAATTTTGACAATGTAGAAAAAAAACGGCAAGGTTTGATAAAAAATAATGAGCAAGACTTTTATACAGATAGAAAAAAATTATGCGTAAAAATTTAAAAGTACAAAAAAATAACAATTTTGCAGAAAAAAATTTTTCAAATGGAAATTTTAAGAAAAAGTCTGTAGTGTGACGAATGATGAATTACAAAATACAGAACAAGTTCAACGAAGTATTTCCGACTGTATCCGATATGATCCGAACATTTGCACCGGGAAAAGCACATTAGTGGACTTTAGGGTCTAGTGAATTTACCCTCAAAAACGATAACAGCATGTAAACAGAGCCACCGCCATGATATGCCATGTCCCTACTCTCTCAATTATAAATCAGTGAAAATTACCGAAAATCACTGAGAAACAGTCATAATTGCAGCACAGGAGAAAATCAGTGAAATTTTTTTCACTGAAAACAAATCAGCGAAAGAAAATTACTGGAAATCAGTGAAAATTCACTGAAAACTCAGTGATATTTATGAAATTCACTGAAAAATCTGTGAAATTCTTTGAATAATCAGTGAAAAATCACTGAAAATCAGTGAATTTCACTGATTTTTCCTGTGCTGCAATTCTGACTGTTTATCAGTGATTTTTCACTGATTCGGAATGAGAGAGTATTAAGTCACAACCGACAGAAAAATGTTGACCCAAAATAAAATAAAACAAAAACTCCCTAAATTTTCGAAAGGGAAAGTTCATTTTTTGTAAATTTGACATATTTTTGAAAATTCTAAACGGTCCTATAACCGTGAGAAAATTTACCTAATAAATTCATTTTTAATTAAGTTTTCATTAAAAGATTTTTTCTTTACTAATAATGAATTTTTTTGACAATTGAGGAGTTCTATATGAAAAGGATTAACATGGTCACAAAAAATCGTTTTTGAAATTTTTGTGACAATGTAAGCCCCCCCCCCCTCCCCTCTTAATTATTATTCATATTCGATTTTTTCGACAAATTAATTTTTCAGTAAAGATGACAATAATAAATATATTTTTGAATTTGATTAGTTGTTTTTTTTTAAATTAAATATTAAAATGTTGATAAATTTATTTTTATTGTCAGGGTGGCGATAGTTTACACCTTCACCCTAAGGTTCCAATGTATCCTATCATCCGATCCGCTGATGCTCGAAGTATAGTTCTCCCCTTTAAGCCGGGGGCGTAGCTTTTCACTTCAACTCACCTTCTCACTAACACATAGTTTACCCGAAGGTACTTGAAATGAAACAACACAAGTTACGTTACACAACATGTATTGTTGCCGGCTAGCGGTTTTAAGACTAACTTGCACTTTTTCTCTTACACGAATTGAACAGTTACGTAGCTATCTACTTGGGAGTCAGATAACTACTCAACGTGATGGTGGCTTTCACCCACCATCGTCGGTCTCACTTGCAGCCTGGACCAGTGTTACCACCT